>OX637662.1:490529-1090529 GCA_951802225.1 Euspilapteryx auroguttella
TTTCAAATCGGTTCAGTATTTCCGGAGGCTATTCGTTACAAACAAATAAACAAACAAATCATTCCTCTTTATAATATTGGTATAGACAAGTGGTTCCGGTGAACTTCGTTACGCAAGCAATTTATATAAAAGTCTTCCGTTACCGACTGACTGACTGACAGACAACGCAGAGCCAAAACTACTGGGCGTAGCGGGCTAAAATTTTGCACGTGGGTTACTTGGGGAGTGTAGGTGAGCACTAAGAAGGAGTTTCCCAAAATTTCCACGGGAACGGGAGAAAACGGGACTTTTGTGTTAATGAGAAAAATTCGCGGGAAAAACCGCAGGTCAGTCTCTAGTCTATACCAATATTATAAAGAGGAAAGATTTGTTTGTTTGTTTGTAACGAATATGCTCCGGAAATACTGAACCGATTTGAAAAAGCGCCTTGGTGTCGGCCATGGCATATGCTGAGTCAATACTCCGTTTTAACGAATTACCTAATAAATAAATATTAGCTCAACTTTGTATTAGGTATTGTGGTAATAGGCAGGTGGACACTGGTTTTTATTATTTTTATTTTATTTCAACTTGTTCTATGTTATATGTCTACCTCCTAACTTTTAATTCGTTAAATAAATGTATATTCTTTCTTCTTTTAAATTCTTTCACTGGTAGGAAGCTACACTATCCCCGAGTGTCATAGGCTATATTAGATTTTCAAAAAAATTAGAGCTTACCTAAACTCAAATAATGTAACCCAAGGTGCAATATTTTTTCCGTTGTTTACATATTTTGACAGGTGGTTTGTTGTTGTTGTTTGTTTTTTATTCGGCCATTCTGGGCAGTCAAAAGAACATAGTCTATAGAGCCAAGTCTTTTGTAGTATCTTATATTCTATGGCGTAACGAAGAAAGCTGGGAAAGCTCGTATTTAATAAATCATTTTAAACTTTTATTCTTACGAATAACCTCATTCATAAAGACATCTAAATCTAGATCGCTAAGATCAAACTCAAAGTCTATAGCAAGTCTGAATTAAGGTTCTATTCAGGCACTAATTTGCTAGACTTGTCTGTCTACCCTTACACTCACAGCTTCAAATCACTGCCTCTATTGAAACCTTTTTTGGAAGTATTAATCTTATGGACATGAAAATTTGCTATATGAAGTTTTTCATCAATACATAGTTTAAATCAAAGTCACTTATGTATGCTTATATCTTTAAAACTATGCAACGGATTTTGATGCGGTTGTTTTTTTAAATATAGAGTGATTCAAGAGGAAGGTTTATAAGTATATTCATATTCATTTATTTCGTGCTTGCTTAAGTTAGGTACATAGATGTTAAAACATAATAGTGTTACTTAAGCTATCTTAAATTGGACATTGCACAAGTTTTTGGGATGTTTTTTAAAACATACAGAACATAGTAATAGATTAGGCGGTACGAAGTTCGCCGGGTCGACTAGTATTATTAACCGACTTAAAAAAAGGAGGTTATCAGTTTGACCTGTATGTTTGTCCGCGATTATCTCGCGTTTGGCTGAACCGATTTTGATGCGGTTTTCAGATAGTTATGTATTTGTTACATTCAAGAGGTTTTAGTTCCTATTTTAACCGACTTCCATAAAGAGGAAGTGCTCAGTTGATGTATGTGTCAGTATTTGAAGGCAGATTTCTATTTTGTAAAAAATAAATCTATATATATAAAACTCTTCCGTTACTGACTGACTGACAGACAACGCAGAGCCGAAACTACTAGGCGTATCGGGCTGAAATTTTGCACGTGGGTTCCTTGGGAAGTGTAGGGGAGCACTAAGGAATAATTTCCCAAAATTCCCATGGGAACGGGAAAAAACGGAATTTTGTTTTTATGAGAAATCTGCGCGGGTGAAACCGCGGGGCAGCCTCTAGTCAATATATATAAAACTCTTCCGTTACTGACTGACTGACTGACAGACAACCCAGAGCCGAAACTACTGGGCGTAGCGGGCTGAAATTTTGCATGTAGGTTCCTTAGGGAGTGTAGGTGAGCACTAAGAAGGGATTTTCCGAAATTCCCACGGGAACGGGAAAAAACGGGAATTTTGTGTTTATGAGAAATCTGCGCGGGAAAAACCGCGGGGCAGCCTCTAGTTATTAAATAAAATAGAAATAATAACTTAAAAAACACTAAACACAATGTTTAATCGAAAACAGTCCATCAGTTTACTGTCTATCGAAACTTCTATAGAAACCATTGGAAGCCCACTTAACATCGTTTGAGCATGTCTGACTTGGATAACAGGAAAATTTATTAAAGGAAAAAAGTATTTATTCCTATGGTAATAAGATGAATGAAAAAGCGGATGTTTGCGATGAGGGGTGTGGATTTTAGGTCTCCTACCTCTCATACTTATGAGATAGGTAATTAAATTTTTAACAAAATACAGAAATTATAACACTCCTCTCTGAATTTTCGTTCGGGGGTTAAAAATATCAAAATTCGGTTTGATTTTAACCGACTTCAAAAAAGGAGGTTATCAGTTGAACCTGTATTAATGTAACCTGATACATTCAGGAGAAGGTTTTAGTATCTACTTTAACCGACTTCAAAAAGAAGAAGTGCTCTGTTGATGTATGTGTGAGTTTATTGAAGGCGGGTTCCTTTTTTGTAAAAAAATAATGATCTAGGTACTGACTAATTAACTTTTACAAAAAAAAAGGCCAATGCTATCTGGCAATGCGCGTTAAGGCTGAGGCCTCTTTTATTTGAACGCCGATTTCGCGCGACCCTAGCGCTAAATGTTACGCGGCCGAGTTGCGAACATTTCTTGGCGCAATATTTAAATCTGATTTTTCGCGCGAATTAACTTGGGTGTATCGTTACTATGATTTATGGGTTTATTGAATTGTGATTACGAAATAATATGATTTATCGATGTTTTATATTTTTTTTACTGCCTAATAGGTTTTATTTTAGTACAAATTGTTTATTGTTGAGTACTTAAACATACTTTATTAGAAACATTAAAAAAATTGTTTAGAACTTTAACTATCTAACTAAATATCTTACCTACTTATTATTTACTAAATAAAAGGTAAAGTATGTTTATTTTAACTAATGAAGTTGGTTAAAAAAGATCGTCGGTCAGAGTTCAACACTGCAAAAATACAAAAAGTTGGTTATGACTTTTTGATTACATTAAAGGTAAAAATTAAAGTCGCATTTCAATATTATATTTTTTTTTGTATATTTTTAATTAATTACAACTGGTATAAGATAGAAAACAATTATTGCCACAAATAAAAAATTGACGATTTTACTTGATTTTTAGGCTTTGAGAGTGATTTTAATATATTCAGCTTTTAGGTTTTTTTTTATTTGTTAAAGGACTGAATTTCTCAACATAGGTAAATATATTTCATTTAAGTAAATACTCACACGTAAATATTTTATTAATTTAAAATTTTAACTACAATAAAATATAATAACAATATCCCCTAAATTACAAAAGATTTCAAATTTATCGTAATGACATGACGACTCCACTCGTCTACTCCAGTTTTACATTATAAACTGCAGTATGCCTCATAAAGGTGTGATAAATTCTTATCAGCGGGGGGATGGAAGATTCTGATTTCTGTAAAAAACAAATAAGAATTAATGAGGGGTTTTCATTGTGTCATTAAAAAGCAAAAATAAGTCTCATAATACGCCCGTAGATTGCGTTGTCTAAAGTAAAAGACATAGGATAGTAATTCAAATCAGTTCAAATTAACTTAAAAAGTTTAAAACAAAAATAACTATCTGACTGACGCGTGACGAGTTTCAATTTTCTTTTTTTCTTTTAATGATTCATTTCAACTTGACCTGTTGACTTTTGCAAAGCGCCATACCATAGCGGTGTAATAAAACTTATTTTTTTTATATGTCAAATTGAAAGCCACTCATTAAATTATCCACGAAATTTATTTGTGTTATGTGCAGGTAGCACTAGCAATAAATACGCTAAAAAAACTGTTACAAAGCCTAAAACTATTTCATATAATATATGGTAAAGAATAGAAAGTATCGATACTGTACTCATAATGAGTAGTATCAAAACAAAAGTATCAATTCTTCAATGTATCTATCGTGTACTTCTCTGAGGTCCTATAGTACTTACTTTTCTTACGTTTGGTAGGCACACAAATTTAATACAATAATTGGAAAAGTTGTTAAAAAAAACAAGAAACAAAAGTATCGATACCCCGAAGCACTTTTCTTAGGGCCAGTTCTTACTTAGGCTAGGCACACAAGTTTAATACAATAAAAGAAAGTTCTTCAAAAAATAAAACAAGTTGGCTTTCCTTTAACGATGAAAAATAGCCGGAAGCCGTGTAAGTGTCCGTTTAACTTATTTTTTTTTGTAAAATTTTACGTATGTCAAAAAAATTAATCGTGGGGTAATATAAAAAAGATGTGTTTGAAGTTTGTCAAACAATATTATATGAAAACGTGTTTGTCAAACAAATTTGATCGTTTGCAGAACCTTTATTGTCGCTAGTTTTATATGGGAATTCATTTCAGTTCATTCGATATGATGCCATACCTGCCAAAATGTATGTACTCATTGATTAAAAGTATCGTAAGCACAGTATTGAGTACAAAGTAAGGATAGGAATGGAAATGTACTCGATACCGCAAAGTATCGATACTTTTTACGTGTCCCTAAGTACTGGTTGTATGTTTATCTTTATACCTGTCATTATTATGTTAGAAGATAGCTGAATCTTTGAAAAGGAGATATGGAAATTGCATCTGAAAACTCGTTGCTAATAATTAATATAAAAGAATTACTTGCAATAATTTACTGTTTGTGATAAAAATAAATGTAATTACGTAGGTATGACATTAAGAGTCTCGCAATTAATGCTAACGAGTGACAATATGATACTTTTTTCTTTTTAAAGGCACACGGCTCAATAAACTGACACATACATACACTGAGAACTGCCTTTTTTCAAAGTTTGTTTAAACACTTAAACCCGGTCCTGAATGTAGCAAATACTACTCTGAAAACGGCATCAATATTGGTTCAGCCAAACGTGAAAGAATCGCGGACAAACATACATAGTACATACACACATACAGATTAAAATACCTATTTCAATATAACGAACATTTATTGTTCGAATTAATTTTAAATAGGTACATTATATTATTCAAAAATTTAGGTATATTAAACCTTTCAATAAAACAAACGTCTGTCTGCCACATTGATTGATTTTCTTTAGACTTCTTTGACTATGAAAAATGTTTCCCGCCAAAAAGGTTTCTTATTGTAATAAAAAAAAAAATTGGATAAAAAAAAGACTATAGATAGAGTTTGATGGTCAAAATAACAGACCATCTTCAATCAATATATATAAAACTCTTCCGTTACTGACTGACTGACAGACAACGCAGAGCCGAAACTACTGGGCGTAGCGTGCTGAAATTTTGCATGTAGGTTCCTTAGGGAGTGTAGGTGAGCACTAAGAAGGGATTTCCCGAAATTCCCACGGGAACGGGAACAAACAGGAATTTTGTGTTTATGAGAAATCTGCGCGGGTGAAACCGCGGGGCAGCCTCTAGTACATAGTATAAAATAAAGTTGCTTCCCGCATCTGTCCAAGAGGAAAGTTTATAATGTATAATACACGCATAACATTGTAATAGGTTAGGCGGTACGAAGTTCGCCGAGTCGACTAGTTTATATTTAAAAATCAATCGTGGTTTGTTTATCTCGCTTAAACTTGAGAACGACTTAGAACGTTTAGCTGATTTGAGTTTCAAAATGTTTGTCGTAGTTCACATAAGGTTCAAAAGGTGAGAAAAGATAGAAAAAATGGAGGGGTTGAAAGAAAAATAAAAATGTAATTTTCCCATATAAACTGTTTTATGTATTTTCCTGTCTAAGATTTAACGTTGTTGTTATTTAATTTGCTCATTCCTGGCCAAGAAAGTAACATAATCCAAACATAAGAATCTTCAGTAGGTATAGATAATAATAATCGTGTAAATTAATATTTTAAGTTGGTTATTTTAATAAAAATTACCTTTGTAGCGGTGGCGTCTTATTTATTTTATTTATTAGACAAACCAACAGTACATAAAACATTCTTGGATATTTAACTTTTTTTGCAGCATAGAAAGACGTTCATTTCCTTTTACCTATTCTTGCATTTTTTATAAATAGAATAAAAAGTTACTTTCCGAGCTTAACTTTAATCTTACTGGGTTGTTTTTTTTAACACAACTGGCAAGCAGTTATTTATATAATTTTATAATAAAACTAGCTTTTGCCCGCAGCTTCGCACGCGCTTTTTCATTAAAATCGTTAATTACTGGTTGATTTACGACTCCAGATATTGGTGACATCATTTCTAATCGCACCCATAACCCCAAAAATATCTATCTTTATTTCAGTTCCCGTTGCAACTCCATAAATTCATTTCTACACTCCACCATTCAGACATTGAAACTTCTAACATTTATATTAGCTGGTTGGGTAAAATTAGTTGGATATACGTAACTACATACTAAATATATGTACCGACTCGAGTAAAAAAAAGTTTAAGATTTTTAGGCGCTTTATGTTTTTGGGAATGTTCCGTTACCATGTGAATTTTGGTTAATTTTTTCTTAATAGAACTCTGAATCTAATTACACCCACTGAAGAACCCGTTTTCCTATTTTTACGAGGAAATAAAGAAATATATATACATTGTTTTAATACTAACTAAAGAGTCCCGTTTTACGTTCCCGTGGAAATTTAGTATATTTATTCCTTCCAACACCCTTACACTTGTAGACCAAATTTCACGTTGGCATTCTCAAGGAAATCGATTTTTCATACTAAATAATTAGTCCTGTAACCCTATTCTCATGGGAATTTAGTTAATTCCTTTCTTCAACACCGTTTCATCTACTGAGGAACCTGTACACAAATTTCACGTCGATACACTCAAGGAAGTCGAGATTTCATTCTCACAAAAAAGTCCCGTAATTCCCGTTCCTGTGGGAATTTTATAAATTCCTTTCTTTCAACACTCTTTTATTCACTGAGAAACCTGTACACCAAGTTTCACGTCGATACACTCAATAATGTCGATTTTTCATACTAAGTAAAAAGTCCCGTAATTCCCGTTCCTGAAGGAATTTTGGGAAATCCTTTCTTAGCGGATGCCTACGCCATAACATCTACCTGCATGCCAAATTTCAGCTTAATCCGTCGAGTAGTTTGGGCTGTGCGTTGATAGATCACTATGTCAGTCAGTCAGTCAGTCAGTCAGTCAGTCAGTCAGTCAGTCAGTCAGTCAGTCACCTTTGAGTTTTATATATATAGATAAATAACATTGATATTTAGAACTCTGTTAAATCCACCTCCATTTTTTTAAAGAAAGTAACTTTTTATTAATTTTTAGGTTCATCATTTTCAAATAAATTGAAGTTCAATATATTATTTTTATAAATATGTGCAAAAACCTTTTTCGAGGTGTTGAATTTCGAGCAACGATAAAGGATCGCGTATGTCAGGTCGGGCTTGCATATTGCATAATAAGTTATTATTATTATAGTACCTTACACCTAAATTTGTTCTTGTTTGAGAGATATCCCCTAAAAGTTGTTTTTCATACGAAACCCTTATGCAACCAAACATTGCCTACCTACGTCCATACCTATTGTAGTTTCATTGTGTAAAGTAGGTAGCGAAAAAACTAATTACTATATAGGTGTACGATAGAGTAATAGAAGCAATCAAACTTCTTTGCAACTGTGTGGTCAACATAACAAAGTTCAAGCCCAACAATGCTTTTGGCACTCAATGTTACCGTTGCCAACGTTTTGGACATGCATCTGCGAACTGTAACATGCCTGAGCGATGCGTAAAGTGTGGGGATGCTCACTCAACTAAAACTTGCCCCAGCAAAGACAAAATTATTCTACCCAAATGCTGTAACTGCAACGAATCTCATGCAGCTAGTTATCGCCAATGTAAAGAAAGAGTGAAGTATTTAAACAAACTCGAAACCAAGAAGACGGCTCCACGTACTGTTCCAGTGCGGGGAGTAACATCGTTTGTTACGGAAGAGGGGACATCCTGGGCTAATGTCACGGCACCGAAGCATATTCCAGCTCAGATTGTAAATCCCAAGCCACCGTTACCAGTACAGACGAACAGCAAAACTTTCAACGTATCCTCAACACCAGGTGATAATATTAATTCAGAAATTCTAGAAATTCTTAATGTTATTAGGTCTATAAAAGAAAAATTTGTATCATGTAATTCAATGATGGATAAAGTTTTACTTGTGTTTACATATCTTGGCAACTATGTTTGATAATGATAAGTTACGAATTATGTTTTGGAACGCTGATGGCGTGCGCACCAAGCTAGATGAAATGGCCCAGCTGGCAGTTCATGAGTTACACTCAGATATAATAGCTATCAATGAAACTAAACTATCAGCAGCTGCTACTATTGAAGTTCCTGGTTATATCTGTTACCGCCAAGACAAACATGTTAATGGGCATGGTCAAGGTGTAGCAATTCTAATCTATGAGAATATAAGACACCACAAAATAACAATTCCGCACACTAATTTTATCGAAGCCATAGGTATAAGTGTGCAAATAAATAACACGGAATATATAATAATATCAATATACCAGTCTCCTAACCTGCCTATCACTAAATCCGACTTAGATATCTTACTTAAACTAGGTCGTCGTGTAATTTTGATTGGGGACTTTAATTCTCGACATCCTTTATGGTCAGCAGGCGAAAGTAATCCCCACGGTAATAAATTGTTCGAATATATTTCTGATAATGACGTCACATTATATGCTCCAGCTGACAATACTCATATTCATTATCGCGCCGAGTTAAGGCCATCAACAATTGACCTGGCAATAGCTTCTAATATCTATAATATATCATCTCTTAAATCTATTCCATCATTATCATCAAACCATTTACCAATTTATTTTGAATTAGGAGGTAAAGTTGAACGGAAAGAAATTATAAGATTTAACTATTCAAAAGCAAACTGGAAATTATATCGTGCATTTTTAGACGAGCATATACATCTCAGCAGTAAATTCTACTCTTCAGCTGAAGAAATAGATTCTGCTGTTAATAATCTATCTGAAATTATTACTGCTGCTAGAAAACATTCAGTACCAGTTACAACCAGAAATAATAAATCGAATCCCCTTCCGAAATTTATTAAAAAAATGATTTTTAAGAAAAATAAACTACGTAAGCTTGAACAACGTACTAGTGACTTTAATTTTAGAAAAGATTTACGAACTGAAATAAATTTTTTACAAGCCAAAATTAGTAATGCCATTAGAATCCACAATGATAAGCGTTGGAATTTGAGACTCTCCAAAGTTGACAATCCCAGTGCTGACCTATGGAGAACTATTAAATCTTTAAATCAGAAACCAACAATAATTCCTGCTTTAAAAAAGCAAGATGGAACTATGACGAAAGATAGCAAAGAACAATGCAATTTACTGGCTTCCGTTTTTCACGACAATATGACACAAACATTAAATTGGGTGGACCAGAAAACAGAGTCAGATGTATCTGGTAGCATCAAGTTGTTGAATAATCATACAAATACTCGATTGGTTTATCCAACTTCACCTCGTGAAATATGGAAAAACATCTGTAAACTCAAAGGTCGTAAATCGCCGGGAGTTGATGAAATACATAATACGTTAATTAAAAATATGTCACAAAAGTGCGTTATTCTTTTAGCCAAAATATTTAATGCTTCCTTAGCACTAGGTTATTATCCTTCATCCTGGAAAATAGCAAAAATAATCGCATTAAAAAAAACCGGGTAAAGATGAAGCGATTCCTACTTCCTATAGGCCAATAAGCTTACTGGCCACGGTTGGTAAATTGTTTGAGCGTCTTATAAAAGAGCGTCTTTTAAAGTTTACAGATAATAAGATTATTAACGAACAATTTGGATTTCGAAAGGGACACTCCACTGTCCAACAGTTGGCTAGGGTAAGCGAGCAAATTGTTCACAAACTGAACTTGAAAGAGTCAACTGGAATGTATTTATTAGACTTAGAAAAGGCTTTTGACACGGTGTGGCATAATGGTCTATTGCATAAGCTTATACAAAATAAAGTTCCCTTTAATTTAGTTAAACTAATTCAGTCTTATCTGTGTGAAAGAAAATTTTGTGTACATATTGAAAATAACTTTTCTAATTTTTTTCCGATCCCCGCAGGTGTTCCTCAGGGATCCGTGTTAGGCCCTATTTTATTTATAAACTTTGTAAATGATATTCCGAAGCAGCCTCATACGCAGCTGGCATCATTTGCAGATGATACTGCTATTTATACATCCTCTACTGATGAAGATCTTATAATAAGTAGGCTTCAGCTATCCTTAGATCTCCAACTAGAATATTTTCGTAAGTGGAAACTAAAGCTCAACGAAAATAAAACTGAAGCGATAATGTTTACACGGAAGCGTAAAATACCAACTCGTAAATTAACTATAAATAACATTCCCATTGCGTGGAAGAGGTCAGTAAAATACCTAGGTATTCACCTTGATGACAAAATTAATTGGCGCAAACATACATTAGCAATTAGAGATAAAGGAATGAAAGCCCTCAATGCACTCAGTCCGATCCTAAACAGGAATAGCGTACTGAGTAGTCTAACTAAGTTAAGAATTTATAGAGTACTAGTCCGTCCTTGCATAACTTATGCTGCGCCAGTATGGAGTAGCGCATGTTCTACAAGTATTAATAAACTTCAAGTTATTCAAAATAAGGCAATAAAAATTGCCTTTAATACTCCATTTTATACAAATCTAACATCCTTGCATGAAGAAATAAATTTTCCATCTTTAAAGGAGTATATAATTAAATTAACAAAGAATTTTTATCTTTTAAAAAACCCGATACACCACAATAAATTGGTTTCAGATATAGGTAGGACTCGACGTAGCACGTTGCCGTATATCGATAGTTATAATCGATACCGCTTGCCCCATCACTATGTGCTTGATCACGCGGGTGACGCATGACGCGGCCCGGGGCTCGTTCGGCAGGCCTCGGCCTCCGTCGCCGCCGGCCGCTGCACCCGACCGCTGCACAGCCCGGTCGGTCGGTCATACATCTCAGGCTTGTTATGCATCGCTAGGCGAACCAAAGTAGGATCTACCCTACTTAATAATGATTTAATAAGTTTTACTTATTAAGATATTAAATTGTACCTAAATTCTAGTTACAATTAGGTTAGATTTTATATTGCTATAAGTGTAAATCCACAAGTTTACATCAAATAAGTTACCTAGGTTTTATATTGTTTAGCTGCCTATTAATACTAATCACAAATAAAATGTTTAGGCCGTAAATTCTAAGAGGTGAGTAAGCCTGTGAAATGTGAATTAACCTAAGTTAAAAATTATCTTGACTGTGTCTTGAATGTATTTTGTGTTTGTTTTTATGAAAATAAAGAATTTAAAAAAAAAAAAAAAAAAAAAAAATAGAAGCACTACGTTTTTATTTTTCCTGATAGGTACATACACACTGTGACATGTGGGTAATCCTACTAAGGTCAATGACCCCTACATATCAAATCGTAAAATAAATAAAAATAATGAAAAGTTAAAAAAGAAAGATATAGAAAACAACCCAATATAAAAATATATTTTTAAGAGCTGTACTATGTAGATATCGTTTTTAAAATGAGTGAAAATAAGTGCTTTCTTTTTCCCCTCAGAATATAAATTTGTAGGGATACTTATTTGATATTAAAAAATCACAGAAACTTACGTCTACTATTGCTCAAATTTATTAATTTATTAATAATAAAATGTACTTACTTTTTCCAAACTAAAAAAGAATTCTCATTCACTGCGCAAACCTCGCGCAAACAATAATAAATAGTCTTGTAATAGCGCGCCAAAGCACGACTGACGTACGCTCCGCCTCAAGACCGGAGGCGTACTGGCGCCCGTTTCTGCTTATCGAATCGGCCATCCCTCCATACAATTTAGTATGGAGAATTTCCGCCGAAATTTTAGTAAAGTTTTAGCAATTAAAACTAGATGAAAATGGACATGTATATTTTTGTAATTACAATATAAAAGTTGAACAGACTTTCTAGTTTATGATACAATTTTTGTTTTGCTTCAACTTACTTTTAAACTAGTAAACAATCGTTAACAGCAAAAGCTGTTTTTGCAGTTTTTGATGAACTTTACGATTTTTTTATAAGAAAACCCTTTATTTTTTTTATTTGAAAACCTACTATAATTGTAGTTCAGTCTTTTGAGAAGCTACGAAAAAAAAAATAGCTTTCTGTATTATTTTTAAGTGTTATTAAAGTCGTATATACGAACACTCCTCTCGCCGTTTTCCCAATTTTAGCCCCTTAATAAAAAAAAAAAAACACATAAAACAAATTAATAAAACTAAAACGCCAGTATTAAATAATTTCTTTTTGCAAAAAGGAAATCGCTTTCAATAAACTGACACATACATCAACTGAGCACTTCCTCTTTTTCGAAGTCGGTTAAAATATGTACTAAAACATTCTCCTGAATGTAAAAAATACTTATCTGAAAACCGCATCAAAATCGGTTCGGCCAAACTCGAGATATTTGCGGACAAACATACATACATACAGGTCAAACAGATAACCTCCTTTTTTGAAGTCGGTTAAAAAAACCTCTTTTCATTCACAAAAGCATAGAACATAGCACGTTACGGACAAAGTCTAAAACTAGTCTACTATTGAAGCCTCAAGTCGAACTACGAGTTAGTATTTAGCTATCCTACTTTACGTTCTATAGTTCTTACTTTAGAACATCAAAAACGTCTAGATAGCAACATCTATACCAATATTATAAAGAGGAAAGATTTGTTTGTTTGTAACGAATAGGCTCCGGAAAACTGAACCGATTTGAAAAATTCTTTCACTGGTAGAAAGCTACATTAACCCCGAGTGTCATAGGCTATATTAGATTTTCAAAAATATTAGGGATCCTTACCTAAACTCAAATAATGTAACCCAAGGTGCAATATTTTTTCCGTTGTTTACATATTTTGACAGGTGGTTTGTTGTTGTTGTTTGTTTTTTATTCTGCCATTCTGGGCGGGCAAAAGAACATAGTCTATAGAGCCAAGTCTTTTGTAGTATCTTAAATTCTATGGCGTAACGAAGTAAGCCGGAAAAGCTCGTAGTCTATAAAGCCAAGTCTTTAGTATCTTGTATTATATGGCGTAACGAAGTCAGCCGGGACCGCTCGTTTTAATCTAAGCAGTATAGAAGCCCACCCAGTGGACAGCGAGTTAGGTATAAGGGTATAAGCCTCGTAGTTAAAGAAACGATTTGAAAATAGCGGCCGAGCGCATGCTATCTCGCGTATATCAGTACAAGGGAAGAGTTAAGAAGAGAAACAGCCCATACAACGGCCGCCATTTTGAGATCGTTTCTTTTTATGTACGCAGGTTATACCGCCTGCCATGAATTTTTTTAATCAAAAATGTTACCCTATGTTGCACAGATAATATTGTTTACAATGTTTTAGCCATTGTTACGTAATCCTAAGCTAATCGTAGCCAAGCGGATAAGCTCGTTGAAGTGGCAATGGGCAGGTCATATAGCCCGCAGAACAGATGGCCGCTGGGGCCGAAAAGTTCTCGAGTGGAGACCACGGATCGGCAAGCGCAGCGTAGGACGTCCACCGACCAAATGGACGGATGATCTGCGCAAGGCTGCGGGTCCACGCTGGATGCAGGCCACCTGCGATCGGTACAGATGGAGAGCCTTGAGGGAGGCCTATGTCCAGCAGTGGACGTCCTACGGCTGAAACGAAGCTGAAGACCTAAATAATGTTTTAATGGTTGCCTAAAGCTACACGACAGTGCCCTAAAAATTCTAAGCAAGATTAATAATAATAATATTAAAAAATCACACTCAGAGCCCCAAATTAGGAAGAACCTGTATCTTGGGTGCCCGAAACATATACAGAGACGAACATTACACCCAGACCGGAAACAAACATCGATATTCATCATAACAATGTTCGCTCCTCCGGGAATCGAACCCAGGTGCAAATGCTTACTCAGTCCACATCACTGCCAACTGAGCTTACGGAGCAGTCTTTGTTTTGTTATATAGGTCATGGTTAAGAATACAATGATTTTAATAGCCCTCTTTAGTATAGAATAGAAAAGAAAACACTTTATTGCATACAAAATTATACAAGAGTACATTATTAGATTTAGGGTGCAGACAAATTTTATTTGCATGAAATGGGCGGCCTAATCGCTATAAGCGATTCCTTCCAGACAACCAACTTGGAACTTTAGCACAGAATACCTAATACTTTACCTTGTTATTCATAAAAAGTAAAAGGGCATTTTAGTTATTTGACGTATGTCAATTTAGACTGTATGTCTCGTGTTTGCCATACAACAAACCAGAGAAGTAGACCTCCCGTAAAACTATTTCAAATCAAATATCAAATATTAAGCAAATCTTTTTTTATTCAATACGAGCTTTCCCGGCTTACTTCGTTACGCCATAGAATATAAGATACTACAAAAGACTTAGCTCTATAGACTATGTTCTTTTGACTGCCCAGAATGGCCGAATAAAAAACAAACAACAACAACAAACCACCTGTCAAAATATGTAAACAACGGAAAAAAAATTGCACCTTGGGTTACATTATTTGAGTTTAGGTAAGGATCCCTATTTTTTTTTTAAATCTAATATAGCCTATGACACTCAGGGTTAATGTAGCTTCCTACCAGTGAAAGAATTTTTCAAATCGGTTAAGTATTTCCGGAGCCTATTCGTTACAAACAAACAAATTTTTCCTCTTTATAATAATACTAGAGGATTCCCCGCGGTTTTTCCCGCGCAGATTTCTCATAAACACAAAAATCTCGTTTTTTCCCGTTCCCGTGGGAATTTCGGAAAATCCCTTCTTAGTGCTCACCTACACTTCCCAAGGAACCTACGTGGAAAATTTCAGCCCGCTACGCCCAGTAGTTTCGGCTCTGGGTTGTCTGTCAGTCAGTCAGTCAGTCAGTCAGTCAGTCAGTCAGTCAGTCAGTCAGTCAGTCAGTCAGTCAGTAACGGAAGAGTTTTATATATATTGATTGGTATAGATAGGATACAAGATATCACTTATTGAAAGTCAATTAGACTACATCTAATCTAATCGCTATTGATACCTTATTTGGTAAAGTATCCTATACTGTGAGAGGCGAGGTAGTTCAGGGTGCCCACCCTTACTTAAAATGTACTGTATCTTTATGAATAACATGGTTAGTATACTAGTATGTAATGTAGAACTTATTATTAAAGATGGTCTATCTATAATTTATTTTTATTATCAGAAATGGAAAAGGGAACTTTCTGTGACGTTGTAGAAAAGTTTAGACACGCTTTGTCGAGAGCGGCACAGATTTTAAAGCTGTGTACACTTTTTTGACGATCACATTATACTTTGACATTTTTTATACAACTTTGTATGTAATCAATATACAGGGTGTTTCTAACAAGGGGGTAATAAATCAAAGGGGGGATTCAGCTCACCATACCTAACAACTTTCCCAAAGCAACATGGGTCGAAATCTCAAAACGAAAATCAGCCGTCCCGTACATTGACCCCGTCAGCTGATCGAACCAATGTATGGAAAAGCTGTTATTTTTTTTGCGATTTTGACCCATGTTGCTTTGAGAAAGTTGTTAGTTATGGTGAGCAGAATCCCTCCTTTGATTTATTACCGCCTTGTCAGAAACACCAGTATATAAAACTCTTCCGTTACTGACTGACTGACTGACTGACAGACAACGCAGAGCCGAAAGTACTGGGCGTAGAATGCTGAAAATTGGCACGCGGGTTCCTTGGGGAGTGTAGGTGAGCACTAAGAAGGGTTTTCCCGAAATTCCCACGGGAATGGGAATAACGGGAATTTTGTGTTTAAGAGAAATCTGCGCGGGTTATACCGCGGGGCAGCCTCTAGTCAATATATATAAAACTCTTCCGTTACTGACTGACTGACTGACAGACAACTCAAAGCCGAAACTACTGGGCGTAGCGGGCTGATATTTTGCATGTAGGTTCCTTAGGGAGTGTAGGTGAGCACTAAGAAGGGATTTCCCGAAATTACCACGGAAAGGGGAAAGTAGTATAAATATATTATAGTGTGAAATAAATGTAACATGAACCATAAACTCGGCTAAACGTGGGTCCGGCTCTTGAGCTGGTGCCTCTGCCTAACCCTTCGGAGAATAAAAGGCGTGAGATTATGTTATGTTATATCAATACATAGTATAAAATGAAGTCGCTTCCCGCGTCTGTCCATATGTATGCTTATATCAATCAAAACTATGGAACGGATTTGATGAGGTTTTTTTTTATTAGATAGAGTGATTTAAGAGGAAGGTTTATAAGTATAATACATACACAAGATAGTAATTGGTCAGGCGGTACGAAGTTCGCCGGGTCGACTAGTTTTGAAATAAATGATAATAATAATAATAATAACACATCACATTTAGAGCCCCTAAAGGAAGAACCTGTATCTAGGGTACCCGAAACACATACAGAGACGAACATCACACCCAGACCGGAAACAAACATCGATATTCATCATTATCAATATTCGCCCCGCCCAGGAATCGAACTCGGGTGCTCACGTTTACTCAGTCCACATCACTGCCAACTGAGCCACGGAGCTGTTTATAATACAACTTTGTATGTAATATGAATATATTATGATTGTGTGAAATAAATGAATCTAATCTAATCTCATTTATTGAAGGCGGGTTCCCTTTTTTGTAAAAAAAAAAAGAAATTATTACAACTCAAAATACTGAAAGCGCAAAACATTTCCCTTGTGATTGTCAATCACTTGCCAATCGATTGAGAGACTGATTGACGGTGAGGCAGCGAATGCTTCGTTGCGACCTAGATTATGCCGATATCTAACACTGGATAATCTAGATTGAAATTTATAACATACGAGCTTTCCCGGCTTACTTCGTTACGCCATAGAATATAAGATACTACAAAACACTTGGCTCCATAGACTATGTTCTTTTGCCTGCCCAGAATGGGCTTGATAAAAAAACAAACAACAACAACAAACCACCTGTCAAAATATGTAAACAACGGAAAAAATATTGCACCTTGGGTTACATTATTTGAGTTTAGGTAAGGATCCCTAATTTTTTTGAAAATCTAATATAGCCTATGACACTCGGGGTTAATGTAGCTTCCTACCAGTGAAAGAATTTTTCAAATCGGTTCAGTATTTCCGGAGCCTATTCGTTACAAACAAACAAACAAACAAACAAACAAATCTTTCCTCTTTATAATATTGGTATAGATCAGGCGATTTTTTTTAAGTGTCTTTTTAGTTAAATTCACAGAAAAAATACAAAAGATTTTATTATTTGTTTCAATCGATTAAGCTCCGAAACTACTGGACAAATTTTAAAACTAATTTTTCTATCAGAGTCCTACATTGTCTCATAATGAACAAAGGCTATAATAAGAATATTTAAAATTAAAAATAGGTTTTAAATCGATCTAAAAACGACATTCCTAGCGGAACGAAGTTCACCGGGTCAGTTAGTTTAAAATAAAATTTGAAAAACAGTTACGTCTAGTTAATAGAAAATAACTGGGCACATAATGTACTGCATATATTTGGGATATTTCTCTTTTTCGAAATTGGTACCAAAAGGTAACATTACCTTTTTATGACTTTTACAAATAATTTTCTGAAAACCGCATCAAAATCGGTTCAGCCAAACGGAGAATAATCGCTGACCAACCTGCATATACAAGTCAAACTGAGAACTTCCTTTTTTGAAACGGTTTAAAAATGTTCTAATCCAGCCAGTTATCAATTTTTGTCGCCCGTCCGAGAATCGAACTTGTAATTTGACTGCTCCGTGGCTCAGTTGGCAGTGATACGATGAATATCGATGTTTGTCTGGTTTGGGTATGATGTTCGTCTCTGTGTGTGTTTCGGGCACCCTAGATACAGGTTCTTCCTAGTTAGGGGCTCTGAGTGTGATGTGTTATTAATATTATTACCTTCAACATTCAGTCGCCATGCCTAACCACTTTGCCACGAAAGCAATAATTATTCAACAACAATACATAATATTGAATTAGAAATTCTGCAATCTGGGTTTAACTTAATTGACATAGTTAATTATTCAGGCGCTTAGGCCCAACGCACATGTGATGAGGCGCGGTAAAATTTATTGTTTTTGCGGACTGTATTTTTTAATTTTGCTGGTTTAATCACGTTGTGGTTGTTTTCGGTTGGATAGGACATTGCAGGCTTGAATCACCTGATCGTCCGAAAAGTAAGATGATTCCGTGCTTCGGAAGGCACGTTAAGCCGTTGGTCCCGGCCGCAGTAGTGGTCGTTATAACCGCGGCGACAAGCTGGCCCCGCCTCACGTTGGTAATAAAGCATAAACTTGGCTAAACGTGGGTCCGGCTCTCAAGCCGGTGCCTCTGCCTAACCCTCCGGGGAATAAAAGGCGTGATATTATGTATGTATATTTAAAGATTATTAAAATACGTACTGTGCAACAACGCCATTTTTTCGTCTAGAACAATAGAATAAAAAATAATTGATTTAAATAAAATGTTAATGTGCGTACGCGTTAAGTACCTAGCAACTGATTTTTAAAATAAAAGTAATGTTTAGCCGCCTCCGTAGCTCAGTGGTGTAGCGCGTCGCGCCTTTGATTAGGGCACGGAAGGGTGTGGGTTCGATCCCCGCAGAAAACACCACATATTGATTTCTCACAAAAATAACGTTGTGGTTGTTTTCGGTTGGATAGGACATTGCAGGCTTGAATCACCTGATTGTCCGAAAAGTAAGATGATTCCGTGCTTCGGAAGGCACGTTAAGCCGTTGGTCCCGGCCGCAGTAGTGGTCGTTATAACCGCGGCGACAAGCTGGCCCCGCCTCACGTTGGTAATAAAAGCATAAACTTGGCTAAACGTGGGTCCGGCTCTTGAGCCAGTACCTCTGCCTAACCCTTTGGGGAATAAAAGGCGTGAGATTATGTATTATGTCTATGTAATGTTTTAAAATTTTGTTTCTAGTTTTTTATAAGGAGCATCGCCTGCTTAGTTTTTTTTTTATTTCAACCTGTTTTTACGCTGTATCACTAACTTTTGAGATGAAACGCATTTTATTTTGAACCGACTTCAAAAAAGACGGTTATCAGTTTGACCTGTATCTATGTATGTATGTTTGTCCGCGATTATCTCTCGTTTGGATGAACCGATTTCGATGCCGTTTTCGGATAAATATTTGTTATATTCAAAAGAACCTAGGTACCTATTTTAACCGACTTCGAAAAAGAGGAAGTGCTCAGTTGATGTATGTGTCAGTTTATTAAAGGCGGTTTCCTTATTTTGTAAAAAAATAAATTATCGTAACTTCGCTGCGCCTTGCGATGTATGCGATGGACCTTACACGCTCTGTAGTTTGCTTAATATTCTCTAAGACGGAGTAACGGAGTATTATTATTATGTACATTACAAATATACAAACCAATCAATATATATAAAACTCTTCCGTTACTGACTGACTGACTGACTGACTGACTGACTGACAGACAACGCAGAGCCGAAAATACTGGGCGTAGCGGGCTGAAATTTTGCATGTAGGTTCCTTAGGGAGTGTAGGTGAGCACTAAGAAGAAATCCCTTCTTAGTGCTCACCTACTCAAAAATCGGGATTTTTGTGTTTATGAGAAATCTGCGCGGTAAAAACCGCGTGGCAGCCTCTAGTTAGTATATAACCTTTCAACTTATATTAGTAAATAACTAGTCGACCAGGCGAACTTCGTACCGCCTATCTATTACTATGTGGTGCAGTGGCCGTAACAGATTTGTCTATGGTTTCGTCAGCCCTAGACTGTATTACCAAAGAACAAGAGCTATTTTGCAATACAGAAAAACCGGAAGTGTTACGCTGACCGTGTCCTTCACTGTACATTGTACTTATAAACCTTCCTCATAAATCAGTCTTATTTGTTAAAAAACGACAACATCAAAATCCGTTGCATAATATTAACGAGTTCAGCTTATACCGGATGTTTCTGACAAGGCGGTAATAAATCAAAGGAGGGATTCTGCTCATCATAACTAACAACTTTCCCAAAGCAACATGAATTCAAAATCTAAAAAAAAATAACAGCTGTTCCATACATTGGTTCGATCAGCTGACGGGGTCAATGTACGGGACGGCTGATTTTTGTTTTGAGATTTCGACCCATGTTGCATAGGGAAAGTTGTTAGGTATGTTGAGCATAATCCCTCCTTTGTTTTATTACCGCCTGGTCAGAAACACCCTGTATATAGCGACGGATCAAAAATATACTGCTTTGACTACCTAGAAAATCTTGCTTAAAATTTTTAAGGCCCTATTGTGTAGCTTTCAGGTTCAAAATCAAAGGAATAAACCGTTAAGAAACTAAAGTGGCCACTTTAGGCAACAGGCGGTTTTTTTTCTTTGATTTGAACCTGAAAGCGACACAACAGGGGCTTTAAAAATTCTAAGCAAGATTATCTAGGAATTCAAAGACGCATATTTTTTAATTTCGGCCATCATGGTTTAGAAGATGTTTATTATTTATCAGAAATAGTGCTAGGTTCACACCGTGTAAGCCCCTTTGTCTGTGAAAGCATCCATTTTATGGACAAGATGGCGGATGCGATTTTTCTGCGTCCGTGAGACATCCATAAAATGGAACAAAATGGCCGCTGTTAAAATTCTTTGTTTTGGTCTGTAATTCTCTATGAAAACCAGTCTAACATTCCATGTTGACTTCCATGATGTGACGGCATATGTCCATGGAACATTTGGATGATTGATTGAAACTGATTGACATCCATTTTTTCTACTAATTTTGGAAATAAAAATTAAAAACACCCGTCTGTGACGGCATCCACTTTATGGATCTCACACACCGAGTAAGGTAAACAAAATGGCCGCCGAAGCGTTCACAGCGGATGGGCATTGACTTGTGCTAATAGTACATTAGTTAATGTCAAAATAACAGAATTTCGTAACGTAACATAATCTCACGCCTTTCATTCCCAGAAGGCATGTTAGGCAGAGGCACCAGCTCAAGAGCCGGACCCACGTTTAGCTGAGTTTATGCTTTATTACCAACGTGACAAGGGGCCAGCTTGTCGCCGCGGTTATAACGACCAAACTGCGGCCGGGACCAACGGCTTAACGTGCCTTCCGAAGCACGGAATCATCTTACTTTCAGAATTTCGTCTCCGGTATTAATTCCGTACCTACAATGCAATTGGGAATTATGGTTCCATAGATAGATACCCCAATACAGGATAGCCGAAATAGGTCATCCTATGTGTACTAGTGGGTAATTTCTCTTGGGACGCGTATGAGACGCAATCGATCTGATAACCATTATTGAGTTTGAATTGGCTACTAACTAACCTATAGCACAGTATAATAAAATAGTACTACAGTACGGAGTACGGGCACTCCCTGCCTCCCTCAGCAAGTGCGGCCTCGCTCTCGGTTACCTCTCAGTTACCGCTCAGTACAAATAAAGCAGCGTCGCACGTCTCATCTCACTCACACAAGCATGGTACGCGTGCACGTACACGAGTTTCGGCTGTGCGCGAAGCAACGCCTTTTTTTCTATCAAGTGTCCGAGCTGTGACTCGAGTAAGTAAGTATGTATTAGTTTTTTTTTTTTTTACGGAATTCTATGACTATGACGTCTTCAGTTACCGAACGTAAACACGACAATCAAATTCACGATTTGTATATTAAAATAGTAGATTATCTTTGCATATTTCTTTAGCACGATTTCAGGTAATATACCACACGCAAAAGAAGAGATACTTCTATCAAAATACAATATAAGATATCTACACAAATAATAGAGAGGTGGAATTGAAGTGAAAACTGAGATGGCATTATCTATACCAATATTATAAAGAGAAAAGATTTGTTTGTTTGTTTGTAACGAAAAGGCTCCGGAAATACTGAACCGATTTGAAAAATTCTTTCACTGGTAGGAAGCTACACTATCCCCGACTGTCATAGGCTATATTAGATTTAAAAAAAAAATAGGGATCCTTACCTAAACTCAAATAATGTAACCCAAGGTGCAATATTTTTTCCGTTGTTATATTTTGACAGGTGGTTTGTCGTTGTTGTTTGTTTTGTATTCGGCCATTCTGGGCAGTCAAAAGAACATAGTCTATAGAGCCAAATCTTTTGTAGTATGTTATATTCTATGGCGTAACGAAGTAAGCCGGGACAGCTCGTCAAACATAAGTGCCAAATCATAAATGTTAGATGATTTACAAATAATATCTTTTTTACGAAAAGAGACCCGCCTTCAACAAACTGACACATACATAATCTGAGAACTTTCTCTTTTTCAAAGTCGGTTAAAATACCTATTTTACCGATATATTTTTTAGTGCCTACTAAAACCATCTCCCGAATGTTTTATCAATTACATTACTGAAAACCGCATCAAAATCGGTTCAGCCAAACGCGAGATAATCGCGGACAAACATACCTACATAGATATACATAGGTATAGGTCAAACTGATAACCTCCTTTTCTTGAACCAAAAAGTCGGTTCAATAATTTCTTTTTTTACAAAAAAGAGACCCGTTTTCAATAAATTTACACATAATATAATATTATTATAATATAAACTGGGAACTTCCTCTTTTCTCAAGTCGGTTAAATTGGTACTAAAACCTTCTCCTGAATGTAACAAATATTGCAAGGCGGTACCTACGAAGTTCGCCGTATCAGATAAGAAGGATTTTAATACATAAGCCACGCAGATAAAGAAACGATTTAAAAATGGCGGCCGAACGCTATCTCGTGTATATTAGTACGAGGAAAGAGTTAAGACGAGAGACAGCCCATACAACGGCCGCCGTTTTCAAATCGTTTCTCTAAGTTTGCAGGTTATACTTTCATTTCCACTTTACCCATCCTTGCATTAAGAGCCAGTTTACCGCGATGCTAGCGACATTCTCTAAAAAAATATATATCTTCTAAACTAAAGCAAATATCAAAAATGTGGCACACAGTATGACACTAGATAATCTTGCTTAGTATTTTTTGAGCACAGTAAAGTAGTCCTAACTTAAAAGAACAAAATCATACACAGACTGTTGCTAAAGTGGCCACTTTTAGCAATACTTTGTAGCTTTCTTTGGTCTTCAATTCAAAAGCTATACAACAGTGCCCCAAAAATACTAGGCTACATTATCTAATGTCATACTGTGCCACATTTTCGATATTTGCCTTAGTTTACAAGATATACATTTTTTTCGCGAATGGCGCTAGCATCGTGGTTAACTGGCTCTCAAGTTTATTGAGAAACCGTATGACGGCTAGACAGTTTGACAGTTTCTTGACATTTTCCCTAAAGCCCCCGAGAGGAAGGTTTGATAACAGGAAAAATTCTACAATAATAATTTGTGAGAGTAAATTCATTTTTTGTAATAATAATCATCAGCCGCCTCCGTAGCTCAGTGGCGTAACGCGTCGCGCCTTTGATTAGGGCACGGAAGGTTGTGGGTTCGATCCCCGCAGAAAACACCACATATTGATTTCTCACAAAAATCACGTTGTGGTTGTTTTCGGTTGGATAGGACATTGCAGGCTTGAATCACCTGATTGTCCGAAAAGTAAGATGATTCCGTGCTTCGAAAGGCACGTTAAGCCGTTGGTCCCGGCCGCAGTAGTGGTCGTTATAACCGCGGCGACAAGCTGGCCCCGCCTCACGTTGGTAATAAAGCATAAACTCGGCTAAACGTGGGTCCGGCTCTCAAGCCGGTGCCTCTGCCTAACCCTCCGAGGAATAAAAGGCGTGATATCAATATATATCAAACTCTTCCGTTACTGACTGACTGACTGACTGACTGACAGACAACGCAGAGCCGAAACTACTGGGCGTAGCAGGCTGAAATTTTGCACGTGGGTGCCTTGGGGAGTGTAGGTGAGCACTAAGAAGGGATTTCCCGAAATTCCCACGGGAACGGGAAAAAACGGTTTTTTTTTTTTGTTTATGAGAAATCTGCGCGGGAAAAACCGCGGGGCAGCTTCTAGAGTTATGTATGTAATCATCTCAGCCGAAAGACGTCCACTGCTGGACAAAGGCCTCCCCCATAAATCGCCACAGCGACCGGTCTTGAGCGACCCTCATCCAGTGTATTCCCGCAGCCCTCACCAGGTCGTCTGACCACCTTGTGGGGGATCTGCCTACTCTGCCCCTTTACTCTGCTCTGTATCTCGGCCTTTTCTTACTATGAGCAGGCCTGGATCACTCCGCACTTTATCTATCAATATATATAAAACTCTTCCGTTACTGACTGACTGACTGACTGACAGACAACGCAGAGCCGAAACTACTGGGCGTAGCGGGCTGAAATTTTGCATGTATGTTCCTTAGGGAGTGTAGGTGAGCACTAAGAAAGGATTTCCCGAAATTCCAACGGGAACGGGAATAAACAGGAATTTTGTGTTTATGAGAAATCTGCGCGGGAAAAACCGCGGGACAGCCTCTAGTACTAGTATATAACTTAAATAAAAAAAAACTTTTTATAAAAAAATTAAACCGCCGAAAAAACTGAAAAGCATTAAATAATAGGGAAACATTTTCTATTAGGCCTTAATTTACTCACTTCTTTAAGTAATTTTGGATTACCAAAAAATTTTAAGTAGGCGCCACACCACACAAGCAAATTCATTATCTATGTAAAGCGCGATGCGCAGCGGCATACGTTTTTCGGTTATTTCTTTGAATTTCAGGTAATTTAGTGATCTTTATTCGTTGATTCTGTGGCACCGACTCAAAATTTCTTGGTAATCCAAAATTACTTAAAGAAGTGAGTAAATTAAGGCCTAATAGAAAATGTTTCCCTATTATTTAATGCTTTTCAGTTTTTTCGGCGGTTTAATTTTTTTATAAAAAGTTTTTATTTTTTGCTTTTCAGTTTTTTTTGGGCTAATTTTTTTGACCCCAGCTAATCACCCTTCACAGGGTGGTCGCACCCCACAAGGTGGCCACACAACCTGGTGAAGGTTGAGGGACTAACAGGATGAGGTTCGATCACGACCGCTCGGTGAGGCGATTTGTGAGGGAGGCCTATGTCCAGCAGTGGACGTCTTTCGGCTGATTTTATTTCATTTCCAAAGATATTGTAAGTAGGTATCAAAAGTTTTAATGTAACACGGAAATGCAACCTGTGAGTGGATAATTCGACCCGCCGACCAAAAAGTCACCCCTATTTTCCCACCCTTAGGGTGGAAATTTTATTTCCAAATTTATATGGGACCAACTTCAAGGTATACCCTGTCGATTAAAAAAAGAATTATCAAAATCGGTCCACACAGTAAAAAGTTATGCGTGATCATACATAAAAAAAAAAAATTGTTGTTTTTTCGTCGGTTAAAAATTGAAAAACCCCCGACCCAGTCAGTCCCCTCATCAACTTAACTAGAACTAGAGCTTATCATGTCAAAAAGATCATGGTTGCCTTACCATATACTTTCAATATCATTGAAGTAACACAGTACCAAATTTCAAAATTGATAGGACATAATATGGAAGGTAGTTAGATCCCCTCATCCACTATTTCAGAACTGATCATCTTCAAACGACAGATCAGGTCATGGTTACCTTACCATATACTTTCAATATCATTGAAGTAACTAGACCTCTAAATTCTATACTATACTACAGTATAATAAATAGTACTACATACAGTATGGGCACTCCCTGCCTCCCTCAGCAAGTGCGGCCCGCGCTCGGTCACCTCTCAGTTACCGCTCAGTACAAATAAAGCAGCGTCGCACGTCTCATCTCTCTCACACAAGCATGATACGCGTGCACGTACACTAGTTTCGACTGTGCGCGAAGCAACGCCTATTTTTATATGTAGTATCCGAGATACTGCTGAGAATCAAACAACAAAGTTATAGACAGGCCTAATGCACGCAGTAGCGAAAGCCGGATTAGATTTGTCACTGTGCCGGCTTGAGTTGTCAATCCGGTTTACTGGATATCCGGGTGAACGTCGTTGGAATACTGAAAAGTACCCAGATACCTGTATCAAATACCTTTTGAAATAAAATAATATTTCTACGAAATATATAAAAGATTTAGTCAATTATTTCTGAATCAATTTAAAAAAGCTTCCACGATAATCATAAATCCATACTATTCAAACTAATATCATAAATGCGAAAGTAACTCTGTCTGTCTGTTTGTTGCGCTCTCACGCCAAAAGTACGAAATCGATTGAATTGAAAATTGAAAAAGAACATTTGCAGTTTTATGGGAAACTAGAGGCTGCCCCGCGGTTTTTCCCGCGCAGATTTCTCATAAACACAAAAATCCAATTTTTCCCGTTCCCGTGGGAATTTCGGGAAATCCCTTCTTTGTGCTCATCTACACTCCCCAAGGAACCCTCGTGCCAATTTTCAGCTTTCTACGCCCAGTAGTTTAGGCTCTGCGTTGTCTGTCAGTCAGTCAGTCAGTAACGGAAGAGTTTTATATATATTGATTGATCTGGCTAAGTCGCACACTATTTGATTTATGCAGATATAATAATATCTATCTATCAACTATCTAAAATGAGTCGTGGTTCGTTAGTCTCGCTAAAACTCGAGAACGGCCAGGCCGATTTAGCCGATTTTGGTCTGGGAATGTTCGTAGTAGTCCAGGGAAGGTTTAAAAGGTGAGATAATAAGGAAAATTTTAGGGGAAGTTGGTAAAAACAAAAGTTAAATTTTGCCATACGATACGGGGGGATACGAAGTTTTCCGGGACAGCTACTAGTGTGTTATAGCTGACTGCTCAGTGGCTCAGTTGGCAGTGATGTGGACTGAGTAAGCGTGTGCATCCGGGTTTGATTCCCGGGCGGTGCGAATATTGATATGATGAATATCGATGTTGGTTTCCGGTATGGGTGTGATGTTCGTCTTTTTGTGTGTTTCGGGCACCCTAGATACAGGTTCTTCCTAGTTAGGGGCTCTGAGTGTGATGTGTTATTATTATTAATACGAGCTTTCCCGGCTTACTTCGTTACGGCAAAGAATATAAGATACTTACTACAAAAGACTAGGCTCTATAGACTATGTTCTTTTGACTGCTCAGAATTGCCGAATAAAAAACCAACAACAACAACAACAACAAACCACCTGTCAAAATATGTAAACAACGGAAAAAATATTGCACCTTGGGTTACATTATTTGAGTTTAGGTAAGGATCCCTAATTTTTTTGAAAATCGAATATAGCCTATGACACTCGGGGTTAATGTAGCTTCCTACCAGTGATAGAATTTTTCAAATCGGTTCAGTATTTCCGGAGCCTATTCGTTACAAACAAACAAACAAATCTTTCCTCTTTATAATATTGGTATAGATTATATTTTATCTACATTAATTAACAAAGCTTGTTCCAAACTTACCACATTACTCATTTTAAGTTATTCTGTTTCACGCAGTTAGCTAGGTAGGTAATAAATTTACAAATGCATTGTTTTGCATGAAATGTAACAATTCATAACTTAGTTGGCAACTTATATGGATCAGTCGGCAATTATGTTGACTGTTACGGAGGACCGGGTTTAATTCCCGGAAGTTCAATATATTTTTAACTGACTTCAAAAAAGGAGGAAATCTGAAACCTGCCTTTACCCTGATTGCCTAGATAAGTAAACTCTTATTCTGATTGGTTCTCTGTAGCGTCAAAGGATATTTTAACGAACCAATCAGAATAAGAGTTTACCAGCAAGCAATAATCTAGCCAATCAGGGTTAAAGAAGGTTTGAAAGTTTTCAATTAAACTTGTTTTTTTGCAAAAAAAAACTGCTTAATGTCAGGATGATTGAAAAAAAGTAATGATTATATCAAATTATCCGGGTTTTTGCAAAATCCCTAGTTTTTTTGCAAAAAACCTAATTATCCAATATAACTACGTACGACATGTACATTGTACATTATACATTGCAGGCTTGAATCACCTGATTGTCCGAAAAGTAAGATGATTCCGTGCTTCGGAAGGCACGTTAAGCCGTCGGTCCCGGCCGCAGTAGTGGTCGCTATCGCGGCGACAAGCTGGCCCTGCGTCACGTTGGTAATAAAAAACTTTTTATAAACAAATTAAACCGCCGAAAAAACTGAAAAGCATTAAATAATAGGGAAACATTTTCTATTAGGCCTTAATCTACTCACATCTTAAAGTAATTTTGGATTACCAAGAAATTTAAGTCGGCGCCACACCACACAAGCAAATTCATTATCTATGTAAAGCGCGATGCGCAGCGGCATACGTTTTTCGGTTATTTCTTTGAATTTCAGGTAATTTAGTGATCTTTATTCGTTGATTCTGTGGCACCGACTCAAAATTTCTTGGTAATCCAAAATTACTTTAAGAGAGTAAATTAAGGCCTAATAGAAAATGTTTCCCTATTATTTAATGCTTTTCAGTTTTTTCGGCGGTTTAATTTTTTTATAAAAAGTTTTTATTTTTTGCTTTTCAGTTTTTTTTGGGCTAATTTTTTTGACCCCAGCTAATCACCCTTCACAGGGTGGTCGCACCCCACAAGGTGGCCACACAACCTGGTGAAGGTTGAGGGACTAACAGGATGAGGTTGGATCACGACCGGTCGGTGAGGCGATTTGTGAGGGAGGCCTATGTCCAGCAGTGGACGTCTTTCGGCTGATTTTATTTATTTCCAAAGATATTGTAAGTAGGTATCAAAAGTTATAATGTAACACGGAAATGCAACCTGTGAGTGGATAAATCGACCCGCCGACCAAAAAGTCACCCCTATTTTCCCACCCTTAGGGTGGGATTTTTATTTCCAAATTTTTATGGGACCAACTTCAAGGTATACCCTGTCGATTAAAAAAAGAATTATCAAAATCGGTCCACACAGTAAAAAGTTATGCGTGATCATACACAAAAAAAAAAATATATATACGCGACGAATTGAGAACCTCCTCCTTTTTGTTTTTTCGTCGGTTAAAAAGCATAAACTCGGCTAAACGTGGGTCCGGCTCTTGAGCTGGTACCTCTGCCTTGTCCAAATAAATTTAAAAAAAAATAATAACTTTAGGCCTTTTTTTTGACTTCATTTTCATTTTAAAACTCAACTAAAAGTCTCAGTTGGAAGTGATGTCGAATGCGATGAAAAAACACCGGGTTCAATTCCCGGCGGGGGCAACATTTTTTACGATAATGCATACATACATAATATCACGCCTTTTATTCCCCGAAGGGTTAGGCAGAGGTACCAGCTCAAGAGCCGGACCCACGTTTAGCCGATTTTATGCTTTATTACCAACGTGAGGCGGGGCCAGCTTGTCGCCGCGGTTATAACGACCACTACTGCGGCCGGGACCGACGGCTTAACGTGCCTTCCGAAGCACGGAATCATCGATAATGATCATTGAATATAAACGTTCCCTGAGGTTGGGGTGTTTTTGTTTGTTTTTCGGGCACCTTTGATTAAGGTTCTACATAGTAAGGGGCTCTGAGTGTGATACGTTTTTAATAAAAGTTTAAATATAAGCCGCGCAGATAAAGAAACGATTCGAAAATGGCTGCCAAACGCATGCTATCTCGCGTATATCAGTATGAGGGAAGAGTTAAGAAGAGAGACAGCCGCCATTTTCAAATCGTTTCTCTATGTGCGCAGGTTATACTATACATGCCTTTCCTTTTTAAGAATTCAGATTCAAATATTTATTTTTTTAATGTGGTACAGTCACGGACTAGGAGGCCGTAACAGATTTGTCTATGGTTTCGTCGGCCCTAGACTGTATTAACAAAGAACTAGAGCTATTTTGCAATAACAGAAAAACCGGAAGTGTTACGCCGATCGTGTCCGCCACTGTACATTAGAAAAGAAAATATGGTAAAAAATAGAAAAATATATTATTACTTACGTTAGATTAGATTAGATTAATACGTTAGATTACGTCACAAAATATCTTAAACACTATCTCAAAAATAAAATAAAGAAATATCTTAATTTTTTAACAAAAAAATTATTTTATTATCACAGACATACATTTTATTAGTACTTATTTTATTTTATTAGTATAGTTATTCTTGTATAAACGTCAATTATTAACGATGTGCTATATTGTTCAGTCGGCGGAAGGAAATGGCCGAGAAAAGTCTTTCTTAATAATTATTTAAATTAAATTTTGTGAATGTGCTAAAATAAAAACTTTTCGTGAGGTACGTTTAATAATAATATAACGCATAACACGCAGATCCCTTAAGATCCATAGCACAGCTAAAGTAGCGCCACCCGCGAAAAAAAATAATATCTTCTAAACTAAGACAAATATCAAAAATGTGAAACAGTATTCCCCTGGATAATGCAGCCTAGATTTTTTAGAGCACTGTTAAAGTAATTGTAGTTAAATACCACAGAAAACTACTGATTGTTGCTAAAAACAGCCACTTTTGGCAACAATCAGTAGCTTTCTGTAGTCTGTAACCTAAAAGCTATACAACAATGCCCTAAAAATACTAGGCTGCATTATCAAGGGGATAGATAGAGATAGAAGATATTAATTTTTATCACGGGTGGCGCTACTTTAGCTGTGCTGTGGCTCTTAACTAGAACCTGTATCTAGGGTGCCCGAAACATATGCAGAGACGAACATTACACCCAGACCGGAAACAAACATCGATATTCATCATTATAATAAACCGACTTCAAAAAAGGAGGTTATCTGTTTGACCTGTATGTATGTATGTATGTTTGTCCGCGATTATCTCGCGTTTGGCTGAACCGATGTTAATGCGGTTTTCAGATAAGTATTTGTTACATTCAGGAGAAGGTTTTAGTACCAATTTTAACCGACTTCGAAAAAGAGGAAGAGCTCAGAGTTGATGTATGTGTCAGTTTATTGAAGGCGGGTTCTTTTTTTGTAAAAAGGAAATTATCTATAACAATATTATAAAGAGGAAAGATTTGTTTGTTTGTTTGTAACGAATTGGCTCCGGAAATACTGAACCGATTTGAAAAATTATTTCACTGGTAGGAAGCTACACTATCCCCGAGTGACATAGGCTATATTAGATTTAAAAAAAAAATAGGGATCCTTACTTAAACTCAAATTATTTAACCCAAGCTGCAATATTTTTTCCGTTGTTTACATATTTTGACAGGTGGTTTGTAGTTGTTGTTTATTTTTTGATTCGCTCATTCTGGGCAGTCAAAAGAACATAAATAATAATAATAATAAATAATAATTGCTTTGCCCAGGCAGGGGAGGCCTAAAACTCAACAGCTTCCTCAAAATGGTGAACTAGTTATTTGGGTATTTAAAGTCAAAAGTCAAAAAATATTTATTCAATATATAGGACATAATTAAAAGTCAATTAGACTATCTATCTTATTGCTATTGATACCTTATTTGGTAAAGTATCCTATACTGATAGAGGCGAGGTAGTTCAGGGTGCCCACCAAGCGGCTCAGGCATACAAATGTTTGCCTTGCCTTACGACAATGGTCGCCTGGAGATGCTCCCAAACGAGCCCTCCTCTGTCAAAAATACGTGTAAAAAATATTAATACTGGCTGTTATTTTTGTTTCCAGATATGGCACCCAAAATCTTTTTTGGCATCTTGTTTTTGGCCGTCGCAATCAATGGTAAGTAGATACAAAATGTTTCTGACAAGGAGTGATACAGCTCACCATAGACCTAAAAGCATTTCCAAAGGAAAAATGGAACGAAACCATAAAATCTTCTGAATTTCATACATTTCGTATACGATGTCAATGTAAAGTAAAATTAAACTGAGGTATACTTGTTTTTTAGTATATTTAGAGACTAGAGGCTGCCAGGCGGTTTCACTCACGCAGATTTCTCATAAACACAAATATTCCGTTTTTTCCGTTCCCGTGGGAATTTCAGGCAATCCCTTCTTAGTGCTCACCTAAAATCCCCAAAGAACTCACGTGCCAATTTTCAGCTTTCTACGACCAGTAGTTTTGGCTCTGCGTTGTCTTTCAGTCAGTCAGTCAGTCAGTCAGTAACGAAAGAGTTTTATATATTGACTAGAGGCTGCCCCGCGGTTTCACTCACGCAAATTTCTCTTAGATAAACACCGTTTTTTCCCGTTCCCATGGGTATTTCGGAAAATCCTTTCTTAGTGCTCACCTACACTCCCAAAGGAACCAACGTGCAAAATTCTAAGCCCGCTCAGTAGTTTTGGCTCTGCATTGTGTGTCAGTCAGTCAGTCAGTAACGGAAGATTTTTATATATTTTGATTGATTGATTGAATAAATCATTTTTGACTTTTTGTCTTTCTCGTAATCTGCACAAACTACGTGAACTAATATTGAGCGTTGCTTTACAGAACGCACTTGGAAAATTTTAATTGCTCAACACAAATTTTGTTATGATTTTATGATAATTGAGTAAACGCACTATTGCAGCGAATGACGCAAAAAAATATAAAATTTAAATATATTAATAATTTGATACAGATTATTAATAAACCATAGCTGAATTTTGAATTGGACACAGTTATTAAACTTAAAATATTCAGAATGCATTGTATCGATGTTTGTTTTCTGGTTCTATCTACCAGGTGATTGGCTATGTGATATTATCCATCATTATATCCACCTAGTCGACCCGGCGAACTTCGTACCGCCTTATCTATAACTATGTTGTGCATGTATTATACTTATAAACCTTCCTCTTGAATCACTCTATCTATTAAAAAAAACGCATCAAAATCCGTTGGATAGTTTAAAAGATATAAGCATACATAGGGACAGACGCGGGAAGCGACTTCATTTTATACTATGTATTGATGATGACTATGTATTGACACACAGAGCCCCTAACTAAGAACCTGTATCTAGGGTACCCGAAACACACACAGAGACGAACATTACAGCCAGACCGGAAACAAACATCGATATGAACCCAGGTGCACACGCTTACTCAGTCCACATCACTGCCAACTGACCCACGGAGTAGTCAAAATATAATGTCGTAGTAAGATTTGATAATTAAAAAACCTAGGGATTTTGCGAAAACACGGATAATTTGATATAAGCATTACTTTTTTTTCAATCATCCTGACATGAAGCAGTTTTTTTGCAAAAAAAACCTAGTAAGATTGAAAACTTTGAAACCTTCCTATAATCTGATTGGCTAGATTTATTGCTTGCTGGTAAACTCTTATTCTGATTGGTTCTCTGTAGCGTCAAAGGATATTTTAACGAACCGATAGATATCCATTATTGTTCAAAAGAGTAATGATTTGATTGTTTGATTCAAATAGCTCCGAAACTACTGGACGCATTTGTTTTTTTTTTTAACTCTTGAATCCTACATTATCCCTGATAAACATAAGCTATCTAGATCATTTCCTTGACATAAACAAAAACTGAGAACTTTATCTTTTCTGAATTCGGTTAAAATAGGTACTAAATAAAACCTTCTCCTGAATGTAACAAATACTTATCTGAAAACCACATCAAAATTGGTTCAGCCAAACGCGAGATAATCGCGGACAAACATACACACATACATGTCAAACTGATAGCCTCCTTTTTGAAGTCGGTTAAAAATAGCACGTAGACTAAAAAAAGCTAGGGTATGAAGTTAGCCGTATCAGCTATTGATTAAAACTTTGTTTTTTTTCTTTGTTTTTTGACATTATAAATTATTATGTCCATGATGTATTATTTCAATTGACGCACAAATATATTTAAATAAATATGTACTTGCATACATTTAATAAATGATAAGTAAATATTATAATAAATTTATTTTGTTGACACAACTGTTTTAAAATTAATTGTATGAAAAAAAAATACTTTAAACGTCAAAGCAAGTAATGTATGCTAAAAGATTAATACATTTTTGCATATGTGAATTAAATTTTCTATTCAGTAGTTTGCTTATAAAAAAAAAAACAATAAATAAAAAAAGCTTTTATTTTGTCTTACAAAAAAAGTGTGAGGTGTTGTTACACTATAATAAAATAAATAGACTATCTTTATAACTTGTTTCTAAATTAATATTAATATTATTATGTTTCTCAATACTCTTTGGTATCACGGGATGGAGCCCGGTCCTTTGAGAGGCGTGCGAGGGGACGAACCCAACTCGTAGAGGCCCTTTCGAGAGTTTTACTATATAATATTGTATAAGGATCACCAACTAGGCACCGCCACTAAATGCACAAATAGATCATGCATCATTAACATATTATTATTATTATACGGTAATTGTGTTATAGATAGATAATTAGATTAAACTTTAACTATGCAAAACATGTAAACCTAAGTTTTTTTTATGTAAATAAATAATTATTATTATAGATATACATTATTAGATAGTAGATAAGAAGGTATGTCTATGAAAAAGTTTGTCTCAAGTGATAATCTACTCTACATCTTTTTGAAATCAGAGAGAAATGCTAAGAAAAATAGGGTCACTGAAATAAAAAATTTTTTTACAATTATTAACTTTGATTGGAAGCATCAAAACCAGTACCTTTAACTGATTAAAAATCTAGTAAACTACAAAACCTCTCACTCTAGGATGAGATACTAAAACACTTTTTGGAACAAAGTTCCCTAATCTCGGGTTGTGGTGGGGAGCTAGCCAAGAAAAAGTGCAAAGTCACGGCTGAAGTGAGACACAAAAGCGTTACAGCGAAGGAGAGAATGAAAGAGACCGAGAACTATATATATATCTCTCTCTCGCTCGCTCGATCGCAGTACTCGCTCCCCTCCCTACGGGCAGTGGCTTGGTCGACTGTCAGTCGGCCTTCGTTCCTATCGCGTGTCCCACAATTTTTTTTTTTTTTATTCCAGCAGCCGACAAAGTATGCAAACCAAAAAAATTCGACAGTGACACCATCGTCTGCGTGTGCGATGAGAAATACTGCGACTTCACTGACCCTGTTCTTCCTTCTAAGGGCGAATATCTTATGGTTACTACTAACAAGGTAACTTTTGCTAAAATTATCACAGTTAAAACTGAACTTTAAACTAAAGGTACAGGGTAGATATTTGATTGTTGTCTATTTTCAGGACGGTCTAAGATTTGCCCCAAAATATGGACACTTGAGCCAGCCACACAATGATGTTTACAACAAGTGTATGAGTCTTTTACATAGTAAGTATTATACAGAGTTACTTTAAAATAGTCAACGAAACTCAAAAGGGACAGAAACAGAATGGACAGTACAGGAACAGGCGCTCGTATCGCCAAATTCTTCCCAGATGAGCCGAGCGACGACCGAACATCGAGTTTCAGTTTCGGCAAAAATTCGGCCGTTTCAAGCGAAACCGAAACTGTGGCCGTAACTAGATTTCTTGGCCGAAACTAAAACCGAAATCAAACTTTTTCTCGGTCTCTACATGGTATGGCGGTCGTGATACATTGATTATTTATTCTGCTTTAGATAATGTCAAAAACGTAAAATTTTATCATTTTCATGAGACTCAAAGTTTTATCTTAGGATAATCTTAAGATTATCTTATGTTTATCTTAAGTGTATCTTAAGTTTATCTTAAGTTTATCTTAAGATTATCTTAAGTTTATCTTAATTTTATCTTAAGTTTATCTTAAGTTTATCTTCAGTTTCTCTTAAGTTTATCTTAAGTTTATCTCCCTGAGCCCTGTCTGTAGTTCTATAGGTTTTTTTTTTTTCACAACAGGGCCACTAAAGACTAAGCAGGAACTTTTTAATTTCAGAACGTTCATCAATATTCAACATAAGGAGAGATAAACCAGGCCAAAAAATCCTCGGCTTTGGAGGTGCATTTACAGATGCAGTTGGAGACAACCTGAATAAAGTAACACCCGAATTAGTCGATGTTTTCTTTGAGTAAGTAAAGTAGTTAAGGAGAAGTAGCAAGGATAAGGTCTGGTGAAAATTATTGTATGCTACTTTAAGAACAAGGGCACACGAATGTTCCTTAAGGGCTTACTCGGTGCGAAACTAGCGGTACTTCAATACAAATCTGTTACGGCCTCCTAGTCCGCCACTGTACATTTCATTCTGCCACTGGCACTTTTCTCCCAAACAGCTTTGCAAATCTTTTTGAAATGTTCGCACGAGATACTCTTTGTTGCATAAAGAATATTAGCAAACATCAATCAACTATATTAAAGTTACGGAAAATCAATACAGAGTATAAAATAAAGTCGCTTCCCGCGTCTGTCCCTATGTATAAGCTTAAATATTTAAAACGACGCAACTGATTTTGATGCGTTTTTTTTTTATAGATAGAGTAATTCAAAAGGAATGTTAATAAGTATAATACATGGTCAAAATAGTAATAGGTTAGGCGGAATGAAGTTCGCCGGGTCGACTAGTAATTAATATCTTCTTAACTAAGACAAATATCAAAAATGTGGCACAGTTTGCCACTAGACAATCTTGCTTAGTATTTTTAAGCGCACTAAAGTAAAGTCCTAACTAAAAAGAACTAAAATATCTTATAATTATAAATATAATTTTAGCAACACTTTTTGAAGCTTTCTTTGGTCTTCAACTTAAAATCTATACAACAGTGCCCTAAAAATACTAGGCTACTTTATCTAGTGTCATACTGTGCCACATTTTTGATATTTGTCTTAGTTTAGAAGATTTTTTTTTGCGAATGGCGCTAGCATCGCTGTAAATACTTTTTCTTTGTCACACAGCACGCTGTTCACAAAAAGAGGTTTAAACTACAATATGGCTCGTACAACGATAGGCCACTGCGACTTCTCGAAGCAAGAATATTACTACACTAATAAAGAGAATGATTGGAATATGGAGAGCTTTTCACTCAGGAGTGAAGATTATGAACTGAGGGTGAGTATCCATTTTCTGGGTCTTTAAGGTTATGTAATTGGGGTCTCGTAATCAACTTTGAATGATGATAGCTCGATTCTAGTTTTTTATTGAAAAACTTAAAATAAATTTATGGACTTCTTGTAAAGAAACAGATCATGATTTTTTAGATTTTTTAATTTTTGACTAACTTTTGGCTTAGCGAGCAGCTTTAACCAGCGATAAAAAATAATATCTTCTAAACTAAGTCAAATATCAAAAATGTGAAACAGTATTCCACTAGATAATGCAGCCTAGTAATTTTAGGGCACTGTTGTATAGCTTTTAGGTTAAATACCATAGAAAGCTACAAATTGTTTTTAAAAAAGGCCACTTTTGGCAATAATCAGTAGCTTTCTTTGGTCTTTAACCTAAACTAGTCGACCCGACGAACTTCGTACCGCCTTACCTATTACTATGTTGTGCATGTTTTATACACATAAACCTTCCTTTGAAATCAATTCCATCAAAATCCGTTGCATAGTTTTAAAGATAAAAGCATACATAGGGACAGACGCGGAAAGCGACTTTGTTTTATACTATGTATTGATGTATTGAAGCTATACAACAGTGCCCTAAAAATACTAGGCTACATTATCTAGTGTCATGCTGTGCCACATTTTTGATATTTGCCTTGCGTTTAGAAGATATTAATTTTTTTCGCTAATGGCGCTAGCATCGATGTAAACTGGCTCTTAAGTTCCGTAGTGCTAATCACCTACCTACTCTGTTTAATTCCAGATACCGTACATAAAGAGGGCAATGCAAATGGTACCAGATCTGATGATGACCACAAATATCTGGACTGTGCCCGAATGGATGAGAGAGGACAACGGTGCTGGAGTCAGATCTTCAATCATAGAGAAGCATTGGGATAGCTACTGCCTTTATATCATCAAGTAAGCTTACTTATGTCGTAGGAAGATTTGATAATTAGTTTTTTTGCAAAACACTTATACCGTATCTATACCAATATTATAAAGAGGAAACATTTGTTTGTTTGTTTGTTTGTAACGAATAGGCTCCGGAAATACTGATCCGATTTGAAAAATTATTTCACTGGTAGGAAGCTACACTAACCCCGAATGTCATAGGCTGCATTGTCGTAAGGCAAGGCAAACATTTGTTTGCCTGAGCCAATTAGTGGGCACCCTGAACTACCTCGCCTCTATCAGTATAGGATACTTTACGAAATAAGGTATCAATATTAATTAGATTAGTCTAATTGACTTTCAATAAGCGATATCTTGTATCCTGTATTGAATAAATCATTTTTTACTTTTTTTTTTACTTTACTATATTAGATTTTCAAAAAAATTAGGGATCCTTACCTAAACTCAAATAATGTAACCCAAGGTGCAATATTTTTTCCGTTGTTTACATATTTTGACAGGTGGTTTGTTGTTGTTGTTTATTTTTTATTCGGCCATTCTGGGCAGACAAAAGAACATAATCTATAAAGCCAAGTCTTTTGTAGTATCTTATATTCTATGGCGTAACGAATTAAGCCGGGAAAGCTCGTTATTCATAAAGATAGAGTAAGTTTTAAGGAGCTTTACTGGAGGTCTACTTATCTGGTTTGCTGTATGGTAAATACGTGACATCAAGTCTCAATTGACATACGTCTCTCTCTCTTCAAATTTAAGAGCTAGGCTCTTGTCGGTGGAGCGTCTTCCACATCTCCCGTTTCCCCGCCAGCTGCTTGACTTCTTGATACGACACGACCCCTATCTTTTCCATATCATTTTCATTTCTATTGACATCGTCAAATAACTAAAATGCTCTCTAATTTGATATGAGGATTTTTTTTCAATCATCCTGACAAAAAGCTGTTTTTTTTGCAAAAATCCTTTAATAATTAAAAAAAATGAAATCTTCCTTAACTCTGATTGGCTTGATTATTGCTTGCTGGTCAGCTCTTATTCTCTGATTGGTTCGGTAAAATACCTTTGACGCTAAGAGAACCAATCAAAATAAGAGTTGGCCAGCAAGCAATAATCTAGCCAATCAGAGTTATGGAAGTAAGTTTTAAAAAAAATCAATTATTCTAGAATTTTTTGAAAAAAAAAACTACTATTATGTCAGGATGATTGAAAAAATTAATCCATGAAATATTTCGGGTTTTCCTAAATTCCCAATTTTTTTTTTACCCTAGATACAATTTCTTCCTAGTTATGGGTGTAGAATATCAAGACAAACACAAAGAAGGTTCATTCAAGACTTATTTATTTATAACCAAATTGCGGGTATCTTACACAAACGTTTCAATACACTACAACATTCCTCTCCTTAAAACCTAAGTATATCTAAGTATACTAATTAAATTTAAACAACCCTTAAACTAGCTCTTTAAACTTAAGCCCAATACCAATTAAAATCTAACACAATATTCAACAAGTAACCGACTAACTCGTTCGTACATTCTCTTTCCCTCTCTTTTTTTTTTTATTATTATTATTTTTATTTATTTTTATTTCAGTTTTTTTTTTTTTTTAATGTAATATAGATGGTTTATACCTACTTAACTTAGTTATAACTCAATAAGGCCGTATAATTAGGTATGCACACATACAAAATTAGTCATCGAAATCAACAATTTTTTTATTACGCGGTTTAGTATTTACCCAGGCCCCACTAATTTCTGGACTTTGCGAGGCGAAGCCTTGTTCTGGATCACAGATGACCTCTCTTCCTGGTGTGTCACAGTGACGGCTTGGTTCTGCCAGTGGACTGTTTGGTGCCGATTCCCATTGTTCCTCTAGCTCTCCATCATTTTTAGTTTCCGTAATAGGCATAGTCGGCCGTGATGGGTGCTCTAGTTCCATTGTTTCTGAAGGAGATTTAAATTGCGCGGAATATCTTACCGGTTTCTTCCTTATCTGATCGATATGTTTTTGTTTTATTTCATTATTAGTATTAATTTCGTATGTCACTGCTCCCGTTCGGCTCACGACTTCGCCCTCGGCCCACTTGGATCCATTCTTCGAGTAATCTCGTACCAACACCGAGTCTCCCGGAGTCACCTCTCTGACAGCGCCGCCTGCATTGCGAAGTTGCACTCTCTGTGCCTCTTGCACTATCTCCGATGTGTTGGCCCGCAGCATATCCAGTCGCATTCGCAATCTGCGTCCGAACATTGCTACTGCCGGTTCTTTTTGAGTTGTTGAATGTGTGCTGTTTCTGTAGACTAATAAAAAGTTTTGTATTGCCCGTTCAATGTTTTGTCCTTCAATTGCGGTTTTCTTTATTAATTTTTTTACGGTTTTTACCGCATTTTCAGCTGCTCCGTTACTCGAAGGATGGTACGGTGCTATTAAAATATGCTTAACTCCATTACACGTTAAAAAATGCTCGAAATCTACTGATCTAAACGGCGGGCCTCCGTCCGTAACTAATTGTTTGGGTAACCCAAAACGTGAGAAAGTTTCCCTTAGTTTACTTGCTACGAGATTGGCTGATGTTCCCGCGGACATAAGGAAAACTTCCAGCCATTTAGTGTGCGAATCTAGTAACAACAAGTAGTACTTGCCTCGATGCTGTAAAAAATCAGCATGTAGTCTGACCCAGGGCTCCGCCGGCCAGGTGTACGCCACGGGCGCGGCCCGCGGCGGCGCGTCCAGCTGCGCGCGGCAGGCAGCGCAGGCGGCCGCGCGGGCCTCGATGACGGCGTCGAGTCGCGGCCACCACACGTAGTTGCGCGCAATCTGCTTCATGCGCACCACGCCCACGTGCCCAGCGTGCACTTCACTTAGCACTGCCTCGCGCAGGGACGTGGGGATTACTATGCGATATCCCCATACCAGGCATCCCTGTGAGGCATATAGATTTTCACGCCTGTGGAAATATGGATGTTCGTCTTCATTTAGTGAATCCTTTGGCCACCCGCTCATTATGTATCCATATACCTTACAAAGTATTTTATCCTTTTTGGTTTCGTTTGCCACATCTTTATGGCTGAGAGGAAACGTGTCCTCCACAAAATGGAGATAAGAGGCTTCATCGATCTCTTTTTCCGTTTTATTCTGTAACGGTAAGCGAGATAGTCCATCAGCGTTTCCATTTTTGTCTGTCGATACATAAACAATATCAAAATCATATGCCGCGAGACGCACAGCATATCGTTGTATACGGCTCGCCGCTGTTTGTGGGATCCCTTTTTTTGCTCTGAGTGTGATGCGTTTTTAAAATAGTTATAAGAACATTTATGGTTATTTATTGGTTCTTTTCATCAGGTTTTTAGAAGCGTACAGAGAAGAAGGAATAAAATTCTGGTCGGTTGGTTATGCTAACGAACCGACAGTCACTGTGGGCGCCATTTTGTTCGCCGAAGAAGCTCAGATGTTCACCGTCTGGGCTGTTAACAAACTTGTAAGTTGATCATTGTTAACATCGTCATCATTTGTAATTTATGTTCTTTATATAGTCGCCAAATTGAATTGTAATGTCACAAAAGAACAAAAAAAAAGACAGAGATAAATTGTAAAGTAGAGTTTGTTACCCCTTTCTTCTCTACGCTGTAAAATCATTGCGAAATGGAGTAGAATCATTTGACAGAGGAGGGCTCATTTGGGGGCGTCTCCAGGCGACCATTCTCCTAAGGCAAGCCAAACATTTGCCTGAGCCAATTGGTGGGCACCCTGAACTACCGCGCCTCTCGCAGTATAGGATACTTTACCAAATTAGGTATTAGATTAGTCTAATTGACTTTCAATAAGTGATATCTTGTGTCCTATATTGAATAAATCATTTTTGACTTTTGACTTTGAGATCATCATTTTCATATATAAGCCTCCCCCAAAAGTCGCCACAACGACCGGTCTTGAGCAACCCACATCCAATGTACTCCCGCAGCTTTTTGACTGCTCCGTAGCTCAGTTGGCAGTGATGTGGACTGAGACGCGGGTGCACCTGGGTCTGATTCCCGGCGGGGCGATCATTGTTATGATGAATATCGAAGTTTGTTTCCCGCTCTGGCTGTATTGTTCGTCTCTGTATATGTGTCGGGCACCCTAGATACAGGTTCTTCTTAGTTAAGGGCTCTGGAGTTTGATGCGTTATTTTTTTTATTACAGGCAGAGTTTGCAGTAAAGCACTTCGCACCAGCGCTAAAGAAATCTGGTTTCAACGATACTAAGATACTATTCTTTGACGATGATCGAGATATTCTGACTAGTGCCTTAGTTAATACGGTAAGTCCTATTCTAGCGGTGGCAAATGGAAGAACAGTGGCTTCAGTTCCTTGCAGCTGTGGTCGTAAGCTGAATTGGTCCGTTTCACCATACAACCGACAGACGACGCGCGTCGGTGACGGCGCGCAGGGCACGAGTGTTGAGTGACCGTAGGCATACATCTTGCTATCAATGTTAACAATTTTATTTTATTTTGTTTATAATAACGTCTCTTTGCAAGTTGTTTTTTATTTTGTCTTCTTTTTATCTTTGTAATTATGTAGGTTTTGGTGAATGAATGTTTATTCTATTTTATTCTTTCTAAGTTAGAAAAATAAGTGACCCATTCATTATAAGGCTCAGTGCAAATCAAGCGAGGCGCGGTGAATATGCAGAGAATATCTACTATTTAAGCTAGTCTCTTAATTCAATGGCACCAGGTTTTTTAACAGAAAACTTTTATAAACTTCTTTATTTATTTTAAGTAAAATGTAAAAGTAAGTCCGAAAAGTATTAAGATGATTCCGTGCTTCGGAAGGCACGATAAGCCGTTGGTCCCGGCCGCAGTAGTGGTCGTTATAACCGCGGCGACAAGCTGGCCGCCTCACGTTGGTAATAAAGCCTAAACTCGGCTAAACGTGGGTCTGGTTCTTAAACTGGTACCTCTGCTTAACCCTTCGGGGAATAAAAGGCGTGAGATTATGTATGTATGTTTATTTATTTTAGAGAAGTTCTTTGCAAAACACATGCCTGCCCTACATATCGTCACATATATAATGAACTAGAGGCTGCTCTGCGGTATCACCCGCGCAGATTTCTCTTAAACACAAAAATCCCGTTTTCTCCCGTTTCCATGAGAATTTGGGAAAATTATTCCTTAGTGCTCCCCTACACTCCCCAAGGAACCCACTTGCAAAATTTCAGCTCGATACGCCTAGTAGTTTCGGCTCTGCGTTGTCTGTCAGTCAGTCAGTAAGTCAGTATCGGAAGAGTTTTATATATGTCGTAGTAAGATTTGATAATTAGGTTTTTTGCAAAAAAAACTAGGGATTTTGCGAAAACCCGGATAATTTTATATAAGCATTACTTTTTTTTCAATCATCCTGTCATAAAGCAATTGTTTTGCAAAAAATCTAGTTTTATTGAAAACTTCCTTAACTCTGATTGGCTAAATTATTTCTTGCTGGTAAAGTCTTATTCTGATTGGTTCTCTGTAGCGACAAAGGATATTTTAACGAACCAATCAGAATAAGACTTTACCAGCAAGCAATAATTTAGCCAATCAGAGTTAAGGAAGGTTTCAAAGTTTTCAATTAAACTAGGTTTTTTGTAAAAAAAACTGCTTTATGTCATGATAATTGAAAAAAAAGTAATGCTTATATCAAATTATCCGGGTTTTCGCAAAATCCCTAGTTTTTTTTGCAAAAAACCTTATTATCAAATCTTACTACGACATAATTATTTAAAGACAAATATTTTTGAGGTGTGTTTTCCGTAATCGCCACGCTTGGCAGGCGGGTTGGCGATCTCATAATAATGGCTCAACAAGTTTTTAAACGAAGGACGCTGATTTCCGTCCTTCAGGTTTTCTCTAAGTCACTTAGAGCCAGTTTACAGCCATGCTAGCGCCATTCTCGGAAAAAAATCATATCTTCTAAACTAAGGCAAATATCAAAAATGTGGCACAGTATGACAGTAGATAATGTAGCCTAGTATTTTTTGGGCACTGTTGTATAGCTTTTAAGTTAAAGACCAAAGAAAGCTACAAAGTGTTACTAAAAGTGGCCACTTTTAGCAACAATCAATATATATAAAACTCTTCCGTTACTGACTGACTGACTGACTGACTGACTGACTGACTGACTGACTGACTGACTGACTGACTGACTGACTGACTGACTGACTGACTGACTGACTGACTGACTGACTGACTGACTGACTGACTGACTGACTGACTGACTGACTGACTGACTGACTGACTGACTGACTGACTGACTGACTGACTGACTGACTGACTGACTGACTGACTGACTGACTGACTGACTGACTGACTGACTGACTGACTGACTGACTGACTGACTGACTGACTGACTGACTGACTGACTGACTGACAGACAACGCAGAGCCGAAACTACTGGGCGTAGCGGGCTAAAATTTTGCATGTAGGTTCTGTAGGGAGGTGAGCACTAAGCAAGGATATGCCGAAATTCCCATGGGAACGGGAATAAACCGGGTTTTTGTGTTTATGAGAAATCTGCGCGAGTGAAACCGCGAGGCAGCCTCTAGTCTGTTTATAATTTTGTTCTTTTAAATTAGGACTACTTTACTGTGCTCTAAAAATACTAATCAAGATTATCTAGTGTCATACTGTGCCACATTTTTGATATTTGCATTAGTTTAGAAGATATTAATTTTTTTCGAGAATGGCGCTATCATCGCGGTAAACTGGCTCTTAACGACACTTCTGATTGAAGCTAATAAGTGTTGTTCTATTAATACTACTAAATATTTTCAGTTCTTCGATGTGGAAGGTGTAAAGGAGATATTTGAGCTAATCGGGCTACATTCGTACTCGAACAACTATGTCAGTCCATCGCTCGTCGACTTGATACATGACAAACAACCGAATGCTACCATTGTTAATACAGAGTTAAGTGCAGGTAAATGTGAATCTAGGGTAAGCAGTACTAATGTTGGCCCCCCTCTAATGATTGGCCCCTTCAATGAAAAATCTATTTATTAAGAGTTGTATTTATATACCAGAAATGAAAAAATATTTATATTTTTCTTTATTTAAAACACTCTACAACGAAATTAATAGTTTTTAAATGCAACAGCTAGCAATTGATTAAAAAAATACTTTGTGTTGGACTACAACAGAGGGTGTGTTTTCTTATGAAAATCGTAAGAAGTACGTAACTTTTAGAATGGTTTTACTCGTTTTCTTCTTGTTTAAATTGCAATATATGTTTCCATATATGTTTATTACACTTCAATTCAGGTTTATTTACGGTAATTCGTGAAAAACACTAAAGATTAACCTCAAAAATAGGTAGGCCAACATTAGTACCTGTGGTAAGTATGAAGTATCAGTTGATTGGCATCTATGCCAATCATTGTATTTTTTGCTTTTTAATATTATTTATATTTAAATATTAAATCAAATCTTATCAACAATTGCGTTTAAAATGCTAAATCTTTTTATTTAATAAAATCAGAGGAACTAGATTTTGGCAGTGCCAATCATTGTACTTTTGTGTGATTGGCCATGCCAATCATTATACTTTTCCCTATGCCAATCATTGTACTAAATTTGTAGTTAAATAATACACCAATTTGACTATGTTCTTTTTATTTTATCTTGTTTATTTAGTATTCTTATTTCCGAGAGATAATAGTGCGATTTTAGGTATATGAAGGGTATCTTTCATTTTTGAGCTCAAAAAAAAATTGTCTGGGCATCATTATTGAATAATTTAATGGATCAGTATAGTCATTGGCCTAGGAAAGTATAAAGATTGGCCATGCCAATGCCCAAAAAGTACAATGATTGTCATGCCAATCATTGTACTAGGGTATGCCAATTTTTGTACATACCCTGCCAATGACTGTACTTTTCGCTACATTTTTATATTTTTATTGAAAAAGTTGTTTATAAGCTAGCAAATAACGTTACCTGTGGTTTAATCTTATTCTCAGATAAATGAGCTACCATCCAACATTAACAGTTTTTCAATTTTGAAGCTTATTTGGCACGTAGAAATGTTTAAAGTCAAAACTTTTCTTAAGGGGCCAATCATTGTACTGATTACCCTATATTATTTTGGGTATTATAAGTTACTTCTTTTACAGCCACAGTATAAAAAATAGTACTACATACAGTACGGGCACTCCCTGCCTCCCTCAGCAAGTGCGGCCCCCGCGCTCGGTTACCTCTCAGTTACCGCTCAGTACAAATAAAGCAGCGTCGCGCGTCTCATCTCACTCACACAAGCATGATACGCGTGCACGTACACGAGTTTCGGCTGTGCGCGAAGCAACGCGATTTTTTCTATGAAGTGTCCGAGGTTTGATACAGCAGAGGCTGGCAACTTCATCGTTGGCTTTGGTAGTGGTTCTGATCGGCGGCCTGCCGCGGCAGGGTGCTGTCTGGCTCGCGCGGCATGTCAGCTGTCTACGTTCAGTGTTTTGCTATTCAGGCTGCTCTGTGCTCCTGTGGACTGTTTGTTTCACATTAATTTGCCTGGAGCCACATGGTGGGCGCCCTTTAACCACCTTGCCTCTCGCCTTTTAGCGATATGGCCTCCCACTGCATGCTAATTCAATTTGTCTGGTCCCTGAGGGCCTATTACGGCCGCTTTTGCAATATTGCTTTGCGTCCTCTTTGCGTTTTTTTTTTGTATTGACTTTGTCACTCTAGAGGACAAAAAGCATTATTGCAAAAGCGGTAGCAATAGCCCCTCTGAACTTACTTAATAATGTACTTTTGTATCTTACTTTTTATGCAATAAAGTGTTTTCTTTTCTATTGTATTCTACTTACCTTGTATCCTAATTGGATTCCTAAATCATTTTTTATTAGATTTTGATTTTTTTGTGTTTTCAGGTCAAAATTCTGGAGGCTGTGTTCTAGGAAAGTGGTCCCACGCGGAGTTTTATGCCAAAAACTATATAGAGGTAAGAAGGCACGACGGTTAATCAGTTCAAACGAAAGCGGCAACATTGCCGTATCGTATCATCACTACATATTATAAAACAAAGTCGCTTTCTGCTGACTGAGTGTTTTTCAATATTATCGATGTAACATGGCACTAAATTTCAAATCGATCGGGCATAAGGAAGCTAGTTAGATCCCCTCATCACCTAGAAAAGTGCTGATGATCTTCAAACCGCTGATCAGATCTTCATTAGACATGGCTTAGAACAATTGGGCTGAAATTATCTATGATACAAAAAAACTAGACGAAAATCTGGTCAACCGTTTGGGCTCTACGATGCCACAGACAGACAGGCAGACAGGCAGAGAGATACCCACGTTAAAATTATAACACCCCTCTCTAAATTTTCGTTTGAGGGTTAAAAATTAAGTCGCTTCCCGCGTCCGTCCCTATGATTTGAAACTACACAACGGATTTTGATGCGTTTTTTTTTTAATAGATAGAGTTATTCAAGAGGAAGGTTTATAAATATAAATAATACATGCACAAAATAGTAGTAGGTTAGGCGGTACGAAGTTCGCCGGGTCGACTAGTTATTATTCATATTAAAGATAAAAATTCATATTATGTAAAAGTTGTGTTTACTTTATCAGGAAATGAATCATCACTGCAGCGGTTGGATCGATTGGAATCTAGCTCTGAACATGGACGGGGGACCCCGATACTCCGGGACACCGGTCAATTCTGCTATTATTATCGATATCGATAACAATGTGTAAGTTGTCAATCAAATAAATAAATCAAATAATTCTTTATTCAATATAGGATATATATAAAGCTCTTCCGTTACTGACTGACTGACTGACTGACTGACTGACTGACAGACAACGCAGAGCCGAAACTACTGGGCGTAGCGGGCAAAAATTTTGCATGTATGTTCCTTTGGGAGTGTAGGTGAGCACTAAGAAGGGATTTCCCGAAATTCCCACGGGAACGGGAAAAACTGGATTTTTGTGTTTATGAGAAATCTGCGCGGGAAAAACCGCGGGGCAGCCTCTAGTTCAATATAGGATACAAGATATCACTTATTGAAAGTCAATTAGACTACATCTAATCTAATTGCTATTGATACCGTATTTGGTAAAGTATCCTATACTGTGAGAGGCGAGGTAGTTCAGGGTGCCCACCAATTGGCTCAGGCAAACAAATGTTTGGATTGCCTTGCGACAATAGTTGCCTGGAGAGGCCCCCAAACGAGCCCTCCTCTGTCAAATGATTCTACTCCCTTTCGCAATGATTTTACAGCGTAGAGAAGAAAGGGGTAACAAAGTCTACAATTTATCTCACTTTTTTTTTTCAATGATTATAAACAATATTTAAAATGTTAAAAGCCCCCCGACCGATCATAATCCTCAAAGTCATAGTCACCTTACCATTTATATTCATCAATACGTAGTATAAAACAAAGTCGCTTACCGCGTCTCTCGATCGAATTTAGTTACGAGACATGAGCCAAAAAAATCAGTAGTTTTGGCGTGAACGCGAGACAGACAGAGTTACTTTCGCTTTATGATATTACTACTAGTCGACCTGGCGAACCTTGTAACGCCTAACAAATTAATATTTTGAGCATGAATTATACATACTAACCTTTCTCTTGAATCTATCTATCAAAAAAAACACCTCAAAATCCGTTGCATAGTTTTAAAGATTTAAACATATATAGCGACAGATAGACGCGGGAAGGGACTTTGTTATACTATGTATTGATAGTCGTCACAAAATAAGAGGCCCTTGGAGAAAGAGCCTAAAATTTTACTTTTAGACCTGTATAATGTAACTGAATAAAACAAAAAATAACCTAGTGTGTCTATCTAGGCGACGAGCTTGACCCGGCTTACTTCGTTACGCCGTAGAATATAAGATAAGTACTACAAAAGACATGGCTCTATAGACTATGTTCTTTGACTGCCCAGAATGGCCGAATAAAAAACAAACAACAACAACAAACCACCTGTCAAAATATGTGAACATCGGAAATAATATTGCAGCTTGGGTTACATTATTTGAGTTTAGGTAAGGATCCCAATTTTTTTTTTAAATCTAATATAGCCTATGACACTCGGGGTTAATGTAGCTTCCTACCAGTGAAAGAATTTTTCAAATCGGTTCAGTATTTCTGGAGCCTATTCGTTACAAACAAACAAAACAAATCTTTCCTCTTTATATTATTGGTATAGATTAACGATATATTTTTTTTAATCATTTAGTTACATTTTAAAAGATATGGTCAATGAAAGTGCTCATGAAGGGAGACCTTCCGCTGAGCCTCAAACGCGAACTATGGACATGTGTATCCCTCCCCATCCTTACATTAGGAGCTCAGACTTGGTCTTTGGCGGACATCCAAAAGTCCAGTCTCGAGGTTAGCCAGAGAAACGGCGTTCGATTAGTGGACAGGGTCCGGAAAAAAAAAGGATAAAAATTATAGCGTATTTACTTTCTTGCGTAAAATAACAATAAGAATGACAAATAATTTATCTCAAACACAAAAACAAACAGACAAACTCTCTTTATCATACGTAATAATCGAATAAAAAGAACAAAACCCACAATGATCAAGTATTTTACTAAAAAAAAAAAGTTAGAAGAAACCTAGAATCATAAGACAATGCACTTGAAATAAAACCCGGAGATTTTTTTTTTATTGTGGGTTTTGTTCTTTTTATTCGATTATGTATGATGAAGAGAGTTTGTCTGTTTGTTTTTGTGTTTGAGATAAATTATTTGTCATTCATATTGTTATTTTACGCAAGAAAGTAAATACGCTATAATTTTTATGTAAGTAGCTTAATTTCAAATAAAAAATCTTAATCTTTCTCAAATATAATTAGCTCGGAAGGCGGCGGAGCTCAAGTGGGACTGGGCCGGCCACGTAGCCCGCATGCAGCCAGACAGTTGGGCCAAACGCACCACCGTGTGGTTTCCAAAAGATGGCAAGAGGCGACGTGGTCGACCTAGGAAGCGGTGAAGCCCACAATAAGACCTGGTGGGAATGTGCCCAGGATCGGGCGAAGTGGAGAAAGGGGAAAGAGGCCTTTGCCCAGCAGTGGGACGATACAGGCTGCTAAAAAAAAGTTACATTTTACAGTTTAAGAAGACATTTTAGACTCTTTTTTTCAACGGGCCCCATATTTTGTGACGACTATAGTATGGATTTCTCGTTTGTTATAGATTCTACAAGCAACCGATCTACTATGCCATTGGTCAATTCTCAAAGTTCATACCTAGGGGCTCTACAAAGATCAGTATGGCTTCAGAATTTGCGTCCGACGTAGATGCTAGCGCCGTTTTGAGGCCGGATGGTTTGGTCGTTGCTGTTTTATTGAACAAGTAAGTTATTAGAAGTCTTAACACTTTCACGGGTGCACATTCTAAAGCAGTCGTTTTTGTGACACCAACACTGGCCAAAGCCGCTATGGCAGTCTAAATGTTCTAGCTTCTCACGGGAACACCGTTCATAACATACCACTCTGTCATACATAGTCACAGAAAACTTTTTTCAGTGACCATTTTCCAACCGATCAAAATTTGACAGCGTCCAGATAACCATATTTTTTTGCCTAAAATAGAAAGAGAGAACCACACATATTTTCCATCCTTCTCAGTTGGACACGCCCGCTATAGCAGTCCTTTTACGCAAACAAAATGTATGGACGAGTGGCGCGTGCGTCCATAAGCCGACCCACCGCATATATTCCATTTCCCGCCAATTTTGCCTAATTATGTGCTTTGTGACCCAGTATATGGAAATGACTTCCATTGCATGCTGTATTTTTTCATAAAATTTTTGGGTGTCCAATAGGGAAGTAATGTTTTTTTTCTTGCATCCGCGAAAGTGTTAAGAAAGTTTCTAGGACTCGAATTTTCTTTTTATTAACGGACTGCAAAAAAGAAGGTTAGCAGTTTGACCTGTATGTATGTAAGTATGTTTGTCCGCAATTATCTCGAGTTGGGCTGAACCGATTTTGATGCGGTTTTCACAAAAGTATTTGTGAGAGGGTTTTGGAACCTATTTTAACAGACTAGAGAAAAGAGAAAGTTTTTCAGTTTATGTATGTGTAAATTTATTTAAGGCGGGTTTATCTTGATTTTTATTTTAAATTAAAATCACAAAAACTCATGAAACTAGAATGAAAATAGTCAAAATTTCACGTTTTTGTTCATTTCAAAGCTTTTTAGGATCGGCTGTTGTATTGTATTAACATTGACTGGCATTAGGTACAGTCGCGGACACGATCGGCGTACCACTTCCGGTTTTTCTGTATTGCAAAATAGCTCTTGTTCTTTGGTAATACAGTCTAGGGCTGACGAAACTATAGACGAATCTGTTACGGCCTCCTAGTCCGTGACTGTACAATACTGGTTCTCGAAATAAGAGAATATAAGCCCTGGACCTTGTATATGTATATCTACTGGTGCCTTTGAATTTGAAATTTATTTTTTAAATATCGATTTAAAATAAATTAAGTTTATGGAAATTAGTTCGCATTTAAAGAAAAACTGATAAATATTGAAAAAAGGGCTTTTTCGTTCGATGTTACTTTTTTATCGATTCAGTATCATAGTCGGTTAGTGCCGTGTTAAAAAAAAACGCTGATTTCATAGTCATCTTGTACTCCTTTTTTTTTTGTTCCAGATCAAACTACACAGTCGATGCAAACATAAAAGACACCAAGGGCGAAATTAGAGTTAATATTTCACCAAATTCAATTAATACAATTATTTTCTAATCTATACCAATATGATAAAGAGGAAAGATTTGTTTGTTTGTTTGTAACGAATAGGCTCCGGAAATACTGAACCGATTTGAAAAATTCTTTCTCTGGTAGGAAGCTACATTAACCCCGAGTGTCATAGGCTATATTAGATTTTCAAAAAATTAGGGATCCTTACCTAAACTCAAATAATATAACCCAAGGTGCAATATTTTTTCAGTTGTTTACATATTTTGACAGGTGGTTTGTTGTTGTTTTTTGTTTTTTATTCGTCATTCTGGGCAGTCAAAAGAACATAGTCTATAGAGCCAAGTCTTTTATAGTATCTGATATTCTATGGTGTAACGAAGTAAGCCGGGAAAGCTCGTTAGTTTATATACCTAACATGTTCTATAACTAAAATAGTTCTAAATAAAGTTTTTAATAAATATATTATTATGTTTCTATGATATCAAGGCATGGAGCCCGGTCCTTTCAGAGGCTTTAATAATACGGCTGTCCAAACGAAAAACACTGAATACGCCATTTTGCAAATTTTACAGGAGAGCACTTTTTGTAAAGTGCATTTAAAAAGGCACTTTTTGTATTTTTTTTATTGTTTGATTGTAAAACTTCGTTAAATACCTGTATGCGTTTTCCTCGATACATATTTTTTTATTTAAAACAATAAAAAAATATTATAATTTTTATGAATTTCATTTTCTATAGTATGGATATTCTGTGTTTTTTTTCACATAAACTTGTAAATAAAAGAGATAGAAACCTGTTTGTCTTTGATATAGTTTGGAAATGACACAGAATATCCAAAACAATAAAAAAAAAACATTTTTCGGAAAAAATGGCGTATTCAGTGTTTTTAATTTGGACAGCCGAATATACAAGCAAAATCAAAATGGACACATTATAATATAGAGTTACTAACGTTATAACACAAACAGCAAAAAATAATTTTAAATTACATAGGGATAAAATCCATATTAAGCGCTTAAACAGACGACGCCGTCACCGCGCCGCCGCCGCACCGCAACAATGTTCATATACGCCGCCACCGCGCCGCGCCAATTAATGCAAATTTTATCGTTCCACTGTACTATAACCATTTTTAGTAATACATTGCTAGTTCTGAACATCGCACGTGACGGCCACGTCGTCTGTTTGAGCGCTAAAGGAAATGATTTTGACTTCAGCCATAATATGACGTTCTACCACTTCTACCTTAGGTAGGTATGTATAGTCACAGCTCGGACACTTCATAGAAAAAAGCGCGTCGCTTCGCACACAGCCGAAACTCGTGTACGTGCACGCGTATCATGCTTGTGTGAGTGAGATGAGACGTGCGACCACAGAACAAGGAAGATGTGCGTGCGACGCTGCTTTATTTGTACTGAGCGTCACTGAGAGGTGACCGAGCGCGGGGCCGCACTTGCTGAGGGAGGCAGGGAGTGCCCGTACTGTATGTAGTACTTACTATTTATTATACTTTGGTATAGTAGTAATTAGCTGGCCCCTTGTCACTTTGTTATCTATGCCATTATAGAGGAAAGATTTGTGTGTTTGTATGTTTGTTTGTAACGAATAGGCTCCGGAAATACTGAACCGATTTGAAAAATTCTTTCACCGGTAGGAAGCTACACTATCCCCGAGTGTCATAGGCTATATCAGATTTTCAAAATAATTAGGGATCCTTACTTAAACTCGAATAATGTAGCCCAATGTGCATTTTTTACCCGTTGTTTACATATTTTGACAGTTGGTGGTTGTTGTTGTTGTTTTTAAATTCGTCCATTCTGGGCAGTCAAAATAACATAGTCTATAGAGCCAAGTGTTATGTGTGCTACTTAAATTCTGTGGCATAACGAAGTTCGCCGTGTCAGCTAGTTAAACATAAACTCGGCTAAACGTGGGTCCGGCTCTAGAGCGGGTACCTCTGCCTAACCCTTCGGGGAATAAAAGGCGTGATAATAATAATATTTATTGTGCACAAAACTTATGTCTAATGGATGACAATTTCTCTTACATAAAATGTAATAATAGGTAAAACAAGTTTCAATAAGTTTTGCCCTAATAGGCACGTACACAGCTTTGAGACTTATCTACTATCCGCATGCACTTAAAGATAAAATAATACCCAATAAAAATAAAAAATCAATATATATAAAACTCTTCCGTTACTGACTGACTGACTGACTGACTGACTGACTGACTGACTGACAGACAACGCAGAGCCGAAACTACTGGGCGTACAAAGCTGAAATTTGGCATGTAGGTTCCTTAGGGAGTGTAGGTGAGCACTAAGAAAGGATTTCCCGAAATTCCTACGGGAACGGGAATTTTTTTTTGTGTTTATGAGAAATCTGCGCGGGAAATACCGCGGGGCAGCCTCTAGTAACCAAATATATAGTGATATTATGTTATGTATGTGTAAGTACATAAACTAAAGAAAAACTTACATAAATTCTTGACACGCATTTTTGTTTTTATTCCATTTCTAGCTGAACGAATTTTATGAATATAAAAAGCGTTTAAATTAAAATAAACCACGTTTTACCTTGGTGCTGGTGTGACGTTACAAAAAAAGTTCTCAACAAATTTTGCAATTCAAATCTTTTCCTAGTTAAAGGTTGCAGCACATTTAGCTTAGTGTAAATCTTCACACAGGCGCAGATTTATTCAATCTAAATGAATTGGAATATCGCACGCATCACCCTCAGTGTAGAAACACATAGAAAGACATATTTTTTTTAAACGACTTCAAAAAAGAAGGATATCAGTTTGACCTGTATGTATGTATTATGTATGTTCGTCCGCGATTATCTCGATTTATCCTCGATATTATCGAACGGATTTTTATGCGGTTTTCATGCGGTTTTCACAGAAGTATTGGTTATATTCAGGAGAAGGTTTTAGTACCTGTTTTAACCGACTTCAGAAAAGAGAAAGTTCTCAGTTTATGTATGTGTCAATGTATTGAAGGTCACTTTTTTGTAAAAAAAAGAAATTATTTATTACTGACATACTAACATCGACTCTATACTAATATAAAAAGAGGAAAGATTTGACTGTGTGTTTGCATTAAATAAAATAAGCTCCGAAACTGAACGAAATGAACCGATTTGAAAATTTTTTTCACTGTTGGGAAGCTACCTATCCCCGAGTGACATAGGCTTTATTAGATTTTAAGGCAGACAAAATGAAATAGCTTATAGAACCAAGTCTTTAGTATTAGTATCTTATAATTCTATGGCGTAACGAAGTTTGCCGTGCCAGCTAATCTACAATAAAAAAATAATAAATTTAAGAATCCCCTAATGATCCCGTAGTATTAGATAAGTATTGACCCTAAAATCGTAACAGAGACGTCAGAACGCCGTCACGACTGATTTGCCTACCAAATGGAGAAGGTATCTGAGTTGTCTGCTCGTGTCTGTATTTATTATGATAATCCGACCAACCCGACTTTCCTTAACAGTGTTTGTAATTTGTGTTGTAAATCCTCCGGGTTTGATTCTGATTTTTGCCTGATTTCTGTAAGGCAAATAAGATGAAAATGAAAATGATATTGATTTACATACATACATAATAATATACATAATATCACGCCTTTTATTCCCCGGAGGGTTAGGCAGAGGCACCGGCTTGAGAGCCGGACCAACGTTTAGCCGAGTTTTTATGCTTTATTACCAACGTGAGGCGGGGCCAGCTTGTCGCCGCGGTTATAACGACCACTACCTGCGGCCGTGACCAACGGCTTAACGTGCCTTCCGAAGCACGGAATCATCTTACTTTTCGGACAATCAGGTAATTCAAGCCCGCAATGTCCTATGCAACCGAAAACCACCACTACATTGGTTCAACACAACACATGATGTTCACAACAGATCAACATGATATTGATTTATTGTTGTACGCATATTGTTATGGACTGCTGTAGTTAAAACTGTGTTGCAGTCCCAAAGATGCGTCACTTCTTTACATAATTATCTCTCAAAAAGTCAATGATTTATTAAATATAGGATACAACATTAATCTTATTGGTATTGATAACTTATTTGGTAAAGAATCCTATACTGTGAGAGGCGAGGTAGTTCAGGGTAACCAAGATATAGATGCAGTGGGATAGTGGGATGCGCTCTTTGGTATGACGGGATGGAAGCCCGGTCCTTTGAAATGAAAGAAAGAAAGAAAACACGTTTATTTACAAGCCACAACGACACAATGAAAAATAAAAAAACACACAAAGAAAATAACAAAACAAAGAAAAAACAAAATTTGACATAAAAATAGAAAAAATACAAAAATGAGTGCGGCGAGTGCGAGAATTCAACTCGTAGAGGCCCTTTCGACAGTTGTGTTTTAATAATAAATTCTCACATATTTAATCGATTTAAAAAGATTAGAATCATTTGACAGAGGAGGGCTCGTGTGGGGGCCTCTCCAGGCGACTATTGTCGTAAGGTAAGGCAAACATTTGTTTACCTGAGCCAATTGGTGGGCACCCTGAACTACCTCGCCTGTCACAGTATAGGATACTTTACCAAATAAGGTATCAATAGCGATTAGATTAGATGTAGTCTAATTGACTTTCAATAAGTGATATCTTGTATACTATATTGAATAAAGGTTTTTTGATTTTGAAAAATGGAAAAATATAACAGAAAGCCAGACTTTAAATTAATCGTCTCTGTGACTCGATTATACAAGTCGACGGCGGCGACTAACTTGATTCCGTTGCCGCGAGTCGCTGACTCGATTTTATATCTCGGTTTACCTTATCATGCTAAGGTGGTATTAACTCTTGGTACGGCGTGAAATTCTAATTTTTTCGCGATTTTAATTTATTATGGCGAAAGTATATTCATTTTTTTATAAAGTTTTAATAATGAATTCGCGTATATTACTACTTATATAACTTGATTTTGTCCTTAAACACAAAATCAGTAGGTCTGTCTTCAAAAAACGTTGTATTACAATGTGGGAGAGGGTTTTTTTACATACGCGAATTCATTAAAACTTTATTAAAAATGTATACTTTCGCCAGAATAAATAAAAAACAGGAAAAAAAATGAATTTCGCGCCATACCGAGAGTTACCACTAGAAATTAAACGAGCAAATGAACAGAGATAGAGCTTCTATATAGCTACTGAGGGAAAGGGACAGTCATATGTCAGTCGCCCGCATCGGTTTCTACATTTGATTGGAAAAAGGAATAAATATTGATTTTCTTATTAACAATTATCAAGTTTGATTCCCGGTGAGGGCAATATTGGTATGTAATAACGTTGTTTGTTTTCATGGTCTGGGAGAGTCTGGGAGTGTATTGTTTGTTTTGGGCTCCCTATAATGTCAACAATATAAAAAAATGACTTTTTCGGTTTTTAGTTTTAACAATTTTTAAACGACCTCAAAAAAGGAGGTATCAGTTTGATCTGTATGTATGTATGTTTGTCCGCGATTATATCGCGTTTGGCTGAACCGATCTTGATGCGGTTTTCAGATAAGTATTTGTTACATTCAGGAGAAGGTTTTAGTACCTATTTTAACCGACTTCGAAAAAGAGAAAGTGCTCAGTTGATGTATGTGGCAGTTTATTGAAGGCGGTGTACAAGCTGTACATTGGACTCTGTTAGCGCAGCGGTCAGCATAACCTAGATTTAGTGTTTAATGTATAACGTAGTTTGTTCGTGCAATTACTATCCTTTTTAGTAGTTTTGTCTGTGTTGTGTTTTTGTCACCGTGCCTTCAAAATTGTGTCATGTGACCACGTATGTCAGTTCCCAATAAACCACCATGTAAACAAGTTCGCTGTATTATTTATATTAGGCCAAATTACAATTAAATTCATCAATAAAGTCAAGTTATCGAACATGGTCCACACGAGCCGGATGAGTAAGATTTTTGGAAAATAAAAATGTATTTTGGCTATTTCATGCAAAATTTCTAAAACAATTGACTGACCGGTACCAAGAAAAAATATGACAGATTACTGTGTAATGTAAATTATGAAATAACTCAAGAAATCACAGGACAAATGAGTTTTAAAGGTGCTGCAATAGCCAGGAAAGGGTTCTAAGGTAAAGCTAAAGTTATTACAATGCCTTCGGCAGAGGAAGAGTTGTCGTCACAGTTATGCGAAACGCGTAGACTGATCGAAAAGGCTTACGATGACCTCAACAAGTGTCCTATTGAGAGGCTATCTGCTGGATATTTAGAAACCCGTAAGAAATGCTTAAACGAATACTGGAATAAGTTTAGAAAAGCCCATGTACAGTTCTTACGGATTACTACGCAAGATAGCCGGTCCAAGTACGACTACTTCCAGAACGAGGAGTACGATATCTGTGAAGAGCTGTACTTAAGCATGATGACGGACATAGAGGACATGTTACTCCAGACTCCTTCTTCAACTGAAAGGTTCAGCATCGGTGTTGAATTCCAGATGCCGAGGATCGATCTACTAAGGATAGCTGACAACTACGAGGATTTGCAGCCCTTTGAGGACAGTTTTACGGAGCCCTTTTACTACAACAAAGGTCAAACAGTGGCACATGCGTTGCAAGGGTTTGATCTAGATACGCACGAAGAGTGGGAAGAGCATGACGTGAGTGAACTCTGTCAAACTGAGCTACCAGACTGCTCCATCGAGTTGTTAGAAAATAGAATACACACCGCAGAGCTAAGCAGCACCGGAACTAGAACTGTAGAAAGATTGATAATTCATGCAACTGAGACGCCTGCGGAGAGAAGCTGCAGCCACTGCAACCAAGGGCATGTCATATGGCACTGTAAGGAGTTCGGGAAACTAAGCGCAGACGAAAGATCACAACAAGCGAGGAGTAGCCAACTGTGTTACAACTGTCTGCTGCCTGGACATCAAGTCCACTATTGCAAGCTCAAGGGTTTGTGCAAGATATGTGGGCGCCGTCATCATTCACTTCTGCATGTATATAGGAATAAAAAGTTTCTTGTAACGAATGTTAGGAATAAAGCACAGGTTACAGGGATTTTTAGGCAAGCAAATGTAGAGGTAGAATTAGTTAAGGTTTCAGGTTGCGATGATGATGAAAATGTTGCACTTTCTTCGCACTACACGGCTAAACAGTCAACGTCACTGTTAGCCACAGCTTTGGTACCCGTCAAGATACAAAATGGAAATACAGTAATACTACGAGCTTTAATTGATCAAGGATCAGAAGCAACATTTATAAGTCAAAGGGGAACTCAACTTATAAATGCAAAAGGAACACTTGTAAGTAGCAAGATCACTGGAGTCGGTACTTCAGTAATAGAGGTAAGTGGCATGACAAACATTGAAGTCTTATCAAGGTGCAATTCTAGCTTCAATGTTCAAGTTAAGGCGTACATCATGTCACCACAAATCACAACGCAACTACCGACGACAGAGATACAGGCGCACTCATGGAAACACATCAACGATCTCTTCCTGGCAGATCCCGAGTTTCACCAACTAGGAAGAATCGACTTAATATTAGGAGTCCAAGTGTGCGCTGCAATCATGAAGGAGAACATAATCAGAGGTCCACCAGGTACACCATGTGTCCAAGATTCATACCTGGGTTGGATTCTTTTTGGAAACGTAGAAGAGGACAGTTTGCAAGAAACTGTGACGTCAATGCAGCTGCAGGTAGACCTAGATCATACGAAGAAGCAAGCAACCGTTAATCAGAATCAAACCACTGAGGAGCGGCTATGTGAGGAGAAGAAGGAAGATACAACTAAGCTACTTGACAGAATAAATGTGGTAAAGCTACAAACGCAAGCAGAGCGACTGCTAACAACGCAAGGTGGGTCAAGAAAAACGGCTCTGAATGTGATGAATCAACTCGAATGTATATTCGTAGAAAACCCAGAGTTACAAGCAGAGTACAAAGAGGTTACAGATGAAGGGAAGAAACACAAGCCTGCTGTACTTTTACATCACCTTGCGGTTAAAAGTGAACAAACAATGAAGATTCGCATAAAAGATGATGAAAACCAGAGAAATCAGTCAAAGAAAGAGGTGCATGCAGAACACAATGCAACTAAAGAAGAAGATGCAGAGAGACTTGTAAAGCCTAAGATGAAGCCAAAAGCTGCAAACGTACCAAACAACGCACGTGAGCTGAAAGAAAGGTTACCTGAATGCGTTCACAAAAGAGCTTTTCGTAGATTAGGTCAGGCGTTCGAAGAGGAAAGAAGACGCCTTAAGAAAGAACGGAATGGAAAGAAGAAAGGCAGAATCAAAGGCTTCATACATTATCTGCACAAGGAGGACCTGCGCAGGGTGGGCGGTAGACTCTCACATGCAGACCTTCCTGAAAGCATCAAGCGGAAGAAAGCTCTACACCTGGAACTAGTAGGAGACCTCACCTTTGCTGGTTTCATGAAGCGTTTCAAATATCGTAGACAGATAAGGAAACAAGACAAAAAGAAGTAAGACCAATAAAGACATCAAATATTAACTATGGAGAAGGTTCTGATCATGGTACGGGATCCAAAGTTGTGTGCTGTACAAATCTACAAATTTCGTACATATCTCATTGGCTACAGACGCGGCAACTTGTGCAACATTTTTACCATCATTGCAAACTGATACCTTACGCGCCTGCAGAATGTCTCATAGATTATATTATAGGTACTTAGTTATTTAGGTCAAAATTGGATTGTGTTCTTCTTGGGTTCTTATACTGTGTTCATTTAGGTAGTTAGGTTTAATTAGTTGAGAGTTATGAGAATGATTTTTAAAAATGAGCAAATTAGTTAGGTAGCCTAATAATGGTGATAAAATATAAATGTTCAATTTGATACTACAAATAGTTCAATAGGAGATATTGTTACTTACTTGATTTTTATGGTTTGAGTAAGTTGTTTTATTTCATTGAATGTTTTGCAATAGGTGTATCAGGTGTGTGTAGAGTTGGCCCAGGCACGGAAAGTATTATTTCATTGTTGAAATGTTTTATTCTTTCTCTTGTTTATGTTTTTATATTATTTTACACCAGGTATTAACCTTGCTTGCAACTTTAGTTTTAGTTTTCTATGTCTATTGTTCGTTCAGTTTCTTTTTCAAAGTTGCATGACAGGTAGGCATTTGATTTCAGTTACTTGGTTTATGTTAATGTATAAGGTGAGAATATGGTTAGATGGTTGAGAATATGGTTATTTAGGTTGTTTTTATGATTTTATGTTATAGGGTAGTAATTGCTCATATCAGGTTGAGTAAAAACTGACGTTTTTGGCGGGCGGTATGTTCGTGCAATTACTATCCTTTTTAGTAGTTTTGTCTGTGTTGTGTTTTTGTCACCGTGCCTTCAAAATTGTGTCATGTGACCACGTATGTCAGTTCCCAATAAACCACCATGTAAACAAGTTCGCTGTATTATTTATATTAGGCCAAATTACAATTAAATTCATCAATAAAGTCAAGTTATCGAACATAGTTTAAGTCACTCGCGGAATAACCATCCTCTTGTCAACACCATTTCCTTACCATTAATTCTTACCAATAAACCATTTTAATTACCATAATTCCTTGTGTCTTAATAACCATTACCAGAACATTTAATTGTTGGTACCATCTCCAACAGGCGGGTTCATTTTTGGTAAAAAAGAAATTATGTATTTACAGGTTTTACCTAGTTTTTTCTGAGTGCGATGAGTATTATTATCAGTTATTTTTAGAACAGACATACTTAAGATATGTAAGTGTTTTTCATTATATTTACAAATGGAAAATTAGCACGATTAAAGATAAAATATAAAAATAGACAAAAGTGGCTGCGCAAATTTACTGCAAATAATAATAATTCCTCCATGGCTCAGTTGGCAGTTATGTCGGCTGTGACTTAGGACGTCCGGGTTCAATTCCCGGCGTGCAACCATTTCGTTAACAGATATCAACCAAGCGGCACAGGTAACAAATGTTTGCCTTGCCTTACAACAATGGTACAAATGATCGCCTGGAGACGCCCCCACCTCGGTCAAATTATTCTACTATAAATTATATTGTCTGGGTGTGATGTTCGTCTTTCTATGTGTTTCGGGCACCCTAGATACAGGTCTATCCTAGTAAGAGGCTCTGAGTGATGTATTATTATTATTATGTTTATCAATACTCTTCGGTATCACGGGATGGAGCCCGGTCCTTTGAGAGGCGTGCGAGGGGACGAATCCAACTCGTAGAGGCCCTTTCGAGAGTTTTGCTATATTGTATATGGATCACCAACCAGGCACCGCCACTAAATGCACAAATAGATCATGCACCCTGAGGCGGCACCCAGAAGGTGATAGGAACTATTGTAAAATGGATGACAAGAAATGGTTTATGGGGGTGAACTGTTTAATGGACCGGTTAACTGGTGCTATGGAGTGAAATACCGGTACGCCTGCCTTTAATGCAACATTTCACTGATTATCATGGCAGGCGGTGACTCGCTTCCACTAAGTCGCCGATATATTGGCAACGGGTCGCAACACTGGTCGTGGACAGCTAAGGTTGTCGAGAGGTGAGACTGCGGGCAGCATAAGATGCACCCGGCGTTATGACATTTTACACTTCCAACCTGGAGCATAGGCTTCGCTCTTGCTACTCCACTCTGGCCGGCTGGTGAAGGCAAGCTCGGAGGCGGGGGGGTGTGTGTGTGTGATGACTGCATGTGAGTGTGTGTGTGATGACTGCGTGTGTCCCCCTGGAGGTATAGGGTCCATGGTGTCGCCACTCACCATCGACTCGCCACAAGCCGTCCCTGCGGTGACTAATTGCAATCGAAGTTCCAGACCGAAAGTACTGGAATTTCCACTGGGCGATGGGGTCGTCACATCCCTACGCCACTATTATTATTATTATTGTAGTTATTAAGCTTGTCGTCAACCATTGTTTCCATTGAGCAATAGCCCAAAATTTGCAATAGCGACCATGGCAAATATCATTTATTTGTAAATTATATTACTATATAATTTGCATAATACACAATCATGTTGTTAGACAAAAAATTTAGCATCATCGTCATACAAAACTAATAGGCTTCCGTTTACGTATGTACGGGATTGTATGGTGTATGGAGGCCCATACAAAAAGGTGAAGAATTCAATACTTTGGGCAATTTAGATCCTACTTATAAGCAACTGTATACATAAATTATTGTGCAAAAGTCTGCGCTGATATTACTTTAAGAGATTCCATGCATTCCTTTTTGCGTGAAAAGGAACCAGACATCCAAATATCTTTACAAACATAGTATTTAAAATATTAGTAAAAAGCATCCTAGATAAAGGTTCTACTTACTAAAACTTTCTTTTAAATGCCTGGCAGAAATCTCTTTTAGCGATAAGGTCGCCCATTGCATGCAAATCAATATATATAAAACTCTTTCGGTACTGACTGACTGACTGACTGACTGACAGACAACGCAGAGTTGAAACTACTGGGCGTAGCGGGCTGAAATTTTGCATGTAAGTTCCTTAGGGAGTGTAGGTGAGCACTAAGAAGGGATTTCCCGAAATTCCCACGGGAACGGGAAAAAACGGGAATTTTGTGTTTATGAGAAATCTGCGCAAGTGAAACCGCGGGGCAGCCTCTAGTTTGATAATATGTATCGTAAATTGTATAATGTTCTTTACCTTTAACTTTAATTCTTTGCCTCTTACCACTAAAAAGTTAGACAGATCTAAATTGCCAATTTGTATGACGAATTATTAGTTTAAACCTAGTCTATTGATTTAGTCCATTTTGAACTGTGTTTATGGTAGGTTTCTAATGCGTTATTTTTTTTTTTGTTAAAGTGAAGTTAAACTGAACGTTCATACAAACAACAACATAATAATAATAATAACACATCACACTCAGAGCCCCTAACTAGGAAGAACCTGTATCTAGGGTGCCCGAAAAACACACAGAGACGAACATCACACCCAGACCGGAAACAAACATCGATATTCATCATATCAATATTCGCCCCGCCCAGGAATCGAACCCGGGTGCACACACTTACTCAGTCCACATCACTGCCAACTGAGCCACGGAGGCACATAAAAGTTTTACTGAGGGAATTTCACAAATTAGGTATCTTTTGAATAACGTCGTCGTTTTTATTATTATTATTATTGTACGGGTAACTTCCACCTTAAGAGCCATAGCACAGCTAAAGTAGAGCCACCCGAGAAAAAAAAAATTCTTCTAAACTAAGGCAAATATCAAAAATGTGAAACAGCATTCCACTAGATAATTCAGCCTAGTATTTTTAAGGCATTGTTGTATAGCTTTTAGGTTAAAGACCACAGAAAGAAACTGATTGTTGCCAAAAGTGGCCGTTTTTAGCCTAAAAATACTAGGCTGAATTATCTAGGGGAATGCTGTTTCACATTTTTGATATATTTGCCCCTTAGTTTAGAAGATATTTATTTTTTTCTCGAGTGGCGCTACTTTAGCTGTGCTATGCCTTTTAATTAACCTAGAGCTAGACACAGGTCCCTCTGGCTATCATGTTACTGTATCATTAAAATTAATTTGATGCTATTTTAGGCCCGTTTCACATTGTGGCAATAAGTTTATGAATCAATGAGAAGGAAGGTAGTTTATCTAAATTGCATAAAAATACATCATCTAAGAAAAATTTATAAAAAAATTGTGGGCGCTCCGCGGCTTCGCCAGCGCTTTTTCCCTTGAAACATCAAATTCCCAATTTTCCCGTGGGAATTTCGGGATAAAAAGTGGCGTATGTCCTTTCTCAGGCTCTTAACTACCCATTTACCAAATTTCATTTAAATCGGTTCTGTAGTTTTCTCAGGAAAGCGATATAGACAGACAGAGTTACTTTTGCATTTATAATATTAATATTAAGTAGGTATGGAAGTTTGTTTTTTTTTTTTTTCGGCTACATCGAGAATCGAGATGAATACCATTTTAAATTGTCGCTAATTCATATGGCACCAAGATTCGAATATTTTTTGATTTTAAGCCTTATAAATTTGGAATTAGGCCACCGCCTTATCTACCTACTAAAAGTAATATAATATTATGTAAATACCATTTACTTTTCATTCAAAGTCTATGCACAATGATTCGGACTTTTATTAATTATCTATCTCTTTTTATTCAATTAGATCAGAGTGAGACCACTATCCATATAGAAAATGTCTGTATTTACACAATTTAATGAATTGTTAAAAGATAAAAGATATGAAAATACTAAGTATGTACATTGGACTACAAAAGCGCTAATAAAAAATGGTATTTCTTAATTTTTAAGTTTAAAAAAATTAAGTATTACTCAGTGGCGTAGCGCGTCGCGCCTTTGATTAGGGCACGGAAGGTTGTGGGTTCGATCCCCGCAGAAAACACCACATATTGATTTCTCACAAAAATCACGTTGTGGTTGTTTTCGGTTGGATAGGACATTGCAGGCTTGAATCACCTGATTGTCCGAAAAGTAAGATGATTCCGTGCTTCGGAAGGCACGTTAAGCCGTTGGTCCCGGCCGCAGTTAGTGGTCGTTATAACCGCGGCGACAAGCTGGCCTCTTGTCACGTTGGTAATAAAAAGCATAAACTCGGCTAAACGTGGGTCCGGCTCTTGAGCCGGTACCTCTGCCTAACCCTTCCGGGAATAAAAGGCGTGAGATTATGTATGTATGTACTTCAGTGTTCTTTAAACTCAAAATTTGAAATTTTCTTTAAATCTAAAATTTATGAACTTTATTCCATTTTAAATTCTTAGACAATTTACCCTTAAGGTCAATTTCTCTCAGATAAACCAAATTATTTTATTTTTAGTGTCATTCTGGTACTTTTAAATAAAAGTACCAGAATGAGTTTAAATGTACAAGAGTTTTAGTTTAAATACAAAATCAAATTCACTTTTGAAGTCTAGCGTCCATTACACACATACTTCAAATGAGTTCCAATCATCATTAGATGACAGTACAGTAACTATTCAAGTTATTACTGCTAATAGTACAAAAACAGATTTCCTTAGCGTAACACGTATCAAAAATAACAATGTTAACACTACTCTTAATTCTATCAAGTGTTTTCATAGAAAATGAGCCGGCAAGAATCCTGGCTATGTACCCAACCCCTTCAGTAAGTCACCAAGTGGTTTTTAGACCTTTAATGCTGGAACTAGCTAGACGAGGTCACAAAGTAGTCGTCATAACTGCTGATCCAATAAAGGAGAAATTTAACAACTTCACAGAGATTGATGTACACGATATATCGTACAGCTATTGGAAAACCAACGTTGTACCAACGATAGACGGAGACGCCAAAAGCTCGTTTAAATTACTAGAAGCAGCGATGCATGGATTAGTAGATATACTGGAGAAACAATTTTCTACTAAAGTAGTCAAAGACTTATTGAAAAGCGACCAGAAATTCGACTTAATATTCGCAGAAGCTTTCGTAAAACCATGTCTGATCTTAGCCCATATATTCGAAGCACCAGTTATCCAATTCAGCTCGCTAGCTTCCATATACCCAATGTGTGATACAATAGGGGCACCGTCGCACCTAATATACTACCCTGAGGTAACCCGCAAGAAGCTATACAATCTAACGCTTTGGGATAAACTAGAAGCACTGTATGACGAAGTGAAATTTCGACGTCTAATGAGCCAAGTGAAGGAAAGAGAGAACGATATGTTGAAGAGAATATTTGGAGCTAAAGCACCGACCATTGATGAACTAACCAATAGAGTAGATATGCTGTTCTTGAATGTGTATCCTTTGTGGGATGACAATAGGTCGATGCCACCGTCAGTGGTTTACACTGGTGGTCTGCACCAGAAGCCGGCTAAGGAGTTGCCTAGTGTGAGTTGGTTTTTGTTTTTAAATTTAACAGATAGAGAAGGTATGTAATACTACCATTAATATCTCCTCCTATGGGTGTCTTTCGTTAAAAAACTTTGTGTTGCTTTTATTTTTAACACCTAAAAAGCTCTTAGTTTTGTAAGTAGTAAATTTACGAAACAATCAGAAAATGTTTAAATTTTAAACTCTGCTACATAACACAGTCCCCCTAAGAAATTGATACGTATTTGCCATAGTTTAGTTAGATGATATAATTGTTTGTAGCAATTGAAGCTCGAATCGGTATAATTGCCTTTTCAATGAATTTTATAAGTAAATCTATATAAAAATAACAAATTACAGGATTTAAAATCATACTTAGACAACTCGAAACACGGCGTGATCTACATGAGCTTCGGCTCCAACGTTGACCCTACAGTTCTATCACCTGATAGGATCAAGATCTTCTGCGATGTCTTCTCCAAGATGCCCTACGATGTCTTATGGAAGTGGAACGGAGACGAGCTCCCTGGGAAGCCCAAGAACGTCAGGATATCCAAGTGGCTGCCTCAGTCAGATCTATTACGTAAGTTCTGATGATTACTTCGAAGAGTAAACAGACCCCCGAAAAGGCGGGATTACACTGGATGAGGGTCGATAAGATTTGGCGATGTACAGAAGAGGTCCAGAAATGTCCAGAAACTTTCATCTAGCATTTATTTCACACTAGCTGTCCCGGCGAACTTCGTATCGCGCCTTACAATTTTGTATGGAATTTTTTATTGATGTTTTTACTAGCTTCCTTTCCATTTTTCCAAATTTTCTCGCCTTTTAAACCTTTCCCGGACAAATACGAACATTTCAAAACCAAAAGCAGCAAAATTAGCACGGCTATTCTTAAATTTTAGCGAGACTAACGTACCACGATTAATTTTTATGTACATAGTAGATAGATAGTAAAAGTAGTTCAGAAGATAGTAGATTTTATTCATTACGCATGCTGGTTATCGTCAAGGGCATTGCTTGTGCTGAGGATGCTCAGTCATGCGTCAAAGGAAGACGCAAGATCAACCGGAAACGGCAGTGGTGTAGAAATATGTAATCATTGCTCTCAGCAGTCCCATTTTGAGACCCCAAATCTAAACTCAAGAGGGATTTCTGTTCACTGAATCACAGCGAATAGTCTAAACAAGATTTTAAGTGTATTTTTTTGCAGGACATCCAAAAATCAGAGTCTTCATAACCCAAGCCGGCCTGCAGTCTACTGATGAAGCGATCACAGCTGGAGTTCCTTTAATAGCCTTTCCAATGCTTGGTGATCAGTGGTACAATGCTGAAAAATACGAGAAGCACGGCATTGGAATTGAACTGGATTTTGAGACTGTTACTCATGAAAAACTTGAGAGAACTATCGAAACTGTTATTGGAGATAAAAGGTTAGTCTTATTTAAACTTCTTTTAGAGACTTCCAAACCTAATAGAATATTATGAAGTAATTTGGACTTCAATTTCCCTTACATCCTTTAAATCGACTCCATCGAAAGTAAGTTCTGGCTGGTGTGCCATGACAGCTGTCTCCGAGTCTCCGAAAGTGTTCTTCTATTCGGGCTGGTCTGTGCTCATTCTGTGGTGTTGACTTTTGGTTTCCAATTCGCTTGCCTTAGGAGAATAAGTAGCTTTTGTAGTTTACTAGACTTTCAATAAAAACCTTGTATCCATTTTTGAATAAAGGCTTTTCGATCTGATTGATTTAAGTTTACCTCTTATTACTACCATCCGATCTCCTCGAATGGGTGCCGTGAAAAGCGATAATGACACAGCCGAAGGACGGTCAGCAGCGTCTTTGGTTGTTATACTATACTTGAAGAGCCAAACGCCAACCTGCCAGCCGAGCATGGCGATTACGAAATTTGTACTTGTGGCAACCTATGTCCAGTAGTGGATTTCTTCCGTTTGTCAAGTTTGTAATAATTAAGATTTAAATAAATTATTGCGTCTTCAGGTACCAGGAGAGCATATCAAAGCTTGGAGCTCTGATGCGTGACCAGCCACAGTCCTCGCTGGAGCGTGCCGTGTGGTGGACGGAGCATGTGCTGAGGCATGGAGGCGCCAAGCATCTACGCTCTCCCATGGCGAATGTGTCTTGGAGCGAATATCTTATGCTTGATGTTATTTTTGCTGTTTTTAGTTGTTTTTGTATTGGAATGTTGATTTTGATTGTAGTTGTGTATAAAGTTGTGTGTTTTTTGAATAGAGGCAATGTTAAGTTGAAGAAAAACTGATCTTATAAATGTTTTTGTGTGTTTTGACTTTGTTTTCTTATATTCTTACCTTACCTTAGGGCCCAGTACACATTTCGCGTGGCGACGGGTCTGTTATTTCTAAGGCACAGGGTTAAGGAGGAATGGTAGCTTAATTTTTTTTTTTTTTTATCAAAAACCTTTTAGAGTCCAAGTTCGAAGTACCTTCTTCTAACCAATATTTTACTTTTCATCATAATGAAATACGACCCCAAACCGTACTATGGTCTTTCCTTCGAGCTTAACTAATGACTTGAACATACTAGTCCTTTGAAATTCGACTTCACTAAAAAACAAAAACATTATACTTAAAATCAATCTTTTGTAGAGCACAGCAATATAACACGAAGTAAAACTGAGTTTCTAGATTTTAACTTGGATTTTTTTATTTGTAATTTATAAAAATAACTCTTAGGTTCTTAACACATTCCAGCATAACCTTCCCTTACAACTGCTCAGTACAGAATGATCGCCGATTTTTTTTTTTTTTTTCCAAATGACTGAATGCAATTCGTCTGAAGGACGGTAATTGCGACACCGAACGTTTGGTAGGCGAGTGCATAACACTCAAGCCATGAAATGATCGCCGAGAAGGAGCGCTCGGACTTTTATACCCATTTTGCAACGGTTCGTGACGGTAGAAACCACAACTTTAGGGTAGCTAGTAATTTATAAAAATAATGCCGTACCAACATGTTTTACCATGATGGCTCGGCATTGGCCCAAACAAATTATAAGATAAGTGGTGGAATGTTACACTTTTTTATTCTTCATATTCAAATTTGATTTCATTATGCAATAAACAGCTTTACAAACCTTATACAAAATTAGACACAAAACTAAAATTACGGCAAAAACTACTAGGGCAACATCAATTGGAAAGTATTCAATCCAAAGCAAGTTGGCTTGAGGGGAACGTAGATGCTGGGCGCCTTTGTGCCGCAGTATGTATTCCGTCCACCACACGGCTCGCTCCATCGATGTCTGAGGCTGGTCTGCTATCATCGCTTCCAGCTTTGATATGCTCTCCTGGTACCTTGAATTAGAAAACGTACATGACTTGGTTTTAGAGGGGTAGGCAGAGAACAATTGATTACTCTTGCTATGATCCTTATGTACGTTCTAACTAGTTAGGGACTCTGATTGTTTTGTTATGCGATATTTATTATTACCTAGTCGACCCGGTGAATTGATTGATTATTATCTTTCTCACCATTAGTCCATATTTAACCCTGGACTACGACATACATTTAAAAAAACCAAATCAAATAAATCGACCTAGTCGTTTTCGAGTTAGTGAGACAAACAAACTGCGATAAATTTTTATTTCATTTATAGTAACAGACAGTAACGATGATAAGCAAAAACTAAGATAACTTGAATGCAAACAGTCTTGTCATTACACGTTATTACGTCTAGCCCACCAATTAAAGATAATGTATAGGTACTATAATAAAATTGTTGTAATATCACAAAAGAATAAAAAAAGAGATAAAAATTGTAAAGTAGAGTTTGTTACCCCTTTCTTCTCTACGCTGTAAAATCATTGCGAAAGGGAGTAGAATCATTTGACAGAGGACGGCTCGTTTGGGGGCCTCTCCAGGCGACTAATTGTCGTAAGGCAAGGCAAACATTGGTTTGCCTGAGCCAATTGGTGGGCACCCTGAACTACCTCGCCTCTCACAGTATAGGATACTTTACCAAATAAGGTATCACCTTACCAAATAGATTATTCTAATTGACTTTCAATAAGTGATATCTTGTATCTTATATTGAATAAAGAATTCTAGACATAAGGTCCTTCGCTACAGATCCAAGGACCGTATTATCAGAAAACACTTTGTTTAATAATATTTATCTTAATTTACTTGCAAACTGAGATCTGTTCAAAAGCAGAGCTTTGAGCATTTTCCGAGGAGCAGACGTTTTACATTCAGATTTCAATAATGGATAAGGATTTCGTTACTTAGACGATAGAACTATACAAAACACCTAACTAGGTCCCCTTAAATCTATCACTGTTATTCATAAAAAGTTAAAGAGCATTTTAGTTATTTGACGTATGTCAATTGAGACTGGATGTCACGTATTTACCATACAACAAAGCAGAGAAGTAGACCTCCAGTAAGGCTACTTCAAATCTACTGTATCTTTATGAATAAGACGGCATCTATAGGTGATCGCTCACTTGCACTTGCTTTGTTTTCTTCTACGACTCTACACAGAATACCACCACCCTATCTTCTCCCACGGGTGTCGAAAAACGCGACTTAAATAAAGTAGAGACCGACCGAAACACGATTTTTTGCCGAAACCGAAACCGAAAACGAACCTTACGTGTTCTTGTAAATTATTTATGACAAGCTTTATATAAGTATAAGACATGGCTCTTTATACTTTGTTCTTATGACTTCCCAGAATGAGCGAATAAAAAAACAAACAACAAAAAACTATCTGTCAAAATATGTAAACAACGGAAAAAATATTGCACCTAAGTTATATTATTTGAGTTTAGGTAAGGATCCCTAATTATTTTGAAAATCTAATATAGCCTATGTCACTCGGGGATAGTGTAGCTTCCTATCAGTGAAAGAATTTTTTAAATCGGTTCAGTATTTCCGGAGCCTATTCGTTACAAACAAATAAACAAACAAATCTTTCCTCTTTATAATATTGGTATAGATTTTAAGTTAAAATCTGATGTTTTCTAAGGTACACGTAAGAATGGTCCACCTACAACAGCTACCTATCTAAAAATCAAATAAGATTAATAAATTAGAAACATAAACAATAAAATAATCACGCGCGTATCTCCGAATTCTTCCGTGGTTAGCCGAGCGACGAATGAGCATCGAGTTTCGGTTTCGGTTTCAGGTTACGAAACTGGCCAAAACAGCTTTTTTCGGCCGAAACTGGCTGAAACCGAAACCGAAGCTTCGGTGAGTATCTAAAATAAAGCCGAAGGAAGGGCAGCAGCGTCCTTCGTTGAAATACTTGAAGAGCCACACAGCGATCGCCAACCCGCCTGCCAAGCGTGGCGTGTATAGTCAACTACCTCCACAATGTCTGTCTTTATAGCAATCTGAGGAAGAGACCTATGCCACCCCTCGGACACTTCATAGAAAAAAGCGCGTTGCTTCGCGCTCAGCCGAAACTCGTGTACGTGCACGCGTATTATGCTTGTGTGAGTGAGGTGAGACGTGCGACGCTGCTTTATTTGTACTGAGCGGTATCTGAGAGGTAACCGAGAGCGGGAGAGCCACACTTGACGGAGTATGTTACTACTCGTACTCGAGAACGGCGTGTTCGAGTTCCAATTTGAGCGAGTAACTTTAAATCACTGACTAAGAATGACAGCGTAGGATAGCAGCACAGTATAATAATAGTACTTACTACGTACAGTACGGGCAATCCCTGCCTCCCTCAGCTAGCGCGGCTCCGACGCTCTCGGTTACCTCTCAGTTACCGCTCTGTACAAATAAAGCAGCGACGAACGTCTCATCTCACTCACACAAGCATGATACGCGTGCACGTACACGAGTTTCGGCAACGCGCTTTTTTCTATGAAATACGAGGTGAGATAGGAGTCCATGAGTACGATATTCTAGGGTTTTCTTCCCAGTAAGAGGTTTCCAGTGGTTACTCTAATTTGAATAAATTTACTTTGGAATTTGTCTGGAGATTAAAGACTGATACTTTATTGACATAAACTACAGTTTTTGAATTTAATAATTAAGTAGTTAGGTAGATTAAAGTTGCAATTTGATAAAATTTGTCAATTGACTTGTTTCAATAATAATAATAACACATCACACTCAGAGCCCCCCTAACTAGGTTGAACCTGTATCTAGGGTGCCCGAAACACACACAGAGACGAACATCACACCCAGACCGGAAACAAACATCGATATTCATCATATCAATGTTCGTCCTGCCGGAATAAAATAAAATTATGAAATTATGACAATTGATTGCAAATAAAGAGTTATTCTATTCTATTTCATTTTGTGCATGTATTTAGAACTAAACGTTCCTCTTGAAACACTATCTATTTTGAAAAACTGCCTCAAAATTGATTAAGTACGTACTTTTAGTCTAAAAGTTTCTTTTTTTTAAAAAGAGACCCGCCTTCAACGAACTTACACAAACATAATCTGAGAACTTCCTCTTTTTCGGAGTCGGCTAAAATAGGTACTAAAACCTTCTCCTGATTGTAACAAATACATTACTGAAAACCGCATCAAAATCGGTTCAGCCAAACGCGAGATAATCGCGGACAAACATACATACATACATACACATACTTATATAAATACATACATATAGGTCAAACTGATAACCTCCTTTTTTGAAGTCTGTTAAAAATACATTGCGGGAGGCGACATCAATATATATAAAACTCTTCCGTTACTGACTGGCTGACTGACTGACTGACTGACTGACTGACTGACAGACTGACTGACAGACAACGCAGAGCCGAAACTACTGAGTGTAGAAAGCTGAAAATTGGCACGTGGGTTCCTTGGGGAGTGTAGGTGAGCACTAAGAAGGGATTTCCCGAAATTCCAATGGGAACGGGAAAAAACGGGAATTTTGTGTTTATGAGAAATCTGCGCGGGAAAAACCGCGGGGCAGCCTTTAGTTGTTTTATAAGTCAAAGTCAAATTCTTTATTCATTATAGGATACAAGATATCACTTATTGCTTTTATTTATAAATATAGTGATGATATAAAAATTACGAAAATATTTTTTTTAGTTTTTCTCTCTAGCGTCGCTAGAAAAGTTGCTTATTTAGCAGCAGCAAAGCGCTTTAGACAGCGTCAGGCAGCCGGTGTTATCGCTCGACAATGACATGACGTATCGCTGCGGAATATCGCCGGGACTGCGCTGAAAAGAGCATTTTTATGTGAAAAATTGCGTTTTAATATTTTACCAGAGAGAAATAACATAATTTCTTTTTTAACCGACTTCAAAAAAGGAGGTGTAAGCATTTTGCCTTCCTGCCTAAATATTTGTAAAATAAAAATAAATATATCCTACAAAGCTAACCTTACTATACTATACTACTATACTACTTCAAAAGGAAACATTCATATTTGGCCTTGTCGTGATCGTCTATCTGACTAATGGTTAGGACCCTCCATACGTTGTGTTTTAAATCAAATAATTTACAGTGCTAAAGCTCCTTTGAAAATTAAAGAATAATGAAAATAACCTTGGACTTATAAAATTTCGAGCCAATGAGCTGTACGCTGACAAATAAATTCTTAAAAAAAATGCGCGCTAAACACGCGCGCTAGCTCGACCTCGTCAAGCGACTACCTAGGTATCCTAAACAGACGTTCCCTAATACATTACTGCAATCGTCCTTCTAAAGAATGATTCAAAAGATTGAAAACCCTACTGTTGCTCCTAGAAGAGGAACCGCGTTCAAGTGTATTATTACGGAAGGTAAACTTTGTTGAAGTGTATGACAACTAGCCCCGGGTAGGACAGTTCCTTCGCCATGTCCCGTCCGACTAGGTTTTGTGTAACCTTATGTTTGTGTGAAGGAAGTCGACTTTTGATGACCATCGATTCATGTGATAAAGGCTTAAGCCAGATTAATACAAAGATAATCATGAAGTTATGTGCAAGATTCTCAAAACGAGAGCTACGGTGTAATAACCCTGTTGCCAATCCGTTGGTCTTGTACCAGCACTTTTCTTGGTTAGAACTTACTTAGGAATGTATGTCTTGTGGTTTCAACTATCACTCCCACCATGATAGCACATCTCCTGAAGTACCGTAGATCGTTAGGCAAAGCATTACACTTATAAACCAAACATTAGCAAATTCTTTAGAACAAATCACAGCTCCTCTGAAGTTCATCCCCTAACACAGGACGATCGCTTCTTTACGCAAACGAGCCTAAAGCCGCATATTATCAAACGTTAGAAAGAGATCTCGCCCCTGGTTTAGTTTATCGCGAAGTTAGTTCTTACGTTTTAGTATTTAACGTGTGAATATATATAATATAATATAAGTTTGTATAAAAACTGACCCTCCCTTGAAACATTCATTCTACCTCACACAGATTCTTTCTGTCTCACATACATTCTTCAAGTCCTATCAGCTGATAATGGTTGTGGTGTTAGTTTAGTGTAATAGAATTATCACGAATCTTTAGAATACGTCATCCAACGAGTAACAAACAAAGTAAGCAGTCAAGCTTCGACAGGATATTTTATATTTGGTTAGAACGATTCGGGCCTCTTTTACTCAACATAAATCAACTATCTCGTACACCGTAGTGCATCGTCAAGTTTGATATGAGCTTTACTAAGGTGTTCATTTGATCTCCATGCCACCGATCATGGGACCTTGTCTAGAACTCTTGGTTCTTTATATTCTCATCATTCAACTATATCGTGCATCGTAATGCATTGTCAAGTTTGATGTGAGGTTTTAGTTTGCTCGTCTGATCTTCATGCCAACAATCATGAAGTCTTGTCTTGAACTCTTGGTTCTTTACTTATATCCTTTGTCTTAGCAATTCCGCATTACATATGTAAGCCACCACGCATTGATATCGGCAAACTTGAGATTATTAGGAGTGATAATAGAGGATTAGACTTTCCCACAACAAGCATCCATTTCGCACAATCTACGATTTACAATAATTGATTAACATCGTAAAAGGCAATCAAGACACAAGAGTAGTAATCGTGCAATCCCTCGTTCGAGGTTAGTACACTAAATAGACTGCAGCGAATAGATCTCAAAGAATATGATTACTCAAGTAATCTTTCAAATCAAAATAATCACCGCTATCCAATTTTGTGACCAGTGTAAAGTATTCGGTTATGTATTTAACTAACATTCCCCATCTAACTACTTTGATGAAGCGAGTACCGAGGCCGGCCACAATACTCCCTCGCATCGTCCGAAGGTGCGAGTACATATATATAGCTGTATTTATGTCAAATCAAAGGAAAACAAAACACAATCTCCGCGCGCTCGCCGAGACGCGGTAGCCGTTTCTAGGGATCTGTCGTCGAATCCATCTAAAAGTATAAAATATATAATTTTTAAATTTAATAAAGCTAAAAACTGTACGATATAGGAAGGATCGTTACAGACGCCCCTTAATTTTAGAGAAAATTTGAATTTTCAAAATAAAGTTTATTTTGATTGAAATTTTTGAGAAAATTAGTTTAGGAATACAATAGCAGACGACTATCCATTCGCACATACGCCCCTCGTCACAAAAATGTTGAATAACGTAGAAGAGTTCAGCAAGCATAAAAATGGTCAATTATCGTAGAAATTATCCAGTTACATAAATGATATGTTTTCATCCTCCAATTCCAAATGTTAAAAATTATAAAATGGTTGAAGAAGCAAAATATAAAAATATAAACTTGGTAGAAGATCCTTGCAGAAGTAAACTCACGTCACGCCACCGGTCGCACTAACCACTTGCATGATATTCGTGGTCCCATGCATCGCTTCAGTAAAAGTAATAATAATTCCATGGTCGTAGATTTGTAATAAGTAAGTATATCATCGAAGAGACTGAAAGCGAGCGGACAATATCGGCAAAGTGAGGCTATGATAAGCGAGGCAAGTATTTCATCCACATAATTTCCTCCAAGTTTAAGAAACGACATCCGGTCGGTTGTCGTGTTGCGAAGTATTAATATATTATCCGGCATCCAGCATTGAAAGATGAAGCATTAGTATAAAAGTTTGTAGTATGTTTAAAAAGTAAATCCAAATTGTCTTGCACATTGCAAAAATCAACCATTGATCGCTCGTAGAACTCCTCTCCTTGCCAACTTTCAAAGCCCAGCTTAAATAACTTTAGCAATAATTGGTGGCTGTAGAAGGATATTTATAGCAGAAACAGTCTCTCATAAAACATAAAAATTTGATAAAAATGTAAAATAGGCGATCTTATCACTTATAGCGTTTTATTCCAGTCAACCCATTATGTAGGTATGTTTATAATTCCAATAAAATTCAATAGATGGCGCTGATAATTTTACATCACACTATGGTTGTCTTGCGGTAGTTGCGTAAATATAAATTTATAAATTAGCGTAGTAGGTATAGTCGTAGTATAGTAATTCCGTAGTATAGTATCACCTGTTCGTCCGTGCGAAGATAGAACAATCTACAACTTTATTATGTCCGTGAGTTAAAGGTTCCTGACTTCAAAACAGCACAAAGCACCACACACAAACAAATTAACAAAAACCCGTCGATCCATCCTGGGCGCCCCTTGATCTTAACATCTCCTTTTGATTATTATTAATTTTAATAGTGAAACGATAAGCTCGACCGTCACAAGTTGTACTTCTATCACTCCGGCACACACCACTCTCTTTGTCTTTAAATATTTTACAAAATAAAACGATTGGCTCAACTTTTGTAATTTCCGCGCTTTCATACTTCTGTTGAATGCACGTTCAAAATTAACATAAAGCTATTACGCTACCATCGTAGTACCACAATGCAGATCAACAGTGAGCCATCTCGGCAGCGTTCTTCCTGTACTAACAGTTCCAATAGTAGTAGTTACAAATAGTTCTATGTTCAGCATAAACAGTGATAAAAGAAACATAATTTTAATCTGGAGAGCATTGAACAAAACAATTCAAAATAAATGCGGAAGCGACACGCATTAACCGCATGTAACTGCACAGCACACTCGACTGATAGTGCGCCGAGGTATGTTGAGATTCGAGCGCGTAAGTATTTACTCGCGCCTCGGCCGCCTGCACGATGACGTCCTCTGTTCGGTAAGGTTACATTGTAGTAATACGGTAGTAGACTCAATGACTGAGTTAGTATTGTGAATTTTACAAGTCCTTGGTTATTAAATTAAAATGAAATCATACTTGATTTAGAGAATGTAGCCCTACAAAATAAATTAGTATCTTCAGCATGTTTCACTGTTCAGTGAAATAAATAATAAAAATACAAAGTTAGTAGCAAATTCTTTTATTCACGTTCTTATGGCTACATATGTCCACTCATACGCTCCATAAGATTAATTGACGTGTAATCCTGGTGAAATAGATTAGATAAAGTTTCTTTACCGCACAACACAATAAATACAAATTATCTTATTTCAAGTAGGTAACCCACATTCTTTTATTCACGTTCTTATGGCTACATACGCCCCTCGCATATGCTCCATAAGATTTACTGACGTGAATCCTGGTCACGGCACCACTGTAAGCATTTTGCCTTCCTGCCTAAATATTTGTAAAATAAAAATAAATATATCCTACAAAGCTAACCTTACTATACTATACTACTATACTACTTCAAAAGGAAACATTCATATTTGGCCTTGTCGTGATCGTCTATCTGACTAATGGTTAGGACCCTCCATACGTTGTGTTTTAAATCAAATAATTTACAGTGCTAAAGCTCCTTTGAAAATTAAAGAATAATGAAAATAACCTTGGACTTATAAAATTTCGAGCCAATGAGCTGTACGCTGACAAATAAATTCTTAAAAAAAATGCGCGCTAAACACGCGCGCTAGCTCGACCTCGTCAAGCGACTACCTAGGTATCCTAAACAGACGTTCCCTAATACATTACTGCAATCGTCCTTCTAAAGAATGATTCAAAAGATTGAAAACCCTACTGTTGCTCCTAGAAGAGGAACCGCGTTCAAGTGTATTATTACGGAAGGTAAACTTTGTTGAAGTGTATGACAACTAGCCCCGGGTAGGACAGTTCCTTCGCCATGTCCCGTCCGACTAGGTTTTGTGTAACCTTATGTTTGTGTGAAGGAAGTCGACTTTTGATGACCATCGATTCATGTGATAAAGGCTTAAGCCAGATTAATACAAAGATAATCATGAAGTTATGTGCAAGATTCTCAAAACGAGAGCTACGGTGTAATAACCCTGTTGCCAATCCGTTGGTCTTGTACCAGCACTTTTCTTGGTTAGAACTTACTTAGGAATGTATGTCTTGTGGTTTCAACTATCACTCCCACCATGATAGCACATCTCCTGAAGTACCGTAGATCGTTAGGCAAAGCATTACACTTATAAACCAAACATTAGCAAATTCTTTAGAACAAATCACAGCTCCTCTGAAGTTCATCCCCTAACACAGGACGATCGCTTCTTTACGCAAACGAGCCTAAAGCCGCATATTATCAAACGTTAGAAAGAGATCTCGCCCCTGGTTTAGTTTATCGCGAAGTTAGTTCTTACGTTTTAGTATTTAACGTGTGAATATATATAATATAATATAAGTTTGTATAAAAACTGACCCTCCCTTGAAACATTCATTCTACCTCACACAGATTCTTTCTGTCTCACATACATTCTTCAAGTCCTATCAGCTGATAATGGTTGTGGTGTTAGTTTAGTGTAATAGAATTATCACGAATCTTTAGAATACGTCATCCAACGAGTAACAAACAAAGTAAGCAGTCAAGCTTCGACAGGATATTTTATATTTGGTTAGAACGATTCGGGCCTCTTTTACTCAACATAAATCAACTATCTCGTACACCGTAGTGCATCGTCAAGTTTGATATGAGCTTTACTAAGGTGTTCATTTGATCTCCATGCCACCGATCATGGGACCTTGTCTAGAACTCTTGGTTCTTTATATTCTCATCATTCAACTATATCGTGCATCGTAATGCATTGTCAAGTTTGATGTGAGGTTTTAGTTTGCTCGTCTGATCTTCATGCCAACAATCATGAAGTCTTGTCTTGAACTCTTGGTTCTTTACTTATATCCTTTGTCTTAGCAATTCCGCATTACATATGTAAGCCACCACGCATTGATATCGGCAAACTTGAGATTATTAGGAGTGATAATAGAGGATTAGACTTTCCCACAACAAGCATCCATTTCGCACAATCTACGATTTACAATAATTGATTAACATCGTAAAAGGCAATCAAGACACAAGAGTAGTAATCGTGCAATCCCTCGTTCGAGGTTAGTACACTAAATAGACTGCAGCGAATAGATCTCAAAGAATATGATTACTCAAGTAATCTTTCAAATCAAAATAATCACCGCTATCCAATTTTGTGACCAGTGTAAAGTATTCGGTTATGTATTTAACTAACATTCCCCATCTAACTACTTTGATGAAGCGAGTACCGAGGCCGGCCACAATACTCCCTCGCATCGTCCGAAGGTGCGAGTACATATATATAGCTGTATTTATGTCAAATCAAAGGAAAACAAAACACAATCTCCGCGCGCTCGCCGAGACGCGGTAGCCGTTTCTAGGGATCTGTCGTCGAATCCATCTAAAAGTATAAAATATATAATTTTTAAATTTAATAAAGCTAAAAACTGTACGATATAGGAAGGATCGTTACAGAGGTTATCAGTTTGACCTGTATGTTTGTACGTTTGTCCGCGATTATCTCACGCTTGGCTGAACAGATTTTGTTGCGGTTTTCAGTAATGTATTTTTTACTGAAACCCAGTTTTAGTACCTATTTGAACCGACTTCGAAAAAGAGGAAGTGCTCAGTTGATGTATGTGTCAGTTCTTTGAAGGCGAGTCTCTTTTTGTAAAAAATAAATTATTATAAAAAAGGAACCCGCCTTCAATAAACTCACACATACTTTCCTCTTTTTCCAAGTCGGTTAAAATTTCGCCTGAAAGTAACAAATACTGATCTTAAAACCGCATCAAAATCGGTTCAACCAAACTCGAGATAATCGCGGACAAACATACATACAAGTCAAATTGATGACCTCCTTTTTTGAAGTCGGTTAAAAATGAGCAAAATAGAGATAGAAAGTCGTAAATAGGTGACTAAGTAAGGACGAACTAAAGTCACCGTCATTGCGAATCTTAACTGACAATGGGCGGGCACATAGCTCGAAGTACAGATAAGTCGCTGGTGCCGAAACTTCTCGAGTTGCGACTGCGCACCGGAGACGAAGAGTAGGCAGAACCCCCAAGAGGTGGTACACTGGATGATGGTCGCTCAGGACCGGTAGTTGTGGCAATTTTGGATAAGATAAAGATAAGATATGAACAGGCTCCGGGTAGCTCAACGAGCCATGGAGCGGGCTATGCTCGGGATTTCTCTGCGGGATCGAATCAGAAATGAGGACATACGCAGAGAAACCAGGGTCACCGACATAGCCAAGCGGATAAGCTCGTTGAAGTGGCAATGGGCAGGTCATATAGCCCGCAGAACAGATGGCCGCTGGGGCCGAAAAGTTCTCGAGTGGAGACCACGGATCGGCAAGCGCAGCGTAGGACGTCCACCGACCAGATGGACGGATGATCTGCGCAAGGCTGCGGGTCCACGCTGGATGCAGGCCACCTGCGATCGGTGCAGATGGAGAGCCTTGAGGGAGGCCTATGTCCAGCAGTGGACGTCCTACGGCTGAAATGATGATGATGATGAAAGATAAGATAAAAACGCTTAAACGCTTTTTTGTCATAAATATACAAATAGGATTACAAAATAATACAGTCAGTAAAATTTTGATTACAAGAGAAGAAGAAGAAGAGAGTCAAAGTCAAAGTCAAATTCTTTATTCAATACTAGTCGACCGCCGCGTACTTCGTACCGCCTAACTTATTGCTATGTTGCTTATATATTATACTTTTATAAACCTTCCTCTTGGATCACTCTATCGATTACAAAAAACCGCATCAAAATCCGTTGGATAGTTTTAAAGATATAAGCATACATAGAGACAGACGCGGGAAGCGACTTTGTTTTATACTATGTATTGATAGGATACAAGATATCACTTATTGAAAGTCAATTAGACTACATCTAATCTAATCGCTATTGATACCTTATTTGGTAAAGTATCCTATACTGTGAGAGGCGAGGTAGTTCAGGGTGCCCACCAATTGGCTCAGGCAAACAAATGTTTGCCTTGCCTTACGACAATAGTCGCCTGGAGAGGCCCCCAAACGAGCCCTCCTCTGTCAAATGATTCTACTCCCTTTCGCAATGATTTTACAGCGTAGAGAAGAAAGGGGTAACAAACTCTACTTTAGACTCTATTTTAGAAGAGGCTTATGTCCAGCAGTGGACGTCTTTCAGCTAAAATGATGAAGGTGAAGACAGGAACACGCCAATGACAAGCAGCAGCGACTTTCGTTAATACTTCTTTTATTTTGTGTGGTTTTGGACACCCTAGATACAGGTTCTACCTAGCAAACAACCCCGTGAAAGAACAACATGCTCTCCCCGCGCACGAAGCTGTATAGCAGCTGAGCGTGGGAAGTACTCCGGACGCTGGGGTCCTTACCAAAAACGCCGAGACTTTAATGGGTGCAAGCCCCAAATACCCAAATATCAGGGGATAAGAAATGTGATAAGCTTTTCTTCCCGTTATGAGACAGTTTACAGCGATGCTAGCACCAATCGTGAAAAAAAAAATCTTCTAAATTAAGACAAATATCAAAAATGGGGCCACACACAGTATGACACTAGATAATGTAGCCTAATATTTTTAAGGCACTGTAGCTTTTAGGTTAAAGACCAAAGAAAGCTACAGAGTGTTACTGTGCTCAAAAAATACTAATCAAGATTATCTAGTGTCATACTGTGCCACATTTTTGATATTTGCCTTAGTTTAGAAGATATAATTTTTTTCGAGAATTGCGCTAGCATCGCTGTAAACTGGCTCTTAAGAGGAATAGCACAGACCTAAAGTAGCGCCACCCGAGAAAAAAATTATTATCTTCTAAACTAAGGCAAATATCAAAAATGTGAAACAGTATTCCCCTAGATAATGGAGCCAAGTATTTTTAGGGCACTGTTATATAGCTTTTAGATTAAAGACTAAAGAAAGCTACTGCTGCTTCGCATGTTTGATATTTTCCTTAGTTTAGAAGATATTAATTTTTTTCGGAGGTGGCGCTACTTTAGCTGTGCTATGCCTCTTAACAAAAGAAACAAGGGTTCTGCGTGTGTTAGGTAGGTTCATTTACTTTTTGTTTTTAGTGCCTTAATAGAAACGAAAGGCAAATTTGACAGGTTGAAGATTGCAGTGTTAATCGCCAACATTCAACATTTTCATCGAAGGGCGCTGCTGCAGGTCCTTTGGCTGTTCCCCTAGTCGCCTTTTACGACACCCTTGGGAGCAGATGGGGGGGGGGTGTTGGGGGTAGTATTATATGCCACACACACACACACACTCACAGAATTGTATATAGGTATGTAGGTATGTATAGGTTTGCAAATTGTCATTAATTTCCATCATCAACACACGAGAGGCTGTTGGCCCGAAATAATTATGTTTGGAATTCAACGCGGCAATTCTACGTTAATGGTTAGCAGTGGATGCGGTATTTTATTAAGCCCTAATTTAAGGCTCAAAGTGGCCATTTTAGGCTACAATCAGTATAGATTATTTCTCAATTCTCTTCTCAAAACTACATTTTCTTAAAATACTGAGCAAAATTTTATCTAATTTCTTACGAGATCGTATTTTTGCTATTAACTATTATGGTCTGTGGTATCGTAGATCCTAAACGGATTAACTGATTTTTCGTTTAGGTTTTTTTGTGTTATAGATAACTAGAGGCTGTCCCGCGGTTTTTCCCGCGAGTATTTCTCATAAACACAAAAATCCCGTTTTTTCCCGTTCCCGTGGGATTTCGGGAAATCTCTTTTCAGCGTTCTACGCCCAGTAGTTTCGGCTCTGCGTTGTCTGTCAGTCAGTCAGTCAGTAACAGAAGAGTTTTATATATATTGATTTAATTCAGCGTGTTCTAAGCCATGTTTTCATCATAATTAAATAACTTTTTGTCCGATCGATTCAATATTTGGTAACGTGTTACATTACAATTGCTTTTCGTCCCGTATCAAACTCAATAAAAAGAAACACAATGAGGACGAAAAGCAATATTGCAAAAACGGTCGTATAAAACTGCGGCTGACTCACTTCTGTATGTTGTATCGATTCTAAGTTCTAAGTGTGTTTAAGTTTAGAACCGTGTTACTTTATTAAGACGATTTACGACAAATAAATGGAACGAGCGAATGAACAGAGTCTATCTCTTTGATATAGCATACTGAGGGCAAGGGACTCTACGACTATATGTCAGTCGCCCACATCGGTTACTACATTTTATTGGAAAAAGTAGTAAATATTGAATATCTTTTTAATTATAACTTTGAAATCAAATCTGAATTACCAGAATTTAATTTTGTTTATTACCTATCATTATTCCTAGGTAGTTTTAACAAAAACTAGTAAGTAATTTCGAAGAACTAGCTATTCCCGTTTTTTCGAAAGGTTATCTTTGACGAAATAATGTATCGAGGTTTTTTGATTCCACTAGTGTTTCTCAATTATAAAAAACTTTGTTATGTCCTCAAAAAGGTTATATTGAAATTCCAGATCTTTACCTCCTATAGATTAAGAGAATTACTTGATTTAAATAACCTTCAAAACTCATATAGCGTCTTAATATTGAAAGAATATGGTTAGGTAACCATGACTTTAAATATGCCTCGGGCAGTGTTTATTTTCGGTCATTGCCACTAGTTCCAGTATCCAGTTCCATCATAGAACTTCATATTTTTTTAACCGACCAAAAAACAACTTAAAATTACAAAGTATACCAAAATTACTTTAAGAAGTGAGTAAATTGAGTCCTAATAGAAAATGTCCTATTGAATGCTTTTCAGTTTTTTCGGCGTTAAAATTTTTTGATAAAAAGTTTTTATCATCACTAGTTCCACTCAGCGTGCCAACAGTGCCATATCCATTCCTAAACGCTCTGCGTCAGGGAATATCTGCCAGTGACGTCACAAATTGTTCTCTATTCGGTTGCGAAATTACAAGCCGCCAACTCTGCGAACTAATATTGCAAATTGGCGGGAAAATTATTCACATTATAATCCCTAAATTACCAATCAATGTTTATAAAACTCTTTCGTTACTGACTGACTGACTGACTGACAGACAACGCAGAGCCGAAACTACTGGGCGTACAAAGCTGAAATTTGGCATGGAGGTTCCTTAAGGAGTGTAGGTGAGCACTAAGAAAGGATTTCCCGAAATTCCCACGGGAACGGGAAAAAACGGGATTTTTGTGTTTATGAGAAATCTGCGCGGGAAATACCGCGGGGCAGCCTCTAGTCAATGTTTATAAAACTCTTTCGTTACTGACTGACTGACAACGCAGAGCCGAAACTACTGGGCGTAGCGGGCTGAAATTTTGCACGAGGGTTCCTTGGAGAGTGTAGGGTAGCACTAAGGAATTAATTCCTGAAATTCCCTGACTGACTGACTCCCACTGACTGACAACGCAGAGCCGAAACTACTGGGCGTAGCGGGCTGAAATTATGCACGAGGGTTCCTTGGAGAGTGTAGGGTAGCACTAAGGAATGAATTCCTGAAATTCCCATGGGAACGGGAAAAAACGGGATTTTGGTGTTTATGAATAATCTGCGCTGGTAAAATCGCGGGGCAGCCTCTAGTTCCATACTACTATTTTTCCATACCAACACACACTATGATGAGAGCACAGAGGGCCTTTTTGCAATATTGCTTTGCGTCTACTTTGCGTTATTTTTTGTATTGACTTTGAAACTCTAGAGGACGAAAAGCAATATTGCAAACGCGGCCGTAATAATTTCAAATTTCAAATTTTTCAAATAATTCTTTTTTCAATCAATATACAGGGTGTTTCTGACAAGGCGGTAATAAATGAAATGGGGGGTTCGGCACAGCATACCTAACAACTTTCCCTAAGCAACATAGGTCGAAATCTCAAAACTAAAATCAGCTGTTCCATACATTTGCTCGATCAGCTGACGGGGTCAATGTACGGGACAGCTGATTTTTGTTTTGATATTTCGACCTATGTTTCTTTGGGAAAGTTGTTTGTTATGGTGAGCTGAATCCCTCCTTTCATTTATTATCGCCTTGTCAGAAACACCCAGTATATAAAACTCTTCCGTTACTGACTGACTGACTGACAGACAACGCAGAGCCGAAACTACTTGGCGTAGCGGGCTGAAATTTTGCATGTAGGTTCCGTAGGGAGTGTAGGTAAGCACTAAGAAAGGATTTCCCGTAATTCCCACGGGAACGGGAAAAAACTGGATTTTTGTGTTTATGAGAAATCTGCGCGGGAAATACCGCGGGGCAGCCTCTAGTTCAATATAGGATACAAGATATCACTTATTGAAAGTCAATTAGACTACATCTAATCTAATCGCTATTGATACCTTATTTGGTAAAGTATCCTATACTGTGAGAGGCGAGGTAGTTCAGGGTGCCCACCAATTGGCTCAGCTAAACAAATGTTATATATAGGGCCTCAGCTCTTATGAGAGAAGAAGAAGAATGTCCATACTATGCATACTCGACTGCTCGTTATTTTCAACTCCGCGACCCCCTCCAGCATCGGCTCTAAAGTTTTTTCGCGGGGGGACAATATGGTCGTCCCCCCAGAGCGTGGGTGGCTCTCCCAACGCTCGGCGACGGAACTGGACACCGCGTTCCGTCGTCCTTCTCGGGGCCGTTATTGACTACACGAGGCCCCCGCTCGTGCACCCAACGACCCCGGGGTACTGAATGGTGCTGCAGGGCGGATCGGGGCCCGTTGGCCTCTTTTCTGCGTGTGTGGTCCACCGTGATGGGACCTTTAAGGCCCCCTTTTTTTTTGTAATGAGTGGAAATGCCTATCGCATTTCCCGACGCTCGGGGGAGCGTCGGGGGTATGCGGGGCTCGCACCCACTAAAACCCCCCGGTAGTAGTTGTCTCGGCTCTTTTGGGAAGAACCCCGGGAACCACGCATTATAACGTCCGAAGTCTTCCCACGCTCAGCTACTATCAGCTTCGTGCTCGGGGAGGGCGTATTGTTCCCTCCCCGGCTCGCCTTTGGAGCTGCGGCGGCACAGTGCCACAAGCTGTGCCGCCGCCCATCTCGGGGCCGTTTGATGAGTGTGTCGGGACCCGGCCTTCACACCCACGACCCCAAAGACCCCTTTTAGTCGCCTTTTACGACAGGCAGGGCATACCGTAGACCTATTTTTACGCCCGGGGCCCGGACCTACAGGGCTTGACCTTTAAGGCCCCGCCCGCACTCCTCCTCGACCGCCGGTCGGCAGTCGAGAACATCCTATACCAATATTATAAAGATGAAAGATTTGTCTGTTTGTTTGTTTGTTTGTAGCGAAAAGGCTCCGGAAATACTGAACCGATTTGAAAAATTCTTTCACTGGTAGGAAGCTACACTATCCCCGAGTGTCAAAGGCTATATTAGATTTTCAAAAAAAATAGGGATCCTTACTTAAACTCAAATAATGTAACCAAAGGTGCAATATTTTTTCCGTTGTTTACATATGTATATTGACAGGTGGTTTGTTGTTGTTGTTTGTTTTTTTATTCGCCCATTCTGGGCAGTCAAAAGAACATAGTCTATAGAGCCAAGTCTTTAGTATCTCATATTATATGGCGTAACGAAGTAAGCTGGGAGAGCTCGTTCTTTATATATTTTTTTATTTGATTGGTGGCTATGCAGGGCTTTATCAAGCCCAGTATCACTGCGACCTTTGCTGAGAACATTAAGATCCTAACATAATATTTTTAATAGAATTACGTGCCTTGGTAGTTAAATAAGTAAGTAAAGAAAGCGGTAAGTTAACGATTTGCATTAAAATATTAGTACATCACACACACAGAAGCGCCACTCTATATAAAAACGCTGTGTCTAGGGTGCCCGAAATAGAAGTAATAATAATAATAAAACGCATCACACTCAGAGCCTGTATCTAGGGTGCCCGAAACATATACAGAGACGATCAGTACACCTAGACAGGAAACAAACATCGATATTCATCATATCAATGTTCGCCCCGCCGGGAATCGAACCCAGGTGCACACGCTTACTCAGTCCACATCACTGCCAACTGAGCCACGGAGCAGTCGAGTATGCATAGTATGGATATTCTTTTTCTTCGCCGGGAATCGAATCGAACAGATTTGTCTATGGTTTCGTCACCCTAGACTGTTTTGCCAAGAGCTAAGATCAAAAGCAAGAGCATTTTTGCAGTACAGAAAAACCGGAAGTGTTACGGCGACCTAGACCGCCACTGTACAGTGGCGGACACGATCGGCGTAACACTTCCGGCTTTTCCGTATTGAAAAATAGCTCTTGTTCTTTGGTTATAAAGTCTAGGGCTGACGAAACCATAGACAAATCTGTTACGGCCTCCTAGTCCGTGACTGTACATGCTTGGCAGGCGGATTAGTGATCGCAGTATGGCTGTTTAATTTTTTTTTTAAATGAAGGACGCTGTCGCCCTTTCTTTCGGAAATTCCCTTAGTCGCCTTTTACGACATCCATATAAAAAGATGAGTTGAGTGAAATTCTATACCACCTCAAGGCCTGAATAATAATTATTATTTTTGTGGACGGCGACGCGGGAGCGTTATGTTGTGTACAGGGTATTGCTTCCTGTACAGTTAGTTTGATAATACTTGATATAAATGATAGATCGATCTCTTGATAACACTCTTTAAGACGATATACGACAAATAAATCAAAGGACCGAATGAACAGAGTCTATCTCTTTGATATAGCGTACTGAGGGAAAGGGACAGTCATATGTCAGTCGCCCACATCGGTTACTACATTTTATTGGAAAAAGTGATAATGAATAGTTAATTATTACTTTTAAATCAAATCGGAATTAGCAGAAATTAATTTTGTTTATTATCATTAGTATGTCATTTCGAAGAACTAGCTATTCCAGTTTTTTGGAAAGGTTATCTTTGACGAAATAATGTATCGAGGTTTTTTGATTCCACTCGTGTTTCTCAATTATAAAAAACTTTGTTATATCCTCAAAAAGGTTATATTGAAATTCCAGATCTTTACCTACTGTAGATTAAGTTAGTACCTAGGCATCATAATAGACCAACATCTCACCTTCAAGCATCATATAAACCTTGTCGCTGAAAGAATTAGGAAACTCATTTATATCTTTAAAACCTTAAGACATGTCGCTGATGGTAAGCTGATGAGGCGGGTGTATCTTGCCATTGCACATTCAGTTTTAACGTATGGCATTTCAGCATGGGGAGGTGCTCCTAAGACTACTCTTATTTCACTTGAGACTGCACAAAGATGTATCCTAAAGGTAAGTACATTTAAACGAATTTATTTTCCCACCGAGGACCTGTACAAGTTCTGTGACGTACTAACAGTCAGACAATCTTTTATACAGAAAATTATACTGAAACAACATTCACTTTCAGTTTTTTAATGCTAAGAAACTTAAAAAAAGACGATACGATAGAGTCAATAATATTATATCAGTAAAACTAAATTTTTCTAAACGCTTCCTAAATTTCATTGGTCCATTTCTGTACAACAAAATTAATAGAATAATTAATCTGCATGAACTTAACTATTTTAACTGCAAAGTAAAAGTGACCGAATGGCTGAAATCCTTAAGTTATAATAATACCGAATCACTTCTTGTACAAATTAAATAATTTATACTTTCAGAATATTTTTGTTCACATCACACACCCTCTTACACACACACACACAACACAACCCACATATTACACACAAAGAGGTCAAATAACACACCCTTATTCTGTACTTTTTTAAGTTTTATTTTGATTTCACTTTTATTATTTTTTATTTTTTTGCTTTATAAATTTGAAAGTAACCCGGCAGACACTTTAAAGTTATTATTTGTGTGAATTTAGAAAGAGCACTATGCCTGAGATACAGGCTCAACTTAGTTCAGGCATAGAAGATTAACAGTTCACAGATGAAACAAGTTTATGTATTGTGTTTTTGTTACTTTATTTTAGTTAATTTTAATAACTATATAAGAAAAATATGTATGTTTCTCTTTATCAGTAATAAAACATTATTATTATTATGTTTCTCAATACTCTTCGGTATCACGGGATGGAGCCCGGTCCTTTGAGAGGCGTGCGAGGGGACGAATCCAACTCGTAGAGGCCCTTTCGAGAGTTTTGCTATATTGTATATGGATCACCAACCAGGCACCGTCACTAAATGCACAAATAGATCATGCACCCAGAGGCGGCACCCAGAAGGTGATAGAACTATTGTAAAATGGATGACAAGAAACGGTTTATGGGGGTGAACTGTTTAATGGACCGGTGCTAACTGGTGCTATGGAGTGAAATACCGGTACGCCTGCCTTTAATGCAACATTTCACTAATTATCATGGCAGGCGGTGACTCGCTGTCCACTGGGTGGGCTTCCACTAAGTCGCCGATATATTGGCAACGGGTCGCAACACTGGGAGTGGACAGCTAAGGTTGTCGAGAGGTGAGACTGCGGGCAGCATAAGATGCACTTGTCGAGAGGTGAGACTGCGGGCAGCATAAGATGCACTTATTATTATTATTATGTTTCTCAATACTCTTCGGTATCACGGGATGGAGCCCGGTCCTTTGAGAGGCGTGCGAGGGGACGAATCCAACTCGTAGAGGCCCTTTCGAGAGTTTTGCTATATTGTATATGGATCACCAACCAGGCACCGCCACTAAATGCACAAATAGATCATGCACCCAGAGGCGGCACCCAGAAGGTGATAGGAACTATTGTAAAATGGATGACAAGAAATGGTTTATGGGGGTGAACTGTTTAATGGACCGGTTAACTGGTGCTATGGAGTGAAATACCGGTACGCCTGCCTTTTAATGCAACATTTCACTAATTATCATGGCAGGCGGTGACTCGCTGTCCACTGGGTGGGCTTCCACTAAGTCGCCGATATATTGGCAACGGGTCGCAACACTGGTCGTAGACAGCTAAGGTTGTCGAGAGGTGAGACTGCGGGCAGCATAAGATGCACCCGGCGTTATGACATTTTACACTTCCAACCTGGAGCATAGGCTTCGCTCTTGCTACTCCACTCTGGCCGGCTGATGAAGGCAAGCTCAGAGGCGGGGGGGTGTGTGTCTGTGATGACTGCATGTGAGTGTGCGTGTGATGACTGCGTGTCCCCCCCTGGAGGTATAGGGTCCGTGGTGTCGCCACTCACCATCGACTCGCCACAAGCCGTCCCTGCGGTGACTAATTGCAATGGAAGTTCCAGACCGAAAGTACTGGAATTTCCACTGGGCGATGGGGTCGTCACATCCCTACGCCATTATTATTATTATTATTATTATTATTAAGATAATTACTTGATTTAATAAACTCATATAGCGTCTTAAGTAAAGTAAACGCGATCGCAATATCCACACGGTCGCGTAAAATGCTGATGCCTAATTTTATACTTATTATACGAATTTGTATTACCTACATGTTGTTTTATGTTATTTTTATGAAGAGTTTCGGGCAACCCTACATACAGGTTCTTCCTAGTTAAAATAAATAGTACCTAAATAAATTTAGATGAATTTTTTCCATTGATTATTTTACAGGAGTGGCGCTTTGACTAAGGTAAAACAAAACACTAAACAATAACAAAAAATTATCGTTGTAATTAAAGTTTTCTTTTAGTTGTTAGTCGTGTTTTCTTATAACAACATGACTTTAACTAATAAAATGTATATTTCCATTAATATAATATTAATATTTTATTTAAATATATTTTTTTGTTCTACGGAATCTGGTAATTATAGTTTAAAGTATGCATTATCATTATTTTGTAGGCCCGGGAGTGATTTAGGTCGTGTTTCGGGCACCATAGATACAGGTTCTACCTAGTTAATGTCCATCTTCTCTTCTATCTATCTATTAAACATCAATTGCCGTTTGTCTAGCTAAACTCGCGAACGATCGGGCCGTTTTATCTGATTTTGGTTTTGAAATGTTCGTAGTAGTTCAGGGAAGGTTTAAATAAAACGGTAAGAAAATAATGCAAAATGTAAGGCGTGATACTAACTTTGCCGGGACAGGCAGTATAGAAGACATTAAAAGACAATTTTGCTGCTATGCTTGAGAGACATTTTACAGCGATGCTAGCGCCATTCACGAAAAAAGAACATCTTCTAAACTAAGGCAAATATCAAAAAAGGGACACAGTATGACACTAGACAATGTAGCCTAGTATTTTTATAGCCTGTTATAGCATTTAGGTTGAAGACCAAAGAAAGCTACAAAGTGTTGCTAAAAGTGGCCACTTTTGGCAACAATCTGTGGAAATTTTAATTAGGGCAACTTTTCTGTGTTTAAAAAATACTAAGCAAAATTATCTAGTGTAACACTGTGCCAATTTTTTGAAATTTGCCTTACTTTAGAAGATATATTTTTTTTTTCGAAAATGGCGCTAGCATCGCTGTAAACTGGCTTTTAAATCTTCAAAACTATGTTACGGATTTAATTTAATAGATAGAGTGATTCAAGAGGAAGGTTTATTCTCTCCGTCGCGGTACGAAGCTCGCCGAGTCGACTAGCATAATACATACATGTATTATGCTAGTCGACTAGTAAATATTATTTTCTTTAATTTCAGCAGCTGAAAATGTTTGCAGGCAAAAGAGATTTGGCAATTCTGATTCTATAGTCTGCGTTTGCACTGAGTACTATTGCGACCAGAGTAATCCAAAAATGCCAGATGAGGGGTCCTATTTAACCATAACCACTGATAAGGTAAGTAGCTGCTCCGTAGCTCAGTTGGCAGTGATGTGGACTGAGAAGCTTGTGCACCTGGGTTCGATTCCCGCCGGAGCGAACATTGTTGTGATGAATATCGATGTTTGTTTCTTGTCTGGGTGTAATGTTCGTCTCTGTATATGTTTCGGGCACCCTAGATACAGGTTCTTCCTAGTTAGGTGCTCAGAGTGTGATGCGTTACATAATCAATATCAATACATAGTAAAATAAAGTCGCTTTCCGCGTCTGTCCCTATGTATGCTTATATTTTTTAAAATACGCAACGGATTTGGATGCGGTTTTTTTAATAGGTTGAGTGTCTCAAGAGAAAGGTTTATAGGTATAATACATGCACAAAATAGTGATAGGTTAGGCGGTACGAAGTTCGCCGGGTCGACTTGTTATTATTTTATTGAATCTGAAAGCTAAACAACAGGGCCTTAAAAATTCTAAGCAAGATTATCTAGGGAGTCAAAGACGCAATTTTTTTATTTCGTCCATGTTTTAGAAGATATGAATTATTTATCGGGAGTGGCGCTAGTGTAAGTCTTTAAGGATTTTTTCGTAGGTCCTAAATCTGCCTCTGCCTTTCCCTTTCGCTCAACTGAGTATTGTAGTGGTCGAATATTAGAGGCAAAGAGGACGCAAACAAAGTAATATTGCAAAATTGGCTGTTATAGGCCTTCTGTACCCAATTTCCATACATTAGATACTTAGAGAATACAGTTTTATATCTATTTCACAGGAAGGACTAAGATTTGAAACGACTTATGGAGCCATTGAAGAAGAGACAACTGAAAATGTTGAGGAGAAATACAGACCAGACCGTAAGAAAGAGATAAAATATATTTGTTTTTATCATCATCATCATCATTTCAGCCGTAGGACGTCCACTGCTGGACATAGGCCTCCTTCAAGGCTCTCCATCTGTACCGATCGCAGGTGGCCTGCATCCAGCGTGGACCCGCAGCCTTGCGCAGATCATCCGTCCATCTGGTCGGTGGACGTCCTACGCTGCGCTTGCCGATCCGTGGTCTCCACTCGAGAACTTTTCGGCCCCAGCGGCCATCTGTTCTGCGGGCTATATGACCTGCCCATTGCCACTTCAACGAGCTTATCCGCTTGGCTATGTCGGTGACCCTGGTTTCTCTGCGTATGTCCTCATTTTTTATTCGATCCCGCAGAGAAATCCCGAGCATAGCCCGCTCCATGGCTCGTTGAGCTACTCGGAGCCTGTTCATAAGCCCTATAGTGAAGCACCACGTTTCAGAACCGTATATCATCACTGGCAGCACACATTTGTTTTAGTTAGAGAAAACATGAGAGAGAGTGTATAGATTTTTTGATTTTCGGGCAGCGCCAACTGTTTGTTATGATGAAATATCGATGTTTGGTTCCTGGGTCAGGGTGTCTTTGTGTAAGCCCTGTAGGTCAGGGCGTAAGAATAGGTCTACGGTATGGCTAAAAGGGATCTTTGGGGTCGTGGGTGTTTGTGGCGGGGGCCTGACACACTCATCAGCTTGTGGCACTGTGCCGCTGCAGCTCCAAAGGCGAGCCGGGGAGGGAACAATATGCCCTCCCCGAGCACGAAGCTGATAGCAGCTGAGCGTGGGAAGGACTTCGGACGCTATAATGCGTGTTTCCCGGGGTCCTTCCCAAAAGCGCCAAGGCGGCCGCCCGGGGATTTTAGTGGGTGCTAGCCCCACATACCCCCGACGCTCCCCCGAGCGTCAGGAAATGCGATAGGCATTTCCCCTCGTTACAAAAATGGCATTGGCATGTTGTCATTGTATGTGCTTGGGGCACCCTCGATACAGGTTCTACCTAGTTAGGGGGCTCAGTGTTTGATGAGAATTTTTCCCGTTCCCGTTCAATTATTACTGATCTGCTTGTTTTTGTTCGTCTTTGTATGTGTTTCGAGCACCCTAGATACAGGTTCTACCTAGTAAGGGGCTCTGACTGTGATAAGTCAATACATAGTATAAAATGAAGTCGCTTCCCGCGTCTGTCCCTATGTATGCTTAAATCTTTAAAAATACGCAACGGCTTTTGATGCGGTTTTTTTTAATAGATAGAGTGATTCAAGAGGAAGGTTTATAAGTATAAAAAATGCACAAAATAGTAATAGGTTAGGCGGTACGAAGTTCGCCAGGTCGACTAGTTATGTATAAATTTATCTATTCACAGCATATGCAACATACCTTAAAGTGAATAGAGAAGATAAATATCAAGAAATTATTGGTTTCGGCGGTTGCTTCACTGACGCCAACGGGTATAATCTGAACAGAGTCTCAGTTGCGTTACAGAATGAAATATTACGGTAAGAATCACAATAACATTTTTTTTTATTTCATGACTAGAGGCTGCCCCGCGGTTTTTCCCGCGCAGATTTCTCATAAACACAAAATTCCCGTTTATTCCCGTTCCCGTGGGAATTTCGGGAAATCCCTTCTTAGTGCTCACCTGCACTCCCTAAGGAACCTACATGCAAATTTTCAGCCCGCTACGCCCAGTAGTTTTGGCTCTGCGTTGTCTGTCAGTCAGTCAGTCAGTCAGTCAGTCAGTCAGTCAGTCAGTCAGTCAGTCAGTCAGTCAGTCAGTCAGTCAGTCAGTCAGTCAGTCAGTAACGGAAGCGTTTTATAAATATTGATTAACTAGTCGACCCGGCGAACTTCGTGCCGCCCAATTAAATAGCATTTTGAGGACGTGTGATACTTACAAATCTTCCTCTTGAATCACTCTATCTACCTATTAAAAAAACCGCAACAAAATCCGTGGCGTAGTTTTAAAGATTTAAGCATACATAGGGACAGACGCGGGAAGCGACTGTATTTTCATACTAGCTGACACGGCGAACTTCGTTACGCCACAGAATTTATTATACTACTAAAGACTTTGCTCTATAGACTGGGTTCTTTTGACTGCCCAGAATGGGCTAATTAAATAAAATAAAAAACCACCAACTGTCAAAATATGTAAACAACGGGTAAAAAATGCACCTTATTTGAGTTTAGGTAAGGATCACTAATTATTTTCAAAATCTTATATAACCTATGTCACTCGGGGTTAGTTTAGCTTATGTGTTAATTTATTGAAGGCGGGTTCGTTTTTTTTTTATATAAATTATTTTTTTAGATTTCGACTGTTCTTGGCAAAAGTAAGGTATGGTGAGCCGAATCGCTCCTTAGATTTATAACTGCTTAGTCAGAAAAACCCAGCAGGTAATTGATTGGTTCACAGAGCATATTTCGGTCACGACGGCCTAAGATACAACATGGGACGAACTGTAATAAGTCACAACGACGCCTCCTTCTATCCCTACTACTACACAGACAAGGACTACGACTACAACATGACTAGTTGGAAGCTTCATGCAGCTGATTATGAATTTAAGGTAAGTAGTTAAGACGATGTAATTGTAATATCACAAAAGAAAAAAAAAAAGAGAGAGATAAATTGTAAAGTAGAGTATGTTACCCCTTTCTTCTCTACGCTGTAAAATCATTGCGAAAGGGAGTAGAATCACTTGACAGAGGAGGGCTCGTTTGGGGGCCTTTCCAGGCGACTATTGTCGTAAGGCAAGCTGTAAACGATGGGAGCAGAATGCAAACTCGAGAGTACACACACTAAATAGTTTATTTACTTAAAAACTAGCAAACAGTTAACAATAGTCCAAAACAGTATGAAAATCACGTAAAATTTAATTAAAAACAATGCAGCGAGTGATTAGGTGTAGCGCGCGTCGATAGCAACTGACTGCGAGCGACGCCTTCAGTTCAATCGACCAAAAGATGGCGTTACAGGTAAGTATCAAGTAAATACAATAATTTAACTTATTAAAATAAGAATTGTTAGTTTAGTTTGTAAGCTTATTTTTTAGGTTTTAGAATTAAGTTTTATTTTAGGTGGAGTCTGCGCGGTTCGTGTCGTCTACATTCTCCCCCCCAGTGTCGAGCGGTCGACACTCATCATCCGTTGGTAACAATGCGACACGAGTCACTGGTCTACGAAGAATGCCAGTTTTTGTTCGAACGTCCACGACTCTCACCCTGCCGTCACTACCGGGAAAGAGGGTCTCTATTCTGCCTTTAAGCCAGGAATTTCGAGAAGAGTTCGGATCCACTATAACAACTAAATTACCAACTTTTAGTGGTTTAGGATCGTTGGTCCACTTTTGACGTGGGACGAGCAAAGGCAATATTTCAGTTATCCATCTCTTCCAAAACATATCACTCAGCCTTTGAGCGATGCGCCATTGTCGCCTGCAATAGAAATCACTGTCATCGAACACTCCGGGAATAGGCATTCCGGATGACGAACCTATCAAAAAATGGTTAGGAGTCAAAGCTTCTTCTGTGTTTGGGTCGACACTAACATGAGTCAAAGGTCGACTGTTAACCATGTTTTCTACTTCTGCTAGCAACGTAATCAGTGTTTCCTCTCGCGGCGCTCGTTCCTTGAGCACAACTCTAAGTGCGTTTTTCACGCAGCGAATGAGGCGTTCCCACGCGCCACCCATCCATGGGCTGACCGGGCTAATAAATTTCCAATTAACTCCCTTGTTTGCAACTACTTCAGGAAGTTGTTGCGAAATATCATAAAATGATTTTTTCATTTCTGCCTCCGCGCCGCGTAAATTCGTTCCATTATCTGAGTAAAAGGTATTGGGCCAACCTCTTCGAGCGCCCATGCGTCTTAATGCCATTATAAGAGAGTCGGTAGTGAGACTCGGGACTATTTCTATATGCACGGCGCGTACTGTCAAACACGTGAACAGTACTCCGTATCTTTTCTCCCTGCGACGGGCAATTGCTATTTCAATCGGGCCAAACAGGTCGAGCCCGCAGTGAGAAAATGGTCTCTGATGATGGGCGAGTCGACCCTCTGGTAAGTCTCCTAGTCTCGGTGGAACTGGAGATGCTTTCTTTATTCTGCAAACAAGACACCTCGAAGCCACTAGACGAACAGTAGGCCGTAATCTTAACAGCCAGTATTTCTGTCTAATCTCGTTGACTACCATTTCGTTACTTGAATGAGCTGCTCGTTCGTGATAGTGCTTAACTATGAGTCGAGAAATATGATGACTTCCGTCTATTATCACTGGCTGCTTTACGTCATAACTAATTCCTTTTGCTGCGTTGATTCGTCCTTGGACTCTTATTAGTCCGTCGCCGCAGATAAAGGGGGTGAGCGTTATCAATCTACTTTCACGCTCAACGTATCCTTTTTGTTTCAGGTTATTCATTTCTTTGCTGAATGATTCTCTTTGTGCGTGACGCAATAAAAGCGTCTCAGCCCTTTTCAGAAGGTTTACGGTGGAGGACTTAATTTTTTTACATTTTTCAATAAATGATAGTACATTGGCAGTACTGCGAACTAAACGCGTCCACGATGAAAAACGCGTAGGATCTGGTACCGGTAAGTAAGTATTGTTTTCATTTGTGTATACAGAGTGAACTATTTTCGTTTCAGGTAGTTGTTCGTGCGAGTTTTTTAAACTTTTTGGTTCGGCGGGCCACTTGCTTTCAGGTTGTCTAAGAAATTCGGGTCCACAATACCATAAAGAATTTTCTGATAGTTTATGGTTGTTGTTCTTAGTAGCGATATCTGCGATATTCAATTCGGTCGGCACATAATGCCATTCTTTTATATTGCTAAGCGTGTCAATTTCGCCGAGACGATTTGCAACGAACGTATTATAGTTTCGTTGATCATTTCGTATCCACTGTAATACTGTCGTTGAGTCTGTCCAAAAGAAAGTGTTCGACACTTGAAGGCGATGTTCCCTTTTAATCATACTTGCTAGGCGGCAACCAAGTAGCGCACCCTGCAGCTCTAACCGTGGTATAGACACAGGTTTAACTGGTGTCACTCGGCACTTACTCATAACGAAAGCCACTCCAATTTTATCCTTATCGCTATTAGAATAAGAGCGCCAATATGCTACTGCAGCGTAACAAAGTAAAGAGGCGTCGCAAAAAACATGTAATTCGCAAACTTTATTATTGTTTTGCGGCGATTCAGACTGTGTGTCCGATGTCCTGAAGTACCATCGCGGTATACGAATCTCCTTGACCGTCATCATCTGAGCGATCCAATCACGGAAAACAGTAAACATATCCTCTGTTATTTCCTGATCCCAATCAATTTTATTTTTCCATGCAGACTGTATTAATATTTTCCCCTTAACGGTAAACGGTGACAATAGACCGTAAATATCATAAATCGACATAACTAACTGTAATAGTTGTCGCTTGGTAGGTTTTTTTCGGCATTCTAAAATCTCCTGTGGAATACGACGCTGAATTGAAAAGTTAAAACCTAAGGTATCTGTAGTTGGGTACCATAACAAACCCAAAGCCCTTTCATAATTTTCGTCTTCACCAAAATTTAATTTTACTGAGGCTTGACTTAAGTTACCTTTTTGAATGCTGTCACATACGACCTTGTTGTTCGATGTCCAGTTTCTTATCTCTAATCCACCTGTTCCATGAATGTAGGTGACATCTTTCATCGTTTTTATAGCCATATTAGTATCGGTAAATGAGTCAATATAATCATCCATATAATGGTTCTTTGTTATCGCTTCAACAGATTGCGGCATCGTAGACGAAAAACGGGCAGCATTTTTATTTTTAATGTATTGTGCTACAAAAGGCGAACAATTTGCGCCGAATATAAGCGATGTCATAACATACTTCTGTGCAGTTTTCGAACCATCATTAGATTTCCATAAAAATCGAAGTGCTTGTTGATCTTCAGACCTAATTTTGACCCTAAGAAACATATCCCGTATATCTCCAGAAATGCCTATACTATTTTCTCTAAATCGTAACATAATTCCTACAAGTGACTCTAATAAATCAGGCCCCTGAAGTAAATAACTATTGAGACAAAAACCATTTGTTTTGGCTGCGGCGTCGAAGACCAGTCTTAGTTTCTTTTTATTTGGGTTGTCGACGCCGAAATGTGGGAGATACCAAATACGAGTGCTTGACTCACCCTCATGCTCCTCCAGTCTGCGAGCGTAGTCATTGTCCAGGAGATGTTGAACTCGTTCCTCGTACCTGGCAGCGAATTCGGGATTTTCGCGCATCTTCTTTTCGATAGACCGAAAGCGTCGACTAGCTTGCGGCAGAGAGTCGGGCATGGTGACATCCTCATTCTTCCATGGGAGACCTACTTCCCACCGGCCGTCAATAAGTCGCGAAGTTTTGTCGAGAATCTCGATGGCCCTAAGTTCGTCGCGATTTTTTCGCGGTGCGACAGCTGAAACCCCTAAAGCGTCTATTGCGAACGATTTCCGCACAAGCTCATGTAAACTTGAGTCGTCTTGATCGTTTTGGGTCCAACATACGTCATTGACATAAAACAGGCTATGTGGCGTTATGTGCGGCTGATTGGCGAGAGTGGTGGATGTTGCATCGCGATCCGTAATAATATCATGTTCTAAATGTACTCCCGTGGCGGCGGCGGCGGCGGCGGCGGCGGCGGAACGAGACCCCTTATCGCGCGCAACCGATGTAGACAAAAGAGGCATAAAGCCGTGCACACACCACCCCAAAGATGTTAGCGTACCATAAGGTTCGTTTTTTCTACCGCTTACTATTTTTAATGGCATAATTAGATCGTAATTATCTTGACCGATTAATACTTTTGGTTTACAATCATTTTGTGAAAAACAAGAAGCTATATCTTCGAGATGTTTAAATTTAACAATTTGAGTTTTACAAATTTTATGTGTAGGTAAATCTAATTCGTCTATCTTACGAGCACTGAACTTAAAAACATGATTAGAGTTTTTTCCGGAAATATCACAACTAATGATTTCAGAGTTACACACAAGTTCCGTTTTGTCCCAGGCACCTCGCATTCGTAAACACTCTTTACGTCCATTCAGGCCGACGATGTCTGCGATGTCACTAGAAATCAAAGAAATAGTAGCTCCGTCATCGAGTAGCGCGTGCGTTGCGACGTCGCCTTTAGGTCCGCTTATAGTAACCGGCACAATTTTTAATAAAACGACCGAGTTCGACACTGACACTGTATTAGTGATAATTTCACTTTGATCGCACTCTGTAATAGGATTAAAACTAGATTGATCATGTACACTTTCGTCACTAGATTCGATCACTTGGTCGCATGTATTAATGGTGGATGGATCCGCAGCGGGAACGATGGTCTCTGTAGTTTGTGTGGGCGCAGGCCAGTGTAGTAGCGGGTGATGAGGCATGTTGCAGCCGGTGACGTCACAATTTGCGGCGGGGCATTCCTCTTTGTTATGCCTACTTATCAGGCATTTGTGACAAAGACGACGGCTCCTTATAAAACGCCAGCGATCTTTGCGCATTGCGCGTTTAAATTTAATGCATTTAGGTATGGAGTGATTATCAGAACGGCAAAAGGCGCATCCTTTTTCTCTTGACTCAACAGCAATCGGCTGGGCTAGTACTGCGTGACGTTGATATGGCATCGGCTTCCGGTCGTCGTGCCTACTCTTCGTGTCCTGGTAGGTATAAATATGTGAGACACCAGCTGCGCTTACTTTAGCCGCTTCGTCCATGATGAATTGCGCAAACTTTTCCAACTTTGGTTTGTTTACATGCACATTAGCGTAAGCGTAATCAGCCCATTTGGTTATCAAGGTAGGTGGACACTTTGAAACGATCGCTGTGATTAACTCCGGGCTTTGAAGATATTCAAGCTGCTGTAAAGATTGCACCGCTACGACGTAATTCTTAATCTTGATCGCAAAGTTTATAATTTCGTTGTGATAAGCAGAGTGTAGCGGTGGTAACTTTTTAAGCTGTGTGGTTATTTTTAATATTATTATTTCGGGTCTTCCGAATCGAAGCTCAAGGGTGTCGACGATAGTGTTTGCTGATGTATGGCCAATCAGAAGAGATGCCACTGTTTCTTTGGCTTCTCCCTGTAAACATTTGCGCAAACGCCACACATTTTCTGCGTCGGTAAACTTACAGAGTTGCGTTGATTCAGTAAAGGCCCTTTTAAAGTGTAGCCATTCGATGGGATCGCCATGAAATGTTGGCAGTTCTTTATCAGTGCTCATCCGTGTCAAGATTTGTTGATTATTGACTTGAGTGTTTTTGTTGGAAAAAGCGTCCTTAAGTGCGTAGGCAAGTTGTTGGATGGCGGCAGATGATCCAGCGTCAGCAGGCATCTCTTCCAGTAGCTTCCCGCTGCAGTGCGGGTGCTCATAGTCATCCAGGTGGCTACGCTGTATCCACTCTTCCACTTTGTCATCAATGTCACCTTTGGAATCAGCTCGACTCTGGCGGCGGCTTGGTTGCGAACCTCCGTCGGCGAATGCGTCGAGTGCGGCGATATCGGCGGCTAGTTGTTTGTCGATTAGATCTTTATCGATCAGCGCTTTGGCTCGAGCTGCTTCAATTACAAGCTGTTTTTTCTTTGCCTGAATACTTGAGTTTTTACTGACGATCGATAATCCGTCGTTGGCGGCAGTGACTCGACTTTTCAGACTACCTTCAGTTTTAGCTCGGGCTGCTGGGAATGCTGGTTTCACAAAGGTTTTTTCATGTTTTTCGGACTGTATTTCAAGAATTCTCCTTGTTCCAGCTTGAATCGCAGTATCTGCAGCCTTCCTAGTTGCGTTAGTCGGTGGGGTACTGAACATTCTGCACCAGTCTAGGTTCCGTGGGTTCCTTAGTAAGATCCGGCTCGAAGGACCACTTGTAAACGATGGGAGCAGAATGCAAACTCGAGAGTACACACACTAAATAGTTTATTTACTTAAAAACTAGCAAACAGTTAACAATAGTCCAAAACAGTATGAAAATCACGTAAAATTTAATTAAAAACAATGCAGCGAGTGATTAGGTGTAGCGCGCGTCGATAGCAACTGACTGCGAGCGACGCCTTCAGTTCAATCGACCAAAAGATGGCGTTACAGGTAAGTATCAAGTAAATACAATAATTTAACTTATTAAAATAAGAATTGTTAGTTTAGTTTGTAAGCTTATTTTTTAGGTTTTAGAATTAAGTTTTATTTTAGGTGGAGTCTGCGCGGTTCGTGTCGTCTACAGCAAGCCAAACATTTGTTTGCCTGAGTCAATTGGTGGGCACCCTGAACTACCTCACCTCTCACAGTATAGGATACTTTACCAAATAAGGTATCAATAGCGATTAGATTAGATGTAGTCTAATTGACTTTCAATAAGTGATATCTTGTATCCTATATTGAATAAAGATTTTTTGATTTTGATTTTTTAATTTTGATATACGAGAAATAAAGCAAACGACCGAGAAACAAAGGATGTCCTTTTCCCTCAAACGTACTGAGGGAAAGGGCAGTCATATGTCAGTCGCCCACATCGGTTACTACATTTTATTGGAAAAACTAATAAATGTTAAATATCTTTTTAATTATTACTTTTAAATCAAATTTGAACTACCAGACTTTGATATATATACCAGACTTTAGTACCATAGACCACATACATACGCTGCGGCAAGTTATACAGAAGACCGAAGAGTATAACTTGCCGCTATGTCTAGCGTTTGTGGACTATGAGAAGGCCTTTGATTCGGTCGAAACATGGGCGGTGCTAGAGTCCCTCCAACGATGCCGGATTGACTATCGGTACATCGAAGTGCTGAAGTGTTTGTATAGCAACGCCACCATGTCTGTCCGAGTACAGGAACAGAATTCGAAGGCTATTCCCTTGAACAGAGGCGTGAGACAGGGAGATGTTATATCTCCGAAACTGTTCACCGCCACTTTAGAAGACGCCTTCAAACTTCTAGAATGGAAAGGGCAGGGCATCAATATTAACGGCGAATACATCACTCACCTTCGGTTTGCCGACGACATCGTAGTCATGGCAAGGTCGATGGAGGAACTCAGCACGATGCTCGAAGGCCTCAACCGAGTCTCCCAACAGGTGGGCCTTAAAATGAACATGGACAAGACGAAGGTCATGTCTAATGTCCATGTTCTGCCTACCCCAGTTATGGTTGGGAACTCGGTTCTCGAAGTTGTCGACGAGTACGTATACCTAGGACAAACCATCCAGTTAGGTAGGTCCAACTTCGAGAAGGAGGTCAATCGCCGAATCCAGCTCGGATGGGCCGCGTTCGGGAAACTACGCAACGTCTTCTCGTCCAATATTCCTCAGTGCCTGAAGACGAAGGTATTTAACCAATGTGTGCTGCCAGTGATGACATACGGTTCTGAAACGTGGTGCTTCACTATAGGGCTTATGAACAGGCTCCGAGTAGCTCAACGAGCCATGGAGCGGGCTATGCTCGGGATTTCTCTGCGGGATCGAATCAGAAATGAGGACATACGCAGAGAAACCAGGGTCACCGACATAGCCAAGCGGATAAGCTCGTTGAAGTGGCAATGGGCAGGTCATATAGCCCGCAGAACAGATGGCCGCTGGGGCCGAAAAGTTCTCGAGTGGAGACCACGGATCGGCAAGCGCAGCGTAGGACGTCCACCGACCAGATGGACGGATGATCTGCGCAAGGCTGCGGGTCCACGCTGGATGCAGGCCACCTGCGATCGGTACAGATGGAGAGCCTTGAGGGAGGCCTATGTCCAGCAGTGGACGTCTTACGGCTGAAATGATGATGATGATGAGACTTTGATATACTTTATTATCATTATTCCTATGTAGTTTCAACAAAAACTAGTTAGTAATTTCGAAGAACTAGCTATTCCCGTTTTTTGGAATTATTATCTTTGATGAAATAATGTATGGAGGTTTTTTGATTCCACTAGTGTTTTTCACTTAAAAAAAACTTTGTTATATCCTCAAAAACGTTATATTAAAATTTCAGATCTTTACCTCTTATAGATTAAGAGAATTACTTGATTTAAAAAACCTTCAAAACTCATATAGCGTCTTAAGAGGCATAGCACAGTGTAGAGCTACTCACGAAAAAAATTAACATCTTCTAAACGCAAGGCAAATATAAAAAATGTGGCACAGTATGACACTAGATAATGTAGCCTAGTATTTTTAGGGCACTGCTGTATAGTTTTTAAATAAAAGACCAAAGAAAGCTACAAAGTGTTGCTAAAAGTGGCCACTTTTGGCAAAAATCTGTGTATAATTTTGTTCTTTTAAGTTAGGACTACTTTACTCTGCTCAAAAAATACTAAGCAAGATTATCTAGTGCAACATTTTTGAAATTTGCCTTAGTTTATAAGATATAATTTTTTTTCGAGGATGGCGCTAGCATCGCGGTAAACTGGCTCTTAAGAGGCATAGCACAGCTAAAGTAGCGCCACTCACGAAAAAAATTAACATCTTCTAAACTAAGGCAAATATAAAAAATGCGAAACCGTATTCCACAAGATAGTGCTGTTTTTTTTTAAGGGCACTGTTGTATAGCTTTTAGGTATAAAGACCAGAGAAAGCTACTGATTGTTGCTAAAATCGGCTACTTTTGGCAACAATCAGTAGCTTGCTTTCACTTTAACCTAAAAGCTATACAACCAGTGCCCTTATAATACTAGGCTGCATTATCTAGTGGAATACTGTTTCGGATTTTTATATTTGCCTTAGTTTAGAAGATATTAATTTTTTTCGCTGGTGGCGCTATTTTTCACTCTATCTTTTAAAAAAAAACCGCATCAAAATCTGTTGCATAGTTTAAAAAAAATTAAGCATACATAGGGACAGACGCGGTAAGCGACTTTGTTTTATACTATGTATTGATTTTGTAGATTCCATACATGAAAAAAGTAAAAGCCATGGTCGGTGAAGATCTAAAGTTGCATGCCAGCCTATGGGCTGTGCCGCAGTGGATGAGAAGGGTCGGAGACAGCGGAACTAGAACTTTACTAAGGGAAGACATGTATGAGCCCTTTACACTTTATATACAGAGGTAAGTATAATTTTTTTAGCCCGGTGGTTTTAAGAACACAGGCGTTGTTTCAACTCTGACCCTTGGGGACAAGTTTCTTAACTAAAAACGATCGAATCGTAATTAAATTGTTATTGACTTCGTTAACCATTGCTGTTTTCTTTGGGCTCGCAACAGATATTGCCTTAGATAAAGCGGTGATGGTGAACGAAGACGCTCAAAAGACAATTGACGCTATCTCAATTCAGATTAGATGTCTCGTATCCTCCATTAAACCTTTTTTTAACCTCATACGGATACATGACTAATATAGTAGTACTAGAGGCTGCCCCGCGGTTTTTCCCGCGCAGATTTCTTATAAACACAAAACTCCCGTTTTTTCCCGTTCCCGTGGGAATTTCGGGAAATCCCTTCTTAGTGCTCCCCTACACTCCCTAAGGAACCTACATGCCAAATTTCAGCTTTGTACGCCCAGTAGTTTCGGCTCTGCGTTGTCTGTCAGTCAGTAACGGAAGAGTTTTATATATATTGATTTTACTTTTTATGTATGCCAATAATGTCAATTTAGGTGTAAGGTAAGATAAATCACCATTTAGGTCATTTTGTTACCCCTTTCTTCTCTACGCTGTAAAATCATTGCGAAAGGAAGTAGAATCATTTGACAGAGGAGGGCTCGTTTGGGGGCGTCTCCAGGCGACCAGTGTCGTAAGGCAAGCCAAACATTTGTTTGCCTGAGCCAATTGGTGGGCACCCTGAACTACCTCGCCTCTCGCACTATAGGATACTTTACCAAATAAGGTATCAATATCAATTACCTATCTTAGTCGTGATATCTTGTACAAAGTTCGAAGAGTCAGCTAGGAACGAAGTTCCTTATCTCTGGATGTGGTGGGGACCAAGAAAATGTGCAACGTTACGGCTGAAGTGAGACACAAAAGCGTTACAGCGAAGGAGAGAATGAAAGAGACCCAGAACTATATATCTTTCTCTCTCTCTCTATTGCAGTACTCGCTCCCCACCCTTTTTTTTTTTTTTTTTTTTGTAACGGGGGGAAATGCCTAACGCATTTCCCGACGCTCGGGGGAGCGTCGGGGGTATGTGGGGCTCGCACCCACTAAAACCCCCCGGCGGCCGTCTTGGCGCTTTTGGGAAGGACCCCGGGAACCACGCATTACTGGCGTCCGAGGTTCCTCCCACGCTCAACTGATATCAGCTTCGTGCACGGGGAGGGCATATTGTTCCCTCCCCGGCTCGCCTTTGTAGCTGCGGCGGCACAGTGCCACAAGCTTTGCCGCCGCCCATCTTGGGGCCGTTTGATGAGTGTGTCGGGCCCCCGCCCTTCACACCCACGGCCCCAAAGACCCCTTTTAGTCGCCTCTTACGACAGGCAGGGTATACCGTAGACCTATTCTTACGCCCGGACCTACAGGGCTTCGCGACGGCATTATGCCCTGCCGCCGCGGCGACCGCGACCCCTTCTCCGGCCACGCCGGGCTGGGTCAGCCGCTTCTCTCTGTCTTTCGGCCGCCTCCTTCGCAAGCATGACAGCTTCGCAGAAGGTGGCGGCCGCACGCCAAGCCTCTTCGCTGCCAACCATGGCTGCGACCATGGATGGCAGCGAGAGATGTCCCTCAATTGTAGTGGTGAGCGCCGCCCTCTCAGTGGCCCAGGCCGGACACTCGAGCAGTGTGTGCTCCGCCGTATCCTCGGGGCAGTTTGAGCAGTGGTGGCATCGAGCGGACTGCTCTTTACCTATTCTCCACAGGTACCGACCAAAGACGCCATGTCCCGTCAGCACCTGTGTGAGCCTAAAGCTTAGAGCTCCGTGCCGCTGATGCAGCCACTGCTCAAAGACGGGGACTATTGCCTCCACCGTCCTGTGCCCCGCACTCGGGTTCGCAAGCCGGAGTGCCCACGCCTCAACCACTTCGTCGGCAGCCTCTTGCCGCCGCGCCAAAATCTCGCGAGGATTTGGCCAGTGGCCCCTCGCCAGCGCCTCCTCACGCCAGTAATAAACTGACGCGAGGGCCTTCGCATCAAGATCCCACGGCGGGGTCCTCGCAAGCAAGCATGCTGCCTCCCTGGCGATCGTGCGGTACCCCCTCGCAGCTCTAATCGCCATCAGCCGCTGCGGAGTCTGAAGTAATCCAGCGGTCTGACGCGTCAAAGCGTCGGCCCATATTGGGGCGCCATATAAGGCCATGGACCGCACAACCCCCACGTACAGCCTTCTGCAAAATGCTTTTGGACCTCCTAGGTTCGGAAGCAGGCGGCTCAGTGCTTGAGCCGCCACCAACAGTCTCGGCCCCAGGCGCTGGAAGTGGGCGCGGAAGGTCCACCGCCCATCGAGAGTCAGCCCCAAGTATTTAAGGGTGGGCTCGACGGCAATGGACGCCCCACCCACGACGATCACCATTCCGGCCGGAGGACGATTCCGAGGCCCGTGGAACCACATGGCCTCGGACTTGTTGAGCGACACCTCGAGGCCCAAAAGCCTTATGCGACGAACCACCTGCGCCACGCCCGCCGTCGCAAGCACGGCGGCCTCCCTAAAGGTCGTACCTCGGGCTGTCACCAGGGTATCATCAGCGTAACACGTGACATCAATACCCTGGAGGTAGTCTCCGCGCAGCACCCAGTCGTAACCGATGTTCCAAAGGAGAGGGCCAAGAACCGACCCCTGTGGAACACCGCACGACATCGCCTGCTGGAGCCACTCCTCCCGGCCAGGATACGTGATGAATCTGTCCGAGAGGTACGACCCGAGAACTTCCCTTAAGTAGAGAGGCACTTGATGATACACCAGTCCCTCCTTTATGCAGGCCCAGGGCAAGGTGTTGAAGGCGTTGGTAATGTCAAGAGACACCGCCAGCACCACCTCGCCCGCAGAGACCGCCGTGTCCGCAATTTTGCGTACTCGCTCCACCGCGTGAAGCGTAGAGCGGCCAGCACGGAAGCCGAACTGATTGTCAGACAGGTTCGGCCCAACGCGCTCTAGGTGCCCGATGATGCGCCTGCTGAGGACGCTCTCGAAGAGCTTGACACTCTCGTCGAGCAGGACGATAGGCCGAAAGTCCGGCGGACGCACGGAGTCGACAGCGCGCCCCTTTTTACGGAGTAGCACCAGCTTGCCCGTTTTCCACTGCCGTGGAAACACTTTGGCTTCCAGGCAGGCGGAAAGCAAACTGCGCATCCGCACCTCCAGGAATTCTGGCTGAAGAGCCAGGTGCCAAGCCCGACACGGGATTCCATCTGGGCCCGGCGCCGTCTTCTTGCCCTGAAGGCGCTTTACTGCCACTGCCATCTCCGTTTGCGTTACCGGTGGGACAACCAGCTCGGCTTCATCCAGCACCACTTCGACCATCACAGGGGCGGGAAACTCGGGCCGGACAGGGAACAGAGCCAACACCACCTCGGTCACCACCTCAGGCTGGAGACTCTGAGTGAGCGGTGGGGTCCATGGGCGGAGCTTTTTCCTTGCCATCCGATACGGACGACCCCATGGATCCTCGTTTAGGGAATCCAGCAGTTCCGATCTCGAGGCGGCCTTGGCACTACGCACGGCCATCTTTAGCGCTCTCCTGGCGTCGCGGTAGTCTTCGTGGAGATGGAGTTCCTCCTCTGCGTTGTGGTTCCGTCGCCTGCGATGCCTGGTGTACTGGCGTCTAGCTCTCACGCATGCTGCGCGTAGTTGCGTGAGTTCTTCAGACCACCAGTACACCTGGCGTCTAGTGGGGAGGGACCTGACCCGAGGCATAGCCGCATCACAGACGTCAGTCATTGCCTCGCGAAACCAGTCTACCTCCTCCTCGATTTGAACCGCCCCGCCAGGACCCGTGAGCCAGGATTTCACTAAAGCAGTTTCGAGTGCCAACTCCCTGTCCAGCTTTTTGACCGCCCATCGCGGACCTAGGTCAACCAAGGGTCGAGCTTGGGTGCCCATCACTGGGGAGACGTCGTATCTAATGTACTGGTGATCCGAGTACGTTTCAGTTTCCGCCAGCACCTTCCACCCCGAGATCTGTTGCATCAGGTCGGGGCTAGCGAAGGTTAGGTCAACTATCGAAGCCCCATTGTGCCGAACGCAGGTTGGCTCTGTGCCTCGGTTGACCACCGAGAGCCCAGCAGCCATCATCCACTCAACAACGTCCCGGCCGAACGGGTTGGTCACCGCGGAACCCCAAGCTGGGTGCTTAGAGTTGAAGTCCCCGGCCACAAGTACCCGACGGACGTGCCGTCGCCGGACCACATTCTCCAGCTCCGCGAGGAACACCCCGAACTCAGAACGAGGCCTGCTCCCGGAGAAATAAATAGAGATGACCATGATATCTCCGAAAACAGCTGCCACGAAACCCCTACCCCGAGTTGTATCCCTAGGCTGAAGCCAGAGGTCCGTCGAACTGTGGAAAATGATGGCCGCTAAGCCGTCCAGGTCCGCGATCCATTTCCCTCCATCTGGAATGAAGTAGGGCTCCGCTACCACCGCCACATGTATCCCCCACTGCGCCATACTCTGGGTCAGGAGGTCCTGGGCTACAGCACAGTGGTTGATATTAGCCTGGAGAAACCGGGTGGCCATTTAAGACGCGGGGATTTCTTCGGTCTCCATTACCACCGCGGCTGTGGCGGTGGTAGGTGGTGCAGGTGCTCTTGGCCCCACGCCCAACCTCACCTCTCGTTTTTTAAGGCAGGCTTTACTGCCCAGGCTGTGTCCAGTTGGCTTGCCTGCTGCCTGACATAGCGGGCAGCAAGGGTCCACCCTGCAGTCGCGTCCGACATGACCCTGTCCGCCGCAGCGATAGCATAGGTCTCCGCGGTCCACCTCGGATTGGCAGCGGGCGCGGACGTGCCCGGGCTCAAGGCAACGGAAGCAGCGAAGCTCCCGCTGCGGGAGTACCTCCACCCGGGCATTCATCCAGCCAATCAGGACGCGTCCGCGGAGAGCCAGCTTTTTAGCCACCGTAACCGGGCAGCGCACCCATACAGTGCTCGAACCTCTGAATGGCTCCGATATCTTCCCGACGCAGATGTCGGAAGCCTGGCACTCACCAGCTCTTGCCAACGCGTCAAATATTTCCTCTCGAGTGGCAGACTCGTCAAGATCCGTAAGCCGTATTTCGGCGGACTTTACGGGCCTTGAGACCCGCACCACATCGGGAGGAAGGACTTCCCTTAGTTTGGCTGCCAGAGCGTCAGCCTTAGCGCCAGAATCTACGCCAGGAAGCTCGAATATTCGAGCACCCGTCACCGCTGACTTGACCCGCATGGACTCAATCCCGAGGCCAGGAAGATCAATCTTTTGTCTAGCCTCCCTCAATACTTTCAAGTAAGACAGTCCACCCTGCTCCGCATTCGGCTCCAGAGTGAGCACCACTGCCGAGCTTTTCGGCGTGCGAAGTTTCCTTGTTTTGTTTTTGGGCTTTGGCTGTGGCTGCTGCGGGCGACTCGCGTCCGCGGCAACCGAGGTCTTGGCCCTTCCACGCTTCTGCACAACCGTCCAGCTATCGGCAGCTTTAGGCCGTTCACCTGGAGCCAAATGCGGGGCCGACGAAGGGCCAGCTGTCAGCTGGGCCGAGAGGTCGGGATGTCCGCTGGGATGTCGGGCCGTTGTTGGAGCAAGTTGTTGCCGTGCGGCTTCAGCAAAAGTACCAGGGCAAGGAACCTGCTTTTTCTTGCCCTTGCCTTTACCCTTGCCCTTTCCCTTGGCCAGACTCATATTTAGAGTTGGGGTAGGGACAGGAGTAGGGCTCGCAACGGAGACGTGCACGGCCTCAGCGGACCTCCTATCTGCAGCAAGAGGAGGCCGCACGCGCTTAGCAGGCAGAAGGCGCTCTTCTAGTGCTTCGAATCTCGCTGACATCATGGTGCCAACTTGGACCATGATGCCGCGGACTATGTCATCTGCAGGGACCGCTGCAGTCTGGCCCCCTTGCACCGATACGCGGATTTCTTGTACCTCTTTGCGAAGGTTCGCCATCTCGGTACGAAGGTCGCGGTTTTGCGCGCGCTCCTGCTCGAGGCTCTCTTGTAGCCTCACATTCTCGGTCTGCAGCAGCCTCACCTCGTCGCTAGTCCTGCGAGAGACGAGTTCTTGCACTGCCCTACCTATCTTTTCCGCAGCCCCCTGTAGGGCCTTGGTATGGGTCCCCTTGATGCTGCCTGCCTTAGTGGCAACATTGAGGACCTCAGCAAGGTCAGCCTGCACTGCAGTTTTGAGCTGCTCCGCGCTCATTACAATTTCGGAGCCTGGCCGCCGGAGGGAGCTTTCCTCCAGATATCTTTCGGACCTCTGGAGGGCACTCTCGCCGGCGTCCCTGCGGTAGCTCGCCGTCTGGGCGCGTGTTCGCCCCCGGCCCCTGGTGGAAGAGCGAGAGCGCCCGGTCGAATCATCGCCAGAGTCTTTAGTTTCGACTCCAGCTTTGCCACGCGGGCGCCCGCGGCCCCTCTTAGAGGAGCCTGAAAGCGCCATAACCTCCACTTCGTTACTTTCAGAGTCAGAAGGCCCCGAAAAATCAAATAATGGACGCTTCCGAGGAAGCGACAGCGCACGCGCGACGTGCGCGTCAGCCCCTTCAACAGCGACGGAGTCCGTTTTTGACTCCGCGCCACTTCGTCCTCTAGCAGATCTTCTAGACCTTTCATTCCCCTCTTCTTTGCTAGGTTGGCCGCTAGGGCCAGCCTGGACTGCCTCATCTTTGTTTTTATTATTTTTATGTTGAGATTCCATTTTTGTTCCCACGAGTATTATACATTTTTTAACAAGAACCCTCAATCACCCAGGGGTTCGGGCTTCCCCTGGGGTGGCCGCTAATAACTGGTATGCCCTCCAGCCGCTCTTGCGAGCATCCACACGTCGCGCGAGGCCCCGTAGGGCGCCCCAGCGTGTGGAGTTGGGGATTTTTATAGAGGTTGTCTCCTCGCGGTCCGGCCAATTAAGGCAAGACCCTCGGTTCTGGAGAAGCCGCGAGACGTGACCACGACACTTCCTTGCCAGAATTACGAGTTGCGGACGGGGGCGTGAGAAACGAGATGTTTCCCACGCCTGCTCGACGGCAGTGTGAGTGCACGCCGAGCCCATCCCGACTCGTCCAAAGACTCTCTCTGATAAAGCAGAGAGGGCTCGGAGAGTCTTGTCTCCGGAGATAGGGCCTCCAGAGACAACTACCGCCTCTTTTGTCAGATTATTAGCCACCGGACGATCACACCAAACGGGAAACGAAAAGTGTGATCGTCCGCTGTTGCCCGGGGTGCACCACGTGGAGGTTAATCTGAACCGCACCCCCTCGCTCCCCACCCTACGGGCAGTGGCTTGGTCGACTGTCAGTCGGCCTTCCTTCCACGACACGTTCCTCTTTTTTATTTCAGATTCCTAGAAGCATACCGTAACATGGGCTTGCCAATGTGGGCGGTGAGCTTCTCAAATGAACCTAGCGTTATGCTGGGTAACGCCCTATCGGAAGCTGATGAGACTTCGTTTGTTGTTTGGCCTCATAACAAATATGTAAGTATATATGTAAAGTATGATAAATAGTTCTACATACAGTATTGGCACTCCCTGCCTCTCGCGCTCTCCGTGCGTCCTCTCCACTCTCAGTTACCGCTCAGTACCAATAGCGTTTCTTATCGTATTTAATTTTTTGATAAAAAGTGTTATAATTGTATATGTTACGGCTACAACTAGTTTTAGCCGGCTAGAACAAGGTCTAACCATTCACCGTCGGTAAAATTTAGTATAAGCCGATTTTTTTCGGCTAAAACTAGATCTAGCCGGTTCACGCCCTGCAGTACCGGGCGAAGAATAGGACTGAGGTATCCCCTGCCTGTCGTAAGAGGCGACCAAGAGGGGACCTTCGACCCGCGACCTTCCTGCTATCAGCGGAGAAGGACACCGGTGGGGTTTTAGTGGGTGCGAACCCCACATAACCCTGCGGCTCCCCCCGGAGCTGCAGGGTACGCGTTAGGAGTTACCCCGCCTAAAAAAAAAGGTCTAGCCGGTACATATCATTCCGGCTAGAACTCGGTTTAACCAATATCATGCCGGTTACAACTAGATCCAACCAGTCCATGGTAGCTATTGCTATTACTATTCCTCTTGGGTAGGAAGGTATACTTTTTAGTTTTTCTAATCCTACCATTAAAAAACCAACTAGTCCGAACCTTCTTGGCTCTACTCTCGACTCCTGAATCGCCCTTTGCTGTCTATTTTAATGTTTTAAAGGTGGTCCGTCTCGGTATGGCGCGACCTTAATTTTTTTTGGCGTTTTTTATTTATTCTGGCGAAAGTATTCACTTTTAATAAAGTTTTAATGAATTCGCATATGAAACGAAATGTGGAAGATGGTTTTTCCACATTGTAATACAACGTTTTTAGAAGACAGACCTACTGATTTTATGTCTAAGGACATAACGGCCAAAAATCAAGTTATGTCCTTATACACAAAATCAGTAGTTCTTGTCTTCCAAAAACGTTGTATTACAATTCGGAAGAAGTGCCGAGATGGACCACCTTAATGTTTTTCAGGCACAGTATGCTGTCGACTATTTCAGTCCGATGATAGAAAAATATTTTAAAGGAACTGAAATAATTTTCTTAGATGACAATCGTTACATTTTTCTCGGAGTTAGTCTAATAACGGTAAGTCAGCGTTGTCTAATTTGCTGATATACAGGGTGTTTCTGACAAGGCTGTAAAAAACCAAAGGAGGTATTCAGCTCACCATACCTAACAACTTTCCCAAAGTAACATGGGTCGAAAACTTAAAACAAAAAATCAGCTGTTCCATACATTGGTTCGATCAGCTGACGGGGTCAATGTACGGGACAGCCGGTTTTCGTTTTGAGATTTCGACCCATGTTGCTTTAGGAAAGTTGTTAGGTATGGTGAGCTGAATACCTCCTTTCATTTATTACCGCCTTGTCAGAAACACCCTGTATATATATTTGCAGATATAGATTTGGTATATCACCCCCTCATCTCCTCCCACGGGTGTCGTAAAAGGCGACTAAGGGAACAGCCGAAGGACGGGCAGCAGCGTCCTTCGTTGCAGAACTTGACGAGTCATACTGCCGATCGCTAGCTCGCCTTTTTTTTGTAACGGGGGGTAAAAGCCTATCGCATTTCCCGACGCTCGGGGAAGCCTCGGGGGTATGTGGGGCTTGCACCCACTAAAACCCCTCGGTGGCCGTCTTGGCGCTATTGGGAAGGACCCCGGGTACCTCCAGGCACTCCCTGCCTCCCTCAGCAAGTGCGGCCCCGCGCTCGGTCACCTCTCAGTTACCGCTCAGTACAAATAAAGCAGCGTCGCGCGTCTCATCTCACTCACACAAGCATGATAAGCGTGCACGTACACGAGTTTCGGCTGTGCGCGTAGCAACGCGCGTTTTCTATGAAGTGTCCGAGGTTTTAATAAGAAAATTTTCTTTCCACAGTTCCTTCAGCAGAAAGGGATAGATAAGTATTTGAAATATATAGGGATACACTCTTACGAGAACGATAAAGTGCATCCAATAGTTGTCGATAATTTTCATGAGATGAGACCAAATGTCACCATTTTAAACACAGAGTTTTGCGCTGGTAAGTAATTTGTTAATCGAAATGCTTTATTAAATACGAGCTGTCCCGGCTTACTTCGTTACGCCATAGAATATAAGATACTACAAAAGACTTGGCTCTATAGACTATGTTCTTTTGACTGCCCAGAATTGCCGAATAAGAAACAAAAAACAACAACAAACCACCTGTCAAAATATGTAAACAACGGAAAAAATATTGCACCTTGGGTTACATTATTTGAGTTTAGGTAAGGATCCCTAATTTATTGAAAATATAATATAGCCTATGACACTCGGGGTTAATGTAGCTTCCTACCAGTGAAAGAATTTTTCGAATCGGTTCAGTATTTCCGGAGCCTATTCGTTACAAACAAACAAACAAATCTTTCCTCTTTATAATTATTATATTATATTGGTATAGACTAGTCGACCCGGCGAACTTCGTACCAACGAACCTATTACTACTTTAATAATAATAATAAAATGGCGTAGGGATGTGACGACCCCATCGCCCAGTGGAAATTCCAGTACTTTCGGTCTGGAACTTCCATTGCAATTAGTCACCGCAGGGACGGCTTGTGGCGAGTCGATGGTGAGTGGCGACACCACGGACCCTATACCTCCAGGGGGACACACGCAGTCATCACACGCACACTCACATGCAGTCATCACAGACACACACCCCCCCGCCTCTGAGCTTGCCTTCACCAGCCGGCCAGAGTGGAGTAGCAAGAGCGAAGCCTATGCTCCAGGTTGGAAGTGTAAAATGTCATAACGCCGGGTGCATCTTATGCTGCCCGCAGTCTCACGTCTCGACAACCTTAGCTGTCCACGCCCAGTGTTGCGACCCGTTGCCAACAGATCGGCGACTTAGTGGAAGTCCACCCAGTGGACAGCGAGTCACCGCCTGCCATGATAATTTGTGAAATGTTTCATTAAAGGCAGGCGTACCGGTATTTCACTCCATAGCACCAGTTAACCGGTCCATTAAACAGTTCACCCCCATAAACCATTTCTTGTCATCCATTTTACAATAGTTCCTATCACCTTCTGGGTGCCGCCTCTGGGTGCATGATCTATTTGTGCATTTAGTGGCGGTGCCTGGTTGGTGATCCATATACAATATAGCAAAACTCTCGAAAGGGCCTCTACGAGTTGGATTCGTCCCCTCTCAAAGGACCGGGCTCCATCCCGTGATACCGAAGAGTATTGAGAAACATAATAATAATAATAATCCTATCTATTAAATAAAAAAACACATGAAAATCCGTTGATTAGAAGGGTTAAAGATCTAAGCAATACTCATAGACAGCGGAAAGCGTCTTTATTTTTTAACCGACTTCAAAAAAGGAGGTTATCAGTTGGACCTGTATGTATGTTTGTCCGCGATTATCTCGAGTTTGGCTAAACGGATTTTGATGCGGTTTTCACAAAAGTATTTGTTACATTCAGGAGAAGGTTTTAGTACCTATTTTAACCGACTTCAGAAAAGAGGGAGTGCTCAGTTTTATGTATGTGTCAATTTATTGAAGGCCGGTCTTTTTTTTTAAAAAAGAAATTATTATAAAATGTAGTAATGAATGTCAGTTTTGTCACAGTACAATAAATAGTACTAGGTCATTACTACGTACAGTATGAGCATTGAGCACTCCCTGCCTCCCTCAGCAAGTGCGGCCCTGCGCTCGGTCACCTCTCAGTGACCGCTCAGTACAAATAAAGCAGCGTCGCGCGTCTCATCTCACTCACACAAGCATGACGCGTGCACGTACACGAGTTGAGGCTGTGAGCGAAGCAACGCGCTTTTTTCTATGAAGTGTCCGATAAGTGTGGTTTTGTTGAAAATGCCAGGAGTTAATCTATACCAATATTCTAAAGAGGAAAGATTTGTTTGTTTGTAATGAAAAGGCTCAGGAAATACTGAACCGATTTAAAAAATCTTTCACTGGTAGGAATTGCGGCGGTTTCCTTACTCTGAGGGTAGGAAGCTACACTATCCCCGAGTGACATAGGCTATATTAGATTTTTAAAATAACTAGGGATCCTTACTTAAATTCGAATAATGTAGCTCAAGGTGCATTTTTTCCGTTGTTCATCCATTTTGACAGTTGGGTTTGTTGTTATAGCCCATTTTGGGCAGTCAAAAGAACATAGTCTATAGAGCCAAGTGTTTAGTTGAACATATCTTAAATTCTGTTGCGTAACGAAGTTAGCCGCGAAAGCTCGTCTATACCAATATTTTAAAGAGGAAAGATTTGTTTGTTTGTTTGTAACGAATAGGCTCCGGAAACACTGAACCGATTTGAAAAATTCTTTTACTAATAGGAAGCTACATTAACCCCGAGTGTCATAGGCTATATTAGATTTTTAAAAACTTTTTATAAAAAAATTAAACCGCCGAAAAAACTGAAAAGCATTAAATAATAGGAAAACATTTTCTATTAGGCCTTAATTTACTCACTTCTTAAAGTAATTTTGGATTACCAAGAAATTTTAAGTCGGCGCCACACCACACAAGCAAATTCATTATCTATGTAAAGCGCGATGCGCAGCGGCATACGTTTTTCGGTTATTTCTTTGAATTTCAGGTAATTTAGTGATCTTTATTCGTTGATTCTGTGGCACCGACTCAAAATTTCTTGGTAATCCAAAATTACTTTAAGAAGTGAGTAAATTAAGGCCTAATAGAAAATGTTTCCCTATTATTTAATGCTTTTCAGTTTTTTCGGCGGTTTAATTTTTTTATAAAAAGTTTTTATTTTTTGCTTTTCAGTTTTTTTTGGGCTAATTTTTTGACCCCAGCTAATCATACTTCACCGGGTGGTCGCACCCCACAAGGTGGCCACACAACCTGGTGAAGGTTGAGGGACTAACAGGATGAGGTTCGATCACGACCGGTCGGTGAGGCGATTTGTGAGGGAGGCCTATGTCCAGCAGTGGACGTCTTTTGGCTGATTTTATTTCATTTCCAAAGATATTGTAAGTAGGTATCAAAAGTTATAATGTAACACGGAAATGCAACCTGTGAGTGGATAAATCGACCCGCCGACCAAAAAGTCACCCCTATTTTCCCACCCTTAGGGTGGGAATTTTATTTCCAAATTTTTATGGGACCAACTTCAAGGTATACCCTGTCAATTAAAAAAAGAATTATCAAAATCGGTCCACACAGTAAAAAGTTATGCGTGATCATACATAAAAAAAAAAAAAATATATATATATACGCGACGAATTGAGAACCTCCTCCTTTTTGTTTTTTCGTCAGTTAAAAATAACAAGGGATCCTTACTTAAACTCGAATAATGTAGCCCAAGGTGCATTTTTTCCGTTGGTTACATATTTTGACAGTTGGGTTTGTTGGTTTAGCCCATTCTGGGCAGTCAAAAGAACACAGTCTATAGAGCCAAGTGTTTAGTTGAACCTATCTTTAATCCTGTTGCGTAACGAAGTTAGCCGGGAAAGCTCGTTTTTAATAAAAGGCGTGAGATTATGTTTTTTTTTTTTTTATTTTCCAGTTTTTCCACCGGCAAACGGATCTCTTGGGCATTGGTCGGCCGCTGAGTTTTATATAAGGAACTTCATAGAGGTAAGATCAACTTCTTAACTAAAGTAACGGACACGGTCGGCGTAACACTTCCGGTTTTTCTGTATTGCAAAATAGCTCTTGTTCTTTGGTAATACAGTCTAGGGCTGCCGAAACCATAGACAAATCTGTTACGGCCTCCTAGTCCGTGACTGTACCTATAATGTAACTGAACTGACCAATGACATTCTTCGCTAAAATAAGTAAGGTAAAGTAAGATGTACCGCGGATCGGATTTTAATTCAATGTTTAGGTTTCACGCCTCAACTGCTAAACCAAGATAGGTAGCATGACCGACCATTTGTCGAATTTGTCGTATCTTTCTGTCACATTTCTCGATCATCTCCATACATTTTCCCGCATTGAAATGTCACATGATCTCTATGTGACTGAAAAATTCGACAAATGGTCGGCCATGCTACCAGGGTAGTTGTGATAAACATTGTTAAGTAGGTACCTAGCTTAGAAACACAAGACGGAAATTCATATACTTTTTACTCGTAAGGCAAGGCAAACATTTTGTTCGCCTGAGCCAATTGGTGGGCACCCTGAACTACCTCGCCTCTCACAGTATAGGATACTTTACCAAATAAGGTATCAATAGCGATTAGATTAGATGTAGTCTAATTGACATTCAATAAGTGATATCTTGTATCCTATATTGAATAAAGATTTTTTATGTTTATTCTGAAAATGCCACGGGAATGGAAATGTGTCACGTGTCGTGGGACAAGCGATAGGAACAACGAAGACCGACTGACAGGTTGACCAAGCCACTGCCCATAGGGAGGGGAGCGAGCACTGCGAACGAGCGAGCAAAGGAGAGAGATATATAGTTCTCGGTCCATTTCATTCGCTGTAACGCTTTTGTGTCTCACTTCAGCCGTAACGATGCACTTTTTCTTGGCTAGGTCCCCACTGCAACCCGAGATAAGGAACTTCGTCCTAAAAAAATATATTTTTAATTTTGAAAGAAAAAAGGGCAAAGTTGTTTGGCTCACATTTGTATAAAAAATCGTTTTTTCAGGAAATGAATCACCACACATCGGCATGGACTGACTTCACATTCGTACTTGGCCCTGAGAAGCAGCCAAACTACATGGGATTGATTGAAGACGCGCCTATCATCGTCGACCCTGACAATCAATGGTAAGTAATGACAATCAGCTAACAGCTAACGTGCTCGATGCTTGAGCGAATCACACCTCGGACACTTCATAGAAAAAAGCGCGTTGCTTCGCGCACAGCCTCAACTCGTGTACGTGCACGCGTATCATGCTTGTGTGAGTGAGATGAGACGCGCGACGCTGCTTTATTTGTACTGAGCGGTAACTGAGAGGTGACCGAGCGCGGGGCCGCACTTGCTGAGGGAGGCAGGGAGTGCCCATACTGTATGTAGTACTATTTATTATACTGTGCTGCAGCGCTGGTGATTAGCTAGCTACGCTTGCATAGATAAAGCTACATCCGACCTACGTCGGCGCTGACCGTCGGTCCAGCACTATTTGTATTTGTAGATTCATTTGACAGAGGAGGGCTCGTTTGGGGGAGTCTCCAGGCGACCATTGTCGTAAGGCAAGCCAAACATTTTTTTGCCTGAGCCAATTGTTGGACACCCTGAACTGCCTCGCCTCTAGCAGTATAGGATACTTTACGAAATAAAGTATCAATATTAATTAGATTAGTCTAATTGACTTTCAATAAGCGATATCTTGTATCCTGTATTGAATAAATCATTTTTTACTTTTTATTTACTTTGCAATCGACGGAGTATAATAGACCATTGACTATACTATACCTAAGTCATTAAAAAGTATCATCTCAGCCAAAAGAGACGTCCTCTTTAAGACGATATACGACTAATAAATCAAACGACCGAATGAACAGAGTCTATCTATCTCTTTGATATAGCATACTGAGGGAAAGGGCCAGTCATATGTCAGTCGCCCACATCGGTTACTACATTTTATTGGAAAAAGTAATAAATATTGAATATCTTTTAAATTATTACTTTAAAATCAAATCTGAATTACCAGAATTTGATTTTGTTTATTATCGTTATTCCTAGGTAGTTTTAACAAAATTTAGTAAGTAATTTCGAAGAATTAGCTATTCCCGTTTTTTGGATAGGTTATCTTTGACGAAATAATGTATCGAGGTTTTTTGATTCCACTAGTGATTCTCAATTATAAAAACATTTGTTAGGTATATCCTCAAAAAGGTTATATTAAAATTCCAGATCTTTACCTCCTATAGATTAGGAGAATGACTTGATCTAAAAAACCTTAAAAACTCATATAGCGTCTTAATGTACATTAGCTAGGGCTTTTTTACAGAATATCATAAGTACCAAACTTTTTCGAGAAAATCGCCATAATCACCACGCTTGATGGGAGGGTAGGTGATTCAAAGTTTTTCAACGAAGGGCGCTGCTGCCCGTCCTTCGGCTGTTCCCTTAGTCGCCTTTTACGACACCCGTGGGAGAAGATGGGGTGGTATTATATGGAGAAGTATATATAGGTAGGGATAAGTGATAGAATAAGCCCTGTAGGTCCGGGCGTAAGAATAGGTCTACGGTATGCCCTGCCTGTCGTAAGAGGCGACTAAAAGGGGTCTTTGGGGTCGTGGGTGTGAAGGGCGGGGGCCCGACACACTCATCAAATGGCCCCGAGCTGGGCGGCGGCACAGCATGTGGCACTGTGCCGCCGTAGCTCCAAAGGCGAGCCGGGGAAGGAACAATATGCCCTCCCTGAGCATGAAGCTGATAGTAGCTGAGCGTGGGAAGACTTCGGACGCTATAATGTGTGGTTCCCGGGGTTCTTCCCAAAAGCGCCAAGACGGCCGCCGGGGGGTTTTAGTGGGTGCGAGCCCCACATACCCCCGACGCTCCCCCGAGCGCCGGGAAATGCGATAGGCATTTCCCCCCGCTAAAAAAAAAAGTGATAAGTGATAGAATGAGGAACGGAGTAATCAGAGAACGTTTAGGATTGAAAGAGGATGTAGTGACCAAGATTTAAAAGGGTATGCTTCTGCGGTTTGGTCACTTTTGACAGAAGATTGGCGTAAGGGCTTATTCACGTACAAAGCTGGTAACAGGCGCTTGTTACCAGCTTTGTTCGTGAATACACCCTAAGAAATTTACAGATTTCTTTTGCGGATCTCATATTTTCATAATTAAGTGTTGATTACCTAATAATAATTAATTCCAGTTTCTACAAGCAACCGGCCTATTATGTGATTGGTCAATACTCAAAATACATACCACGAGGCTCCAGACATATTAAATTGGAATCTTTATATTTAACTAGTCTTCAGTATACAGCAGTACTGAGACCTGATGGATTGATCACTGCTGTATTGTTCAATCAGTAAGTATTTCAATATATTTTATAAAATACTAGTCGACCCGGCGAACTTCGTACTGCCTAACCTATTAGTATTTTGTGCATGTTTTATGCTTATAAACCTTCCTCTTGCATCACTCTATTGATTAAAAAAAACGCATTAAAATCCGTTGCGTAGTTTAAAAGATTTAAGCATACATAGGGACAGGCGCGGGAAGCGACTTCATTTTATACTATGTATTGATGAAGCCACGCAGATAAAGAAAGGATCTGAAAATGGCGCCCGAAAGCATGCTAGCTCGCGTGTATTAGTATGAGGGAAGAGTTAAGAAGAGAGACAGTCCATACAACCGGCCGACATTTTCCGATCGTTTCTATATGTTCTCAGGTTATAATAATAATAACGCATAACACTCAGAGCCCCTAACTAGGAAGATCCTGTATCTAGGGTGCCCGAAACATATACAGAGATAAACATTACACCCAGACCGGAAACAAACATCGATATTCATCATAACAATGTTCGACACGCCGGGAATCGAACCCAGGTGCTCATAAGTGATATCACTTGTAAGCTTCAATACATAGTATAAAATAAAGTCGCTTCCCGCGTCTGTCCCTATGTATGCTTAAATCTTTAAAACTATGCAACGGATTTTGATGAGTTTTTGTTTTATTAGATAGAGTGATACAACAGGAAGGTTTATAAGTATAATTCATGCAAAATATAGTAATAGGTAAGGCGGTACGAAGTTCGCCGGGTTGACTAGTTAATGAATAAATAATTTTTGACTTTTGACTTTTAATTACCTTTACAGGAGCAACAGCACTGCAGATGTTACTCTATTCGATGAAAAAGGAGTTATAACTTTAAATATGACACCGAATTCTGTTACTACCGTTATATTTTGAACTAGCCGACCAAACTAAGGGCTTTATCAAACAGAATAGGGTTCTATAGCCTCGCTCTAGTACGCTAGCCATACGCGACTTTCTAGAGCGTCATGACGCAGCGCTCTAGCGTCACGCTCATTGTTTGATTACGCAATGAAAAGAGTGTGTGTGTGTGTGTGTGTGACATCAAAAAGCGTGACGCTAGCGCTTTTGCGACGCTTTAGCGCCTTCTGTCTAACAAAGCCTCATTACCACCTTACAATAGCAACAACATAATCTCAAGCCTATTCTCCGAAGGGTTAGGCAGAAGCACCAGCTCATCAGAGCCGAACCCACATTTAGTCGAGTTTAATGCACATTATCAATATAAATTACAGCTTTTTTGCTATTGATGTCTAATCTATATTTGTCTTAATAAAATGATGTATAGCCAATTTGTGTTTGATTTACTAACTAATAATAATCACCCCCCATCTCCTCCCACGGGTGTCGTAAAAGGCGTCCTTCGTTGAAATACTTGAAGAGCCACACTGCGATCGCCAACCCGCCTGCCTAGCGTGGCGATTACGCACTCTTGCGGCAATGTTTGTCCTTATGGCAATTTGTGGAGGAGACCAGCTAATGTCCAGCCACTTCATCAGGACACTTCATAGAAAAAAGCGCGCTTAGGGCACAGCCGAAACTCGTGTACGTGCACGCGTGTCATGCTTGTGTGAGTGAGATGAGACGTGCGACGCTGCTTTATTTGTACTGGGCGGTAACTGAGAGGTGACCGAGCGCGGGGCTGCACTTGCTGAGGGAGGCAGGAAGTGCCCGTACTGTACAGTGGCGGACACGATCGGCGTAACACTTCCGGTTTTTCTGTATTGCAAAATAGCTCTTGTTTTTTGGTAATACAGTCTAGGGCTGACGAAACCATAGACAAATCTGTTACGGCCTCCTAGTCCGTGACTCTACGTACATTATGTACTACTATGATAGTAGTCTTTCTTATACTATGGTGAAGTGAACGTTTCGTTTCAGCTTCTGCATCAGTAATTACGCTCCGTTACACGTAAATAATCCGGTAATGACGTGCCTAATGAAGCCGCAGTGGGGGTGAAACGGGGTTGAGTGGGGTGGTTTGGGGAGGTCACTTCGATTATGATTAAATGATTCAATCAAAACTGTTTATATTAACTTTTTTAATTTAAATTTTAAATAAGACAAGGTATTTTTTTTTAATTTAACACACTCAGAGCCCTACATGAGGTAGGTAGTTACCTAATAGGTATATTGTAAAGTTAAGAAGTAATTTTTTTTTTGCGAAAGATTTTGATTTCGGCCATGGTTTAGAATCTAAACAAAATAAATGTCATAATTTATTTATTTTTAAAACAAACCATCTTCAATAAGTTAAGACATACATAAACTGAGAACTTCATCTTTCAGAAGTCGGTTAAAATTAGTACTAAAACCTTCTCCTGTAATGTAACAAATACTTTAATGTAACAAATACTTTTCTGAAAACCGTATCAAAATCCGTTCTATAGTTTGAATATTGAAGCATTATTTACCTAAGATGATTTAAAAGTAAGATTTATACAAGGTTGTTTCTGACAAGTCGGTAATAACGCATCACACTCAGAGCCCCTAACTAGGAAGAACCTGTTATCTAGGGTGCCTGAAACATATACAGAGACGAACATTACACCCAGACCGGAAACAAACAACGATATTCATCATCACTATGTTCGCCCGACCGAGAATCGAACCCAGGTGCACATGCATCTCAGTCCAAATCACTGCCAACTGATCTACGAAGCAGTCAAAGTAAATCAAAGGAGGGATTCTACACACCATACCTTACAACTCTCCCAAAGCAACATAGGTGATTAGTACATAGAGTGATTCAAGAGGAAGGTTTTTATACATACGAAGGACAAAATAGTAATGGGTTAGGCGGTCCGAAGTTCGCCGGGTTGACTGGTAGGTAAGTAAATGCAGATTCTGTTACGGGAGTTGCGACTTATCTCTCGGTCGACAGACCTCTTGACTTGCTCACTAGATTATATATAACTAATTAACATTACTATAGGAACATACCTACGTACTGTTAGTATAGAGTTACATACGTTTACAAATAATCAATATACCTACTTATATCTAGGAGACAAGTAGTGTAGTACCTACTTATATAGTGGCAACATTAATCTATATCTATAGGTAGGTACAGTGGCGGACACGGTTGGCGTAACACTTCCGGTTTTTCTGTATTGCAAAATAGCTCTTGTTCTTCGGTAATACAGTCTAGGGCTAACGAAACCATAGACAAATCTGTTACGGCATCCTAGTACGCATTATATAAAGAGGAAAGATTTGATTGTTTGTTTGTTTGCATCGAATAGACTCCGAGACTACTGAACCGATTGATTGATTTGATTTGATTTGGGAAGCCTAACCCTTCGGGGAATAAAAGGCCTGAGATTATGTATTTATGTAGTAAATCAAACAAAAATTCACCATCAAATCATTTAATTAGATAGTGTAACTAAAAATAAGGCAAGATTCTGATCGGCAGCATGCGGCGGCAGGGTGCAGTCTGGCTTGCACGGCATGACAGCTGTCTCCGTTCAGTGTTCTGCTATTCAGGCTGGTCTGTGCTCCTGTGGACTGTTGGTTTCACATTCGCTTGCCTGGAGTCGCTTGGGAGCGCCCCTGAACTACCTCGCCTCATGCAGTATAGGATACTGTGTTTCTTATTGTTTTAAGACGTATATAGCACAGCTAAACTAGCGCTACCCGCGAAAATATCTTCTAAACTAAGGCAAATATCAAAAATGTGAAACAGTGTTCCCCTAGATAATGTAGCCTAGTATTTTTAGGGCACTGTTGTATAGCTTTTGGGTTGAAGACTAAAGAAAGCTACAGAGTGTTGCTAAAAACGGCCACTTTTGGTTACAATCTGTATTTTTCTAAGAGCTAATACAACAGTGCCCCAAAAATACTAGGCTGCTTATCTAGGGGAATACTGTTTCATCCAAAAAATCATAACATAATCTTACGCCTTTTATTCCCGGAGGGTTAGGCAGAGGCACCAGCTTAAGAGCCGGACCCACGTTTAGCCGAGTTTATGCTTTATTACCAACGTGACAAGGGGCCAGCTTGTCGCCGCGGTTATACTGTTTCACATTTTTGATATTTGTCTTAGTTTAGAAGATATAAACATTTTTCGCAGGTGGCGCTACTTTTGCTGTGCTATGGCTCGCAGGCCACCTGCGATCGGTACAGATGGAGAGCCATGAGGGAGGCCTATGTCCAGCAGTGGACGTCCTATGGCTGAAATGATGATGATGATGATGATGGCTCTTAAGGTACTTCTTTAAATCCTTTATTGAATTTTCTAAGACGGTATTGCGTGGTATGGTAGCAATACTAAATTAAAAAAGAACAGTAGTAACGGAATTTGGTGTTAAATCTAAACTTATGACACCTTTTTCATCAAGTAGCGTTACATCTGCAGTGTTGTTGCTCCTGTAAAGATAAAGGCACAGTGGTTAGAAAAGCGAACTTCATCTAGGAAGTACCGCAATTGTTTTACGGACGAGTCAACTAAGGTAAGTAAGAAAGTATACATAGATTATTATTATTATTATTACTAGCCTATGTTATCCCACTGCTGGGCAAAGGCCTCTTTCCCCTCCTTCCATACTTCCCTGTCCTGGGCAGATTCCCACCAGTCCCTATCGTGTGCTCCCAATTCGTCGCTCCATCGCTTCCTGGGGCGACCATACATAGATAATGTTTAAAAATAAAATTTATGCTAGGTACGTTTGAGTATGTATTTTAGCCACTTTAGATACAGGTTCTTACTAGTTAGAGGCTTTTAAGTCTAAAACTCAAAGTCAAAAATTATTCATTCAATATTAGGATACAAGATATCACTTTTTAAAAGTCAATTAGACTAATCAAATTGGTATTGATAACTTATTTGGTAAAGTATCCCATACTGTGAGAGGCGAGGTAGTTCAGGGTGCCCGCCAATTGGCTCAGGAAAACAAATGTTTGCCTTGCCTTACGACAATGGTCGCCTGGAGAGGCCCCCAAACGAGCCCTCCTCTGTCAAGTGATTCTACTCCCTATAGTGTTATCTATACCAATATTATTAAGAGGAAAGATTTGTTTGTTTGTTTGTAACGAATAGGCTCCGGAAATACTGAACCGATTTCAAAAATTATTTCACTGGTAGGAAGCTAATCAAATATAATGTAACCCAAGGTGCAATATTTTTCCGTTGTTTACATATTTTGACAGGTGGTTTGTCGTTGTTGTTTGTTTTTTATTCGGCCATTCTGGGCAGATTTTTTTCTCGCAACAATATTTTATCAAAAATACTTGATAAAATATTGTTGCGAGAAAAAAATAAGTTTATAATTATAGGGGGTGATTTTAATATAAATATACAAAACAATAATAAACAAACAAAAGAACTTATTCAACTCATGAAATCATATAATTTAAAACAGATCATAAAAACACCAACTAGAGTAACAAAAAGTACTTCAACCATTATTGATTTAATATTTACAAACTATCAAAAAAATAACCACTCTGTACAAGATCTAGGTTTTTCAGATCACATGGCTACATGCATTGAATTTAATTCAATAAATTTAGATAATAAATATAATAAAAAATGGACAACGCAAAAAAGAATATTTTCAGACAAAAATATTAAGTCATTTAAAAATGCCTTAAAACAAATACATTGGGAAAACATATTAAGCGATAGTAAAAATTTAAACGAAAATTATGAACAATTTAACCAGACTATCCAGGAAATTCTTAATACACACATACCGATTCAAAAAGTAGTTATAAAATTTAATAAAAAAAACGCAAAATGGCTAACAAAAGGCTTGAAGTTGGCATGTGATCATAAACGAACATTGAGATCAATGCTTAATTTAACTAAAGACAACACTATTTATAAATACTATAAATCATATGGCAAAATACTCAAAAGGAGCATTAAAGCAGCAAAAAAGCTTGAATATATAAAGCAAATGAAAAATTCTAATAATAAAACAAAAACAATGTGGAACATTATCAATAAAAAAACAGGAAACTGTACCAATAAACAATTAAAAAATATACAGTTAAAAATTGAAAATAAAATAATAGACAACCCACAAGTAGTTTCAAATTTATTTAATGACTATTTTGCTTCAATAGGAGAAAATAAAAATAATGATAAAATAGGACATCCTGTAATTAATACTCCGAATAACACCCTGTATTTGAAACCCGTCACAGAAATTGAAATAAAAAATATAATAAAATCAATGAAAAATAAAAATAGTTTTGGAATAGATGACATACCTCCTAGTCTTATTAAAAAATGTTCCATGGAGTTCCTAGCACCATTAACAAAAATAATAAATCAAAGTTTCTTAAGCGGTCAATTTCCAGACCTCCTAAAGATCTCTCTTGTCAAACCGATCCATAAAAAAGATGATGTAGACATCCCCGACAATTACAGACCGATAGCTCTATTACCCTCATTTTCAAAAATACTTGAAAAATGCATGGCAAATAGACTATACAATTTTTTAGAGAAATACCTAATTTTAGATGAAAGTCAAAATGGATTTAGAAAACAAAAAACCACCTCTTTGGCAGTTTTTAACTATATACAAAAAACCCTACAACACATCAATGATAAAAAATATGCCTTTGGAATATTTCTAGATATGAAAAAAGCCTACGAAAAAGTTTCATATAAAATACTACTAACCAAATTGTATGGATCAGGCGTCAGAGGAGCATCATATGACTGGTTTCAATCTTATTTAGAAAACCGTAAACAAGTAGTGCAATTAGAAAATTATAACCATACTAAACATTCAATTACACCAGTAAGATCTAACCTCAGAACATCGTCAGGATCGATTCCTCAAGGAAGCGTTCTTGGTTGCTTATTATTTTTAATCTACATTAATGACCTTCCTAAATCCTTATCACACAATAGTTACTGTACACCAGTCCTATTTGCAGATGACGTTTCCATATCCATAGAATGTAAACAATCTGAAAACCCAGAATCAGCAATTAAAACTCCCCTGAAACTAATAGAACAATGGTTATCAAACCACAATCTAGAAATAAATTATAAAAAAACTAAAATCATGCAATTCCTTACGTACCAATCAGTTCCCATAGATATAAATATACAAATTAAAAACACAGTTATAGAAGTTGTCGATAGTTTTAAACTCCTCGGAATAACCCTAGACAGTCACATTAATTGGAAACAACACGTAGAAAATATTAAATCGAAACTATCCAAATTCACTTATGCCTTGTTCCACCTTAACTGTTCTACAGACACAAAAACAGCACTTACAGCTTATTTTGCATACGCATATTCATGGCTTAAATATGGAATAATTTTGTGGGGCAATAGCACTAATATGATAGATCTATTTATAATTCAAAAGAAATGTATCAGAATATTAGCCCAAATAAGTTCAAAACAAAGTTGCAACCATATTTTAAAAAATTTGAACTTCTTACCCTTCCGTCCATATATATTTATGAAATTTGTACATTTGTGTATCAACACCAAAATTCTTTCACCCAAATTAAAGAAACACATAATTTTAATACTCGTTACAAAAATGAACTATCTCTTCCCCAATCTAGAATAAAACTTTTAAACTACAGTCCCTACTTTATGGCAATAAAAATATATAATAAAGTTCCTAAAGAAATAAAAACAATAAATACATTGAAACAATTTAATAAAAAACTTAAAGAATATTTAGTAGCAAACTGTTTTTACAAATTAGAAGATTATTTAAATAAAAGCATAGATGATAAATATAAGATTTAAAAATGTTATCTAAGTTTAAGAGCTATCTCAGTAGTTTTATTAAGATACTTTAATAACGTTACCTCTGCGTTAGAAATAAGGTTTTTTTTTTTTAAGTTGTTGTTGTAAGGACTGTGTCCTAAATTGCTACACCCTTGCCGGGTTACTAAGTCAAAAGTTCCTTGTACTTAATTTAAGACCTGTACACACTTAGCGCAATAAATATCTTGTATCTTGTATCTTGTAGCCAAAAGAACATAGTCATTAGAGCCAAGTCTTTTGTAGTATCTTATATTCTATGGCGTAACGAAGTAAGCCGGGAAAGCTCGTTAGGGAAATAAAAAACTAAAAAACTTACTGATTGAACAATACAGCAGTGATCAATCCATCTGGTCTCAGTACTGCAGTATACTGAACAGGTGTATAGTACAAAGATTCCAATTTAATGTGCCTGGAACCACGTGGTATGTATTTTGAGAACTGGCCAATCACGTAGTAGGACGATTGCTTGTAGAAACTAAAATAAATAATCATCAATATATATAAAATTCTTCCGTTACTGACTGACGGACTGACCGACTGACAGACAACGCAGAGCCGAAACTACTAGGCGTAGCGGGCTGAAATTTTGCACGTAGGTGCCTTGGGAAGTGTAGGGGAGCACTAAGAATAATTTCCCGAAATTCCCATGGGAACGGGAGAAAACGGGATTTTTGTGTTTATGAGAAATCTGCGCGGGAAAAATGGCGGGGCAGCTTCTAGTACAACATAGTATAAAACATAGTATATAACTTCCCGCGTCTGTCCCTATGTATGCTAAAATCTTTAAAACTTCGCAACGGATTTTGATGAGGTCTTTTTTAATAGATAGAGTGATTCAAGAGGAAGGTTTTTAAGTATAATAAATGCACAAAATACTTATAGGTTACGCGGTACCAAGTTCTCTGGGTCGACTAGTTATTATTATAAACTGAAGAAGAGAAGCTCAAGGTCGCCCAAAGGGCAATGGAAAGGGCTATGCTCGGAGTTTCTCTGCGTGATCGAATCAGACATGAAGAGATCCACAGAAGAACTAAAGTCACCGACATAGCCCAAAGAATTGCGAAACTCAAGTTGCAATGGGCAGGGCACATAGCTCGAAGAACAGATGGTCGCTGGGGCCGAAAAGTTCTCGAGTGGTGGCTACGAACCAGAACACGCAGAGTAGGCTGATCCCCCACAAGATAGTCAGGTGTCCTGGTGAAGTCGCAGAGTTGAACATAAAGATCGAAAGATCTCCCGTGACCCCCTTGCTAACAGCCGAGATGGACACCAGCGGGGTTTTAGTGGGTGCGAACCCCACATAACCCTGCGGCTCCCCCCGGGGATGCAGGGTACTCGTCAGGAGTTTCCCCGCCTACAAAAAAAGGTTTCCTGGTGGAGGAAGTTGATGAGGGTCGCTCAAGACCGGTCGATTTGGCGATTCATGGGGGAGGCCTATGTCCAGCAGTGGACGTCTTTCGGCTAAAATGAAGATGATGATAAAGATTACCATCGATTGACAGGGTCGACGATGATTGGCGCGTCTTCAATCAATCCCATGTAGTTTGGCGCCTTCTCACGGCCCAGTACGAATGTGAAGTCAGTCCATGCCGATGTGTGGTGATTCATTTCCTGAAATTGAATAAATGAATGTTATCTTAATTGCACAAAAACAAGAACATTAATATACAGTAAGTTGACAAAAGGCGTCCTTATCGCTTTAAGCGATTTGCGATTGAATTTATTTTGTACCTAGCTTGACACGGCGAACTTCTGAAGTTTTGAGAATATTCTATAGCCTTTGTCACCCGGGGATAGTGTAGCTTCCCAACCGTGAAAGAATTTTTAAAATAGTCCCTTATTGAAGACTTTCGGGCTACTTAAGAAATTTCATTTCATCTTACCTCGATGAAGTTCTTTATATAAAACTCGCCGGCCGACCAATGTCCAAGCGTTCCGTTAGCTGGTGGAAAAACTGAAAAAAATTAAGGCGAAACGGTGCGAAACTAGCGCCATTTCCGATAAATAATTAATATTTTCTAAAAAATGGCCGAAATCTAAAATATGCGTCTTTGACTTCCTAGACAATCTTGCTTAGAATTTTTAAAGCTCTGTTACCTTGGGAGTCAAATACGCATACTTTTGATTTCGGCAAAACCTATATCTAGGGTGACGGACAAACCCTTAAAAAGTAACATCGAACAATGCATAGCCCCTGCTGGGAATAGAAACTGGACTTCTGAAGTCTCAGTCAAAAAGTTCATGATCATCATCATCATTTCAGCCTGCTGGACGCCACAGAACGCCACAACGACCGGTCTTGAGCGACTACTTATCCAGTGTACCCTCGCAGCCTTTACTATGTTGTCTGATCACCTTGTGGTGGGTCTGCCTACCCTGCGTCTTTCGGTCAGCGAACTTTAGTACAATATGGTACATAACATAAACATAATCTCACGCCTTTTATTCCCCAAAAGGTTAGGCAGAGGCACCAGCTTGAGAGCCGGACCCACGTTTAGCCGAGTTTATGTTTATTTATGTTTATGTGTATATGGTACATAGTCGATAGTAATTACTCACCAGCGCAATACTCCGTGTTTAAAATGGTGACATTCGGTCTCATCTCATGAAAATCGTCTAAAACCTTAGGATTTACATCTTCGTTTTGGTAAGAGTGGATCCCAACATATTTCAAATACTTATCTATCCCTTTCTGATTGAGAAACTGTGAAAAATTTTTGTTACAATGAGAGACCGCTTTCATGCTTTGAGGCTACTCACCCGAGTTTAAACTCCGACAAGTCGTTCTCGAGTACACATTAATAAAGTAAAGGAAAGTAAAAAATGATTTATTCAATATAGGATACAAGATATCGCTTATTGAAAGTCAATTAAACTAATCTAATTTTTAAAAAAGTAAAGTAAAAAATGATTTATTCAATACAGGATACAAGATATCGCTTATTGAAAGTCAATTATACTAATCTAATCGCTATTGATACCTTATTTCGTAAAGTATGCTATACTGTGAGAGGCGAGGTAGTTCAGGGTGCCCACCAATTGGCTCAGGCAAGCAAACGTTTGCCTTGCCTTACGACAATATTATAGTCGCCTGGAGAGGCCCCCAAACGAGCCCTCCTCTGTCAAATGATTCTACTCCCTTTCGCAATGATTTTACAGCGTAGATAAGAAAGGTGTCTTCTCATTTTCCTTGTCTTATACTCCGTTGAGTTAATGTTTAACTGTAAATGAGGTCCGAACCAAACTGTGTACATAGATTTGGAGCGGAGATCAATGTGAAATAAAAATTTGACACTTTGGAGTGCTACTTACTTCTCTGACTCGACTTTGAATGACAGCTTTAGACTTCATGTTAAAACATCGATCAAACATCCCTAGTCTGTCTGTCTGTAAATTCTTTACACAATCACGTCAAAACTTACCGTTATCATACCACGGTCAAGCAAAATGTAACGATTGTCATCGAGAAAGATTATTTCAGTTCCTTCAAAATACTTTTCTATCATCGGGCCGAAATAGTTTATAGCGTACTGTGCCTGAAATAATAATTACACATCACACTCAGAGCCCCTAACTAGGTTGAACCTGTTTCTAGGGTGCCCGAAACACACACAGAGACGAACATCACACCCAGACCGGCAACAAACATCGATATTCATCATATCAATATTCGTTCCGCCCGGGAATCGAAACCCGGGTGCACACGCTTACTCAGTCCACATCACTGCCAACTGAGCCACGGAGCAGTCATAATAACATATCAAATTTAAAGCCCCTTACTAGGAAGAACCTTGTATCTGTAGATAGATAGATATACTTACTCTTTATTGCAATCAATCAATCAGTAATTTGTTTAAAATTTTAGGTCATATATAAATAAATAAAATAAAATATACTTTAAGTATTAATAAAATCTTCTTAAAATCATACATTTATTGCAATAGGCGGCCTTATCGCTTAAACTGATTTCGTCCAGACAACCCCTGTATCTGTCTCAAAAATCTCGAGATATCCATGATTAGGTTGATTAGGCAAAAGCATAGAAACCTCATGAAAATTGAAAGACTCTTATTCTGATTGGTTCTTTAAAATATCCTTTGACGCTAAAGAGAACCAATCAGAATAAGAGTTTACCAGCAAGCAATAATCTAGCCAATCAGAGTTAAGAAAGTTTTCAATTATACTAGGTTTTTTTGCAAAAAAAAACTGCTTTATGTAAGGATGATTGAAAAAAAAGTAATGCTTATATCAAATTATCCGGGTTTTCGCAAAATCCCTAGTTTTTTTGCAAAAAACATAATTATCAAATCTTACTACGACATCTCATACAACATAATAATAGTTTGGGCGATAAGAAGTTCGCCGGGTCGACTAGTACTTACATATTTGTTGTAACACCAAACAATAAATGTTGTGTCATCAAGTTTGGACAGTTGAGTTCCCAACATAATGGTAGGTTCGTTTGTGAAGCTCACTGCCCACATTGGCAAGCCCATGTCACGGTATGCTTCTAGGAATCTGTGAAAGAAATAATTACTTTTTTTTAACCGACTTCAAAAAAGGAGGTTATCAGTTTGACCTGTATGTATGTATGTGTGTATGTATGTATGTTTGTCCGCGATTATCTCGAGTTTGGCTGAACTGATTTTGATGCGGTTTTACAAAAGTATTTTTTGCATTTAGGAGGAGGTTTTAGTACCTATTTTAACCGACTTTAGAAAAGAGGAAGTTCTCAGTTTTATGTATGTGCCAATTTTGAAGGCGGATCTCTTTTAAAAAAAAAGAAAGTATTACAAAAAAGGAACCCGCCTTCAATAAACTGACACATACATCAACTGAGCACTTCCTCTTTGTCGAAGTCGGTTAAAATAGGTACTAGAACCTTCTCCTGAATGTAACAAATACTTATCTGAAAACCGTATCAAAATCGGTGCAGCCAAACTCGAGATAATCGTGGACAAACATACAAACATACAGGTCAAACTGATAACCTCCTATTTTGAAGTCTGTTAAAAAAAAAACGTGTCGTGGGACACGCGATAGGACCGAAGGCCGACTGACAGTCGACCAAGCCACTGCCCGTAGGGAGACCGAGCGAGCGAGAGAGAGAGAGAGAGAGAGATATATATATATATATATAGTTCTCGGCCTCTTTCTTCTCTCCTTAGCTGTAACGCTTTTGAGTCTCACTTCAGCCGTAACGTTGCACTTTTTCTTGGCTAGGTCCCCACCGCAACCCGAGATAAGGAACTCCGTTCCAATTATCCTTAAAACCGATAGACGTCCACTGCTGGACATAGATCTTCCGTACAGATTGCCACATAGGCAAAGAGCTTGGAGAAAGTCAGCCGTAATCGCCACGCTAGGCAGGCGGGTTGGCGATCGCAGTGTGGCTCTTCAAGTATTTCAACGAAGGACGCTGCTGCCCGTCCTTCGGCTGTTCCCTTAGTCGCCTTTTGAGATACCTATGGGAGTATATGAGGTGGTGGTACGCTGTCACCAAACATAATAATCCCAATTATCTGTGGGGTTTTTGTGATAAAAAGACCCTTATTTCTTCTATCTTCTACTTCTGATAAAAATCAATCTTGGTTCGTTTTTCTCGCTGTTAATGAAGAACGGCTGGTACGATTTTGGTTTTGAAATTAGTCTAGTAAAGGTTTAAACGATGAGATAATATGGAAAAATTAAGGGAAAAATAGTAAAAACAACAATTTCATTTTCCCATATAACATTTTAAGGCGATACGAAGTTTGAGGGACAGCTAGTAATAAGTAAATATGTATATTCATCTACTCACCTCTGTATATAAAGAGTGAAGGGCTCATACATGTCTTCCCTTATAACAGTTCTAACGCCGTTGTCTCCGACCCTTCTCATCCACTGCGGCACAGCCCATAAGCTGGCAAACAACTTTAGGTCATCACCGACCATGGCCTTAACTTTTTTAATGTACGGAATCTATGCAAAAAAAAACAAAAAATTATCCAATTGAGTATTGGTTCGGTAAATATTAAACCAATATTGAAATTTAAAAACCCTCTAACCTGACCAGATTCGTTCGATATCATTGAAGTAACACGGTAAAAATTCGGAATCGATCGGACATATGGAAGGTAGTCAGATCCTCTTATGAATTTTTGGCCATGGTTTCTTAACATATACTTTCAATATCATTGAAGTAACACTGTACCAAATATCAAATCGATAGGACAATTGGAAGGTAGTTAGATCCTCTTATCTATTATTCAAGAGCTGATCATCTTCAAACGGCAGATCAGGTCATGGCTACTATCATAGATGTAACATGGTACTTGCCAAATTTCAACTCGATCGGACCTAAGGAAGCTATTTCACTATTTCAGAGCAGATCATTTTCAAACGGCAGATCAGGTCATGGTTACCTTACCATATACTTTCAATATCATTAAAGTAACACTGTACTAAATTTAGAATCTATAGAACATATAATATGGAAGATAGTCAGATCCCCTCATCAACTAAGTATCAGCTCAGTCAAACGTCAAACGGCTGATCAGGTACCAAGGGTACCGGTATTCAAGTACTTATTTTACCACATAATTTCAATATCGTTAAAGTAACACGTACCCTTTCTAATCAGTAGGTCATAAGGAAGTAGTTAGATCCCCTCATCAACTTTTAAAGAGCGGGCTGATGATCTTCAAACGACTGTACAGATTTCCATCCCAAACTAAACTTAAAATTACCTGTATCTAGGGTGCCCGAAACATTATATACAAAGACGAACATTACACCCAGACCGGGACACAAACACAGCTCTCTATTTTTGTGTTGTTGGTAAAAAAAATAACCCTCTTATTCATAAAAAGTTAAAGAGCATTTTAGTTATTTGACGTATGTCATGACGTATGTCAATTTAGACTGGATGTCACTTATTTACCATACAACAAACCAGAGAAGTAGACCTCCAGTAAAGCTACTTCAATACTTAGTATAAAATAAAGTCGCTTTCCGCGTCTGTCCCTATGTATGCTTAAATCTTTACAACTACCAAACGAATTTTGATGCATTTTTTTTATATGGATAAAGTGATTCAAAAGGAAGGTTTATGAGTTTAATACATGCACAAAATAGTAATAGATTAGGCGGTACGAAGTTCGCCGGGTCGACTAGTTATGAATAAGACGGTAAAAGTAAAAGGTACCTTAAATTCATAATCGGCAGCATGAAGCTTCCAACTAGTCATGTTGTAGTCGTAGTCCTTGTCTGTGTAGTAGTAGGGATAGAAGGAGGCGTCGTTGTGACTTATTACAGTTCGTCCCATGTTGTATCTTAGGCCATCTTGACCGAAGTATGCTCTGTGAACAAATTTTATTACGTCGGGGTCACCACTTTGGGAAGTGCAAAGAGGATCATCAATCCATAGCAGCTGCAGGAATACGACTACATAATTTGTTTTTTTTTGCGTGAATTCTATTTAACTGCGTTAGAACCTTTAATAGCGCGATGTATAAATGACTTCGTGCGATTTTCGGTCATGCTGCCCCCGCAGCATGACGGACCATTTGTGGAATCTTTCTGTCACTGGTAACGCACCATCTATGAAGCAGCAGAGGCGAACAGCGATCGACGCAGCACCTACATGAACAGCGTGAGATGCGCGCGCAGCCCGCTCCCGATTGGTCCGCGAAAACGTCTGCGCATGCGCCGGCCATCACCGGTCAAGCCTATTCGACGCAACTTCACACACTTAATATATATATTAAAATACAATTACGTATCATACGTGTTACTTTTGTAAAACTAAATTATACGATTTTCTTATAAACGTTAATAACAGTCTTCATTGAAGAAACTCCCGAATCCCTCTAAATAGGCTACGTCTCCACCAGTCACTTTTAATCGCTTTTGACATTTCAATGCGGGAAAATGTATGGAGATGATCGACAAAAGTGAGAGAAAGATACGACAAAGTCGACAGATTGTCCGTCATGCTACCGCCGCAGGTCCAGGACAGCGTAAGACTTCCGGTTATTCTACATACATACATACAATAATCCCTCGCCTTTTATTCCCCGAAGGGTTAGGCAGAGGTACCAGCTTAAGAGCCGGACCCACGTTTACCCGAGTTTATGCTTTATTACCAACGTGAGGCGGGGCCAGCTTGTCGCCGCGGTTATAACGACCACTACTGCGGCCGGGACCAACGGCTTAACGTGCCTTCCGAAGCACGGAATCATCTTACTTTTCGGACAATCAGGTGATTCAAGCCTGCAATGTCCTATCCAACCGAAAACAACCACAACGTGATTTTTGTGAGAAATCAATATGTGGTGTTTTCTGCGGGGATCGAACCCACAACCTTCCGTGCCCTAATCAAAGGCGCGACGCGCTACGCCACTGAGCTACGGAGGCGGCTGGTTTGGTTATTCTGTACTGCAAAATAGCTCCTGTTCTTTGGTAATACAGTCTTGGGCGCACGAGAGCATAGACAAATCTGTCTGTAACACCGTCATAGACCGCCACTGTACTTATTGAAGCTCTAATCAATATATATAAAACTCTTCCGTTACTGACTGACTGACTGACTGACTGACTGACAGACAACGCAGAGCCGAAACTACTGGGCGTAGAGGGCTGAAATTTTGCATGTAGGTTCCTTAGGGAGTGTAGGTGAGCACTAAGAAGGGATTTCCCGAAATTCCCACGGGAACGGGAAAAAACGGGAATTTTGTGTTTATGATAAATATGCGCGGGAAAAACCGCGGGGCAGCCTCTAGTCAATATATATAAAACTCTTCCGTTACTGACTGACTGACTGACTGACTGACTGACAGACAACGCAGAGCCTAAACTACTGGGCGTAGAAAGCTGAAAATTGGCACGTGGGTTCCTTGGGGAGTGTAGGTGAGCACTAAGAAGGGATTTCCCGAAATTCCCACGGAAACGGGAAAAAACGGGAATTTTGTGTTTATGAGAAATCTGCGCGGGAAAAACCGCGGGGCAGCCTCTAGTCAATATATATAAAACTCTTCCGTTACTGACTGATTGACTGACTGACTGACTGACAGACAACGCAGAGCCAAAACTACTGGGCGTAGCAGGCTGAAATTTTGCATGTAGGTTCCTTAGGGAGTGTAGGTAAGCACTAAGAAAGGATTTCCCGAAATTCCCATGGGAACGGGAAAAAAATGGATTTTTGTGTTTATGAGAATTCTGCGCGAGTGAAACCGCGGGGCAGCCTCTAGTCTATATATATAAAACTCTTCCGTTACTGACTGACTGACTGACAGACAACGCAGAGCCGAAACTACTGGGCGTAGCGGGCTGAAATTTGGCATGTAGGTTCTTTAGGGAGTGTAGGTGAGCGAGCACTAAGAAGGGATTTCCCGAAATTCCCACGGGAACGGGAAAAAACGGGAATTTTGTGTTTATGAAAAATGTACGCGGGAAAAACCGCGGGGCAGCCTCTAGTCAATATATATAAAACTCTTCCGTTACTGACTGACTGACTGACTGACAGACAACGCAGAGCCTAAACTACTGGGCGTAGAAAGCTGAAAATTAGCACGTGGGTTCCTTAGGCAATGTAGGTGAGCACTAAGAAAGGATTTCCCGAAATTCCCACGGGAACGGCAAAAAACGGGATTTTTGTGTTTATGAGAAATCTGCGCAGGAAATACCGCGGGGCAGCCTCTAGTTTGTAATAATTTGATTATAATAAAGTATACCTATCTATGTAAAGATCTGATGTCCACCTGGACATAGGCATTCTCCACAAATCACCATAAGGACAAACATCAAACATTGTGGGTTTTTTGCCACAATTGCCACTCTTGGCAGGCTTATTGGCAATACGCCCTGCAGTACCGGGCCAAAAAATAGGACTGAGGTATCCCCTGCCTGTCGTAAGAGGCGGCTAAGAGGGGACCCCGGGGTCGTTGGGTGCACGAGGCGGGGGCCTCGTGTAGTCATATAACGGCCCCGAGAAGGACGGCGGAACACGGTGTCCCGATTCCGCCATCGAGCGTAGAAATAGCCATCGCGCTCAGGGGGGACTACCACCACTTGTCCCCCCGTGAAGAGGCTAAACAGCCAATGCTGGAGGGGGTCGCGGAGTTGAACATAACGATCGAAAGATCACCCGTGACCCCTTTGCCAACAGCCGAGATGGACACCGGCGGGGTTTTAGTGGGTGCGAACCCCACATAACCCTGCGACTCCCCCCGGGGTTGCAGGGTACTTAGGTACGTTAGGAGTTTCCCCGCCAAAAAAAAAAAAAGGCTTATTGGCAATTGCAGTATTACTCTTCCTCCTAGTATTTTAACGAAGAACTCTGCTGCGCGTTCTTAGGCTGTTCCCTTAGTCGCCTTTTACAACACCCGTGGGAGGAGATGTGGGGGGCGATTCGCCATCCCCACACGGTGTTGTCATGCTATTCTTACCGTAATATTTCATCCTGTAACGCAACTGAGACTCTGTTGAGATTATACCCGTTGGCGTCAGTGAAGCAACCGCCGAAACCAATAATTTCTTGATATTTCTTTTCTCTATTCACTTTCAGGAACGTTGCGTACCCTGTTAAATGTATAAAAAATATTAAGAGCTAGTTTACAGCGATGCTAGCGCCATTCGCGAAAAAAATTATTATCTTCTAAACTAAGGCAAATATAAAAAAATGTGGCACTGTATGGTATGACACTAGATGATTTAGCCTAGTATTTTTTGAGCACAGCAAAGTAGTCCTAAGTAAGAAGAACAAAAAAAAACATAGATTGTTGACAAAAGTGGCCACTTTTAGCAACACTTTGTAGCTTTCTTTGGACTTCAACCTAAAAGCTAAAACATAAGTGCCCTAAAAATACTAGGCTACCTTATCTAGTGTCATAAAGTGCCACATTTTTGATATTTGACTTAGTTTAGAAGATATCTTTTTTTTCGCTAATGGCGCTAGCATGAATGTAAACTGGCTCTAAAATTAATCAAATAATTATATTTTTTTCTCTTTCTTACGGTCTGATCTCATTTTTTCTTCAGTTAATTCGGAAATATCTTCTTCAATCGTTCCATAGGACGTGGCAAATCTTAGTCCATCCTGGAAAATATAAGGAATTAAATTACGAATCATACTCAGAGCCCCTAACTAGGTAGAACCTGTGTCTAGGGTGCCCGAAACATATACGAACACAAAAAAATACACCAAGACCGTAAAAAAAGGCAATATTAATTTAGTATTCCCCGGCGGGAATCGAACCTGGTGATCTCGCGTCACAGTTCACAACTGAACCGCAGAGGCACTGAGATTACACTGTTGGTTTTTGTCTTCCCCACACATTGCCACAACCACCAACATGGGAGTTTTGCCGTTATCGCCACACTATGGCCTCATTTACGGAGCCGCGCGGGTGTACGATATCGAACAAAGGCCTATGTTTTGGTCTTGAAGCGTTAAACGGCAGTGCACGCGCAACGCGTCTCCGTAAACGGTCTTATACATTGCAATACGTTTGATTTAATCGCAGCACGCCCCGCACGAGACACCCCGCGCAACGCCCCGCGTGCGCCTAGATGAGGCCTTAGGGCAGGTAGGTGATCGCAGCCTTTTTTTTTTAAGGCGGGGAAACTCTCGAACGAGTACCCTGCGACCCCGGGGGGAGTCGCGGGTTATGTGGGGTTCGCACCCACTACAACCCCGCCGGTGTCCATCTCGGCTGTTGGCAAGGGGGTCACGGGTGATCTTTCGATTGTTTTGTTCAACTCCGTGACCCCCTCCAGCATTGGCTGATTAGCCTCTTCTCGGGGGAGCAGGTGGTGGTGGCGTTCCGTCGTTCCTTCTCGGGGCCGTTATATGCCTACACGAGGGCCGCCTCGTGCACCCAACGACCCCGGGGTCGTCTCTTAGTCGCCTCTTACGACAGGCAGGAGATACTCAGTCCTATTCCTCGGCCCGGTACTGCAGGGCGTAGGTGATCGCAGCCTTGCACAATTTGTCGAAAACGACAGAATTTTAAATAAATACTAATTAAAACATTGATATATTAATTTCATTTGTTTAATTTTCTGTTTAACATCTGTTATGTTAAAACAACAATAACAAATTAATTTATGGACAAACTAATAACAATTGAATGACAATAACAAATATTTTTTTTTTTGTTAATTTTGATTAAGATAGAAAAACAATTACTTTTTAAACTATACCAATATTATAAAGAGGAAAGATTTGTTTGTTTGTTTGTTTGTAACGAATAGGCTCCGGAAATACTGAACCGATTTGAATAATTCTTTCACTGGTAGGAAGCTACACTAACCCCGAGTGTCATAGGCTATATTAGATTTTCAAAAAAATTAGGTATCCTTACCTAAACTCAAATAATGTAACCCAAGGTGCATATTTTTTCCGTTGTTTACATATTTTGACAGGTGGTTTGTTGTTGTTAAACATAAAATTCATTTAATTTGTTGTGGTACATACCTTATTAGTTGTTATGGTCAAAAATGAACCATCTTTTGGCAGTTTTGGATTGCTGTGATCGCAGTAGTCCTCGGTGCAAACGCAGACTATTGAATTTGAACTGTGAAATTTTTTTGGCCTGCATGCTTTTTCAGCTGCTGAAATTTTGAAACCTTTTCTAGACTCCTACGAAAATATTAAAACCAAAACCATCTCAATCAGCCCGGCCGTTCTAGAGTTATGGCGAGACTAACGAACCACGTTTAATTTTTAAACATATATAATTGTTAGTAGATATAGTAGATAGTAGATAATTAAACATCACACTCAGAGCCCCTAACTAGGTAGAGCCTGTATCTAGGGAGCCCGAAACATAATATGTTTCATTTTTTTTAATAAATTTCTGAGTTAGGCCCAAAAAAAGTCAGGTCGTAAGGGACATTTTTTGGAAGCTAGAGAGGTTTCAAATATACCATTCGATAGAGCGTGAAAAACTGAGTATAATGGCATCAAAAACGAAATTTCGAAAAATGTCCCTTACTACAGAGACGAACAGTAAAACAAGACCGGAAAATAGACATCGATATTAATCATATCAATATTCGATATACAGAGACGAACAGTAAAACAAGACCGGAAAATAAACATCGATATTAATCATATCAATATTCGCCCTGCCCGAAATCGAACCCAGGTGCACTCGCTTCTCGCTTCCCAGTCCACATCACTGCCAACTGAGCTACGGAGCTGTCAAGGGTTGGGTGATCCAAATTAAAGCTCAACCCTCCTACCTAAATGTGGCCTCTACGAGTTGGATTCGTCCCTTCAAAGGACCGGGCTCCATTCCGTGATATCCATAGAAATCAATATATCAATCAATATATATAAAACTCTTCCGTTACTGACTGACTGACTGACTAACAGACAACGCAGAGCCGAAACTACTGGGCGTAGCGGGCTGAAATTTTGCATGTAGGTTCCTTAGGGAGTCTAAGGCTGACATTCACAGTCGAGCTGCAGCACTGAGTATCACTCCGAACTGTCAAAATCGCCCGTAAACTCGCTCTCCGCTCGAAATTCATATTCACAGTCGAGTATCGTAGTGATCTCAGTGCCCTGTCACTTGGCGAAGCATGAGACGCCCCGAGTCACCAAATTTAGCACTAAGACTTGGCTAGCACTCGCGACGGCTAGGACAAGACATTTCTATCAATACCACACACAGTCACGAAAGTAATCAATCAATTGTTTGAAAAATATCACTGCTTGTTTTTGTTTCTGATCTGAGTTGATTCGGTTTTTCGTTCTTTGTTCGTGAGCACTTAGAATACGGGTGTAAGAGAGGATTTCCCAAAATTCCCATGGGAACGGAAAAAAACAGGATTTTTGTTTTCATGAGAAATCTGCGCGAGTAAAACCGCGGGGCAGCCTCTAGTATACTAATAATGCATCAAACGAGCCCCTTACTCTATGTAGAACCTTTGTTTAGGGTGCCCGAAACACAAAAAACATACAAACACACTATACATACCCAGAAAACAAACATAAAAATAATAATAATAATACTTTTTCAAATACTTAGCTGAGCACCTCACGGATTTCCGGAATAAAAAGTATCGTTAAGGTGGTAACTCTCGGTATGGCGCGAAATTCGAATTTTTTCGCGTTTTTTAATTATTCTGGCGAAAGTATTCATTTTTAATAAAGATTTAATGAAGTCGCGTATGTAAAAAACCATCTCCCACATTATAATACAACATTTTTGGAAGACAGACCTACTGATTTTGTAAAAAAGGCCAAAAATCAAGTTATGTCCTAAGACACAAAATCAGTAGGTCTGTCTTCCAAAAAAGTTGTATTATAATGTGGGAGATGTTTTTTTACATACGCGAATTCATTAAAACTTTATCAAAAATTAATACTTTCGCCAGAATAATAAAAAACGCGAAAAAGTTTGAATTTCGCGGGCGAACATTGTTATGATGAGTATCGATGTTAGTTTCCGGTCTGGGTGTGATGTTCGTCTCTGTATATGTTTCGGGCACCCTAGACACAGGATCTTCTTAGTTAGGGGCTCTGAGTGTGATGTGTTTTTATTATTATTGGTTCAGTAATTTGGGCGTGAAAGCAAGACGGTAAGAAAATAATTACCTGGTTCCCTAGCACAAACAATGTAATGAAAATAAAAAATTAATATTAGATTAACGGAAATATAAATTTTACTTGGTAAAGTCATGTTTTTGTTAGTAAACACGACTAACTAGTAAAAGAAAAAAAACTTAAAGTACAACGATGTATTCACAAAATATATATATATATATATATAGAGGGTAATAAACTAACACATTGTATTTTATCAATGCAACAGGGCCACTCTAGAAAAAAAAAAGTCATTATAGACTCTTATAGTAAATTTAAATACTTACCGTCTTATTCATAAAGATACAGTTACATTTTAACCCTCTTATTCATAAAAAGTTAAAGAGCATTTTAGTTATTTGACGTATGTCAATTTAGACTGGATGTCACGTATTTACCATACAACAAACCAGAGAAGTAGACCTCCAGTAAGGCTACTTAAAATCTACTGTATCTTTATGAATAAGACGGTAAGTAGCTTTACTGGAGGTCTACATCTCTGGTTTATTGTATGGTAAATACGTGACATCCAGTCTGAATTTCCTTTATGTCCGATCGATTTGAAATTTGGTACCATGTTACATCTATGATATAGAAAGTTTATGGTAAGGTAACCATTACCTGATCAGACGTTTGAATATAATCAGCTCTTGAATAATGGATGAGAGGATCTAACTAGCTTCCTTATGTCCAATCGAGTTGAAATTTGGTAAGTACCATGTTACATCTATGATAGTAGCCATGACCTGATCTGCCGTTTGAACATGATCAGCTCTTGAATAATGGATGAGAGGATCTAACCACCTTCCATTTGTCCTATCAATTTAAAAAATTACTATGTATTGATGATGATATTGATATCGAACAGTGGCGCTTCTGTGTGCGATGCACTATAATTTTAATGTAAATCGTTACTTACCACTTTTATTTATTTACTTATTTAAATACCAAAACACGTCTTCGAATTTCATTAAACAATATGTAAAATAAAATAATGTCATGCAGTTATTATGTTTAATATCGGTCTAGTTTGACGTCACAAATTTGCTTGACGATATCATCAGTAAATTAAAGATTAAAAGAGAATAATACATGCATTAATAAAAATATCAATATAATTTATTTTTTTCAAAAAGAGACCCGCCTTCAACAATACACACATACACATAATCTGCGAACTTCCTCTTTCTCGAAGTCGGTTAAAATAGATACTAAAACCTTCTCCAGAATATAACAAATACTTTTCTGAAAACAGCGTCAAAATCAGTGCAGCCAAACGCGAGGTAATCATGGACAAATATACATACAAACATACATAAATAAATACAAACATAAAGGTCAAACTGATAACCTCCTTTTTTAAAAGTCGGTTAAAATATATACTAAAACCTCCTGAATGTAACAAATACTTTTCTGAACACCGTATTAAAATCGGTTCAGCCAAACGCGAGATAATCGTGGACAAACATACATACATAAATTCAAACTGATTACCTACCTCCTTTTTTTTTGAAGTCAGTTTAAAAACCCCATCATCATCAAAATCATCATACCAGCCGAAAGACGTCCACTGCTGGACATAGGCCTCCCTCATAAATCTCCACAACGACCGGTCTTGAGCAACCATCATCCAATGTACTCTCACAAATTTCACCAAGTCGTCTGACCAGCTTGTGGGAGGTCTGCCTGCTCTGTGTCTTCCGGTGCGCGGTCGCCATTCGAGAACTTTTTGGCCCCAGCGACCATCTGTTCTTCGAGCTATGTGCCCTGCCCATTGCAACTTAAGATTCGCAATTCTTTGGGCTATGTCGGTGACTTTAGTTCTTCTGTGGATCTCTTCATGTCTGATTCGATCTTGCAGAGAAACTCCGAGCGTTATAGCCCTTTGATGATAAAGTTCACTGGAACTTATGATTTTTATTTAACTGCTCTGTAGCTCAGTTGGCAGTGATGTGGACTAAGATGCGTGTGCACTGGGGTTCGATCCCCGGCGGGGCGAACATTGTTATGATGAATATCGATGTTTGTTTCCGGTCTGCGTGTAATGTTCGTCTCTGTATTATGTTTCGGGCATTCTAGACACAGGTTCCTCCTAGTTAGGGCTCTGAGTGTGATCCTTTATTATTATTATTATTAGGCTAGCTAATAGTAAGTAGATTGCTGCCGTGGTTCAGTCGACAGTGATGTCAACTGCGACGCGAGAGCACCGGGTTCGATTCCCAGCGGAGGCGAACATTGTTATGATGATTATCAATTTTTGTTTTGTTGAAATGTTGTCTGGGTGAATTGGTTTGTCTATGTTTGTTGACATGTGTTTCGGGCACCCTAATTACAGGTTCTATCTAGTTAGGGGCTTTGAGTGTAATATGTACAGTGGCGGACTAGGAGGCCGTAACAGATTTGTCTATGGTTTCGTCAGCCCTAGACTTTATTACCAAAGAACAAGAGCTATTTTGCAATACAGAAAAACTGGAAGTGTTACGCCGTCCGTGTCCGCCACTGTACCTACGTAATTATATTTTTTAGCGACTAATGTCTATGAATTTTCGTGTTTCAATATCAATCAATACATAGTATAAAACAAAGTCGCTTCCCGCGTCTGTTCCTATGTATGCTTATATCTTTAAAACTATGCAACGGATTTTGATGCGGTTTTCTTTAATAGATAGAGTGATTCAAGAGGAAGGTTTATAAGTATAATACATGCACAAAGTAGTAATAGGTTAGGCGGTACGAAGTTCGCCGGGTCGACTAGTTTAAAATAAACTACGTTTACAGAATGCAACACGCGACCTATTTCATAAAAACACGAAGTAAAATGCAAAACATAATAAACACTAAACAAACGCGGTGCTCTGCGTTAACTTGCTAGCACTAGTGATGTGAAAAAATAAAGTTTTATCGATATCGATTATCTTAAAACAAAAAGATTAATGCAGTACACGTCGGTATATGGCTTTATGTTATTTAAAATATTGATAATGTAAATATAATAATACTTACTTAAATTTACATCATAATAGTGATGTCAAGATTCCAAAGTGGAGTCAAGTCCATTAAATTAAAATAATAATAATAAGGAACCCCTAATTTTTTGAAAATCTTATAAAGCCTATGTCACTCGGGGATAGTGTAGCTTCCCAACAGTGAAAGAATTTTTCAAATCGGTTCAGTATTTCCGGAGCCTATTCGATGCAAACAAACATACAAACAAACAATCAAATCTTTCCTCTTTATTAATGGTACAGATGTAAAGTCTGGTAAAAAAACATATCGAGAAACAAATCATTATCGCCGTCCAAAAAACATTTCATCGTGATGACAACCGATAGTCGTCCACTGCTGGGCATAGGTCTGCTCCACTGCCACACTTTTGACTGCTCCGAAGCTCAGTTGGCAGTGATGTGGACTGAGTAAACGTGTAAACCTGGGTTCGATTCCCGGCGGGGCGAACATGGGTATGATGAATATCGATACCGGAAACAACGGTGTGGGTGTAATGTTCGTCTCTGCTGCATATGTTTCGGACATCCTAGATACAGGTTCTTCCTAGTTAGGGGCTCTGAGTGTGATGTGTTATGTTATATTATAGGTATACTGATTTCTACAGAGTCAAACATTTTAGAGGAAATTTGTCGTAATCGCCACGCTCGGCAAGCGGGTTGAAAAATAAAAATGAATAATAATTTATTTATGCAGAAATTTACAATACAACTATCGCAGTTACAATATAAGCTGTTTAAATTTTTCAACGTAGAATTTATTAAAAATCGGTTTGTAAACATCGATAACAAAAGAAAAGTGACCACCCCCATCACTGATAGCAAACAAAATGGCGGCCCCGGAAGCGGCACGATCAATTATGCGGCCTCATAATAACTCTCGCTTCATTAAACTGAAAACTGAAACAACGGGCTCGGTCCCGGTGCTACCTTACTAGTGAATTCGTGGTACCTACCTTAAGAGCCAGTTCACATCTATTCAATTCGCGACGAATATTAATATCTTCTAAACTAAGCATAAACTTGGCTAAACGTGGGTCCGGCTCTCAAGCTGGTGCCTCTGCCTAACCCTTCGGGGAACAAAAGGCGTGAGATTATGTTATGTTCTAAACTAAGGCAAATATCAAAAATGTGGCACAGTATGACACTATTTTAACTAGATAATGTAGCCTAGTATTTTTAGGGAAGACTTGGATGGGATTGACAGCCGATAGAGCGAACTGGAAAATAATTGTACAGGCATTCGCCCAACAGTGGGCTGATATGTGCTGAGGAAGAAGAAGAAGAAGTATTTTTAGGGTACTGTTGTATAGTTTTTAGGTAAACGACCAAAGAAAGCTACAAAGTGTTGCTAAATGTGGCCACTTTCACAGATGTTGCTCTGTGTATTATTTTAAGTTAGGGCTACTTTAATGTATTCAAAAAAAACTAAGCAAGATTATCTAGTGTCATACTTTGCCACATTTTTTATATTTGCCTTAGTTTAGAAGATATAATTTTTACTCGAGAATGGCGCTAGCATTGCAGTAAACTGGCTCTTACTTAATAAAAGCTTTTATTTAACTTGCAATGTATGTAAGTATGTATGAATGTTTCTATGTTTGTTCGGGTAAAATCTTGCAACTCAATTTGGGACAGATTGAGCTAAAATATTGAATACGCGTTCAGTGTGCCTAACAATACAATACATACTTAGCTGTTGACGACATTAAAAATCCTACATGGCGGAAAACTCAAAATGGCGGACGAGTTGTTATTAATGCACCCCTACTTATGGGTAGGTATCAAATGTAATTCCTTGCTGAGAATAACTCGAAAATTTTAATTTATAAGTTTGTTTTGAGTTTTTGACCCATGTTGCTTTGGGAAACTTGTAAGGTATGGTCACGTATGGTGAGCTTAATCCATGCTATGATTTATTACCGCGCCTTGTCAGAAAAACCCCGTACATAGGTATCTAAGTATAAACATCGAAACTGCAGTTATATAAAGTGTTAATGCCGAATGAGGAAAACAAATAATATAATAATGCATTCGTCGTGACGTGCACGACCGTTGGACCGACGACGTTTGTAGAAAAACCCATATAATTTTACATATATTAATATTATATTTTTTTACAGACGCTGCCACTGCGAACTTCGTACCGCCTTACAATATAAGCACAGTATAATAAATAAGTAGTACTACATACAGTATGGACACTTTTTCTATGACAACTCATTTTGAGTTTACGGCCATGTTGGATTTTTAATGACGTCACCAATCACCATAGCTAAGGCTCAGACAATTTTGTATAGCTAGCACACTGAACGCGTGAACCTATTCTTACAAATTGAGTTGCAAGATTTTACCCGAATAAACATTCATACATACATACATTTTTTTCAATTGTTAAAACTACTTACAGTATACTCAATACTTTATGCTTTATTGTTTCCACAAAATCACCATATACAAGTTTTACACTAGTCTTAAACGAATCTTAGCCACTAGGGTTAAAACATTTTGCTAGGCTACATTTGTGGACCCTGAAAGACGCTATAATTTTTGTGTTTTTTAAACACTGTAACGATCCTTCCTATATCGTACAGTTTTTAGCTTTATTAAATTTAAAAAAAAAATATATTTTATACTTTTGGATGGATTCGACGACGGCTCCCTAGAAACGGCTACCGCGTCTCGGCGCGCGCGGAGATTGTGTTTTGTTTTCCTTTGATTTGACATAAATACAGCTATATATATGTACTCGTACCTTTGGACGATGCGAGGGAGTGTTGTGGCCGGCCCGGCACTCGCTTCATCAAAGTAGTTAGATGGGGAATGTTAGTTAAATACATAACCGAACACTTTTCACTGGTCACAAAATTGGATAGCAGTGATTATTTTGATTTGAAAGATTACTTGAGTAATCATATTCTTTGAGATCTATTCGCTGCAGTCTATTTAGTGTGCCAAACTCGAACGAAGGATTGCACGATTACTATTCTTGTGTCTTGATTGCCTTTTACGATGTTAATCAATTATTGTAAATCGTAGATTGTGCGAAATGGATGCTTGTTGTGGGAAAGTCTAATCCTCTATTATCACACCTAATAATCTCAAGTTTGCCGATATCAATGCGTGGTGGCTTACATATGTAATGCGGAATTGCTAAGACAAAGTATATAAGTAAAGAACCAAGAGTTCAAGACAAGACTTCATGATTGTTGGCATGAAGATCAGACGAGCAAACTAAAACCTCACATCAAACTTGACAATGCATTACGATGCAAGAGATAGCTAGATGATGAGAATATAAAGAACCAAGAGTTCTAGACAAGGTCCCATGATCGGTGGCATGGAGATCAAATGAACAACTTAATCAAACTTGACGATGCACTACGGTGTACGAGATGGTTGATTAATAAGAAATACCTCTTGAGTAAATGAGGCCCGAATCGTTCTAACCAAATATAAAATATCCTTTCGTCGAAGCTTGACTGCCTACGTTGTTTGTTACTCGTTGGATGACGTATTCTAGAGATTCGTGATAATTCTATTACACTAAACTAACACCACAACCATTAGCAGCTGATAGGACTTGAAGAATGTATGTGAGACAGAAAGAATCTGTGTGAGGTAGAATGAATGTTTCAAGGGAGGGTCTGTTTTTATATAATTATTATATATATTCACACGATAAACACTAAACCGTAAAAACTAACTTCGTGATAAACTAATCCAGGGGCGAGACCTCTTTTCTAACATTTGATAATATGCGGCTTTAGGCTCGTTTGCGTAAAGAAGCGATCGTCCTGTGTTGGGGGATGAACTTCAGAGGAGCTGTGATTTGATCTAAAGAATTTGCTAATGTTTGGTTTATAAGTGCAATGCTTTGCCTAACGATCTACGGTACTTCAGGAGATAAAATAAATAATAATAAATAATAAAAATTTATTTTCTTTCTACAATTTGAGCCTTATAGATAAACAATAAAGGTGTGCATAATTAATAGAAAATAACAGAAAACATGTTTTGTTGTCGTGTTTTCTAGTCCCTAAACTAGGCTAAGCCTGTATCTTAGGGGCCAGTGAGTAACATTTTACAAACTATTTGGGTGGACGTGGTTAAAACAGTTTTTTTCATACATAAGTTCCAAAAAATAAACACTTTTTACAAGAAGAAGAATCAGAAAATTTTGAAAAAAATTATAATTATAACTAAACATAAAACAACTAGGTAATTTATTTCAAACCGTTTACAATTTTGCTTGACACTTATTATATTTATTAGAATTATATCACTTCGGTATTAGTAAAAGTTTCTCAGTTTCCAAATAATTTAAGGTTTGTAACCATTTAATGACTTTGATCTTAGCTTCATGGCGATTTAGTGGATATATTTGACATATTTTATTTATTTTGTTATATAAGAAAGAGCTTAGGGCAGAGAATTGTCGAGAAGCAAACACCGAAAAGCACTGAACCCTGCTACAGACTGGGGTTCCTGATCTTTTTAGTAGAATTTTTGGGTCAATTGGCGTTAGGTAGTGTCGTCGTAATATCGCACGAAGAATGTAGAGTTGTCTTACTGTCAGTAACATTGTTTCGGAATATACCTTAGTAGTGGGATAGTCTCGGCGTTTAAGAAGAATGACTTTGAGTAAAGCTCGTTGGGCTCTTTCAAGTTTCAACAAAATGGTTGGGCATGCTCCCCCCCAAACCGGAATGCAATATGTCGTAATAGATTCTGCCAAACTGCGGTAAACTAGGAGCAACGTATCCCTATCAGCAGAGTATCTCAGCTCTTTAAATATATAAATTAATCGCCTAAGGCGGCTCCACATAGCATCGATATGGTCCTTCCAAGTCAATTTTTCATCAATGTAAATGCCGAGATATTTTACTTTTGTAACTAGGTCAAGGTAAGAGCAATCGCAGGTGGATGAATTTAATTCACAGTGATGTGCCCTAACCATGCCTTTTTCCGGAAGAAGTTTCTTTGTATTTGGTAAAACAAATCTTATAATATTTGTCTTTTCTACGTTTAGAGTTAAAAGATTTGTAGCTAGCCACTCCATTACGACGCGTAGACAATACTCAGCATTTTGGGCAGCTTTTTCCCAGGTCTCATCGTAAATAAGTAAAACTGTATCATCAGCATATGCGTAAATATCACAATTAATCATACGAAGACGAAGGAGGGCATCAATATAAATGGTAAAAAGAGTTGGTCCTAGGATGCTACCCTGAGGAACACCAAAGTTGATATCGGACTGACAGCTAGTGAGGTTATCAATTTTTACGCATTGAAATCGGTCAGAGAGGTAATCTCTAAAAATACTTAGCGCGATGCGCTATCATGGTGGGAGTGATAGTTGAAACCACAAGACATACATTCCTAAGTAAGTTTTAACCAAGAAAAGTGCTGGTACAAGACCAACGGATTGGCAACAGGGTTATTACACCGTAGCTCTCGTTTTGAGAATCTTGCACATAACTTCATGATTATCTTTGTATTAATCTGGCTAAAGCCTTTATCACATGAATCGATGGTCATCAAAAGTCGACTTTCTTCACACAAACATAAGGTTACACAAAACCTAGTCGGACGGGGCATGGCGAAGGAACTGTCCTACCCGGGGCTAGTTGACAAACACTTTAACCAAAATTTACCTTCCGTAATAATACACTTGAACGCGGTTCCTCTTCTAGGAACAACAGTAGGGTTTTCAATCTTTTAAATCATTCTTTAGAAGGACGATTGCAGTAATGTATTAGGGAACGTCTGTTTAGGATACCTAGGTAGTTGCTTGACGAGGTCGAGCTAGCGCGCGTGTTTTAGCGCGCATTTTTTTTAAGAATTTATTTGTCAGCGTACAGCTCATTGGCTCGAAATTTTATAAGTCCAAGGTTATTTTCATTATTCTTTAATTTTCGAAGGAGCTTTAGCACTGTAAATTATTTGATTTTAAAACACAACGTATGGAGGGTCCTAACCATTAGTCAGATAGACGATCACGACGAGGCCAAAGATTAATGTTTCGTATTGAAGTAGGGTTAGCTTTGTAGGATATATTTATTTTTATTTTACAAATATTTAGGCAGGAAGGCTAAAATGCTCACAACACTATAATTTTTTGTATGGACACTCCCTGCCTCTGATCAGCAACTGCGCCCCTCCGCGCTCGGTTACCTCTCAGTTACCGCTAGGTAGAAAATAGCTAGCGGCGGTTTCCAACCTCTTTGAAAAAGGCAGCGTCGCACGTCTTACCTCACTCAACATGCACGTGTGTCACATCACAAGCATGACACGCGTGCACGTTCAGTGGCGGACTAGGAGGCCGTAACAGATTTGTCTATGGTTTCGTCAGCCCTAGACTGTATTACCAAAGAACAAGAGCTATTTTGCAATACAAAAAAACCGGAAGTGTTACGCCGACCGTGTCCGCCACTGTTACACGAGTTTCTGCTGTGCGCGAAGTAACTCTATTTTTACTATGAAGATGAAGTGTCGGAGCTGTGGTGGCGGTCTAGAACGGCGTAACACTTCCGGTTTTTCTGTATTGCAAAATAGCTCTTGTTCTTTGGTAATACAGTCTAGGGCGCACGAGACCGTAGACAAATCTGTTACGCCCTTCTAGACCGCGACTGTACATTTGCTATGTTAGATTCAGATGTTTTTATACTTATTAGTTGAGTGATGTCAAAAACTACTTAGTCAGGTTAAGTTTTAGAGAGATCTAGGTACAAAGCTACCTAGTGTTTGACCTAGATGCATACAGAATATTAAGTGCAGACGACTTTTTTGTTTGGGAAAAAAACTGTAGATCTAACTTGCTACATAATTTTTCAAATGTTTGCCAGTTACAAAATCTAGATTTTTCCTAAGTAGGTATAATCACTTATTAGTGAACCCGGTGAACTTTTTATCGCCTTACAATAATCAAATTTTTAAATTATAGCTTTTGCGCTATTATTCCGATATTTATCTAGGTACTGTGAAGTTTCATCAAATTCCGATCAGTATAGTTTGACAGTTTTACCGTAGAAAGGTAACCAAACATTCTCACAAACTTTGGCGTTTACATGTAGGATTGTATGTTTTGCCAATTGAAAAAAAAATTAGATTAAAGAAACTCAATATTTTTTAAACTTTTTACTTACTTACGAATTATTTAAATGTTCATTCTGTATAGTATAAAATATAATTCCTTATATTAAAAACATCTAATTTAACTTTAACAATAGATCAAAATTTAGCCATTAATAGGTACTTTAATCTAAATACATTATTTGAGAAGTTGTGTCTATAATGTCTGTCATGCTCATGAACAATTTTATATTATTAATATTATTTACTAACATATTGTTAATTGTATTGGAAATATTCAGTCCTGCTAAGAAAAAACATATTAAACTATAATAAAAAACAGTTTAAAATAAGTTAATGCTATTTTTTTAAAGAAAAACAAAAAAAAAAACTTTTTATTCACTTACTATTATACCAAAAAAAAATTTACATACTATAACATTGCATCAACTAAGTACATCGGATACCTAAAAAAGTTTTATTTTATTTTTATTTTTATGAGCCAGATTACCGCGCGATCACGAAAAAAAAAATATATGTTCTAAACTAAGGTAGATATCAAAAATGTGGCACAGTATGACACTAGATACTCTTGCTTAGTATGTTTTGAGCACAGTAAAGTAGTCCTTTAATACACAGTTTTTTGCTAAAAGTGGCCACTTTAAGCAACACTTTGTAGCTTTCTTTATTCTTTAGCCTAAAAGCTATACAAAAGTGCCCTAAAAATACTAGGCTACATTATCTAGTGTCATACTGTGCCACATTTTTAATATTTGCCTTAGTTTAGAAGAAATTAATTTTTTTCGCGAATGGCGCTAGCATCGCTGTAAACTAGATCTTAAATTGGCGCCAAATGCCTAACCCTCCTTTTAATATGAGCGAAACTACCGTGGAATTAGATAAAGTAGCCATAACCACTTTAGCCAGTTACATCAAAGTATAACATTCCCACGGTAACATCCAAAACCGGAATCACATTTCAAAACACAGATGGCCTTGAATAAATACCACCAAAAATCATTGTAGTCGTTTGCTTCTCCATGACAAAATAGACAAATGGTCGATTGGCCAAAAAACTAGGCGTCGATATTCTGTCGGCAAAATTCGCTGACGTAGACGCCGAAGCAATCGTTCCAGACTCTGTTACTTCTATTTCTGCTTTGTGTACTATTGCTGAGACAAACAGTGGCTCCTTTGAAACTCGTCCAAACGACGCCTTATCTGGATCAAAGATATCAAAAACCTTCATATCATTTAGAGGCTTATTCAGAACAACATTGGTAGAGATCTTGAATCTAGGTATTCGTACGTCTATGTTTTCTAAACCGAATTCGTCGACGTCTGTTTTCAACTTTGCGAATATCTCCTCCAAACTTACTTTGGCTAAGTTTCTGTACATATCATCCAGTTTTACGTTCGGATGTGGAAGCAAAATTAGCATGGAGTACTTCCCATCGTCACCATAAGGCAGTTCTATTACAAACGCTTGCAAAGCTTTGATGTTCGAGAACGGTAGTTCTGCTCTTTGATACATCATGTTAACTTGACCGATTATCTTTCTGTTCTCATCGTAAAAAGGCTCCAATGTTGTATCAGAAACGTTGAACGGTAAAGTCCATAATCCTTTGAACGATATAACGTTTGTTAGAATCATTCTCGATTCGGCGAAATCGTCTGAAGTTAACACATTCGATACTCTGCCTCCAGAGTTTTGTATGTAGCTGTTAGCATTTTTTGCAGCTGCATTTGTATCAGTGAAATCCAGCACCGTTATTGAAGCTTCGAAGTCTGTCTGCATGTATTTCTTGAATTCGGGGAAAACTTCGAAATTATCATCCATAAACATGAAGTTTTTACTAGTCAAAGAAACTCCGACAGTTGAAGGATTTAAAACTGATTTAGTCAACGCTTTATACCCAGATACCAACGTCTTCTCATCGGTGGGCAGAAGAAAAGCTCTTCTTAGTTCCGTATTAGAATTTCCAGTTGCACCGAGCGCGATTCCGGACATTAAACTCCAAACTCCAAAAGGCGATATGACGATATGCCCACCAGTTTGCCTAGCTGTAAAATGTAGCAACTCTACACTAAAGTTCCTAGGACTCCCACTTAGGTCTTGAGTAAAAGCACTATGGAAAAGAACTATTAAACAAAACACTAGCGTCTTCATTGTGATTTTGTTTCGAACTAAAATACTCGATTGCCAAGGTTTGCGGTTGAGAAGCAAATCACGTTTACCGGACCGGTTTCTGTAATCGGTGCGTTTACATCAAACGAACGAATGCTCGCTCATAGCACATTTAGAGTTTTCCGAACGCGGTATGTACTAGCGCTAATCTCGAAGAAAAAAAACTTGTGAACCATGGCTAAAATCAATAATATGCGTCAATATTTAAAGCACTCTCTTTAGCTTTCTGGTTACAGATGTAAGAAGTACTGGTTTCTTGCTAAATGTGGCCATTTTAGGCAACAAACAATATATTGCTTAGATTTTTTACCTGAAAACTACACAACAGTTCTTATTTCAGTAAAATATATAAGGAATAGTATCTAGTGCATTGACGTAAGTACTTATCATTTTTTTCGGCCATAGTTTAGGTTTTTTTTTAGATTGGCAATATAATCGTGGAAGACCGCGGACGGCGCACTCTTAAACCTTTCCTCTTTTTTTTTTTTCAACGAATGAGCAAATAGATGAGACATAGGGCTATAAGAATTTTCCTCAAAGTTTGGCAAAGTTCTTGAGCAACAGCGGGTAACTCCTCCCAATAAAGTCCCACACTAGTTGTATCTTGCAGCGTGGACCGAGGCGCCAGGCGCGCCTTGTTCGTTTACCGAACACTAAAAGATCAAGACAGAATCTTCGTTGATGGAGTGGGGTTAGAATGATCGTTCGCTCGGTTGATGTAAATGCACCGATAGACGAGTCAACTTCTTGTACTAACCGATTCGCTACACATTAGCTAAGTATACTGTTTGCATCTCAAGTAAAATGCTAATGAGCAACTAGTGTGAGTGAGAGGGAAAATTGTGTTTTTATCAGCTATCTAAATAATGCGGGTTTTAGAGTTTTTACATATGTCGTAGTAAGATTTGATAATTAGGTTTTTTGCAAAAAAACTAGGGATTTTGCGAAAACCCAGATATTTTGATATAAGCATTAATTTTTTTTTCAATAATCCTGACATAAAGCAGTTTTTTTGCAAAAAAAACCTAGTATAATTGAAAATTATGAAACCTGCCTTAACTTAACCCTGATTGGCTAGATTAGTAAACTCTTATTCTGATTGGTTCTCTGTAGCGTCTAAGGATATTTTAACGAACCAATCAGAATAAGAGTTTACCAGCAAGCAATAATCTAGCCAATCAGGGTTAAGGAAGGTTTCAAAGTTTTCAATATTACTAGGTTTTTTGCAAAAAAAACTGCTTAGTGTCAGGATGATTGAAAAAAAGTAATGCTTATATCAAAAATTATCCGGGTTTTCGCAAAATCCCTAGTTTTTTTTGCAAAAAACCTAATTATCTAATCTTACTACGACACATACGCACCGAGTGTGTGGAATGAACTCTAATGTACTTATTAGTGACTTAATTAATGACGCATAGAATATATTAAATCAACAAGTAAGTAGGTAATACTTATCACACTTACTAGAGGCTGTACCACGGTTTCACTCGCGCGGATTTCTCATTACAAATCTCTTGTTAGTATTTATTGTATGTATAATGGTGTTTATTATTTATTTATTTATTGTTTAAATGTATATTAAATATGTACCTACCTTTCTATCATAATATTATGAAGTGCAAAGACTTGATTGACTGATTGAGGTTGCACTACGATTTATTGATTGTGTGATGCTTGTGTGTGTGCCGCACGACTGTCTATGGTCTTGGCAGAATACCAGCGTTGCATTTTTTATCTTATTTAATAAATGCAACATATGCTGAGTCAAGGCCCTTTCACATCCACAATACATGCAATTTTTTCTCTGTTGTATTTTTTATTTTATTTTTATTTTTTTACTATTGTTTAATTCATAGGGTATTGCTAAGGTTTTATTCATGCTGTAAATTTTGTTTGTATTATTGATGTGAATAAAGATTTGTCTATGTCTATGTCTATGTCTATTAAACACATAAATCCCGTTTTTTTCCGTTCCAATGGGAATTTCGAGAAATTATTCCTTAGTGCTCCGCTAGACTTCCCATAGGAACCCATTCCATATTCATGGTAAAGATGGGATTAGATAAAACTTTTTATCAAAAAATAAAACCGCCGAAAAAAAAACTGAAAAGCATAAAATAATAATCGAATTACTAAGTTCTTAAAGTAATGTAGGGTATATACCAAGTAATTTTGAGTCGGCGCCACAGATTCCTCGTACAAAGACCATTAAATTAGGTACCTTAAATTTAAAGAAATAACCAAAATTCATGCGCCGCGCATCAATCTTTACGTAATTATGGAATTTGCTTGTGTGGCGCGCCGACTTAAAATTACTTGGTATATACTAGGGTGGGTCAAAAAAATTTTTTTTAGATTTTTTGTTTGTAATAGTGATAAAAGGGTGCCTTTTGGGTTAGAATTGACGTGTACAAAGTTTTGTCCAAATACGACATCATTAACAGCCTCCGAATCGTCTTCAAAAATTTGGAGAATATAATTATTAGACGCCACTTCGTGAACCAAATTTTATATCTTCAAATTGAATAATTATATTATTTATTAATTTTTTATACTGCAAATATAGCCTGCTTAAGAAAAATATATATAAAAGTATATATTTATATCATTTACACTACAAATTGACTGCTTGATATTAAGGCGCGAGGGGCGGGAAATGCAGTTTGCTTCATTTAAATAAACTACTATTGAAACATTATTTTTCGCTTACGTTGACAGCGCTACAACAGGTCCCAGCCTCCAGCCCATTACGGAAGCAATTGCTAAACAACTAGAACTGAAAAAACCAACCTGTTGTTCAATTACAGCCCCTTCCTTTAAAGGTACTTGATTAAAAAGGCAACATGTTAGTAAGAATCAATCATATCATTACAGCATTGCTTCGTCTGTTTCGATTTGCCTTTTCAATGACGATTTAGCTTATAGATGACCTGAAAAGATGTCCCATGCCGAATGGGTTTTTGTTTGGAGAAGGTGAGCCCATAATGATTACTTTTACGCCCGATGTGATGTCGTATGAGGTGCGACAGGGTTATATCGTAGTCACGCCAACTTCATCCCCTCCTTGCCCTCTTCTTAGCATATTATAGGGTCCACAAGAAGCTGTATGCAATTAGGGATCAATTAAGCAAATAACCGCGCATTGGCTTCTTCTCGGAGGGAGACAGGGCTGTTCTCCCTTTGACAACTGCTCGGTGTACGGAAGCACCAAATGCTGCCCCCGCTCCGTACATTCGTGGCCCCAAGGCGACTTTTACGCCAGGCTGAAGATACCGTAGACTTATATTCTTGCGCCCAGAATTACTGAGCTTCGTTCACGAAAGCTCCAAGGTCTCGTCCTGCCGCGGCAGCCGCGACTCCTGCCCTGCCCGGCGGGGACGGGCCGCCTCTCGCTCGCGTTCGACTGTCTCCTTGGCGAGCATTGAAATATCTCACTCGAGTTAACGTTTTATTCATCTGTATGTTTCAACGAGAGATCAATAACAGAAGTTAATTAAATTTTGGCTACTTTTGCTGTTAGTTACCACCTTGATTTGCCATCAAGACTCATTCCAGCTGCAAAGATGAGGCAAGACCTTTATGAGAGCTCAGATCTGCTTGTAGGTATCTTCCAGATGACCTGAGAGACATACTAGGACCTGTTATCTACCTGTTACAAAGTTGCTAACTCTCCCACCCCGAGAATCTATAACCTGACAATGTTTCTGATCCTCAAAAATTATTTTCGAAAGTTAGGTACATCATGGCAAAATTCGAGTGTAGGAAGGATTTTCGTGCAGTTTAGAACAGAAATTAGATTAAAATTGGTAATAAGTTTAATAACAATGTTAAGTTAATATCAAAGAAGCTTTAAAATACTACATTTTATGTTGCAAAAAAAAACATATTTTAAACAAAAATAAATAAATTACAGTACTAAACAGAAAGGACAATTTTTTAATTTTTTATAAAATTCAACTTAAATTCGGAGGCTGAAGATGACATTTAATTATTATATAATTAAATACGTATGTTATTATCATGATTTAGCACCCTTTTATCACTATTACGTAAAAATATAAAACCTTTTTTTTTTCTCCATACAAGAGTGACCCACCCTAGTATATACCCTACATTACTTTAAGAACTTAGTAATTCGATTATTATTTTATGCTTTTCAGTTTTTTTTTCGGCGGTTTTATTTTTTGATAAAAAGTTTTATTTAAGTCCATAGTTTTTGCGTTCTCTTTTGTTTTCACGACTTGTTTTAGCAAAGATTAATTCATTCTTTTTTAACCGACTTCAAAAAAGGAGGTTATCAGTTTGACCTGTATGTATGTATTTATGTTTGTCCACGATTATCTCGCGTTTGGCTGAACCAATTTTGATGCGGTTTTCAGATAAGTATTTGTTACATTCAGAAGAAGGTTTTAGTACCTATTTTAATTGTTGAAGTTGTACCGGCTCTTGAGCTGGTGCCTCTGCCTAACCCTTCGGGGAATGAAAGGCATGAGATTATGTATGTATATTTTTCGAAACCAGAAGCAACCGATCGAGAACAAACAAAAAAAAAATATCTAGAGTTACATTTTTTCGCGCCATTCCCACTCCTCAAACACATCAACATAACAAAGTGCCCCATAAGAGAAAGAAGCCACCTGTGCCGTTATTATCATCGTCTCAACAAATATGGAGAAAACAACTGGAACAGATAAAAATTTGCATATAAACAATGTCGCGTGTTTTGGGGAATATTTTATTTTCCCCACTGGCAACACCGTAATATACGTGACAAGAATTGAGGCAGGAAATTGGCGGGAACACTTATACGGGGGAATTTTTTTGGGGAGACTGTGATTTTTATGCGATGAAGCAATTTCACTTTTGGGTGGGTTGTCTGGAAGAAATCTCTTTTATCGATAAGAAAGCCCATTGCACTCTGTATCTACAATTACCGTAATCATGCCATGGGTAGTATTTTTATCCTCTGAAAAAGTCGATGGTACTTGTAAATTTTCGGATGAAGACTTAAAAAATTCTACATGTGTCTAAAAGTGTGGCCACTTTAGGCAAACAACATCAGAAGATAATTTGTGCCCTAAAATTATTAAGAAAGATGATATTTATTTTGCGGATGGCGCTAGAAATGTTGCAACTATAGATAAGAGAATCCGCAACTTTAGTGTTTAACAAACTAGCGGTACCGGCGAACTAGCCTTACTATTTTATACGGAAAATTAAATCAATACATAGTATAAAACAAAGTCGCTTCCCGCGTCTGTCCCTATGTATGCTTATATCTTTAAAACCATGCAACTGATTTGATGCGGTTTTTTAAATAGATAGAGTGATTCAAGAGGAAGGTTTATAAATATAATACATGCGCAAAATACTAATAGGTGAGGCGGTACGAAGTTCGCGGGTCGACTAGTTTTAAATAAAAAAAAAAGAAGAATTGAATCAAGTACAGTGAAAGTGTTATGTGAAAGTAAAATGAAATAATCCGGTGTTATTATGATAACCACGAGCACAAATTAATAAAAAGTGGCAAAAATGTGAAAAAAGATGTACTTAGTAATTCTGCACTTTTTTACCTTTGTAAATTAATTTTAAAACTAAAGCCTACATTTTCCCTGTGTAATCCACCCCCCTTTATCACCCTGTATACTATAAACTCTAGCTAGATCTAATTATACACAAACTAATCATCGAGCATCTAAAGCAACAATGTCGCGTTCACATAATTCTATATTTGTTATATTCCTCTAATTATTTAATTCCCGACTGGACTGGGATACGTCACGTCATCCTCAATCATCAGGTTAATTAGCTCTGACTTGCTTGATTTGTAACTATTTTATCATTCAACTTTAAAACCTAAAAGCGATCTTACCTGTTACTTAAGAAGGTTCTTTATTGCTTGTAATGGCTTTATAACCTTCTGGTTTTGCGTAGCGGAAATGCATTACAACTACAATCTGTGCTATACGCCGCGCCGTGCACACAAATCGTTCTCTAATAACATGCAATATTGTCCAAAAAAAAGTTTTCTTCGTAATATAATGTGGAGAATTCTTGTGAGGGCCTCGTTCGGCTTGCGTTCGCCTGACACTACAACGGTCGGAGTTCAAACCCAACATTTTAAAGAATTTTCTTTAATTTGGTGTGATATAGTATATTAGTATGAAGGTGTGGTGGTTCGTGCTGCTGGTTGCCATGGCAACGAGGGTGAAGGGCTCTGCCGAGGTCATGTCTCACGTGACTGCCCATTTCGGGAAGTCTTTGGAAGAATGCAGGGAGGAGGTAAGACCTAGTTATTAGGTAGCCTTTCAAATGTCGAAAAGTACGGTGATTCTGCTCTTTATATTTATGTACTAACCCAAAAACTTTATCCAAAGATTCGGTCGGTGGGTCGGAGTTTTCTTATGAAAATTAAAAAAACTAGTTATCAAACTACCTAGGTATATACTATTAGCGATAAAGTATGTCTAAGATATATACAATATAGGTACTTAAACTGAACTTAGTTGAGAAATGTGGAAGCAAAGGCGAATTCAACTCTATTAAAGAAAACAAAAGTATGAAAAAAGACATATCTGTCATCGCTATAGTAGCATCCTATTATCGATGAAGTAGATAATTACAGACATCATACGTTGCATTTACTTAGTTTAGCCCTTAGAAAAATTGGGTTATTCCATTAGGCTCTTAAAATCTTTTTTTTTTTAATTTCCATTAAGTCTTAAGTTTAGCCACTATTTAAATTGAAGATAAAATGTATGCCTGTCTATGGATTTCTTATATATTTGTTATTTTGTCGATTGTAGATTTACATCAAACAAACATAGAGCTGGAGATAGAACAAGAGCGTTATTTCTTGATAGTTTAGTACTGACAGAACTTCAGGTCCGTTTATACTAAAACTATTTGATCGAATGAGCATTCGCTCGTTTGATGTAAATGAATGAACCCTTAGTAAAAACAGCATCTTCTGTTTTCTAGTCCCTCTCTTATACTTATTCCAGTCAGGCCTCACTACGGAGGTGATGGAGGAGTTCCACCACTTCTGGCGCGAGGACTTCGAGGTGGTGCACCGGGAGCTGGGCTGCGCTATCATCTGCATGTCGCACAAGTTCGCCCTCCTCCAGGAGAACGCCAGGATGCACCACGAGAACATGCATGACTACATTAAGAGCTTCCCTCAAGGTAATCTTGGTTATTGATATAGGTAATTCGGATATATTAGATACGGCCCCAAGATGGGCGGCGGCACAGCTTGAGGCACTGTTCCGCCGCAGCTCCAAAGGCGAGCCGAGGAGGGAACAACATGCTCTCCCCGAGCACGTAGCTGATAGCAGCTGAGCGTGGGAAGAACTTCGGACGCCAGTAATGCGTGGTTCCCGGGGTCCTTCCCAAAAGCGCCAAGACGGCCGCCGGGGGGATTTTAGTGGGTGCGAGCCCCACATACCCCCGACGCTCCCCCGAGCGTCGGGAAATGCGATAGGCATTTCCCCCCGTTACAAAAAAAAAAGGCTGAACTCGTTGAATGAAAGGGCTTTGCTCGGAGCTTCCTTCGAATCAGAAATGATGAGATACACAGAAGCACTAAAGACATCGACGAAGAATTGCAATCCTTAGGTGGCAATTTAATGGTCAGGGAATAATGAATAAATGAATGAATAAATGAATGAATGAATGAATGAATGAATGAATGAATGAATGAATGAATGAATGAATGAATGAATGAATGAATGAATGACTGAATGAATGAATGAATGAATAAATGAATGATATCTTTATTGCACAAAAAACACAAAAACAAGAACATTATTAGTACAGTAAGTTGACATAATATATGAAATGCATATGGGAATATGCATAGTTCAGCAATGAATTGACTTCGCCTTATGCAAAATAGGATAAGTTCTTTACAATTAGGAGGTATTGTAGTTTCCTAGACTTTCAATAAGTGCAATTTTGTTTACTTGTGAAACACAATTGTGGTCAAAAAAAAATTTTTAAATTAAAAAACGAAGGTAATTTCGGAGCTTATACAAAATAAAGTTTTCGTCAGACATGCAAACCAAAATTTATACAGACTAATGGGTGGTATTAATGGTAATGATGGTCTGGCAGGGTCAGACATCGTCTCAATTTTAGAGAGAGAGAGCATCTTCCTTGTTCTGTGGTCTCAATCAATATCAATACATAGTATAAAATAAAGTCTTTTCCCGCGTCTGTCCCTATGTATGCTTAAATCTTTAAAACTAAGCAAAGGATTTTGATGGTTTTTTTTTAAAGATAAAGTGTTTCAAGATGAAGGTTTATAAGTATAATACATGCACAACATAGTAATAGGTTAGGCGGTACGAAGTTCGCCGAGTCGACTAGTAAACAATAAGATATTATTTTCATTAGACTTTTTATTTTCGATATTTTCATGTTAACACAAGTTGCACTTCTATTCCAGGTGAGCTGATCTCACAGAAGATGGTCGACCTGATCCATGGATGTGAGAAGATTTACGAAGAGATTCAGGACGACTGCGACCGCGTCGTGAAGGTGACAGCGTGCTTCAAGAAAGGTGCCCAGGATGCCGGCATAGCTCCGGAGATTGCTATGATTGAAGCAGTCTTGGAGCTCTATGATTAATTTTAACTATTCCAAATTGATCTAAGTTGGAAGAAGTTTTTTGGTCATGTCCCTTTTGAGTTAGATTTATTTAATTGCTTATTAATCAATAATAGACGTTTTAGAAGTGGTTGTGGTCAGTTTTTGTTGGAAAAACTCATGTGCACATCAGGGACATACATTTTTTCAGTATGATTTTGCAAAATAAGACTCCTAGTGCATCGAATATTTTGCACGCGGGGTCAAAAACTATATCTCAAAATAATACCAATAACTGTTTCGTCAAGAGCTCTGGAAAGTGTAGTTTTTTCGCTTTTCTGACGCTTGCGATGGCGGCGGTGTATTAAAGGGGTAAAATTCACAGACCTATAAGTAATTTACATGGAAATAATGGGAATGAAAAGTGGGACAATCTTATGCTCTTAATATTTATAAATGCAAAACTAATAAAATGGCCTCTAGTTGGATCTGTGCCATTCAACACTTCACAAAGGACCGGCCTCCATCCTGTGATGCTAAAAATTTTGAAATAATCCTAAAAACTTGAAATCAATTTTACCGAATTGCTACTGAAATTATTGTATAAAGTACAAAAGCTCCTGACCTAAACTTTAAAACTTCTTCCAACTATTAGGTAAAAAAAATTTACTATGGCAAAGTTTTCAAGGGCTGGTTATGATGTGATCACTTCATTATTTACAAGTTATATTTAAATTTATTGTTTGAGCAAAATACAATGAAATCCGATTTCAAATCATAACTATTTTTATTTTCTGTTTGTTCTATGGTATAAAAATCTAATTACTAACTCTTTATAACAAGTCACTATGACCTAGTAACTAGATCCTCGTTAATGCAAATTAGTTAAGTCCATTTAACGTATGTGTCAGGATCTACGGACTCGCGGAAAGAGTTCACATGTTTCTATTAAGTTTTCATAGAAACAATTTTTATTGAATACTGGAATAGCACTGCAAAATTCCCCCCTTTTTCTAACATGCCACAGGTTAATATCTGAATTTCTATCGCAGATATAAATAATAAAATGTACATACATACAATCCTGAATGACACCAGATAATGTAATCTTTAGGTACCCTAATGATCTACCGAGTATTGCCTAAAGTGCTAAAATTATTTTGTCATTCCGGATCATCATTATTTGTTACTAGTGGGCGCTTCGTCAGCACAATTTTTCTTCAAACATAAAATTCCCAGTTTTCCCGTGGGAATTTTGGGATAGAAAGAAGCTTATGTCTTTTCTCAGGCTCTAGACTAATCCTGTACCAAATTTCATTCAAATCGGTTCAGCAGTTTTCTAGTGAACGCGAGACAGACAGACATGTCTGTCGAGTAACTTTCGCATTTATAATATAAAGTATGGATTTGCCATGTTTTATTCAAAAAAAATCTGGATGTCATTAAAAAAAATACTAACTTTGCTTTCACCGTTTAGGAGTCAAATTTTGTGAAAAATAATATTTACGTTTACTACACACCACAGCACACCAGCTTATAATATTGGCTCTGTTAGCCATTAGTCTTAGCGAACCTTAAAAAAAACTTCATAATCACACAGAAGTTTGTTTAATCAAACCCTTTTCAAACGACCGTTATTAGCACTTGGCTAACGAGACGATCACCGCACAGTACATGCAATTAAAACTGATATAAAACCTAGTTAGGAACCAACTAGTGATGGATTAAGCCATGGAAGTGACGATGTTCAGGCTTGTGGCTCTAGGGCTCGTGTGCCTTTCGTTGGGGAGGGTGAGGGCATCGCAGGTGGTGATGAAGGATTTCTCAGTTGGATTTGTCAAGGCTTTGGAAGACTGCAAGAAGGAGGTAAGGTTTTTATGGCTAAATATAGGTAAATTGATGCTTGGCACATGCTTGGAGTTTCACAGCGTGATCGAATCAGAAATGATGAGACAAACAAAAGAAACATAAACATGGACATAGACCCCAAAAATTTCTAAAGTAACGCGGCGCAATTGGCAGTGCACATTCAAAGAAAAAAAGACAACCCACAAGGTGGTCGAATGACCTGGTAAAAGATGCAAAATACTTGGGCAGATCTGTGGTAGAGCCCGATGTCCAACAGTGGACGTCTTTCGGTCAAGCTGATGAAATTGTATTGAAATTAATATTTTGTAATGGATTGTTTGATAAATTCATGTTAAAAAGTTGATTTGAGAAAACTTCCCTATATTTCTTAGTTAGTGCTTTAGGCTACGAACGCACAGGCGGGTTTTTGCCGCGCGGATTTTATGTAACATATTGAATCCTATGGAAGTGTGCGCACCAGCGGATAAAAAACCGTAACAACACGCTTGTGCGTTCGGGGCCTATGAATAAGGTTGAAAATTAAATAACAAACTTTGACACCGCGCGGAAATCAAACCGCCTGTGCGTTCGTAGCCCTAGATACCTATGAAATTGAAAATAAAAGAGCAATAAAAACTTTTTATCAAAAAATTAAACCGCCGAAAAAACTGAAAAGCATTAAATAATTGGGAAACATTTTCTATTAGGACTTAATTTACTCACTTCTTAAAGTAATTTTGGTTAACCAAGAAATTTTAAGTCGGTGCCACACCACACAAGCAAATTCCTTAACTACCTATAGCGCGATGCGCGGCGGCACACGTTTTTCGGTTATTTCTTTGAATTTCAGGTAATTTAGTGATCGTTATTCGTTGATTCTGTGGCACCGACTCAAAATTTCTTGGTTAACCAAAATTACTTTAAGAAGTGAGTAAATTAAGTCCTAATAGAAAATGTTTCCCAATTATTTAATGCTTTTCAGTTTTTTCGGCGGTTTAATTTTTTGATAAAAAGTTTTTATTTTTTGCTTTTCAGTTTTTTTTGGGCTAATTTTTTTGACCCCACCCAATCACCCTCCACAGCGTGGTCGCACCCCACAAGGTGGCCACACAACCTGGTTAAGGTTTAGGGACTAACAGAATGAGTTTCGATCACGACCGGTCGGTGAGGCGATTTTTGAGGGAGGCCTATGTCCAGCAGTGGACGTCTATCGGCTAAGATTATGATTATTAACATTCATATAAAAAAGACTCATACTTATACCTAGCAGTTATCATGTAAATCACAACACGGCAATACAATCTGTGAGTGAACAATAAAGTCACCCCTATTTTTCCACCCTTAGGGTTGGAATTTTATTTTCAAATTTTTATGGGACCAACTTCAAGGTATACCCTGTCGATTAAAAAAGGAATTATCAAAATCGGTCCACACAGTAAAAAGTTATGCGTGATCATACATAAAAAAAAAAAAAAAAAAAAAAAATATATACGCGACGAATTGAGAACCTCCTCCTTTTTGTTTTTTCGTCGGTTAAAAATGATTATTATTATGATTATTATAAAGGTCGACATACTGATGACCGTGTGGATAACGTTAAGTGACCCTTAAGCTGATATTTAGCGGGTTCTAAGATTACACACAGCCAGTTTACAGCGATGCTAGCGCCATTCGCGAAAAAAATATATAACTTCTAACTAAGGCAAATATCAAAAATGTGGCACAGTATGACACTAGATAATGTAGCCTAGTATTTTTAGGGCACTTTTGTATAGATTTTAAATTAAAGAGCAAAGAAATGTACAAAGTGTCTGTGTATAATTTTGTTCTTTAAAGTTAGGAATAATTACTGTGCTCAAAAAATTCTAAGTAACATTATCTAGTGTCATACTGTGCCACATTTTTGTTATTTGCCTTAGTTTAGAAGATATAACTTTTTTTCGAGAATGGCGCTAGCATCGCTGTAAACTGGCTCTTAAATTTGTACTCGGAAGTCGTTTTTGTCTTTGTCTCTGTCAAGCGTAAGCTGAATTCTGAATTCGTGTTGAATTCCTACCGGGTCCATTTTACTATAGGAAATCAACATACAAAATAAAAATACTAAAAATAACATTAGATTGCAAATTCACTCCTCCTTTTAATCGAAGCAAAACAGAAATTTTGTATAATTAAAGAGTTTTATAAAAAGTGCCTACAAAAATAAATTAGCAAAATTACGTTTCGGTTTTTGCTTCAATTAATTCTGAGGCTCTCACCCTTTAACCTTCGAGTTACGTAGAGCTCATAGAATAGAATAGAATAGAATCATTTATTTGTTATCACAGGTCAGGTACAGATATTAATGTAGTACAACAGAGTATCACTATGATATACATTTTTTTAGGTATACAAATATTGTTTATTATACTTACTTATAGCCTTAAGGCTTGGTGGTTCAAAAATTTGTGTTTTTGAGATTTTTTTAAACAATCTGAGACATACAAAATTGATGTCTTCATTCTGAAAAAAATATATGTGTTAGTTAAGGATCTAATCTAGTCATCATACTAAAGGGAAACAGGATCTAATTAATTTTAGTTGATAGAAAAAAATCTCAAAGTTACCCCTTTTTGTTCCGTTTTTTCCATTTTATTTTTAAACCGCTGATTGTTTTTATTTGATTTTTGGAATGAAAATTGCTGACCTTAAATTTTAGACATACTACTATAGTAAGAATTTTTAAGTTTAACGAAAAGACAAAAAACCAGCAAAAACTAAAAAAAAACATCGTTTTCGCGCGGTCCGATGCCATGCCGCGCCGCTCCCTACCCCGTCAGTACCCTTGTGGCCACGGCCGAGGCCGGTTCTGTGTCAAATTTTTGTTTTCGCGCTCTCGTATTTCGTTTTATTTTTATTCAAATGTAAACAAGTTTTGACAACAGATGTCAAAACAATGAACCATAACATCTGATTAGGATCTATATGAAGCTGAAAAAAAACAATTTTGATACCGATATTACATTTAAAAAACCGTCGCATTACAAACTTACCTTTTTTATTTTCACAGACAAAACTTAAATCGTAGGGATGATAGAACAATAGCTGCTGACGAAAACTTGGTTGTTTAACTGTAGCAGCGAGCGGTCTCAGATCAGACAGTGATATTATAATATTATATAAACATACATAGACCTAAATATTTTACACAAGTTATTTTGCGTATAGTGCTTGATAGCTCAGACTTGCCTTTGGAAAGTTTAATAGCTCGAATTTCTGCCATCTTGGTTTCAAAATGTTGGTAGGTATGTCATTTTCGTTATCAGCGAACCCGGAAATCTACTTATTAAATAATTTTTCTCGTAAAAAACCTATATACTTACAATGCAATATACGCGCTACCGCATCCAGTGTGCCCGCCAGTTTGAGAATTAAACAATAGATAATAGAGGTACACAACAATTTTATTTAATCCAACAGTACACGCAAAATCATACCTACAATATAATTAAAAACAAAAAACATAGTTTACCTTCAGTTTACATATTTAACTAAAATAAAATAACATGTATGTAATGTAAATGTGCATGGCGTGCCAGAGAAGAGGCCTATGTCCAGCAGTGGGCTCTTACAAGCTGATGATGATGATGATGAATGTATTGTCAAGCCTTTTTTTCTGGCTTACTCCGCACTTTAGGTATAAACCTGCAAGTACGTGCGGCGGCAATACGGAAGCGCAGCGTTCTACTTTGTCTATGCCTAAATACAGAATGTCAAATCAGAAGAAACCCAAGTTTCTTAAAATTAAAAAAATATTTAAAAAAATATATTAAGTACATTTTCAGAAATAATTAAATTGTGTACTTCTTACAATATTAATTTATTTTTTGAAAATAACACCATCTTAATGTGATCCGTTACAATAATTGTAATTATTAGAGGTACAATTGCGGCACTCATGCAAACGAACGTCTAAAAACTTTTTTATCAAAAAATTAAACCGCCGAAAAAAAAACCGAAATGCATAAAATAATAATATAATTACTAAGTTCTTAAAGTTATGTAGGGTATACCAAGTAATTTTAAGTCGGATATCCGATTCGGATATTTTCTTTTTGATCAATAATTGTCTTCGGATTAGTTTTTATTTTATTAGACTTTAGTCTAAAGACCCTCTAAGAAAACCCTTTAAGAAAAAGTCCTTTGAAGTCAGATCTGGTGGTGGCCAGGGAATGACGACTACTCTTAGAGAAATAAATTACGGACGATAGGGAAAGTGGTTTAAGAGATGTATCTATTTCCCGCATTTATAGGTATGTAAACATAGTAAATTGAGCAAAAAGTTATCAACTCAAACTATATAGTAATTTGTATGTAATGTTTTTTGAGTCACAAAATCAAATTAAAACAATCAGTAGTGTATTTCTAATGGAAAAAAACACTACAAAAAGGGTTTACTTTGTTTTATTTCTACAGAGTGAAATTCATTAGATCTTGTTACTTTTCAATAACTTGTCTAAACTAAATCCTACATCTATATTTTTCAGAATTAAGAAATCTGTTTTATATTTCTCAGATGGTTTAAAAAAAAACTCGTTATTACAAATACCTTACCTAAACGCAAATTCTTGTTAGCTGAAACGAAAATCGGAAAGAAAAATTGTGCGGTAGGTATAAACATCTCGATTTAACTTCGGCTTGTATGAAAAGTAATAAAATTTAAAACTGCCGCGACATTTCGCATTTCGACGCGCGCATGTCACAGCTGCGAGGGTGGGGGACCCTCATACCTAATTAGGTAAGAAGCTTCAAACTACAGGTCCTTAAGTAATTAAAGCTGTGGTCAACTAAATAAGTTTATAACTTTAATAAAACTATTAGAAAACAAAAATAGAATAACAAAAAGAGATCTTTCCTACATACTGCTAGGAACATGAAATATAATTCTAGCACTACAACCACATCATATAACTTTTCTTATGTATGTAGGACACATGAGTATACCACATACATAGTTTCAAGCATTAATTTTATTTATATTCCATAATAAGGAATATTATTCAGTTACTTACCATAAACTAATCATCATCAATACATAGTATAAAACAAAGTCGCTTCCCGCGTCTGTCCCTATGTATGCTTATATCTTGAAAATTTGCAACGGATTTTGATGCGGTCTTTTTTTATAAATAGAGTGATTCAAGAAGAAGGTTTATAACTTTACTATAATACATGCACAAGATAGTAATAGGTTAGGCGGTACGAAGTTCGCCGGGTCGACTAGTTAATTATAAAGTTAATCAAATCAATAGTAGCTGACTCGGCGAACTTCGTACCGCCCAGCATTCTGCATTTTTGAGAATATTTATTAGCCTATGTCACCCGGGGATAGTGTAGCTTCCCAACAGAGAAATAATTATTGAAATCGATTCAGTATTCTCGGGGCCTATTCAATACAAAAGAACAAATTTTTATTGTAATTGTAATATCACAAAAGAAAAAAAAAAAAAGAGATAAATTGTAAAGTAGAGTTTGTTACCCCTTTCTTCTCTACGCTGTAAAATCATTGCGAAAGGGAGTAGAATCATTTGACAGAGGAGGGCTCGTTTGGGAACGTCTCCAGGCGACCATTGTCGTAAAGCAAGCCAAACATTTGCCTGAGCCAATTTGTGGGCACCCTGAACTACCTCGCCTCTCGCAGTATAGGATACTTTACCAAATAAGGTATCAATAGCGATTAGATTAGATGTAGTCTAATTGACTTTCAATAAGTGATATCTTGTACCCTATATTGAATAAAGATTTATTTGATTGATATTTGATTTGACCTGTATGTATGTATGAATGTTTGTCCGCGATTATCTCGCGTTTGGCTTAACCGATTTTGATGCGGTTTTCAGTAATGTATTTGTTACATTCAGGAGAAGGTTTTAGTACCTATTTTAACCGACTTCAATAAAGAGGAAGTTCTCAGTTTATGTATATGTCAGTTTGTTGAAGGCGGGTCTCTTTTTGCAAAAAAGAAATTATTAACTTTTTAATTACAATATTGGTATAGATAGATAGGATACCTACATACAATACAAGGTATCGCTTGCGTGCTAAGCGTGTGCACCTGGGTTCGATTCCCGGCGGCAAGAACATTTTTATGATATGAATATCGATGTTTGTTTCCGGTCTGGGTGTAATGTTCGTCTCTGTATTAGTATGTTTCGGGCACCCTAAATACAGGTTCTTCCTAGTTAGGGGCTCTGAGTGCGATGCGTCATTATTATCGCTTAATATAAGTCACTTACTTACCTACCTTATCTAACCCACAGTGGCGGACACGATCGGCGTAACACTTCCGGTTTTTCTGTATTGCAAAATAGCTCTTGTTCTTTGGTAACAAAGTCTAGGGCTGACGAAACCATAGACAAATCTGTTACGCCCTCCTAGACCGCGAATATACGTATACAGCTGTTTATGTCACGCGTAAATTGATTTCGTTAGTTAGGTAAATTGATTTTTAATGGCTTTTGAGTAACTTTTTACGTACAGTGGCGGACACGGTCAGCGTAACACTTCCGGTTTTTCTGAATTGCAAAATAGCCCTTGTTCTTTGGTAATACAGTCTAGCCCCCGCAGCATGACGGACCATTTGTCGAATCTAACTGTCACTTTTATTATGATAATCCAGTTTCCCAAAAGTAAACCACGGTCATTTATAGTTCTTCCACTTCCACATTTATTGTTACAATTCCAATATTTCCTCTTTTTATTTTCACAGTAACACTTTTTTCCAAACGTCATCATTCTAACCTCTCAATCCGCTCCCATCTTTACATCCTGTTACTTCTTACATTTACAAGTCCTTCTTTTAATTAATAAACATTATTCATCATATTTAATAACTTTCTTATTTTAATTATATATCATATTTCTTAAGTCTTTTATTTATAATATTCGTTTCATTAATAAGTATTTTAACATTATTCTATTAAATAAAGCACTTTTAATAATGGAACAGCCATCTTTAGTCAATAACCTCAGAACAGTATTCCTAAAAATGCTTCATTACTTTTATATTTCACCGGAAACTATTTTTTCTTACTATTATTTTTATATTTCTTACACTTTTAATCGCTTTTGATATTTCAATGCGGGAAAATGTACCACTGCAGCGGTGGTAGCATGACGGACAATTTGTCGACTTTGTCGTATCTATCTGTCACTTTTGTCGATCATCTCCATACATTTTCCCGCATTGAAATGTCAAAAGCGATTAAAAGTGACAGAAAGTTTCGACAAATGGTCCGTCGTGCTGCGGGGGCTGGGGCGGTAACATGACGGACAATTTATCGAATTTGTCGTATCTATCTGTCACTTTTGTCGATCATCTCCATACATTTTCCAGCATTAAAATGTCAAAAGTGATTAAAAGTGACAGTTAGATTCGACAAATGGTCCGTCGTGCTGCGGGGGCTGCGGCGGTAGCATGACGGACAATTTGTCGAATTTGTCCTATCTATCTGTCACTTTTGTCGATCATCTCCATACATTTTCCCGCATTGAAATGTCAAAAGCGATTAAAAGTGACAGAAAGATTCGACAAATAGTCCGTCGTGCTGCGGGGGCTGGGCTGACGAAACCATAGACAAATCTGTTACGGCCTCCTAGTCCGTGACTGTACTACTTGCTTGCCCAAGCTTTTATTTCACCAAGAATGAAGGTACAGTCACGGACTAGGAGGCCGTAACAGATTTGTCTATGGTTTCGTGAGCCCTAGACTGTATTACCAAAGAACAAGAGCTATTTTGCAATACAGAAAAACCGGAAGTGTTACGCCGATCGTGTCCGCCACTGTACCAAAGAAGTACTAAGGAGCTTGGCTTCATCATTTCACCTACTTTAGTATGTACAGTGGCGGACTAGGAGGCCGTAACAGATTTGTCTATGGTTTCGACAGCCCTAGTCTGTATTACCAAAGAACAAGAGCTATTTTGCAAATCAAAAAAAAAAATGATGAAGAGCTATTTTGCAATACAGAAAAAATGGAAGTGTTACGCCGACCGTGTCTGCCACTGTACCTACTGGGGTATACTATTACGGCCACATTTTGCAATATTGCTTTTCTTCCTCTGCGTATTTTTCTATTGACTTGCAAATGTGACGGTCATAGTATCCCTGACCTAGATAGTCTAAAATAACTACTAATGACAGAAGACCCCGCTTTATGCCGGATTCGATTCCCGGAGGCGAATATTGTCAATGTAAATGAATCGTGGTTCGTTGATCTCGCTAAGACTAGAGAACGGTCGGCCAGATTAAGCTGATTTTGGTTTTGAAATGTTCGTAGTAGTGGAAAGGTTTAAAGGGTGAAAAAATATAAGTTTTTTAGGAATTGAAAAGGCGCAATACGAAGTTCGCAGGGAAACTTCAAATAAAAAAATGTTTAATCAGCTGACGGGGTCAATTTACGGGACAGCTCTGCTGTTTTTTTGTTTTGAAATGGTGGGCTGAATCTCTCTGTAACATTTCTCTTCTGAATTAATTATGCATTATTTTATGTTAAGTTAAGTTTTTTTTTTAATCGAAGCTTTTCACTTCGTTCGCAACCTAATGGGAATTTCCAAAGTGTGTACTTTATGATTAAGAGGATAAAGAAAGACTAATGTTATGCATAATGCACACGGGTTTCGCCGAAACGTGTATCGTTTTGAGTTCAAGCTAAGGTCCAACGCACACTTGTCGAAGCGCGGCAAAACAATAGTCTTTAAATAATTTATTTTTTACAAAAAAGGAACCCGCCTTCAATTAACTGACACATACATCAACTGAGCACTTCCTCTTTTTCGAAGTCGGTTAAAATAGGTACTAAAACCTTCTCCTGAATGTAACAAATACTTATCTGAAAACCGCATAAAAATCGGTCAGCCGAAAGCGAGATAATCGCGGACAAACATACAGGTCAAACTGATAACCACCTTTTATGAAGTCGGTTAGAAACGGCACGCGATTGCTTCTCAACCCTGTGCCATAAAAGTTCTAGACTAGTTTAAATTATTAAGAGCCAGTTTACCGCTATGCTAGCGCCATTCCCGAAAAAAATTGATATCTTCTAAACTAAGGCAAATATAAAAAATGTGGCACAGTATGACACTAGATAATCTTGCTTAGTATTTTTTGAGCACAGTAAAGTAGTCCTAACTTAAAAGAACAAAATTATAAACAGATTGTTACTAAAAGTGGCCACTTTTAGCAACACTCTGTAGCTTTCTTTGGTCTTTAACCATACAATCGTGCCCTAAAAATACTAGGCTACATTATCTAGTGTCATACTGTGTCCGATTTTTGATATTTGCCCTAGTTTAGAAGATTTTAATTTTTTTCGGGAATGGCGCTAGCATCGCTGTAAACTGGCTCTTAAACTGGACCTAAGAACCTTAAAACTACATCTAAATGATGTGCAAAGCGGTAAATTTTATAGAAATAAAAAACATGTTGGTATAAAAACATATTTTAATTTTTATTCACACTTATTATTTTAACTTATTCGAGTATTTAACACCGTTACTTTTAGAAGTCGCTTACGGCTGTGTGTCGTTATATGCTTATGAGCCAGTTAACAGCGATGCTAGCGCCATTTGCAAAAGAAAAAATATATCTTCTAAACTAAGGCAAATATCAAAAACCAAGTGGCCACTATTAGCAACACTTTGTAGCTTTCTGTGGTCTTTAACTTAAAAGCTATACAACAGTGCCTTTAAAATACTAGGCTAGATTATCTAGTGTCATACTGTGCCACATTTTTGATATTTGCCTTAGTTTAGAAGATATTACCTAATTTTTTTCGCGAATGGCGCTAGCATCGCTGTAAACTGGCTCTTAAATCTTTAAAACTATGCAACGGATTCTGATGCGTATTTTTTTTATAGACAGAGTAATTCAAGAGGAAGGTTTATAAGTATTATACATGCACAAAATAGTAATAGGTTAGGCGGTACAAAGTTAAATTTTAAGATTTTTAAGATTCCTGAAATCATTTTTATTACTAGTGGTTCTTAGGCTATGCCGTTTGTAAGTTGCCTGTAAGAAATCTCTCTTTGCGATAAGGCCTGCCATTGTGTCCCATCAATGTATTACTTTAAGTAAATGTTCTTAAGGTGGTAACTCTCGCTATGGTACGAAATTCAATTTTTTTCGTGTTTTTTATTTATTCTGGCGAAAGTATACATTTTTAATAAAGTTTAAATGAATTCGCGTATGTAAAAAACCATCTCCCATATTGTAATACAACGTTTTTTGAAGACAGACCTACAGATTTTGTGTGTAAGGGGTAAAAGGCCAAAAAGCAAGTTCCTTGAATATACACAAAATCGGTAACTCTGTCTTTCAAAAACGATATATCACAATGTGGGAAATAGGTTTTTACGTACGCGAATTAATTTAAACTTTATTTAAAATGAAAACTTTCGCCAAAATAATTAAAAAAACGTGAAAAAATTTGAATTTCGCGCCATACCGTGAGTTACCGCCTTAAGTTGAAGTAGTAACGATGGTGGTGCCCTCATGTAAAAAAAAAAAGTAATACTTTACAAATTTTGCTAAAGAAAAGCCCTCTAAAATGTCTTAAATTATTTTTTAAATACATTATTAAAACGAAGAAACTCAAAGGTGAAAAATACAATCGTTTAATTTAAAGACAAAAAAACTAGTGTATACCTACGAAAGTTTATAAATTTCCTAGAAAATTTATAAGTTTATGGTTCTTGTTAATTTCCGGTGACATATAAATTACTTATTGAATTCATGAAGGTTTTTTTTTAAACGAGAGTGCCCCATTGCATATCTACATATATTATGTATCTACATGTAATACATTTACAATAAAATTTTATGACAGCATTGTGATGTGACTTTTCACCTTTCTTATCTATCACTCACTATCACAAACACGTTTAAAATCAGAGATTCAAAGAAGCGAAAGTTTGGATGTACGTTTGTTACTACTTCACGGCCAAACGGCTGGAGCAATTTCAATTGACGTCTGTTTGACAAAGACTTTAATACAAAGAAGGTTGTTGATAAATACCACTAAAAGTTATAGAATTTGTACTCTTCTCAATGATCAGGAACGCAAACGGTCTGTTTGCTTCAAAACGTATAGCACCAATACGGTTTGCAAACTCTGCTACAGTCACCGCAGAGGCAGTTGTACCTTCCTCGGTTACTTCTATTTCCGCTTTATGAATTACATTGCTGACGTACAGTGGATATCTAGCAATATGATCCAACCTCGCACTAGGTTTGAACAGCTCAATGATTCTCATACGTTGCAACGCATCATTCAGATTCAGTTTTGACTCTATTTTGAACCTTGGTATATAACAATCTACTTCATCGTCGGCAAATTCTTCGACTGATCGTTTCATTTCGGTAAATATGTAGTCTAGGGTAACATTTTTAAGATTATGAATCATAGCCTCTAGGCTTACTTTGAGGTTTGGTAGCATTATGAGCATAGAAAGTCGATTTTGTTCTCCGTACGGTAGCTCAATGATCCTCCCTTGCAATTCTCTTATGTTAGCGAAAGGATAAGCAGCACGATTGTACATCATGTTGACTTGACCGATAACTTCACCATTATTGTTGTAGAATGGTCTTTTTTCAGTTGAAGATGCGTTGAACGGTGACGACCACTGCCCTTTAAAGTACAGTGCACTTAGCAGTAGCATTTTCGCATTATCAAAAGTACTCGCATCAACAACATTAGTTATTCTACCTTTTGTGAACCTCGTAATATAATTGTTTATTAATTTCGCAGTCTTGTCCTGCTGTGCGAAGTTCAATTCGCTGATATTTGTAGCGTAATACGTAGTGGCAATTGTTCTGAAATCTCTCTCTAAAACAAGATCTTCGTGTAGGTAGATAGCATTAACTCGAAATAGTTCAACAGTACTCGTGTTCACAACTAAATACTGCAATATCTTTCCAAATTCCTTTCTAACAATGTCTGTGTAGCCAATTCTTGCAGCGCGACGAACCTCCGTATTAGTTTTGCCTACTGCACCTTCCGCTATGACAGCCAAACATGTCCATACAGTCATAGGTGACAGAATAAGGTTTTGATTCAAGTTTTGCCCTTGCGCGGAGTGGAATAACAGTTCAACTGAGAAGTTTCCAATCGATTCGCTGAGTCCAGCGTGTAAATTCTGCAGCGGAGCATTTTGAGTTCTTGTTAAAGATACGATCGCACAAAACACAATACCGAATAGAATCATTATAATTTTTTTACGGATCACACTCGTATTATAATTTTGTCACCGCGAGCTCATATCGCGTAGATAATGTCCCGCACGAATGAGGAAAAATACGCTTTGTAGGAAACCTGTATTCGTTGTCGGCGGTGGCGGCAGGCGGGTTGAGTAAGCGTGTTTTTAATCAAGGCTTGGTCGTTTCTTCGTAATCAAGTTCGGTGCAAAAACAAGGAAATACCCAACAAGTGGCCAAACAAAGAGCGCAAGAAAGAAAACAAAGATGACTGACCTGACTGACAGACAGTCTGACACCCTGACACCTGTGACAAGCCTGTTAGAGTATATTATCATACTCTTTAGTGTTTTAACTTGCCTGTCTGTGTCAGTGTCTATTTAAGAAAGTGACTTTTATAAAAACCATTGAGACATGTTGTTTACCCAAGAATAAAACTTCCTATTATTTTTACTTTCTAAGTTTTCTTTATTATAAATTGCTTTAACTCCTTAAAACTTAAACCACTGCTGCTAACAACAAAAGGTTATGGTACCAGAACAAATAGAAAAATGGATTCTGCACAAAATATAACTTCGAAGCTAAATATTGGCAATCTTGAAGGTAAGACCAACTGGCCTACCTGGAAGTATAAAGTTTCCATTCTATTAAGGAGTGTTCCTCGAGCAATTGATATTGTCGAAGGAAGATGGCAAAAACCAGTAGCAGTCGTTGGAGGAGAAGGTGACAATGCTGCTGATGTGGCTGCATATGCCAAAACAGACAGTAGCGCCCTTCTCATCATGACTACTAACATGAATGAAGAATCCTTAAGAAAAGTTATGAGGTATAACACTGCTCGTGATGTATGGCAAGAGCTACACCGGCTTTACGATGGAACATCCGAAGATCGATCATATAATCTGTGCATGAGCTTCTTCAGTTATCAAAAGGTAACGGAAGACGATGTGTCTACGCACCTGTCAAAGCTGAAGAATATTTGGGCAGAATTGAACCAAGAGTTATCAAAAGACAACAGACAGGAGCTCCCTGAATTACTTCTGATCTGTAAAATACTTAATACTCTTGGAGAAGACTACTTCGGATTCAAAAGTAACTGGCTTCTCATTCCCAAAAATGAGCGAAATGTAGAAAACTTGACCAGTCATCTGTGTGCGTATGAAAGAGCACTCGCAGCCAAAAATGGCGAAAGCAAAGCAGAAGCCCTTGCTGTCAGACCCGAGACTAGCAAAAATTCTCAATCAGAAAAAAGAAAAATAAAATATTGCAAATATTGCTTGAACCAAGGACATCTCATAAAACAATGTTACATTTGGAAAAGAGATGGACGTCCCCCGAAGCCTCAAGCTGTCGATGCCAAAGAGAAGGCACACAATATTATATTAAGTGCGTCCTTTACATCCCCCCAAGAAATGAACGATAGACAGAACTGGTATGTAGATAATGGTGCCACATGTCATATTACACTAAGAAGTGATATTTTTCAAACATTCGATTTTACTGCAGACAATTGCACTGTCACTACGGCAAATGGCCAACGAGTTCCTGTTGTCGGAAAAGGAACTATACTTTTGAATGCAAATATAAATGGAAAAATTGAAACTGTCACTCTCAAAGATGTACTCTATGTCCCACATCTACAGAAAAACCTATTCTCAACCCTAGCAGCTCATGACCACCTACCAGGTACGACATTCATCTCAAATACGACGACGTGTTCACTCAATTATCAAGAAAGAACACTACTCATTGGTAAGAGAGTAAAGAATGGTGGCCTATACAAACTTTTAGTACATAATGTTGTTTCTGAGAACCCAATAGAGGTAAATGTTACAACGTCACAAAACCAGATACAACTGTATCATGAGAGACTGGGACACCAAAACAAAAGACATGTAAAAGCTTTTGTTAAGAGAGAATTAGGAATTGACCTAAAGATTGACCAAGAACTCTGTCAAGGATGTATTAATGGCAAGATGCACGGGTTTAAATTCGGAACACGAGAAAGAGCAAATAAACCAGGAGCCCAGATTTCTACTGATGTTTGTGGACCGTTCCTAGATTCAATGAGCAGATATAAATATTTTGTTTTATTTAAAGATGATTTTTCCGCATACCGATTCGTCTACTTCATGAGACAAAAGTCAGAAGTCGCATCTAAGCTCAAGATTTTCCTAGCTGAAGCCCAAGCAGCTGGATATGTCGTTCAAACGTTGCTCAGTGACAATGGCAAAGAGTTTGACAATGCAGAAGTCAGAGAGATACTTAACTCAAAAGGCATCACACAACGACTCACAATGCCATATACACCTGAACAAAATGGCTGCAGCGAAAGAGAAAATAGAACCTTAGTAGAGACCGCAAGAGCTATGATGTACGCTCATGAACCGATACCGCAAGCTCTTTGGGCGGAACTAATCAATACTGCGGTTTATATTTTAAACAGAACAGCTCCTACTAGATGCAAGGACAAAACTCCCTACGAAGTATGGCATGGCATCAAGCCTTCTATTAAAAACCTTCGCATCATAGGAAGCACCTGTTATGTACATATTCCCAAACAAACGCGAAAGAAACTCGATAAAAAAGCTATTAAAGGTATCCTTATCGGATATGACCCCGATGGTTATCGCATTTGGTGCGGAAATAAACTAGTCAGATCAAGAGACGTTATATTCAATGAGAATCCTATAACGGAACTAGAGGTTCCAAGACCTGTTCAATCAGGCGGGGAGAACGAGTTTGATATTGAATTAAACGATGGAGCTGATGTCATTGACCAAGCCAGAATTGATATTGAATTGAACAATGGAGCTAAAGTCATAGACCAAGCTGGAACTGATACTGAATTGAATGATGGAGCTGAGGTCATAGAACAAGACGAAACAGAGGCTATAGACCAACCTGAACCTGAGGTCACAGACCAAGACGTAACAGAGGCTATAGACCAACCTGTACCAGAGGTAATAGAAGAAGATATTGTTGAAGAGTGGTTTGATATAGGAGTACCTGATCAAATTGAATCGGAACCTTCAGCCCCTGGACTCGATAACAATCAAACTATTCCAGATGTAATTGAAAGATCTGAACCTCCACTTCGTCAACTAAGAACTAGACCGACCAAGCCACCTGCATGGTTTAAAGACTATGTGATGACAATCACAACACCAACCACGTACAAGGAAGCTGTAGAAAGCTCCAATAGAGCAAAATGGCAAGATGCAATGCAAAAGGAGTGGGATTCTTTGTTAGAGCATGATGTTTGGAAAGTAGAAAATCTTCTCCCAAACAAGAAAGCGTTACCATGCAAATGGGTATTCAAAACAAAGATAAACCCTGACGGTAGCATTAAGAAGTATAAAGCAAGATTAGTCATAAAAGGCTTTAAACAAAGAAAAGGTATCGACTATAATGAAACTTTTAGCCCGGTTGCAAGACTTGCGACAGCCTTTCAAGTGGTAGACATCCTAACTAAAGCTCTACCTCGAACGACCTTCCACAGTCTTTGCACGGCAATGGGACAAGTTAAAAAGGGAGAGTGTTAGAGTATATTATCATACTCTTTAGTGTTTTAACTTGCCTGTCTGTGTCAGTGTCTATTTAAGAAAGTGACTTTTATAAAAACCATTGAGACATGTTGTTTACCCAAGAATAAAACTTCCTATTATTTTTACTTTCTAAGTTTTCTTTATTATAAATTGCTTTAACTCCTTAAAACTTAAACCACTGCTGCTAACAACAAAAAAGCCTGTGACTGTGACTGATGACTGACTCACACGCACACGTGACTAGAGATGGGTTTCAGCGGAGTTTATAAAGTGGTGGCGGTGGCGGATAAAAAGGGGGTAATAATTCGTTTTACTTTCTACCTGAGCTTTCTACTCAGTTTTTATCCAAAATCATGAATTGAAATTTTTTCCAATAATCAATACTTAAGCACAGGCAGGCAGATGGTAAAAGTGTCTGACACTAATAATAATTAATCAATCGTGCCCTGGGCCTTGGCCAACTTGGTCTTGGGCAGCTCAAGAAAACATCCCCGCCGCCGTGTGATGTCCCCCGTTTGACTTAATGAAAGTCAAAATATTACGGGGTGTTTTCGTGGGAAATAGGGCACTTTTAAATTAATTCTTATTAAATTTCAATGTGCTTGGTTTGTTCTCCTTCGACGGTGGCATCATAGAAAGATGCGTTATGAGAGGGTCAAATTCGGAATAAAATTACCGTTTTGTATTTGTAAGGAGAATTTCAAATGAAACCCTCTGTAATTATGGCTAAAAACCTAGTTGGCGGTGATTTTCACGAATATTTGTTTGTAGGGTGTTTTTTAGATTTTCGAAAGATTCTACTTTAACTTTCTGTAAGTACCTATGTAGTATTATACTTAGTTATCCAATTGAATAATTTATTAAAAAACGGAGTTTAAATGGATTTTTAACCAAAGATGTGCAAAACTCCTGCTAATAAACACTTACCCTGTTACCACAAAAAAAATAGACCGGTCTAAATCATCATTTTGTTTGACGAATTAGGGATTTAAACCTAGTCTAGTGATTTAGACCTGGTTTACCTGTTTTTGTGGTAGAGCCGTTACATATTTTTAGCCTGCCGCTCATCTCTAGCTGAGACTGATTGTAACTGTTTTGATTGATAGAATGACACGTAGATAGTTTTAATTTTTAATATTTCTGCCAGCCTCAGTCAGCTTAGTCTCAGATCAATCAGTCAAGTTTATTTGTTTTGTTTTGATCTGAGGTTAAGAAATAGGCCGAAAAACGGAGCTATGCAACCAAATTCAGAGCTAAATAGCCTATTATTTATTGAACTTAATTAAGTTTAGTTTTTAAGTTTGTGTATAAATATCGTCCTTAGTATTACAGAAAATTCATTTACCAAAATATAACTAGTTTTAAAGGTTATAAAATTAACCAAAACAAACATGTTTTGGGGTGTTTTAAGATCTTCAAAGCTTTTTAAAAGCAACTATTTGCACATTGATTGTCAGAAAAGAGTTTTAATCAGCTATATCTTGCCACTACGTTGTTATTGCGGTGAGTTTAAAATTATAACCTAAAACATTCTATACTTAGTAGAATCTAGAATGACAAATGAAAGATAATATAAAACAAAAAGTCTCTATAATCTCTACCCATTGCCTTTTGTAATAAATATCAAAATTTTACAATATGTATTATTTTATGTTATTTATTTCTGTGTTTATTATGGCAATAAAGCGTTTTTATGTTTATAATATAAAACACAAATAATAAAAAGCCTAATTTCCACGGCAACAGTGGCAATGGTTTCATGAGGGTTTAATTCCCACAAGAGGGCCAACATTTTAGTGATGAATAATAATGATGTTTGTTTTAAGCGTCTTCTACTACAGGTTCAACCTTGTTATGGGCTTTAGAGTGTTTAAATGTGTGATAGTTATTCGTATTATTATCAGTGTGATAAAGATACTGACAATAAACCATTTATTGCAAAATATAAAACCAGTAGGTACAAAAAAAATAATGTAAAAATCCCCCTCAACCTAAACTGGAATGAACTGAAGCAGCAGGCGCAAGACCGGTCAAGCTGGAAGGCTATAGTTTGAGCCTAATGTCCCTGATTAGGGATAAAATGTTACGCTACGTTTGTTATCTTTATCTCGTGATATTGACATCTGAAATAATTTTGAAAATTAAATATGTAAAAATTATAGATATTTTTTTATAGTAATATTTGCATGCCAGACATTATGGCAGAACTCTGAAGGGAATTGTAAGTTTTATTTAAGATCTTACTGTATTGTATACCCAGTGTTCATGCAAATAAATGACTGATTACTGATTACAAATGAATAGAAAAAGAGTAAAAATGCATTAATATTTCAAAAAGTAAAATAATCCACAATAGGCAGCCTTCTCGCTAAAAGTGATTTCTTCCAGGCAACCCACAGTGTAAATATAATTAATCTTTTTTTCATTCTGCACATCTGCAGATCTGAGAAGGATAGCATCAATTTTCCCCAACCCAAGAGTGACGCTTAACGAGTTAGCCACAAAGTTACCGCACAAAGTATTTGAATTGCGATACAGGGAGTGTGCGCCCGCACCGAAATCAAGTGGGAGCAAGAAAAGACTGCCCGCAGAAAATGGATGGATCTGTTACTATAGCTTTGTTTGGCCTGATAAGATGCAGTTTGAGAGGTAAGATGTCCTTATGGTGGTGACTCTAGGTATGGCATGAAATTAAAAAAAAATCGCGTTGTTTATTTATTTAGTCCTTAGACATAAAATCAGTAGGTCTGCCTTCCAAAAACGTCTTATTACCATGTGGGAGATGGTTTTTAACATACGCGAATTCATTAAAACTTTATTAAAAATTAATACTTTTGCTAGAATAAATAAAAAACGCGAAAAAATGTGCATTTTGCGCCATACTGAGAGGGACCACCTTAAGCTCCCTAATGGTTGGCAATGAAAAGCATAACTTTAAAATATGATTTTAAGTTTCATAAAATTTTTATCTATAGTTTTGTATTGCATTCAATTAAACCAACTCACAAACTTTTGAATTTCAAATAATTTGTAGGAATTACGATAACATGAAAGAACCATTACATCAATACTAATATTAAAAATGCGAAAGTAACTCTGTCTGTGTGTCTCGCTTTCACGCCAAAACTACTGAACCAATTTGAATGAAATTTGGTACACAGATTGTTATAGAGCCTGAGAAAGTATGTCCTTTCTCAGACTACTTTCATACCGAAAATCCCACAAAAAAGAAAAGTAAAAGATTTTATACACTTAGTTGTATATAAATAAGACAATAATGATGCGCATAGCAAGTTAAATTTACCCTTTTTTTTTTAATTTAATTTCAGCACAGCCCTATCAAAGAAACAAGCGGCAGAAAAGGCAGCGCATCAAGCTTTACAATGGCTGTACAGTAAAAAGCGTATAGACAGGCATGGCAAGCCGCTTCTAGACTTTAAGGAGATAGACAAACTGACAAGCGGGGCAAACGAGCCGCTGTATGCTTTTATTAGTGAAGATTCGGTGAAAAAAGTTGAAAAACTTTGGTCGGATTATGAACGAGAAATAAGTAAGAATATCAATTTTAGTTGTACTATTTAGGTATTCTGTGGTTTGGGCAATCAATATATATAAAACTCTTCGGTTACTGACTGACTGACAGACAACGCAGAGCCTAAACTACTGTGCGTAGAAAGCTGAAAACTGGCACGTGGTTTCCTTGGGGAGTGTAGGTGAGCACTATGAAGGGATTTCCCGAAATTCCCACGGGAACGGGAAAAAACGGGAATTTTGTGTTTATGAGAAATCTGCGCGGGAAAAACCGCAGCCTCTAGTTTTTTTATATTTTCTTTTGTGGAAAAATTCTGGTGAGGTAGAGGAATGTAATCCATACAGCCAAGTCTTTTGCAGCATTTTCAAATTTGTTTTTTAAGGCCATTGAGAATTGAGAGGTAGTCGTACAGTGGCGGTCTACGACGGCGTAACAGATTTGTCAATGGTCTCGTGCGCTAGACTGTATTACCAAAGAACAAGAGCTATTTTGCAATAAAAAAAAATTGAAGTGTTACGCCATCCAAGACCGTTATTGTACATTTCAATGATAACGCGGAACTTTATTGTGAAAAAACAGTCAAATTAATTCGTTCAAAAATAGGTTCTTATGTTCATAACAATAAGGTTTAAATTCTGTTTTAATTTTCTTACAGAGAGTATTTACGACAAAACGCATGAAGATACTAAAGCAAGTGACTTGATATCTACTAATTTAGATAATGTATATTCTAATATAGACGTCGAAGGTGAGACTTAGGCCCAACGCACATGTGGCGAAGCGAGCCGAAGTTACCGCTAGATCTACTTAGACTATGAACTTTTTTTTTTTTCAAGCATCTTTTATTTTCTTCATTTTACACAGTTTTTTTAACCCCGAAGAGAGGGGTGTTATAATTTTAACGTGTGTATCTGTCTTTCTGTCTGTATTTCTGTATGCCTGTCTGTGTATCTGTCTGTGGCATCGTAGAGCCCAAACGTGGTAAAAATATCAAACTAGTCGACCCGGCGAACTTCGTGCCGCCTAACTATTTTGTGCACGTATTATACTTATAAACCTTCCTCTTGAATCGCTCTATCTATTAAAAAAACCGCAACAAAATCCGTTACTTACTTTTAAAGATTTAAGCATACATAGGGTCGACTGGAATATTATATTGCAGGTGTAAGTAGAGAAAATCATCCAGTTTTCGCATGCAAAGTGGCTCCATCTAGTGAATCAGCTTTAATCCGCCGTGACATTCAACTAAAGAGAATATTCGAGAGATACGAGGAAGAAATCGACGAACTACCTATAGATGGATTTCGGTAAGTTTTGAAGGATAGAGGGCGCTATTTCAGCTAAACTGATGCACTAGATAATATTTCTTAGAATGATGTTTACCGCGATGCTAGCGCCATTCTCAAAAAAAAAACTAAACTAAGGCAAATATCAAAAATATGGCACAGTGTGTCACTAGATAATCTTGCTTAGTATTTTTTGAGAACAGTTTGAGTATTCCTAACTAAAGAGAGCAAAATTATCCGCAGATTGTTGCTAAAAGTGGCCACTTTTAGCAACACTTTGTAGCACTCTTTGGTCTTCAACAGTGCCCTAAAAATACTAGGCTGCATTATCTAGTGTCATACAGTGCCACATTTTTGATATTTGCCTTAGTTTCGAAGATATTAATTTTTTTCTAAAAAATATATACGTATTCTTGCTTAACGCGGCCACTTTGGTAAACAATCAGTAAGTATATTCCTTAGATTGCGAACCTAAAAGCTATAAGTGCCTTAAGAGGAATAGCACAGCTAAAGTAGCGCCACCCGAGAAAAAAAAAATCTTCCAAACTAAGGCAAATATCAAAAATGTGAAACAGCATTCCCCTAGATAATGCAGCCTAGTATTTTTAGGGCACTGTTGTTTAGCTTTTAGATTTAAAGACTAAAGAAAGCTACTGATTGTTGTCAAAAGTGGCCGTTTTTAGCAACAATCAATAGCTTTCTCCGGTCGTTAACCTAAAAGCTATACAACAGTGCCCTAAAAATACTAGGCTGCATTATCTAGTGAAATGCTGTTTTACATTTTTGATATTTGCCTTAGTTCAGAAGATATTAATTTTTTTCGGAGGTGGCGCTACTTTAGCTGTGCTATGCCTCTTAACACAGAGCCTTAAAAAATCTAAGCAAGATCATCTAGGGCATCAAGGACGCATATTTTATTTATGCCATGGTTTATTTATCGGAATATATCGTGTGGCTCCTTAAACAGATACCAAGTACGTCACACACTACGAAACGCTACGTAGGAAAAGAAATATTGAAATCGAGAGTTAACTTTCGATTAATTTGTACTTTCGTTTGCTTTCATTTTTTTCGAACATCGTCTGACTGACGTCACAATCACTAATCAAAACGTTCAAAAACAGCTCTTATCTAGTCAGTGTTTAAACACATAATAGCAGAGCAAATAGCGGATTTAGTGACGTAAATATTGACCCACTTTCGCGGTTATTCTTTTTTTCCGACTTTCGCTTGGCCAACTACCAAACGTCAAAGTGACAGCTGTCAAAGGAGGTAACTCTCGGTATGGCGCGAAATTCAAAAATTGTTTCGTTTTTTAATTATTCTGGCGAAAGTATTCAGTAGTGACCTTCTCTCTGGTATTCATCAATATATATAAAACTCTTCCGTTACTGACTGACTGACTGACTTATGGTTTTATTTTAATTTCTCAAATAAATTAAAAAGACAAAAAAATATGTTTTTTTTATAATTTATTAGAGTTAAATATCACGCAAAGAAAATTACCGGAAATTTCACCACAATAAAACACTTCCACGACTAAACTACGGAATCAATAAATATAAAACTCTTCCGTTACTGACTGACTGACTGACTGACAGACAACGCAGAGCCGAAACTACTGGGCGTACAAAGCTGAAATTTGGCATGTAGGTTCCTTAGGGAGTGTAGGTGAGCACTAACAAAGGATTTCCCAAAATTCCCACGGGAACGGGAAATTTTTTTTTGTGTTTATGAGAAATCTGCGTGGGAAATACCGCGGGGCAGCCTCTAGTTTTTAATAAAGTTTTGATGAATTCGCGTAAGTATGTTAAAAACCATCTCCCACATAGTAATACAACGTTTTTGGAACCTACCAACCTACTGATTTTGTGTCTAAGGCGTAAAAGGACAAAAATCTAGTTCCTTGAATATACACAAAATCGGTAACTCTGTCTCTCAAAAACGATATATCACAATGTGGGAGATAGTTTTTTACTTACGCGAATTCATTTTTCTTTTTTTTTAAATTAATACTTTCGCCAAAATAATTAAAAAACGTGAAAATTTTGAATTTTGCGCCATACCGAGAGTTACCGCCTTAACTTTCGAACAGTCGTTTATGATGACGTCACTATAGAGCCAACGTATTTTTCGTCATTTCGATTTTGGAACGCACTTTCCGTTTCGTTTACAAATCGAACTCTCTTACTCTAGTGACGTCAATCACTTTCGATTTCGTTTGCTTTTTTTTAATGACGTTTTTTAAATTGGAATTTAGGTGCTTTGAGCCTTTCTTTTTGTGTGTGCGTTTTAACGTGATAGCATAATGGGCAGTACAGTTATGTCGACTGTAATTTTGGACCTACGGGTTCGATTCCCGGCGGGGGCGAAGTCTATTATAATTTATGATGAACTTGAAAGCGCAAATCATTTTTTTTCCATTCCTCTGGGATTTTCGTTGAAACCTTGAAATTTTAATTTCAATTCCGTAGTTTGGTCGTGGAAGTGTTTTTTTGTGGTGAAATTTCCGGTAATTTTCTTTGCGTGATATTTAACTCTAATAAATTATAAAAAAAGCATAGTTTTTTTTTGTCTTTTTAATTTATTTGAGAAATTAAATTAAAAACCTTATAAAAGGGGTCCATAAACTTATGAGCCCCTTTTTCAGCACCCCCGCGCAGTGCTCTCCACTCCCTGGCTCATCTGGCGCCAGTTAAGCCCTCGTAGGTCATTTCTCTGATGCTACACATAATTTTTAGTTTTTTTTTACAAAAACTTTCGAATGACCTCAAGTGAGCACGGCTCATTATTTTTCAATTTTGTTTTCAATAATCAGTCCTGTACTACTAAACATATAGCTACTAAACTTTCCTCCACAATAGAAAGCTAACGGTGTATTTGCAATGATACCAATATATGCTTCCCATACATACATAATCTCACGCCTTTTATTCCCCGTGGGTTAGGCAGAGGTACCAGCTCAAGAGCCGGACCCACGTTTAGCCGAGTTTATGCTTTATTACCAACGTGAGGCGGGGCGAGCTTGTCGCCGCGGTTATAACGACCACTACTGCGGCCGGGACCAACGGCTTACCGTGCCTTCCGAAGCACGGAATCATCTTACTTTTCGGACAATCAGGTGATTCAAGCCTGCAATGTCCTATCCAACCGAAAACAACCACAACGTGATTTTTGTGAGAAATGTTTTCTGCGGGGATCGAACCCACAACCTTCCGTGCCCTAATCAAAGGCGCGACGCGCTACGCCACGGCTATGCTTCCCAGTCTGAGTATATGAATGTTTGTGTTTCAGGCATCCTAGATACAGGTTCTACCTAGTAAAAGGCTCTTATTTTTACGATTATTTATCATTGCAGTGACCAAATAACATCTGCAATCGACCAATCCGAATCTCGTACAATAATAATAACGGGCGAACCGGGCTGTGGGAAGTCGACCCGAGTTCCAACCATATTACTAAAGCATTACGGTTCAAAATGCAATGCGATAGTTAGTGAGCCAAGAAGGGTTGCCGCCATCTCATTGGCTGAAAGGGTTGCCACCGAAATGGGAGAAGAGGTGAGTACTGGTAAAATCATTTCATCATCATCATCATCACTTCACAGACTTCACATAAATAATTTTTAACCGACTTCAAAAAAGGAGGTTATATGTTTGGCCTGTATGTATGTTTGTCCGCGATTATCTCGAGTTTGGCTGAACCGATTTTGATAAGGTTTTCAGAAAAGTATTTGTTACATAAAACTGTTATCCGACTTCGAAAAAGAGGATGTGTCAGTCTATTGTAATTGGGTGCCTTTTTTCATACAGAAATTATTAATTACTTACTAGTCGACTCGGCGAACTTCGTACCGCGAAAATTTCAAAAAGTCACACTCAGAGCCCCTAACTAGGAAGAACCTGTATCTAGGGTGCCCGAAACATAAACAGAGACGAACAGGAAAATAAAAATTAATATTCATTCGGTTGTTTTATGATCTAAAGCGACTTTGTTTTATATGTATTAGCCGCAGATAAAGGAAAGATTTGGAGATGGCGGACGAACGCATGCTATCTCGCGTATATCAGTATGAGGGAAGAGTTAAGAAGAGAGACAGCCCATACAACGACCGCCATTTTCAAATCGTTTCTATATGTTCCCAGGTTATACTATATATATTGATTTGTAAGGATCTTATTAATTAAATTACAGATAGGCTCATCAATAGGTTACCAAGTACGATTAGAAAGTTGTCCGCCCCGGCCGCCAGGCGGCGCTGTCTCGTACTGCACTTCCGGTGTTCTGCTAAGAAAACTGCAAGCGGATCCGGGTGAGAAATTGATAGCTTTAGCAAAAACGCTTTTTGTAAAAAAAAAAAAAAACAAGAAAAAAAAACAGAAACATTCAGTAAAATGCGAGTTTTGTAGATTTTTTCCTTTTTATTAATAACGAGCTTTCCCGACTTACTTCGTTACGCCATAGAATATAAGATACTACAAAAGACTTTGGACTATGTTCTTTTGACTGCCCAGAATGGCCGAAGAGTTTTATATATATTGATGATTGAATAGGTGATGAAATAAAGAGACTAACCATATTATTCATAAAGATACAGCAGGTTTTAAGTAGCTTTACTGGAGGTCTACTTCTCTGGTTTGTTGTATGGTAAATACGTGACATCCAGTCTTAATTGACATACGTCAAATAACTGAAATGCTCTTTAACTATTTATGAATAACAGGGTAAACATTTAAAATAATACTTAAGAGCCAGTTTACAGCGATGCTAGCGCCATTCGCGAAAAAAATTTATATCTTCTAAACTAAGACAAATATCAAAAATGTGGCAAAGTATGACACTAGATAATGTAGCCTAGTATTTTTTGAGCACAGTAAAGCAGTCCTGAGTAAAAAGAACAAAAAAAAAAAAACATAGATTGTTGCCAAAAGTGGCCACTTTTGCAACATTTTGTAGCTTTCTTTGGTCTTCAACCTAAAAGCTGTACAGAAGTGCCCTAAAAATACTAGGCTACATTGTCTAGTGTCATACTGTGCCACATTTTTGATATTTGCCTTAGTTTAGAAGATATTAATTTTTTTCGCGAATGGCGCTAGCATCGCTGTAAACTTGCTCTTAATATAAATAGAATTGAAGGCCATACCGAAAGTTTATTTTTTAAATTTACTTTAATTTGAACAATAAATTTTAATAATAGGCGACTTCGTATTGCCTTGCAATTTTATTTAATACTAGAGGCTGCCCTGCGGTTTTTCCCGCGCAGATTTCTCATAAACACAAAATTCCCGTTTTTTCCCGTTCCCGTGGGAATTTCGGGAAATCCCTTCTTAGTGCTCACCTACACTCCCTAAGGAACCTACATGCAAAATTTCAGCCCGCTACGCCCAGTAGTTTCGGCTCTGCGTTGTCTGTCAGTCAGTCAGTCAGTCAGTCAGTCAGTCAGTAACGGAAGAGTTTTATATATATTGATGGAGAATTTTTTTTTACTTCCTCGCAATTTTTCCGTATTTAAAAAAAAAAACATTTAAAAACCGTAATTAACGAAATGTGATTGATTTTTTTATGTTAAGATAATCCAGTGTAGCTTATAAATATTAAAACTAAAATTAAAAAAAAAAAACAGCCGTATCATGTCGGTGTGGACAGTTTTTTTTTTTTTTTCAAATAAAACCTATAATAATATTTTAAAATGTTACATTTCACCCGTATTTCGAATGTTACATTCGACTACGTTACAATGTTACAGCTCTCAAAGGCTGTACTATAGCAATACTGGACGAGGCACACATTAGAGGAGCCGACACGGACTTGACAATGTTACTGTTGAAGCGCGCGTTGAAACTCAATCCAGAATTGAAAGTCGTTTTAATGAGTGCCACGCTCGATGTTGGGGTTTTTTCTAGGTAAAGTATTGTTTTGTGTTTTAAATTTAAGGGGCGAAACGGTGCGAAACTCGCGCCATTTCTATAAATAATTGATTTCTTATAAACTATGGCCGAAATCAAAAATATGCGCCTTTGACTTTTTAGATAATCTTGGAATTTTTAAGGCTCTGTTGTGTGTAGCGATTTGTGGGGGAGGCTTATATCCAGCAGTGGACGTCTTTCGACTTATGATGTTTTTTCTAGAACGAAGTTCCTTATCTCGGGTTGCGGTGGGGACCGAGCCAAGAAAAGTCCACCGTTACGGCTGAAGTGAGACACAAAAGCGTTACAGCGAAGGAGAGAATTAAAGAGACTGAGAACTATATCTCCCTCTCGCTCGCTCGCTCGCAGTACTCGCTCCCCTCCCTACGGGCAGTGGCTTGGTCGACTGTCAGTCGCCTTCGTTCCTATAGCGTGTCCCAAGACACGATCTCCTTTCTTTTTTTTTAGATACTTTGGCTCGCCCCCAATAATAGAAGTACCGGGGCGGACTTATCCGGTCGAAGCGATCTATCTTGAAGAGATTAGACAGAGATACAATCTATCGCTGTCTCAGACTTTGGAGTCTTCGGCGAAAGTCGATGGGAGACCAGTAATAAGTTGTAATGAGGTAAAGTTTTTTTGTTTTGTTACTAGTCGACCCGGCAGACGTTGTCTTGCAAACACTGACGGAAACGACTGACAGTTATGTCAAACACCTGGTGCTAAGTTTACAATAGAACGGTTTATAAGGGAAAAAAGAAAGTATTTTTTTCTCTCGCAATCAATATATATAAAACTCTTCCGTTCCTGAGTGACAGACAACGCAGAGCCGAAACTACTGGGCGTAGCGGGCTGAAATTTTGCATGTAGGTTCCTTAGGGAGTGTAGGTGAGCACTAAGAAGGGATTTCCCGAAATTCCCACGGGAACGGGAACAAACGGGAATTTTGTGTTTATGAGAAATCTGCGCGGAAAAAAACCGCGGGGCAGCCTCTAGTTTTCTAATAATTTCTCACCTTTTCTGGATTACTTTTTACATTTCAAAACCAAAATCAGCTAAGTCGGCCCGGCCGTTCTTGAGTTTAAGCGAAATGAGATTTTTCTATTATATATTCAGCAACCTAAACGAAAACCGTATTTTTTTAAGTTATTTATATTAAACTAGAGGCTGCCCCGCGGTCTAACCCGCGCAGATTTCTCATAAACACAAAAATCCAGTTTTTTCCCGTTCCCATCGGAATTTTGGGAAATCCTTTCTTAGTGCTCACCTACACTCCCTAAGGAACCTACATGCAAAATTTCAGCCCGCTACGCCCAGTAGTTTCGGCTCTGCATTGTCTGTCAGTCAGTCAGTCAGTCAGTAACGGAAGAGTTTTATATATATTGATTATGTAAGCGCCATCTTTTGGACACTTTTGAAATCTCTTAATAGACTAAAATACACTTCCTACCGTCTGAAAATGAGTTTTAAGGTTCACATTGAACGTCGCTAGATGGCGCTAATTCTTATTCCCCCATCACCTCATAAATTAGTTCAAGCGCATTCCGATAGATGGCGTTGCTTAATATATTTATTTTTTCATACAATTTATTAAATTGTTACAGATAGCTGAAGTTATAATAGAAATTGATAAGAAAGAACCGGAGGGTGGTATCTTGGTTTTCCTCCCGGGATGGGCGGAAATAAAAAATGTAAAGAAAATATTAGAAGAACATTTTGTTGGGTCGGGCAGACATTTTGTTATACCTGTACATTCCAAGTAAGTTGATAATACTTAAAATTTGATTTTTTAACTGAATGAATAAACTAAAAAATGCCTTTTTTTCGAGGTCAGTTGAAATAGGTGCCAAAACCTTCTTCTGAATGTAAAAAAATACTTTTTCTAAATACCGATTTGGATGCGGTTTTCAGTTAAGTATTTGTTACATTCAGGAGAAGGTTTTAGTGCCGATTTTAACCGACTTTGAAAAAGAGAAAGTGCTCAGTTGATGTAAGTGTCAGATATTTGAAGGGTAAAAAAAAACTATATTTTTATCTTCATAAAAAAAAAAACTTTTTATTATTGTTATACAGATTATCAACGGAAGATCAAAGTCTAATGTTCAAACACAGTACACCAATGGTCCGTAAAATCATTTTAGCCACAAACATAGCAGAATGTTCTATAACTGTGCCCGGAGTGGGGACTGTGGTCGACTGTGGGGGACACAGGGAGACGAATATCATTCGGACAGGTGAACAATAAAAAAACTTTTTTTAAATTGTAAAGTACTAGAGGCTGCCCAGCGGTATTTCCCGCGCAGATTTCTCATAAACACCAAAATCCCGTTTTTTCCCGTTCCCGTGGGAATTTCGGGAAATCCTTTCTTAGTGCTCACCTACACTCCCTAAGGAACCTACATGCCAAATTTCAGCTTTGTACGCCCAATAGTTTCGGCTCTGCGTTGTCTGTCAGTCAGTCAGTCAGTCAGTCAGTCAGTCAGTCAGTCAGTCAGTAACGGAATAGTTTTATATATATTGATGACGACCGCGCATCGGAAGTTGTAGTGTAGGCAGACACCCCACAAGATGGGCAGATGAGCTGGTGAAGACTGCGGGAGTGCACTGGATGTGGATCGTTCAAGACCTGTCTTTTGGCGATGTGTGGGGGAGGCCTGTGTCCAGCAGTGTACAGTGGAGGAAACATTTAAAACAATAGTTTCCTCTTTAAAATATACGAGCTGTCCCGGCTTACTTCGTTACGCCATAGAATATAAGATGCTACAAAAGACTTGGCTCTATAGACTATGTTCTTTTGACTGCCCAGAATGGCCGAATAAAAAACAAACAACAACAACAAACCACCTGTCAAAATATGTAAACAACGGAAAAAATATTGCACCTTGGACTACATTATTTGAGTTAAAGTAAGGATCCCTAATTTTTTTGAAAATCTAATATAGCCTATGACACTCGGGGTTAATGTAGCTTCCTACCAGTGAAAGAATTTTTCCAATCGGTTCAGTATTTGCGGAGCCTGTTCGTTACAAACAAATATTTCCTCTTTATAATATTGGTATAGATATATAGACAATAGAATGCAAAGTAAAGTGCACAATGGGTGTAAAGGTATTCCGCTTCGGGTGCTGTCACAACCATCGCTTGTTCAACTTTCAAGCCATTACTTTCATTGCGCTCGGTTTTTTTTAATGTGCAACACTACATCACTTGAAAACTGCTACGTGGCTCAGTTGGTAATGGACTGTGACGCGGTAAAGCCGGGTTTGATTCCAGTCGGAGGCGAATATTGTTTTAATAAATATCCATTTTTGTTTCCCGGTTTGGGTGTATTTTTTTTTTTCTATTCGTTTTAGGCACCCTATATAATACACGTAATAACAAAAAAATATATATATCTAATACTGGACTGGGTGTTTCTGACAAGGCCATAGTAAATGAAAGGAGGAATTCAGCTCACCATACCTAAAAACTTTCCCATCATGCAACATGGGTCGAAATCTCAAATAAAATAACAGCTGTTCCATGTATTGTTTCGATCAGCTGACGGGGTCAATGTACGGGACAGCTGGTTTTTAACCGACTTCAAAAAAGGAGGTTATCAGTTTGACCTGTATGTGTGTATGTATGTATGTTTGTCCGCGATTATCTCGAGTTTGGCTGAACCGATTTTGATGCGGTTTTCACAAAAGCATTTGTTACATTCAGGAGAAGGTTTTAGTACCTATTTTAACCGACTTTAGAAAAGAGGAAAAAGAAGTTATTGGTTTGAGATTTCGACCCATGTAGCTTTGAGAAAGTTTTTAGGTATGGTGAGCTGAATACCTCCTTTGATTAATTACCGCCTTGTCAGAAACACCCGGTATGTATTATTATTATTATTCTAGGTATACCAAGCTTGGATCTAGTTTGGATATCAAAATCTGCGGCCAAACAAAGGATGGGTCGTGCAGGCAGAGTACGACAAGGCAAGTTTCAATAACTATATCGTGAATGAATAACGTGAATCAAAAACTGTAAAATCATTGCGAAAGGGAGTAGAATCATTTGACAGAGGAGGGCTCGTTTGGGGGCCTCTCCAGGCGACTTTTGTCGTAAGGCAAGGCAAACATTTGTTTGCCTGAGCCAATTAGTGGGCACCCTTTTTTTTATTTTATTTTTTAGGCGGGGAAACTCCTAACGAGTACCCTGCGACCCCGGGGTTCGCACCCACTAAAACCCCGCCGGTGTCCATCTCGGCTGTCGGCAAGGGGGTCACGGGTGATCTTTCGATCGTTATGTTCAACTCCGCGACCCCCTCCAGCATTGGCTGTTTAGCCTCTTCACGGGGGGACAAGTGGTGGTAGTCCCCCCTGAGCGCGGATGGCTCTTCCTACGCTCGACGGCGGAAACGGGACACCGCGTTCCGCCGTCCTTCTCGGGGCCGTTATATGACTACACGAGGCCCCCGCCTCGAGCACCCAACGACCCCGGGGTCCCCTCTTAGTCGCCTCTTACGACAGGCAGGGGATACCTCAGTCCTATTCTTCGGCCCGGTACTGCAGGGCGTAATTAGTGGGCACCCTGAACTACCTCGCCTCTCACAGTATAGGATACTTTACCAAATAAGGTATCAATAGCGATTAGATTATATGTAGTCTAATTGACTTTCAATAAGTGATATCTTGTATCCTATATTGAATGAAGATTTTTTGATTTTGATTTAACTAAATTAAACCTAAAACACAATATTTATATTTTTTTAAAGGAACCCGCCTTCAATAAACTGACAAATACATCAACTGAGCACTTCCTCTTTTTCGAAGTCGGTTAAAATATGTACTAAAACCTTATCCTGAATGTAACAAATACTTATCTGAAAACTGCATCAAAATCGGTTCAGCCAAACGCGAGATAATCGCGGACAAACATACATACAGGTCAAACTGATAACCTCCTTTTTTGAAGTCGGTTAAAAACGATTAAGAGGCATAGCACAGCTAAAGTAGCGCCACCCGCGAATAAAATTGATATATATTCTCTAAATTAAGGCAAATATCAAAAATGTGAAACAGTATTCCACTAGATAATGCAGCCTAGTATTTTTAGAGCACTAATTATAGGGTGTGCACCCGGGTTTGATTCCCGGGCGGGCCGAATATTGATATGATGAATATCGATGTTTGTTTCTGGTCTGGGTGTGATGTTCGTCTCTGTGTGTGTTTCGGGCACCCTAGATACAGGTTCTTCCTAGTTAGGGGCTCTGAGTGTGATGTGTTATTATTATTTATTTATTTGTTTTTGGTTAAAGATCAAAGAAAGCTACTGATTGTTGCCAAAAGTGGCCGTTTTTAGCAACACTTTGTATCTTGCTTTGGTCTCTCACGTAAAAGCTATACAACAGTTTACATATTTTGACAGGTGGTTTGTTGTTGTTGTTTGTTTCTTTATTCGCCCATTCTGGGCAGTCAAAGAAACAAAGCCTATAGAGCCAAGTCTTAAGAGCCAGTTTACAGCGATGCTAGCACCATTCGCGAAAAAAATGAATATTTTCTAAACTAAGGCAAATATCAAAAATGTGGCACTGTATGACACTAGATAATGTAGCCTAGTATTTTTAGGGCCCTTCTGTATAGCTTTTAGGTTGAAGACCAAAGAAAGCTACAAAGTGTTGCTAAAAGTGGCCACTTTTGTGTTTTTTTTTTGTTCTTTTTACTCAGGATACTTTGCTGTGCCCAAAAAATACTATGCTACATTATCTAGTGTCATACTGTGCCACATTTTTGATATTTGCCTTAGTTTAGAAGATATTTTTTTTTTCGCGAATGGCGCTAGCATCGCTGTAAACTGGCTTTTAAGTAGTATCTTAATATTCTATGGCGTAACGAAGTTAGCCGGGACAGCTCGTATTTTATATATTTTAAATCTGTATACCTTGTTTCAGGACGTTGTTATAAAATGTATACAAAAGAAAAAGAGGAGAGTTTCATTGACCATATAATACCTGAAATATTAAGGTACTGTTTGTAATATATAATATGTCGTAGGAATATTTGATATTTATGTTTTTCGCAAAAAAAAAACTAGGGATTTTGCGAAAACATGGATTATTTGATATATGAATTATTTTTTTTCATCATCCTGAGAAAAGGAAGTTTTTTGCAAAAAAAAAAAAAAAATTTTGCAAAAAAAAACTTATATAATTCATTTATTTTTTTGCAAAATCCCTAGTTTTTTTTGCAATAAAAAAAAAAACAATTATTAAATTTGATACTTTATGACACAGATATTTATAATTACAGAATTCCCTTAGACAAAGTGGTACTAGATTGCAAATCGTACGCCCCTGAAATGAGGGTAGAACAATTTTTGTCTCAACTGCCAGAGCCACCTAGCGGCCAAGCTGTGCAACAAGCTGTCGATGATTTAATCGATTTGGGTAAGACTAACCTTTCTATATAATATATAACTATAATACATCTATACCAATATTATAAAGAGGAAAGATTTGTTTGTTTGTAACGAATAGGCTCCGGAAATACTGAACCGATTTGAAAAATTATTTCACTAGTACGAAGCTACGCTATCCCCGAGTGACATAGACTATATAAGATTTTCAAAAAAATTAGGTCAAACTCAAAAAATTAGGTCAAACTTAAACTCAAATAATGTAACCCAAGGAGCAATATTTTTTCCGTTGTTTACATATTTTGACAGGTGGTTTGTTGTTGTTGTTTGTTTTTTATTCGGCCATTCTGGGCAGTCAAAAGAACATAGTCTATGGAGCCAAGTCTTTTGTAGTATCTTATATTCTATGGCGTAACGAAGTAAGCCGGGACAGCTCGTAGTATAATAAAGTCGCTTCCCGCGTCTGTCCCTATGAATGCTTATATCTTTAAAACTATGCAACGGATTTTGATGAGGTTTTTTTTAATAGATAGAGCGATTCGAGAGGAAGGTTTATAAGTATAATACATGCACAAAATAGTAATAGGTAAGGCGGTACGAAGTTCGCCGGGTCGACTAGTTTTTTTTATATATCCTAACCTAAATATGTAAAAATTCAGTTGTTTGTTCTTGTTACTTACCACTTCTGATAAATAATTGATATCCTATAAACCATGGCCGAAATCAAGAATATGCGTCAATGAAGCCCCAGAATTTTAAGGCTCTGTTGTGTAGATTATTAACCCCCGAACGAAAAATTCAGAGAGGGGTGTTATAATTTTAACGTGTGTATCTGTCTGTGTATCTGTCTGTGGCATCGTAGAGCCCAAACGGCTTAACCGATTCAAAGGAGGTATTCAGCTCACCATACCTAAAAACTTTCTCAAAGCAACATGGGTCGGAATCTCAAAACAATAACTTCTTTTTAACCACCGAACGAAAAATTCAGAGAGGGGTGTTATAATTTTAACGTCTGTATCTGTTTGTCTGTCTGTCTGTCTGTGTATCTGTGGCATCGTAAAGCCCAAACGGCTGAACCGATGTTCGTTTAGTATTTTTTGTAACATAGATAATTTCAGGCCGAGTGTTCTTAGCCATGTCTGATGAAGATCTGATCAGCGGTTTGAAGATGATCAGCTCTTGAATAATGGATGAGAGGATCTAACTAGCTTCCTTATGTCCGATCGAGTTGAAATTTGGTACCATGTTACATCTTTGATATTGAAAGTATATGTTAAGGTAACCATGATATTTTTAAGATGATTAGCTCTAGTTCTACTTAAGTTGATGAGGGGTCTGACTGGGTCGGGGGTTTTTGAATTTTTAAATTTGAGTTATAAGATAATGATCTTAGAAATATTAGTTTGTGAAGCTAAAAGTCGCCACTTTAGGCAACAAACGGTTTTTTCTTTGATTTGGAACCTAAAATTAAAAAAAAATCTAAGCATGATTATCTAGGGAGTCAAAGACGCATATTTTTGATTTCCGCCATGGTTTAGAAGATATTAATTATTTATCCGAAGTGGCGTTAGTTTCGCACTGTTTCGCCCCTTAAATGCGATTTCCTAGCAATTTAGGCTAAGCTAAGTAAGCACTTATTTTTTATCATTTTCTTTATTAAATGTGTTTTTCTTATTAAATTCCAAAGGAGCTCTAACGACAGACGAATCTCTAACACCATTGGGCCTCAAGTTATCTGCTATCCCGCTCTCGCCGCGTATAGCTGTCTCGCTCTTGCACTCGGCTTGTGTCGGAAATGTTCGGGCCGTGGCCTTGGTTGCTGTGGGAGCGAATGTTGGTGGTGATAATATAGGTTGTTAGATGAATATTATCATACTTTCAATATCAATATATATAAAACTCTTCCGTTACTGACTGACTGACTGACTTGCAGACAACGCAGAGCCGAAACTACTGGGGGTAGCGGGCTGAAATTTTGCATGTAGGTTCCTTAGGGAGTGTAGGTGAGCACTAAGAAAGGATTTCCCGAAATTCCCACGGGAACGGGAGAAAACTGGATTTTTGTGTTTAAGAGAAATCTGCGCGAGTGAAACCGCGGGGCAGCCATTAGTCAATATATATAAAACTCTTCCGTTACTGACTGACTGACTGACTGACTGACTGACTGACTGACAGACAACGCAGAGCCGAAACTACTGGGCGTACAAAGCTGAAATTTGGCATGTAGGTTTCTTAGGGAGTGTAGGTGAGCACTAAGAAATGATTTCCCGAAATTCCCACGATAACGAAAAAAAACGGGATTTTTGTGTTTATGAGAAATCTGCGCGGGAAATACCACGGGGCAGCCTCTAGTATTATATAAAACTTTTCCGTTACTGACTGACTGACAGACAACGCAGAGCCGAAACCACTGGGCGTAGCGGGCTGAAATTTTGCACGTGGGTTTCTTTGAGAGTGTAGGGGAGCACTAAGGAATAATTTCTCGAAATTCCCATGGGAACGGGAGGAAACTGGATTTTTGTGTTTAAGAGAAATCTGCGCGGGTGGATACCGCGGGGCAGCCTCTAGTAATTTTTTAATCTGCTATAATATTTCATTATAAAAATTGGGTGTAAAGTGATGAAATATTATATGGGTGTTCTTAAAACCAGAGCGTATTGAAGTTAAGGTTTTCAATAATGGTTGTTCCTTTCTATATCTCTGTTCCCTCGTTTTATGATTAAGAACCACGATTACTACTCGAGATTATTATTTATTTCGGATTGGATTAGTTAAATTACCAAATTAGCGCAGCGAGAAGCGTGCGTGCAATGGCTTCTGTACAAACACAAAGTTTCAGAGGGCTAGTACTGGCTAGTCGAACTATCACGTCATGGCACCGCGCTGTGATTGGACGTTGATGACGCGACCCCTACACGTCACAGCTATGGCCGCTACCATTCGTTGCAGTTCAGCGCCTTGCATCTCTTGTAGGTCTCAACACCTGGTTTAAAACCTGAACAAAGAGAAGTTGCAACAGCACCCGAAGATGAATAGCTTTACACCCCCCTTGTATATTGTGACACGATCGGCGTAACACTTCCGGTTTTTCTGTATTGCAAAATAGCTCTTGTTCTTTTGGCAATACAGTTTTGGGCTGACGAAATTATAGACAAATCTTTTACGGCCGCCTAGTCCGCTACTGTACTTTTAATTCTGTACCGTCTGTCTGTCAATGGCACTTTTCTCCGAAACAGCTTTGCAAAGCTTTTGGAAATGTTCGCACGAGATACTCTTTGTTGCATAAAGAATATTAGCAAACATCAATAAATTATATAAAGTTATGGAAAATCAATACATAGTATAAATAAAGTCGCTTCCCTCGACTGTCCCTATGTATGCTTAAATCTTTAAAACTATGCAACGGATTTTGATGCGTTTTTTTGCAATAGATAGAGTGATTCAAGAGGAAGGTTTATAAGTATAATACATGCACATAATAGTAAAAGGTTAAGCGGTATGAAGTTCGCCGGGTCGCCTAGTAAGAGATAAATGCAAAAATGTGTAAAAAAAACCTAAATAATACCGAATTTTACTAAAAATTTTCAGATGTTCGGGAGTTGAAGCGTAAATACAGCAATACATCGGATTACACAGCTATGCACTTGATACAAGAAGAATTTGAAAATAATATTTCAAAGAAAAAACCTATATCTGAACTTTTGAATCGAGAGAGGCTTTTAAATGCTAAAGGTATTTATAATCTTCCGTGGCTCAGTTGGCAGGGATGTGGACTGAGTAAGCGTGTGCACCCGGGTTCGATTCCCGGCGGGCGAACATTGGTATGATTAATATCGATGTTTGTTTCCGGTCTGGGTGTGATGTTTGTCTCTGTATATGTTTCGGGCACCCTAGATACAGGTTCTTCCTAGTCAGGGGCTCTGAGTGTGATGCGTTATTTATAATTTTTTTATAACTTTTTTAGCAATAAAGAATCTTCACAAAGAGTACTTACAGAAAACTATACCGATGAGAATAGTTGAGGAGATAGAAGAACTAGACAAACATACAAACAGCGAACAAATGTTGTCAGGCGTGCTACTGTCTGGCGGTCACAAACTGATCGTATCTCGAAAACGGCTTAGCACGAAAGGAAGAATTCGTTTGAAAGAACACTTTTATACTAGGTAAGTGTTAATCCATACTTGATTATTATAAACTAGCTGTCCCGGCAAACTTCGTATCGCCTTAGTTTATAAGTTTGTACGATTATTATTATACTACCCACCCACTAAAAACTTGGCTGTACGGACTATGTTACTTTGCCCGCTCAGAATGGAAGAATTAAATAACTCAAATTTAAAAATTTAAAAACCCCCGACCCAGTCAGACCCCTCATCAGCTTAACTAGAACTAGAGCTGATCATCTTAAAAATATCATGGTTACCTTAACATATACTTTCAATATCATTGAAGTAACATGGTACTAAATTTCAACTCGATCGGACATAAGGAAGCTAGTTAGATCCTCTCATCCATTATTCAAGAGCTGATCATCTTCAAACCGCTGATCAGATCTTCATCAGACATGGCTAAGAACACTCGGCCCGAAATTATCTATGATACAAAAAAAAATAAACGAAAATCGGTTCAGCCGGTTGGGCTCTACGATGCCACAGACAGACAGACAGACAGACAGATAGACACGTTAAAATTATAACACCCCTCTCTGAATTTTTCGTTCGGGGGTTAAAAAAAAACCGCAAGTCAATCAATTCATTCGTCACAGAAAAATGGATACAAAAGTATGTAATGAAACAGATTCTATGGAAAAAAAAATATTGTTGTTTTTACTAACTTTCCCTCAATTTTTCCAAATGTTCTCACCTTTTAAACCTTCCCTGGACTACTACGAACATTTCAAGACCAAAATCAACTAAATTGGCCCGGCCGTTCTCGAGTTTTTTCGAGACTAACTAACCACGATTCATTTTTATATTAGTAGACTAGCTGTCCCGATGAAATTCGTATCGCCTTACAACTTCCACTGATAAAACAAAATTGTAGTTTTTACTATCTTACTCGTAATTTTTCCATATTTTTTTTTTATTTCAAAACCTCTCCTGGACTACGAAAATTAAAAAAATTAGGTAAATAGTCCCCAAACAAATCGCGTTTAATTTTTTTTAAAAAGACAGCAATTGCTTTTTTTTATATAGATAGAAGATAGATATTAATGCGAAAGTGGCTCGATCAGTGTGTTACGCAATCACGCCTAAATAATATCTTTTTTTTACAGTAAATCCCAAAAAGTCCATATAAGTTCTGAAAGTGTAAATTATAATGCAAGTACAGTCGGCAGCGTACTAATGTCAGTCAATTTGAGACACGGTGCCGCAAGGGCGGCGTTTGTTGCGACAGACACTTGCGTCATATCTCCCAAACTGCTGGTCTTGTTTGCGAGGGGCGGTGTTCAAGTTGTAAGTTTGTTTTTTTACGGCGAACTTTGCTCCGACTTAAAATATAGAAGTAAGATAAAATATTATGTAAATAATATGAATAACTAGGCTGCCCCGCGGTTTCACCCGCGCAGTTTCTCAAAAACACAAAAATCCCGTTTTTTTTCGTTCCTATGGGAATTTCGGGAAATTATTATTTAGTGCTCCCCTACACTCCCTAAGAAACACGTGCAAAATTTCAGCCCGCTACGCCCAGTAGTTTCGGCTCTGCGTTGTCTGTCAGTCAGTCAGTCAGTAACGGAAGAGTTTTATATATTGATAATAGCCTATTTGCTTTTTCGTTGTTGTAATGTTTAAGCTATCATGCTGTGAAGTTTAACCTGAATTAGTTCAGTAGTTTTTGCGTGACAACATTAAGATTTAATCAGTCTGACAAATATTTGCATATACTAAAAGAAACATACTTTCTAAAGAAACGGATAACTTTAAGATAAAAGCAAAAAAAAAAAAAGTATGATGTAGGTATAACCTGCGCACATAAAGAAAAGATCTCAAAATGGCTGCCATTGTATGGGCTGTCTCTCTTCTTAATTCTTCCCTCATACTCATATACGCGAGATAGCATGCGTTCGGGCGCCATTTTCAAATTGTTTCTTTATCTACGCGGCTTAACCTAGGTTATTTATTATTTTCTAATGTTATTTTTTATTTCAGCTAAATAACCAAAAAGACGATGCGAACTGCATTCTGAGATTAACAAAGGTCAATCTTGATATTTGTGTACCCAAAAAGTAAGTACTCACTAAAACAGAGCCCCTTACTAGGTAGAACCTGTATCTAGGGTGCCCGAAACATATAAAGAGACGAACATTACACCCAGACCCAGATTCCAACACCTTCCTTAACTTCTCATGTATAATATACAGATACCCATTGAGAGACATAGCACAGCTAAAGTAGCGCCACCTGCGAAAAAAAAAACTTCTAAAATAAGCCGAATATAAAAAATTTGAAACGGTATTCCACTAGATAATGTAGCCTAGTAGTTTTAGTGCACTTTTGTATAGCTTTTAGGTTAAATACCATAGAAAGCTACAGATTGTGGCCGTTTTAAGCACATTATTAAACTAATTCCAACTTACTAGCAAAACAACAAAAACAGTAACGAAAAACTAATAAGAAAATTGAAAAGCAGAAATCTGTTATTTTATTCTCGCTTCGCGCCAAATCTCGCATTTTTTAAATTCTAAAAAGTAGGCCTACGATTATAGTCCTATACAGCCTAGTTAGTATTTTCTTTTTGATTTAAAGTTTTGTCTTCTCTCTTCCGAGCACGGAAAAACGGAAATATTCCCTATCTTTTTTCTGATAAATTAAAATAATGTCGGCCTCGGACGGCGTAACAGATTTGTCTATGGTTTCGTCAGCCCTAGATTATATTGCCAAAGAACAAGAGCTATTTTGCAATACAGAAAAACCGGAAGTGTTACGGCGACCTAGACCGTCACTACAAAATAATACAGTATACAGCCAATACAGTCAAGTTTTTTTTTTTTTTTTCAGCCAAACTGAAGTGATATTAAAAGCGCGGGAAATGATATGGAAGACATTCCAGTTTTACTATGAGAAAAATCTAGATTGCCTAGATTTGGATACTGAAAATTTAGTTTTTAATTTCAAGAAGAGATTATTTGAGGTTATAGAAGATTTATTGTTGGATAATGACAGAAATTCGAAAATAAATAATGATGAATAAATTGTATTTTTTTTTTGTATTACTGTGTACTACATATTATAAAATACCAGTCGACCCGGCGAACTTCGTACCGCCTTACCTATTACTATTTTGTGCATCTATTATACTTAAAACCTTTCTCTTGAATCACTTTATATTAAAAAAAAAAACGAATTTGTCCCAATGATTTTTAATGTCTAATTCTTAATACTTATCTTCTTGTAGTGTCTTTTGTATATAGATTCTTCTTTGTGTAAATATGTCTAGTTTTAAGTTTATTTTGTACGCCTCAAAAGGCTGAACACAGCGAACCTAGATCTAGGTTCTATATCTATATAGATGTACATTTAAGATCTTTATACCTGTGTTGTACAAATAAATAAATTATTATTAAAAAAAAAATATATATATATAATAATAACATCACACCCAGACCGGAAACAAACATCGATATTCATCATATCAATATTCGCCCCGCCCAGGAATCGAACCCGGGTGCTCACGCTTACTCATTCCACATCACTGCCAACTGAGCTACGGAGCAGTCAAAAGTAAAATGATTCCAAGTTGTCTGTGCTTAGATCTTTAAAACTACGCTACGGATTGTGATGCGTTTTTTTACAATATAAGGTTTATATGTGTATAATACACAAATACATGCAGAAAAAAGTATTAGGTTAGGGCAGTACGAAATTCGCCGGGTCAAATATAGTTTTTTTTTTAACTTTTTTAATTTGATTTTAATGAAATAAAACAAACTTTTCATTACACATTATCACATTTTTATATTCACCTAAGTAAGTTAGTAGTTACAGTAATATAGAGTGTGGCAGTTTTACCTTATCTATCTACATCTATACCAATATTATAAAGAGGAAAGATTTGTTTGTTTGTTTGTTTGTAACGAATAGGCTCCGGAAATACTGAACCGATTTGAAAAACTCTTTCACTGGTAGGAAGCTACATCAACCCCGAGTGTCATAGGCTTTATTAGATTTTCAAAAAAATTAGGGATCCTTACCTAAACTCAAATAATGTAACCCAAGGTGCAATATTTTTTCCGTTGTTGTTTGTTTTTTATTCGGCCATTCTGGGCAGTCAAAAGAACATAGTCTATAAAGCCAAGTCTTTTGTAGTATCTTCCATTCTATGGCGTAACGAAGTAAGCCGGGAAAGCTCGTAGTATATAAAAATGAATCGTGGTTCGTTAGTCTCTCTAAAACTCGAGAACGGGAGGTCTGATTTAGCTGATTTTGGTTTTGAAATGTTCGTAGTAGTCCAGGGAAGGTTTAAAAGGTGGAAAATATGGAAAAATGGATGGGGAAGTTGGTAAAAACACCAATTTATTTTTTTCATATAAAATTTTAAGGTGCGATACGAAGTTTGCCGGGACAGCTAGTAATACCTAACTTTAGAATGAAATAACATTTAGACAATTTAACACCGAAATAGTTTACATATTTAAATCAGAGACTAGGTACTTATAAATAACTGTACACATATACAGGCTGTTTCTGACAAGGCGGTAATAAATCAAAGAAGTGATCCAGCTCACCATACCTAACAATTTTCCCAAAGCAACATGGGTCGAAATCTCAAAACAAAAATCAGCTGTCCCGTACATTGACCCCGTCAGCTGATCGAACCAATGTATGGAACAGCTGTTTTTTTTTTTTTGAGATTTCGACATTGTTACTATGGGAAAGTTTTTAGTTATGGTGAGCAGAATCCCTCCTTTTATTTATTACCGCCTTGTCAGAATCACCCGGTATATAGGGAATAGAGTTAAATCTATTCTGCTCTCCATACTTAATAGTTTGTTAACTATTTACATTGGTTGGCTGATAGACAATGAACGGTTTCGAATTATATTTGTGCGGCAAAGTTCTAAGTTATGGTGAGCCGAATCACTAATGTTTTTCCTAGTTAGGCTTGTATGTTTGTATTAAGCTTTATTAATATTATTGCGTTACAAAGTACTTTTTTTTATTGTTTATATTCTAACATTTAAAGCGGAAGCCAATATTTCATTATACAATTATCTTTAAGGTGGTAACTCTCGGTATGGCGTGAAATTCAAATTTTTTCGTGTTTTTTAATTTATTCTGGCGAAGGTATATATTTTTAAAAGTTTAAATGAATTCGCGTATGTAAAAAACCATCTCCCATATTGTAATGCAACGTTTTTTGAAGACAGACCTACAGATTTTGTGTCTAAGGGGTAAAAGGCCAAAAAACAAGTTCCTTGAATATACACAAAATCGGTAACTCTGTCTTCCAAAAACGATATATCACAATGTGGGAAATAGGTTTTTACGTACGCGAATTCATTTAACCTTTATTTAAAATGAATACTTTCGCCAAAATAATTAAAAAACTTGAAAAAATTTGAATTTCGCGCCATACCGTGAGTTACCGCCTTAAGAAGTTATATTTACAAAAATCATAAACTAGGTATAAAGGTCGCAGCCCACTTACACGATTCTGCTCCCACCCTGCAAAAATTAAGTTTATAAAATATGGGCTTTACATATTGCTATTTAGATCTATTTTACATTGGCATCATAAATTAGCAGACAGCTCGCTGTCGGCGAGCTTACCGCCGTCAGACTGCTCGGTAGTTGACGCCTAGCTGGCCGCGCGTTATAGACGAGCGGTCGGCGCGGTGTCTGCTAGCAGTCGCCGCGCACCCCGTCGCCGCTCAGTCAGTATCTACCAACAATCCGCACTTGGGGTCAAGTTTCTTAACTAAAAACGATCGACTCGTAATTGTCTTGTTAGCGACTTCGTCACCATTGCTTTTTTCTTTAGGCGTGCAACAGAAAATGCCCTTGTAAAAGCGGCAATTGTTAACGAATTTGCTAACAAGACCCTGGCCGTCTGCTAGCTGTCGCCGCGTGGACTGCGAGCTGTCGTCTTAGTTTAGTGAGGGCGTTGGGTGGGTGCGGTGTTTTAGCAGACGCTTAAGTGGGCTACGACCTTAAGTATGAACAGTCACGGACTAGGAGGCCGTAACAAATTTGTCTATGCTTTCGTCAGCCCTAGACTGTATTACCAAAGAACAAGAGCTATTTTGCAATACAGAAAAACCGGAAGTGTTACGCCGATCGTGTCCGCCACTGTACTTAGTTAATTATTTGAACAAAATAATAATATATAAATACTTAGTTACATACGATACTAGTACATTCTGTAATAAAAAAAACATCGATACATTTCAGTAAAGGCGTAACTTATTAGGCCCGTAGCACATTATGGTACAGCACAGCGAAGATACCAAAAATATTACAATAGAAACTGGTCTATATGTTCTATGGCACAGGGTTCAAACTGGTGTTGTTTGTTTAACGTTTTTATACATTGTGATAATTATAATTTCTTTGTGATATTTTTAACATAAAGTTCCCCCTGGTCTGTTGAACTAGCCTATTTAGTCAAAGATGGCCGCCATGTGTCATCCCGCGTCTGTTGAACTAGCCTATTTAGTCAAAGATGGCCGCCATGACTTTTACGCATCTTGTTCAAAATGTTTTTACTCTGTGGACTGTCATAGGTCAATGGTTTTATGTCCACTTGTATAGGTCAATGGACAACTTTGATTGATTGACAGAACAGATTGACATCAATAATAGCTCTTTATTTTGATTTTTAATTTTTCGACACTGCATCTGTTGAAGTAACCACTGAGTGGCGCCACAGAAGGGAGTTTGACAAACAAAATGGCCGCCATGTACTACAACATACAAGGGGTTAACGGATAAGTAGGTACCTATACTAGGTTATTATGACTACATAATATATTTATTAATTAATCTATGTTTACTTATAAGTACACAAAGTTATTTTCAAAAAAGACAATTATACAAATAAATTCAGATATAAATTATCAATTGCACTAGCCCGAAACGTAATAAATATCTACACATATAAACTAGTCATACATATCTGTAGACTAAACATCCAAAAAAAAACAAGCTAAGACTTCAAATCTTAGTTAGTTCTCTATTACGGGTTAGATTAGATGAAGTTACCACTAAGACAAACCGCACAGTTACCTCTCAGTTACCGCTCAGTACAAATAAAGCAGCGTCGCACGTCTCATCTCACTCACACAAGCATGGTACGCGTGCACGTACACGAGTTGCGGCTGTGTGCGAAGCAACGCGATTTTTAACCCCCGAATGAAAAATTCTGAGAAATGGGTGTTATTTCTATGAAGTGTCCGAGGTTGAAAAAGAGGAAGTTCTCAGATTATTTTTGTGTCAGTTCTTTGAAGGCGGATCTCTTTTTGTTAAAAAGAAATGAGTCTACTAGTATCAAAAACCGCAATGTCCATAAAATAGGTAAAATGACTTCTCTATGGTTTTTAAAAATAAAATAAAAATGAAACCGTTTCATATCATTCAAATGTACCTAAAACCGCAAAGTCTTATAGAAAACAAGAGTTAAAATCTATTCTATTCAACAAAGTCAGTATTGTCCATCGCTGTTTGTTTCAAGATGCGCAAAGTCCGCCACAGCCAATCATGTTGCGACGTGTACTATGGTGGATTGTACGTTGTTGTGATAAAATTGCTTGCAGTTTTTAACAATTTTAAAGTGGTAAAAGTTAAAATTCGCACATAAAGTTCAAAAATTTTGATTAATGAAGTATTACCCCGAAGTTGTAGATAATAAGCATGCGCGAAAATGGATTAGAAATCCTGCTAATTGGAAGTAAAATCGCGTCAAAGAACAACGGTAAGTTCCAGTGGATTGAAAAGTTTTGATACTTTTTATTTCTGTAGTATGACAAAATTATTATGAAGACCAAGAGGCCCAAGAGACCAAGAGACGAACCAATATGTGAAATGTAAGAAGAATCAAAACTATTAGTGATTTGATTTTCTTAATACAAATATCTAATTTTTACTAATAAATATAGAACTTTGTATGATTAAAATAATTAATATTGTAATAAAAATTAAAATATAGAAATCAGGGCTTGATATTATACAGGTTTATTGTTTTACGCGCAGATTTAGGAAAGTAGGCAGGTAATCAGTAGGTAACTGTTATTGGTAACTAAAAGTATCGATATTGGTTAGTCCAACTATTATGCAAACGCTTTGCTTCAAAAACCAACAAAGTTCCTGTTCTTCTGCATCCAAAACCACATAGTCCATCTGAGGGTTTCAAATTCAGCAATGTCCATATGTTTTTCTGCTTTTATACAATTTTTTGTTCGAATATACACATTTTAACAACGTATTTAGTTTACCTACAAAAATCCTAATTGGTTTCGCATTAAATCATTACCACAATGTACTTCTACTACGCACAATAAGAAATTTAGGGATATCTCGAAAGTAGTAAACATGGACAATGCGGGTATTGAAACTAGTACACTCAAATTATAGTGCGTGTTTATAGAGCAAGATGTGACTCATTCATAATCAGAATCATCTTCTGACGAGCTGTCTCATAAATCCAGAAGTAGAATTCTTTTCGTAAACGTGAACTCATTGTAACATCCTATATAAACATTATTTAGCAAAAAACAAGTCTGCTCAGTCGCAGAGATTTCGAGTGAATGTATAATCATGTAATGTTACCTCATCTGCGTAATGTGTGGTACCTTCAGATAAAAAAGTTTGGATACGCAGATAAAATCTTATCGCATCTGCGTAATGTGTGACAGGCTTTACTGTGAGCCTTTGATTATAAATTTCACAGTTACATAAAGTTAATAGTATCTTAATCAATTCTTATACATATCAGCCAATACTTTTTCCATAGGCGTCTGCCCGATGGTTCTCGCAAAATATTCCTTTTCCAACTGTCTTGGAGGCGTGGATCGTAGTAATGGGAGTAGTAGGAGTAATCTGCCGAAACGCGCCGGCGCTGCCCCGTGCGCGGCGCGGGCGTGGGACATCAGCATTACCTGGGTTATAGAAAAACATTGTACTTTAATAGAAAGATAGTTGATTTTTTTTTAATAAGTGTTACCGATATTGCAAGTTTTTTTTTTTTCAATTTTCCATCCATTCTTCCACGGTGGATTAGGTGATACTGCCACCATTTAAAAAAAAAACCTTTTGTACGTTCACTGTGCAAAGTCTAAGGAATCTAACAAAAATGACTACATAGTATAAAACAAAGTCGCTTTCTCTGTCCCTATATCCCTATTTATGCTTTTTAAGTTTTTAACAGATAGAGTGATTCAAGAGTAAGGTTTATAAGTATGCACAGAACCAGAAAAAAAACAGGTAATTTTTGTATTTACATAAACAATCAGGTTTTTTTTTCTTAATAAAAATAGTGTAAAAAAGCATCATTACCTGAGCTTGATCCTGCAAGTTCTCTATTTGTAACGGATCCTTGAGGCCTCGAGTTTCTGAAAGAAAAACAATAACGAAATTAATATAGGATAATAATTTCTTACAAAGCGAGAGACGTCCACTGTTAGACATAGGCCATCAAAATCTAAAAAAAAAGGAGAGAGATAAATTGTAAAGTAGAGTTTGTTACCCCTTTCTTCTCTACGCTGTAAAATCATTGCGAAAGGGAGTAGAATCATTTAACAGAGGAGGGCTCGTTTGGGGGCGTCTCCAGGCGACTATTGTCGTAAGGCAAGCCAAACTAAAACTAAATACAGTTACTACCTAGTTAGGGGCTCTGAGTGTGTTATAGTAATTACCTGACTTGAATAGTACGATGGCTTTCATACAGGCGAACTCTGCTGGGTCCACCATCACCGCTCGGTAACGGTTCAAAACCGTTCGTAGACGACGAAGCGTTACTGAGTCGCCTTCTGTTAACAAGATATTTAATCTGAAACGCTTCGTTAAGAGCTTACACGGTGAGAAACTAGCGCCACTTCCGATAAAAAGTTAATATCTTCTAAACTATGGCCGAAATCAAAAATATGCGTCTGTGACTCCCTAGATAATCTTGCTTAGAATTTTTAAGGTACTGCTGTGTAGGTTTCAGGTTCAAAATCTAAGGAATAAACCGTTTGTTGCCTAAAGTGGCCACTTTAGTTTCATAAAAGAATGTTTCTAAGATCATTATCCTAAAAGCTACACAACATAGCCTTAGAAATTATAAGCAAGATTATCTAGGGAGTCAAAAACGCATATTTTTGATTTCGGCCATGGTTTAGAAGATATTAATTATTTAATATCGAAGTGGCACTAGTTTCAAACGGTTTTGCGCCTTAAGTGCATACTATAGGTACGTGGTTAAATATCTATACAGATTTTTGCCGAAATCGAATATCGAAGTGGCGCTAGTATCGCACTCATTAATTAGGTACACAAAATAGGTTATAATGAAAGAAACGTAGCGCGTACCATACTACAGTCGTGAGCGCGTAGCATACTACGATCGCGTAGCCTAGCGTAGCAGCTACGTCAAACGTCGTAGAACGTTACGTCGTTACGTCCTTATGTCCGTTATCAACCAAAAACCTTGACTTTGTTTTTTTTTTTTTTTTTATAAATACCTTGTTCATTCTGTTCACTCCCGAACAATGTGGTGCAAGTGGCGTCTAACGGCATGCACCATTGAATGGCATTCAGAAGAAACAGCTCTGACCACGCCTCCTCCAGAAGTATAACCTGTTATAAAAGAAAGAGTGAGAGTTACGTTTTGCGTATGTCGTAGGGAGATTTGATAATCAGTTTTTTTGCAAAAAAAAACTAGGGAATTTGCGAAAACTCGGATAATTTGATAATAGGATAACTTTTTGTAACAGTGCTACTCGATGGGAATTTTTTTCAAAATTTCATACTAACGAGTCACAGTGTGACATGTTTTTTTTAATCATCCCGACATAAAATAGTTTTTTTTTGCAAAAAACCTAGTATAATTGAAAAATTTTAAACCTTCCTTAACTCTGATTGGCTAGATTAATGCTAGCTAGTTGTTAAAACTGTCTTCTGATTGGTTAGTTAAAATACCTTCGATGCTACACAGAACCAATTAGAATAAGAGTTCGACAGCAAGCAATATACTCTAGCCAATCAGAGTTAAGAAAGGTTTTTACATTTTTCAATTATACTAGGTTTTTTTGCAAAAAAAAACTGCTTTTTGTCAGGATGATTGGAAAAAAATGATCCTTATATCAAATTATCCGGGTTTTCGCAAAATTTCTATTTTTTTTGCAAAAAACCTAATTATAACTCTTTCTACGACACATATTAAGGGCAATAAGAGGTGCACAAGCACACATTATCATCTATTGGCCTGTGTCTCATAGTTAAGTTTTGTATAAGTATTATATAAAGTAGATTTACATAAGTTTTGTGGTCTAAAATGTAATCTTTTTTCAAAAAAATTATTTGGACAAAATTAACAAAATTCACATTTGGGTTTGTCTGCACAAAAAAAAGGCCCAAACTTAAATCTATTAGAAAAAATGTATCAGCTTTAACATTAGTTTGTTAAAACTTTAAATTGTACCAATCTGCAGATAAGAACTATGTCGACTTCTATCAGTGTTATTAATGAAATAAATAAATTAATACAAATTTACCTGATCTCTAAAAGCGAGGCTCGCAAACGAAGGCAAGTTTTTTGCCCATTTGACAGCCATGAACAGTAGTCGTGCCGCCGTCTCCGCTGCGCTCTCTATGCCCAGAGGCCTGCAACATGCAGTAGGTTAGCTCTGGGAAGAACTCTGCATAAGAAGATTTATATGAAAATAAGGATGATCGGGAGTATGAGAAGCAAAAGCTAGAATAAACAGTTCTAATGTGATTCTAGGTAGGTATATAAAATGTATAAAACCCGCAATATACAACACAATAACAGCACAGCTCGGACACTTCATAGAAAAAACCGCGTCGCTTCGCGCACAGCCGAAACTCGTGTACGTGCACGCGTATCATGCTTGTGTGAGTGAGATGAGACGCGCGACGCTGCTTTATTTGTACTGAGCGGTAACTGAGAGGTGACCGAGCGCGGGCCGCACTTGCTGAGGGAGACAGGGAGTGCCCGTACTGTATGTAGTACTATTTATTATACTGGTGAAAATAGTATATTCTAGTTTAACACCTTAATGTCCAATCAAATAAATAATAGGCACGTTAATAAAGATTAAGATTGTATTTCTCTCTAAAAACTCAAATAATAACAACCAATAAATAGAATTTCTACCACAAAAACGACCAAGACAATAAAGACGAGCCCAAAATTATCAACAATTTTCCTGGTTTGTCTTTTGAAGTTTGTGAGGTTCAGACGCGGCAACAACATCTTACCTGCAAGGTATACAGTTCTGAGGGTATGTGGAGCTGGCTGGCGGCGAGTACGAGGTGGAGTCTTCCTCATTAGTTACATCGATGCTGTCATCTGTAATTTATTTACAGACTAGTTGACCTGTCAAACTTCGGTTCTTCGTTTTACCAGCTATTGGTTAAATAATAATAATAATAATAACACATCACACTCAGAGCCCCGAACTAGGAAGAACCTGTATCTAGGGTGCCCGAAACACATACAGAGACAAACATCACACCCAGACCGGAAACAAACATCGATATTCATCATATCAATATTCGCCCCGCCCGGGAATCGAACCCGGGTGCACTCGCTTCTCAGTCCACATCACTGCCAACTGAGCTACGGAGCAGTCGAAATGCAAGCTCAGCAAATGCAAGATCAAATTAGGCAAATTGTTATTTTTGTTATCTTTCGGTACATGCGAACATACTCTACAAAGTATAACTATGGAATAAGGAATATCTATCGACAAAAATAACAAATGGAAGTGGTTTTGTCGTTCTCAGAAAAATGGGGTTACTTTTCTTATACAAATAGCTGGCCCTGCAAGAATTTTAGAGAATGTTCTATAGACCCGGGGATAATGTAGCTTCCCAACAGTGTAAGAATTTTTGAAATCGGTTCAGTAGTCTTGAAGCCTAATTCAATGCAATCAAACTTTACTTTTTATTATTTGTCATCAATACATAGTATAAAATATAGTCGCTTCCCGCGTCTGTCCCTATGTATGCTTAAATCTTTTAAACTACGCAACAGATTTTGATGCGGTTTTTTTTAATAGATAGAGTGATTCAAGAGAAAGGTTTATAAGTATAATACGTGCACAAAATAGTAATAGGTGAGGCGGTACAAAATAGAAAATTTTTAAAATACACTTTTTTGGACACAAAGTAAATTACAAAAGTCCATACAATGATCCAATGACTTTATCGCTAACAACCACTAGGACCGTATGTACTTGGACACAGACTGAATAGACTTTAAATAATAAAGATATATCAAATCAAATCAAATAATTCTTTATCAATATATATAAAACTCTTCCGTTACTGACTGACTGACTGACTGACTGACTGACTGACTGACTGACTGACAGACAACGCAGAGCCGAAACTACTGGGCGTAGCGGGCTGAAATTTTGCATGTAGGTTCCTTAGGGAGTGTAGGTGAGCACTAAGAAGGGATTTCCCGAAATTCCCACGGGAACGGGAAAAAACGGGAATTTTGTGTTTATGAGAAATCTGCGCGGGAAAAACCGCGGGGCGGCCTCTAGTTCAATATATATAGGATACAAGATATCACTTATTGAAAGTCAATTAGACTACATCTAATCTAATTGGTATTAATACCTTATTTGGTAAAGTATCCTATACTGCGAGAGGCGAGGTAGTTCAGGGTGCCCACCAATTGGCTCAGGCAAACAAATGTTTGCCTCAGCCAATTGGTGGGCTCTCTTATATTTACCATTATCATTACTATATATTTACCATCACTATCAGTATGATGATTCTCAAGCGTAGTACATTCGGGCGGCGGCGGCGGGTAGTGCGGCGACAGCAGAGGATATCTGGCCGGAGATAGTGCCATGGCAAGCGACACTGGAGGTCTGGAAAAAAAGGTTTGATTATTCTTGTGACTGCGGTTCTAATGCCGAGCTTCTTTAGATGTGTGTTGAGATTTTTATATAGTCTGACTGACACAAATCGTTAAAACATAGTTAGTTAGATTCGTCTAATCTATACCATTATTATTAAGAGGAAAGATTTGTTTGTTTGTAACGAATAGCCTCCGGAAATACTGAACCGATTTGAAAAATTCTTCCACTGGTAGAAGCTAGACTATACCCGAGTGACATACTTAGGCTATATTAGATTTTCAAAATAATTAGAGAGAAATAATTAGAACTCTGTCTTTCTATGACGCTTTTATGCGTAAACCACTGAACCGATTCAGATGAAATTTGGTACGGATATAGTTTAAAGCCTGAGAAAGAACAAAGGGATCCCATTTATCCCGAAAATCCCGCGGGAACTTGGGAGTTTGCGGTTTGAAGGGAATAAATATATTTCCTGTTTTTTCACTTCACTTCCCTTTTTAGTTCGTGGATATTTATACATACTGCCTCCCGCATCAAAGCAAAAGCTAATAATTTAAAAGGCACGTTATGTGACGTCAGTTCTATAAATGAAGCGACGCTGCCCACGATCAAAGGTGGGATGGGTTGACTGAGCACAGCTCCTATCATCAATACATATACATCATCAATACATAGTATAAAACAAAGTCGCTTCCCGCGTCTGTCCCTATGTATGCTTAGATATTTAAAACTATGCAACGGATTTTGCTGCGGGTTTTTTTAATAGATAGAGTGATTCAAGAGAAAGGTTTATAAGTATAATACGTGCACAATACAATTAAAGGTTAGGCGGTACGAAGTCCGCCGGGTCGACTAGTGTATATAGATACTAGAACTTGCCCCGCGGTTTTACCCGCGTTTCTCAAAAACGCAAAAATCCCATTTTTTCACGTTCCCATGGGAATTTCGGGAAATCCTTTCTTAGTGCTCACCTACACGCAAAATTTCAGTCCGCTACGCCCAGTAGTTTCGGCTCTGCGTTGTCTGTCAGTCAGTCAGTCAGTAACGGAAGGGTTTTATATATATTGATAAACCTTCCTTTTGAAGCACTATCTATTAAAAAAAACCGCATCAAAATCCGTTGCTTCAAGATGTAAGCTTAAATAGGGACAGACGCGGGAAGCGACTTTGTTTTATACTATGTATTAAAGTCTAAAGAAAGAAAGAAATTTATTAAAAAACTATTGTGATCGCCCCGCGGCTTCGCCATTTTCTCATAAAACATCAAATTCCCAATTTTCTTGTGGGAATTTTGGGATAAAAAGTACCCTTTGTCCTTTCTCAGGCTCTAAACTATCCATATAACAAATTTCATTCAAATCGGTTCAGCAGTTTTCTCAGGAAAGCGATACAGACAGACAGATAGAGTAACTTTGCAGTATGGATTTATAACTTTATAGAAGTAGCTATCTGTAGAGGAGGCCTATGTCCAGCAGTGGATGTCTTTCGGCTGATATAACGATAATAATGCTTCGAGTAAAAATACATTCTAATATCAATAGAAAATCAATCAAATTGAGTGCAAAATCTAGTTTTCAAAACATAACAATTCATAGCCAGTTATGGTAATGCAATTTTGATAAAAGTTATTCAACTTATCACTTTGGATTGTAAATGGGAATGAATATGAAATTAAGTAATAACTTTGGTTTTGTATACAAAGTTTGCACGCACTAGCGCCACAAATATAACTTAAACACTGCCCGTAGCTCAGTTGGCAGTGATGTGGACTGAGACGCGTGTGTACCGGGTTCATTTCCCGGCGGAGCGAACATTGTTATGATGAATATCGATGTTTGTTTCCCGGTCTGGGTGTGTTGTTCATCTCTGTATATGTTTCGGACACCCTAGATACAGGTTCTTCCTAGTTAGGGACCTGATCGTGATGTCAAAGTCAAAGTCAAGTCAAAGTCAAATTCTTTATTCAATATAGGATACAAGATATCACTTATTGAAAGTCAATTAGACTACATCTAATCTAATTGCTATTGATACCTTATTTGGTAAAGTATCCTGTACTGTGGCAGGCGAGGTAGTTCAGGGTGCCCACCAATTGGCTAAGGTAAACAAATGTTTGCCTTGCATTACGACAATATTCGCCTGGAGACGCCCCCAAACGAGCCCTCCTCTGTCAAATGATTCTACTCCCTTTCGCAATGATTTTACAGCGTAGAGAAGAAAGGGGTAACAAACTCTACTTTACAATTTATCTCTTTTTTTTTTTTGATGCGGTATTATTATATTATCTAATTCCTTTTTCTTTTATTAAATCCTTATTTAAAGTTGTTTTTCCCTGAACTTAGAAAATAAAAAGAGTAAAAGTAAGCAGTGCAAAAGAATTTCCTAAGGGTGCACGCGCACCGGGTTTCCGCAAGAAAAGTCAAAGTCAAAGTGAGCTTTCGTTTGAAAAAGCTCGTCTTATTTTTTTTTAGGTTCGCATTCAAAGCTTTTAATGATGACAAAAGACTGTTATGCGTTCAAGTGAAAACTTTAAAAGCAAGTGTCTTCTGAAAAATGCTTTAAGTATGCAATATAATAATAATAATAATAACACATCACACTCAGAGCCCCTAACTAGGAAGAACCTGTATCTAGGGTGCCTGAAACATATACAGAGACGAACATTACACCCAGACTGGGAAACAAACATCGATATTCATCATATCAATATTCACCCCGCCCGGAAATCGAACCCAGGTGCACACGCTTACTCAGACCACATCACTGCCAACTGAGCAACGTAGCAGTCAAATTATACGGCTTGTTGCTAAAAGTAGCTACTTTAGGCAACAAACTAGATTTTAAACCTGAAAGCTAAAAAACAGTGCCTTAAAAAAATCTCGGCATTAAAAATGTAGTGCATCAATAACGCGTATTTTAACGCTTTAAGAGCCAGTTTACCGCGATGCTAGCGCCATTCGCGAAAAAAAAAATATCTTCTAAACTAAGGCAAAATATCAAATATCAAAAATGTGGCACAGTATGACACGAGATAATCTTGATTAGTATTTTTTGAGCCCAGCGGCGGTAGCATGACGGACAATTTGTCAAATTTATCGTATCTATCTGTCACTTTTGTCGATCATCTCCATACATTTTCCCGCATTGAAATGTCAAAAGCGATTAAAAGTGACAGTTAGATTCGACAAATGGTCCGTCGTGCTGCGGGGGCAGTTAAGTAGTCCTAAGTATAAAGAACAAAAAAAAAACAAAGATTATTGCCAAAAGTGGCCACTTTTAGCAACACTCTGTAGCTTTCTTTTGGTCTTTAACCTAAAAGGTATACAATCGTGCCCTAAAAATACTAGGCTACATTATTTAGTGTCATACTGTGCCCGATTTTCGATATTTGCCTTAGTTTAGAAGATTTTTTTTTTCGGGAACGGCGCTAGCATCGCTGGTAAACTGGCTCTTAAGTTTAGAAGCAATTATTTTTAGTTTGTCGCTAGTATCGCACAAGTATTGGAGGAATATTATCCACTCACCCAAATACCCCGACGGCGACGGCTGCCTCTCTCAGAGCTCGCTCTTGGTCCATGTCTCGCAGTGTCTCGGGTCTGATGGTTGCAGTGTTGCGCGGCTGGCGTTCGTTCTGTACGGCTGTAAAGATAAAAAAGCTATAACTAATAAGTGATAGACTTCATTAAACAAGCATTTATACAATATAGGTGCGACAGACAGCCCTCTGTGCAGGGCGTGTATGGAAGTGGATGAGACGGTGGAGCATATGCTGTTAGCCTGTGCAGCCACTATCGAAACCAGGTTGTCCATTCTCGGCCCAGCTGACCATCTAGCTGAGCTGTTGGCCTCATCCTGCAGTTTGCTGATGAGCTCGGATGGCTCCTATAAATGTGGGGAAATGCACAATGGCTCCAAGTTCGCGAGCTAAGTGCAGGCACTTCTTTACCCCCACAAACAACTGAAGAAGAAGAAGAAGTGATAGACTGCTCCGTGGCTCAGTTGGCAGTTTATAAAGAGGAAAGATTTGATTATTTGTTTGTTTGAATTGAATAGGCTCCAAGACTACTGAACCGATTTCGAAAATTCTTTCACTGTTGGGAAGCTACACTATGCCCGGGTGTCATAGGCTATAGAATATTCTCAAAAATTCAGAACGCTAGGCGGTACGAAGTTCGCCGGGTCGACTAGTCTAATAATAAAATTATTTCATTGCTTGCGTAGCACGGTATGACACAATTTTTCCATTCAATTTTCTCGGCGTTCATTTGTCACAAACAAGCTCATAAAAAGTTCCGAAAAAAAAAAAACAGAGCAATAAAAATCCCCTTCACGTGGCAGCCATCTATGTAACGGTTCTGCTATGACACAGAGCGGAGCGTTGAGCGAAGCGGAAAAAAAAGTTTTCCTGAAAAAATACGCTCGAAAAAGTGGCAATAGGTCTTACGAGACGCAGCAAAGGATATTCCCAACTTAAATTCGTTCTGTTTCTAATTTAAGGACTGCCTAGAAAAAATTGCTTTTAGCTATAAAACCGCCCATTGTACTCTTTTTGTCTCCTATTAAAAAAAACTGAAAGTTTAATAATTATTTTATTAAATTTTTTTTATTTGGCATCAGCGTAATTTGTTTAAATAAACGGGCAAGTGCGAGGGCTCGCGCTTAGAAGGTTCCGGAAGAAATTTATTGTGTAAATTTGGCTAGCTGAATTTAATATTTATTAGTATTCTTTGGACAACAAAAAAAATTTCGTGATTTTTTAGATTTATTTAGCCGTTTGGAGATAAGTGCCTTTGACAGACAGACAGACGGACGGATGGAATAGTCATATTAATAAGGTACCTACGCCCTGCAGTACCGGGCCGAAGAATAGGACTGAGGTATCCCTGCCTGTCGTAAGAGGCTACTAAGAGGGGACCCCGGGGTCGTTGGGTGCACGAGGCGGGGGCCTCGTGTAGTCATATAACGGCCCCGAGAAGGACGGCGGAACGCAGTGTCCCGATTCCGCCGTCGAGCGTAGGAAGAGCCATCCGCGCTCAGGGGGGACTACCACCACTTGTCCCCCCGTGAAGAGGCTAAACAGCCAATGCTGGAGGAGGTCGCAACTATCGAAACTAGTGAACACAACTATCGAAAGATCACCCGTGACCCCCTTGCCAACAGCCGAGATGGACACCGGCGGGGTTTTAGTGGGTGCGAACCCCACATAACTCGGGTACTCGTTAGGAGTTTCCCCGCCTAAAAAAAAAAGTACCCGGAACCTTAAAAACTTGAATAGATCGAATTTCCAACCCGCCTGCTAATTCAAATTCAAATCATTTATTTGTTAAATGTAGGTACATCAAAATTAGTAGTTAGCTAAGTGGTGGCGATTACGGAAAATCTCCCCCCAATGTTATTCGTTGTGGAATTTTATGGGGGAGACCTATGTCCAGTAGTGGACGTCTCTCGGTTGTAATATTATCTATATTTTCCATTTTTAACCGACTTCAAAAAAGGAGGTTATCAGTTTGACCTGTATGTATGTATGTATGTTTGTCCGCGTTTATCTCGAGTTTGGCTGAACCGATTTTGATGCGGTTTTCAGATAAGTATTTGTTACATTCTGGAGAAGGTTTAAGTACCTATTTTAACCGACTTCGAAAAAGAGAAAGTGCTCCAGTTGATGTTGTGTCAGTTGATTGAGCCGGGTTCCTTTTTTGTAAAAATAAATTATCTATTTCTCTAAATATTCCACAAATATCAATTTTTCTCTAAAAATCAAGCCCGCTATGCTTGACGCTCTCGCTTAACTTCGATCAATGGCATTATCGAAAAAGCACTCCGAATATAACGTGAGATAGATATTTTCTCATAAATATGTATGGTATTGGATGTGTGTGTGACTCGTATTCTCAAAACTTGCTGAGGGATTTTGAGTCGCTTTATCGTTTTTTGAGCGTTTTTGCGTCTAATACCAATAAACATAAACTTGGCCAAACGTGGGTCTAGCTAGATGCAGGTGCCTCTCGTGGGCTCAGTCAATGAGCTGGTGCCTTTTCTTTTTTTTTTAACGAGTACCCAGCAGCCCCGGGGGGAGCCGCAGGGTTATGTGGGGTTCGCACCCACTACAACCCCGCCGCTGTCCTTCTCGGCTGATAGCAGGAGGGTCGCGGGTGAGAATGAGCTGGTGCCTCTGTCTACCCCTTCAGGGAATATAAAAAAACGAAATATATAAGTAACTAGTCTACCCGGCGAACTTCGTATCGCCTAACCTTTTAATATTTTGTGCATGTTTTAAACTTATAAACCTTCCTCTTGAATCACTCTATTTATTAAAACAAACCGCATCAAAATCCGTTGCATAGTTTTAAAGATATAAGCATACATAGGGACAGACGCGGGAAGCGACTTTGTTTTATTCAATGTATATTGATTAAAGCATCACACTCAGAGCTCCTAACTAGGAAGAACCTGTATTTAGGGTTCCCGAAACATATTATACAGAGACGAGCAATAAACCAATATAGGCCCGAGATCATATTTTGTTACAATACTTTTTTCAAATGCACACTTCATCATCAATACGTAGTATAAAACAAAGTCCCTTCCCGCGTGCAACAGATTTTGATGAGATTTTCTTTAATAGATACAGTGATTCAAGAGGAAGGTTTATAAGTTTAAAACATGCACTAAATAGTAATAGGTTAGGCGGTACGAAGTTGCCGGGTCGACTAGTTTACTATAAAATCTGAAAGTAACTCAGTCTGTCTGTGTGTTACGCAATCACGCCTAAACTCTTAAACCGATATGGCTGGAAATCGTAAGGTAAGTAGTCCAAATTCGGTTTTGCCAGCACAATTTCCCTTCACACCACAAAATCCCAAATTTCCGTTTCTGTAGGATTTTGGGGGAAAAAAGTATTTATCATGGATCTGATCTGAGTGATTTAAAAGGAAGGTTTATATCTATTTATTACACTAGTCGACCCGGTGAACTTCGTACCACCTAACCTTTAGCTGTATTTATCATGGATCTCGTGGTTCCTAGCTATATACCCACTATTTTCCTGTTGATCGGATGATAAACATCGTGCGTTTTCAGTTTCACTATCATCCGCAAACCCATGAAACCCTCAAAACCCTTCAGTTATTTACGGACCCCTAAAAGGCAAACCTAATAAAAATACGCGTCCCAGTTGCTACAGCCTCGTACCGACCGGTCGGCCGGGTATCGAACAAAGTCAAACTCGGCGCAGTAAATGTTAAACTCCCTTGCGAAATGGCTAAAGAGTATTTTGAATAGTACAGAAGGAATAAATTATTAGGAGACCTATCAAATAGCACCAATAGTAACAACTTGAATTATCTCTAAATAATGGATTTAGTAAATTATAGCCGCCTCCGTAGCCCAGTAGCGTAGCGCGTTCCGCCTTTGATTAGGGCACGGAGGGTTGTGGGTTCGATCCCCAGAGAAAACACCACATATTGATTTCTCACAAAAATCACGTTGTGGTTGTTTACGGTCGGATAAGGACATTGCAGGCTTGAATCACCTGATTGTCCGAAAAGTAAGATGATTCCGTGCTTCGGAAGGCACGTTAAGCCGTCGGTCCCGGCCGCAGTAGTGGTCGTTATAACCGCCGCGACAAGCTGGCCCAATGGTAATAAAGCATAAACTCCGCTAAATGTGGGTCCGGCACTTGAGCTGGTGCCTCTGCATAACCCTTCGGGGAATAAAAGGCGTGATATTATGTTATGTTATACGAGCTGTCCCGGGTAACTTCGTTACGCCATAGAATATAAGATACTACTAAAAGACTTGGCTCTATAGACTATGTTCTTTGACTGCCCAGAATGGGCGAATCAAAAAACAAACAACAACAACAAACCACCTGTCAAAATATGTAAACAACGGAAAAAAAAATTGCACCTTGGGTTACATTATTTGAGTTTAAGTAAGGATCCCTTATTTTTTTGAAAATCTAATATAGCCTATGACACTCGGGGATAGTGTAGCTTCCTACCAGTAAAATATTTTTTCAAATCGGTTCAGTATTTCCGGAGCCTATTCGTTACAAACAAACAAACAAACAAATCTTTCCTCTTTATAATATTGGTATAGATTAATAGCACTAGATATCGGTTTGCCTTGTAGTGGCTGCATATAATTCTACCACCCCATCCCCTCCCGTGGGTGTTGTCTGTTGTCGTAGAAGGCGACTAAGGGTATTTCCTTCGTTGAAAAATTTATCGCGATCGCCAACCCGCCTGCCAAGCGTGGCGATTACAGCAAAACCCTAGGCTTAAATAAATAAAATATGTTTATTTCAGGATACTCAGTCAGTCAGTTAGAAAGTACCGAACCGATTTGAAAAATTATATCACTGTTGGCTTCACTGACCCCGGGTGGTGACAAAGGCTATAGAATATTGCAAGATGGTACGAAGTTCGCCGCGACAGCTAGTGGCTAAATAAAACAACTTTATGTTGCTAAAAGTAGCCACTCTAGACCACAATTACTAAATTAATTTACAGAACAATTTTTAATCCACTTTGACCGATAATTAATAGGTCATTAGGAACAAATAAATAAATAACGCATCACACTCAGAGCCCCTAACTAGGTAGAACCTGCAAAAACACCCAGACTCAGTGTGTTTCATTGTGTAATGCAATATTATTTTTCTACTACCCAAATTTTGCAACTTTTTCACTCGCACTGAGCAAAAAAAATTGTAGGCATTAATACTAACCACTTGGTTAACTAAACCATCAGCCGCCTTTAGTACTATGCCCCCACTAAACTATAAATCAGGCCCCGCCCACATCCGTCCGCCGCCATCTTTGATCACTCACTTCCGGCGCGTGCGAAAGAGACAGAAGTGTAGTTGGGTGGGGTGGTATAGGGGTGGCTTTTTGAGTTGTGATTTAGTTTAGGATATGACAAAAGTTTTCGGTATGGGTTGAGCATTTTGGGTTGAAATTTATTAGTTTTGGTTTATGTAAGTATATTTTATGTTATATATTATGTATTATGGATTCTACCTTTACGTTTACACTAATAAAACTATCTTCTATATTAATTGTGGTGTGTTATATTGCTAACACTCGAGAACGGCTGGGCAGATTTAGGTTTAATAGTTGAGAAAATATGGGAAAATTGCGAGAAAGATAGTAAAAACAATAATTTCTTTTTTTTATATAAATTTGAAAGGCGAAACGAAGTTCGCCTGGACAACTAGTATATTATTAAGAGGAAACATTTGATTGTTTGTTATAGTAAGGCTCCAAAACTAATGGCCGTTATGTTTTTTTTTTCAAAATGATAATCCTACAGTATTCCATAATGAATAAAGGCTAAAATAAATAAAAAAAAAAAACAGAATAGCACTAGGCTGTGAACCTACATTCTAATAATATTTTTATTGCAATTTCAAGCTTTTGTTAAATCAGACCCAGCCACTTGTGACAAAATAAACCCAACCAAATTAAAAAGGTACTTTAAACTCATAAATAACTCGAGTTTCGGAGACACTCGGTGGCAATTGAAAATAATAGCGCGATCAAGATCAGGTGCACAATCTCATCCGCCAAATCCCTAATCCCTGTTTCATTTGGGGACGGAATCTAGGCACGTTTGTCATCTCTTTTACTCTTTCGTTTAATCTATATTGCCTTTGACATTTTGCCCATTAAAGTTATAAAATTGGGTTTTAAATTTTGCTTTTTCAATTGTTTATTGTTTAATATTTGGTATTATTAGTTGCTTAGATAAAGTCGCCTTTTGTCTACTTACCAATGTATTAAGTTTCTAATTTAGTATTTTTGGTCAATAGAGAGATTATTTATTCATTTATACTCTAAAATTATTGAGGTTATTAAAGAGGTATAGGAATGCACGAAGGATGGAATCACCGAAATTTTCACGGGAATCGTAGAAAGCTGTAGAATCGCTGCTAGTAATAAAAAATCGACATTCAATACCTACCAATATTATAAAGAGAAAAGATTTGATTATTTGTTCGCGTTGAAGTAGGCTCCGAGACTTACAGAACCGATTTCAAAAATGCTTTCACTGTTGGGAAGCTACACTATCCCCGGGTGACATAGGTTATAGAATATTTTCAAAAATTCACATCGCAAGGCGGTATGAAGTTCGCCGTCTCAGCTAGTAACCATTATAAAATTTCTAATGACACCTGAGAATGACACTTACGCCCTTTTTGTTTCTAGTTCAGGGCCGGATTAAGTGTGTCCCGTCCAGGGTAGGAGGGCGGTTTTAGGGGAGGGGATTGAAGTCACATTAATCAGTGTCCTTTGGAAGCCGTAACTCGGATATAAACAGTTAAGTGTTAGGGTACGCGATGTCGGATTTCGGAATTGTACTTGTTGGTGAAAAAGTGTTTTTACTTTTCAACAAAATGGTAAAACATCTTTTGTTATCCGATGATTGGCCAAACTGAGACTCAAGACTGTAGGTATGTATGTTATTGTAATTAAAATTTAAAAAAATATGTTGATTGATTGGAATAAATAAAGTGTCTCTACGCTGTAAAATCATTGCGAAAGGGAGTAGAATCACTTGACAGAGGTGGGCTCGTTTGGGGGCCTGTCCAGGCGACTATTGTCGTAAGGCAAGCCAATCATTTGTTTGCCTGAGCCAATTGGTGGGCACCCTGAACTACCTCGCCTCTCACAGTATAGGATACTTTACCAAATAAGGTATCAATAGCGATTAGATTAGAAGTAGTCTAATTGACTTTCAATATCTTGTATCCTATATTGAATAAAGATTTTTTGATTTTGATTTTTGATGATTTTGTCTATCTAAAATGAAATGAAATTAAAATTTTTTTTTTAATTTTGAAAAAAACTTTCTTATGGAAGGTATGAATATTAAATTTACAGTATAAAATCATCGTCATCACAACCGAAAGACGCCCACTGTTCGACTTAAGTCTCCCTCACAGATTGCTACAAGGAGAAATATCGTAAGGAGTGTTTGCCATATTCGCCACGCTTAGGCGGGTTGGCGATCGCAGTGTGGCTCTTCAAGTTATTCAACGAAGGTCGCTGCTGCCTATCCTTCGGTTCCATTAGTCGCATTTTATGACACCATGTTATGAGATGGGGTGGTGATATTCTATGCCGCCTTGATACAGCAAACTTCATTATCAATCAACTCAATTGATTAAAAAAAAAAAAACGTGAAAAGACTTTAGTTCAGCACAGTACAGGCTCAGGGGCGCATTAAGGCGGCGCGCGAAGGAGGTACGATCGGGGATTGAAACTCAAAATATGCCATTTGCATTTCAATTTACAAATTACTCTTTAATTTTATAGTTAAACGAGCTTTCCCGGCTTACTTCGTTACGCCATAGAATATAAGATACTACAAAAGACTTGTCTCTATAGACTATGTTCCTTTGACTGCCCAGAATGGCCGAATAAAAAACAAACCACAACAATAAACCACCTGTCAAAATATGTAAACAACGGAAAAAATATTGCACCTTGGGTTACATTATTTGAGTTTAGGTAAGGATCCCCTAATTAGGTAGAACGTAATATATCTACGGTGCCTGAAACACACGAATGCATAAAAGTTAATTTATTTCATAGCAAAGATAATCTATACCAATATAATAAAGAGGAAAGATTTGTTTGTTTGTTTGTAACGAATAGGCTCCGGAAATACTGAACCGATTCGAAAAATTCTTTCACTGGTAGGAAGCTATATCAACCCTGAGTGTCATAGGCTATATTAGATTTTCAAAAAAATTAGGGTTCCTTACTCAAATAATGTAACCCAAGGTGCAATATTTTTTCCGTTGTTTACATATTTTGACAGGTGGTTTGTTGTTGTTGTTTTTTATTCGGCCATTCTGGGCAGTCAAAAGAACATAGTCTATAGAGCCATCTATTTTGTAGTATCTTATATTCTATGGCGTAAGGAAGTAAGCCGGGAAAGCTAGTATTATAATAAATTTATTGTTGAGTGGTTTCTAAAATCGATAATTCAACAATTATACTAGAACAAATAACAGAGATCTAATAATCGTACGTCAAAGGGAAATTACTGTAATCACGATAGGTAATCATCAATAAAGAGGGAGCGAATGTTGATTGAATGTTATAAAAAAAAACTGTTGGTTTTGTTAATTTTGCCCGCAGGCGAATTAGCTTTATAATTTTCAATGTTCAATTTGCATTAGCGTGTTATTAATCAAATAAGCTTTTGCTATAGCTTCGATGGTGCGCGAGTGGAAAATATTTTTCTACACTAATATTGAGAAATGGAAAGATTTGATTGTTTGTTTGAATCGTATAGGCTCCGTAATCCGGGGGCCTCTCCAGGCGACTATTGTCGTAAGGCAAGGCAAACATTTGTTTACCTGAGCCAATTGGTGGGCACCCTGAACTACCTCGCCTCTCACAGTATAGGATACTTTACCAAATAAGGTATCAATAGCGATTAGATTAGATCTAGTCTAATTGACTTTCAATAAGTGATATCTTGTATCCTATATTGAATAAAGATTTTTTAATTTTTTGAATTACTAAAATCATTTGAAAAATTATTTTACTACTAGAATTTTATTATATCCACGATGAACATAGGCTATAGAAAATTTTATCAAGATAACATATAATAATAGGCATTCAATCAATATATATAAAACTCTTCCGTTACTGACTGACTGACTGACTGACAGACAACGCAGAGCCGAAACTACTGGGCGTAGCGGGCTGAAAATTTGCATGTAGGTTCCTTAGGGAGTATAGGTGAGCACTAAGAAGGGAATTCCCGAAATTCCCACGGGAACGGGAAAAAATGAGATTTTTGTGTTTATGTGAAATCTGCGCGAGTGAAACCGCGGGGCAGCCTCTAGTATTATATACTTATAGAAAATCGCCTGGAAGAAATAGCTTTTAGCGATAAGGCCGCCTATTGCATGCAAAAATAATTCTTGTAATTTAATAATTCACTCTCGTATCTTACTTTGCATGCATAATATGGTATTCTATTCTATAAAAAAATAAAAAAAATTGTGTCAGCGAGTTATAATAAGCATCCTTGAACTGCGTCCCCCTGCATAACTGAGGCCCCCCCCTAAGCTTTACAAATATTCCGACTATTGAAATTAAGTATTACATAATTATAAATTTTCTGGTTTTTTCGTCTGTACATGTTTATTCAATTACTACTTTCGCTCCCGTTTGTTAGTTTACACTAAAAATTATATTTTGTTTGTTTTAGGTAACAAGCGTTTTCTATACCAATATTATAAAGAGGAAAGATTTGTTTGTTTGTTTGTAACGAATAGGCTCCGTAAATACTGAACCGATTTAAAAAATTCTTTCTCTGGTAGGAAGCTACACTATCCCCGAGTGTCATAGGCTATATTAGATTAACAAAAAAATTCGGGATCCTTACTTAAACTCAAATAATGTAACCCAACGTGCAATATTTTTTCCCTTGTTTACATATTTGGACAGGTGGTTTGTTGTTGTTGTTCGTTTTTTATTCGCCTATTCCGGGCAGGCAAAAGAACATAGTCTATAGAGCCAAGTCTTCAGAAGTATCGATATTCTATGGCGTAACGAAGTAAGCCGGGATAGCTCGTCATCTTATAAAATAACTACCTACCTACTTTAGCTCAACATAAAACATTAATCAAATCTCCTTCCAAGTATTCAAAATCTTCAATTCCATAAAAGTCACTGTCGTATGAATTGCAAACGAAGTGAAACGAGACAAACTTTGAACTTCCATTACGGATTAGCATAACTCACGAACAATAGATGCTGATTCGATTTCGCCTCGCAAAAGGCTCGAGCTTTCAAAGATGTTCCTGTAACGGTATACAAAGTTTTGTTCGTAGAAAGAAATTGCCGATTTTTGTTTTAAAACTGAATAAAATCAAACGTTGTATGCGTGTTTTTGATGGCTTAAATTTCTTTCGATTGAAACTAACACTGTTACAAAAAATTCAAAATTATTTTGATTGAAAGCGAAAACTCTGATAAGAATCCAAAATCGACCTGCAAAAGTAAAATATAACAATCACAAGTGAAAACCACACATTATTCATTGAACAAACAAACTTTTAAACGGAACGAAAATAATGGGTCACAGGAAGGTGCCCTGAGGCACACCAAGCGAATGCCCCTTATTACTTACTCCGACGTTTCGTTACACAGCTCCACGGTACCAGGGCTGCGTGAAAAGGAAAACTTAATTTTGTTACACTTTGAGATGTCAACGCGATCTAATTATGCCGCCGGTGTACGCGAGTCGCACCTCATCAAAAGCCTTACGAATGTCTAAAGCATTTTCAGTGTGGGTGTTAACTAAGTCAATTTGCCGTTTCCCGTTTGATTACAAGAATTGGGGAGGCGTTCTCGGTCCGTCTTTTATTTTGTAATCTTGTTTTTGTGAATTGTTTAATGTTAAAACAGGGGTTTGGTTTGGATTGCTTGAAATTATTGTTTTTGTTAATTAAGTGTTAAAGTATCATCACAATTAGATTGAGACATGAATTTAAAGTCTACAATTATGGTTACATTAGTCTACAATATATTAAAAATCAAAATTGAAAGGATTTCATGTAAAAAAGAGCTAAAATAACATTTTATCTCTATCAATCAATATATATACTCTTCCGTTACTGACTGACTGACTGACTGACAGACAACGCAGAGCCGAAACTACTGGGCGTAGCGGGCTGAAATATTGCATGTAGGTTCCTTAGGGAGTGTAGGTGAGCACTAAGAAAGGATTTCCAGAAATTCCCATGGGAACGGGAAAAAACTAGATTTTTGTGTTTATGAGAAATCTGCGCGGGTGAGACCGCGGGGCAGCCTCTAGTAGATTTATATAAACAACTTTAAGATAAAACTAGGATTGTAGCAATGACGCCATACTGAGGTCACACTGATCGTCTAATGGACATTTGATGGACCAACGTAACGTGTTATATTAGTAACTAGAGGCTGCCCCGCGGTTTTTCCCGCGCAGATTTCTCATAAACACAAAATTCCCGTTTTTCCCGTTCCCGTGGGAATTTCGGGAAATCCCTTCTTAGTGCTCACCTACACTCCCCAAGGAACCCACGTGCCAATTTTCAGCTTTCTACGCCCAGTAGTTTCGGCTCTGCGTTGTCTGTCAGTCAGTCAGTCAGTCAGTCAGTAACGGAAGAGTTTTATATATATTGATGAAAATACGGTACTCCCGATAGGCTTCCAGTGTTTTAAATTCATAAACTGAAAACTAAAACGTTTATTAAAATATATAAAGACAGTTATGAAGTGGTTGGTTCTGATTTACTACTCATAGACATAAAGGCTATTAAGGTATTAAATTCGACAGAATTGTGGTATTGCAATAAGAGTTACGGACTACTTTAGTTAGAAGCGTGACTGGACTAAACTGACGGTAAACTAAGGGTGCAGGATCTAGCACACCGCCATCCCAGATTCGGCCAACCTTACTGTCATATGAACCCTTAAACCGGGGACACTGCAGAAGGTACTGTAGCGACCCCACAGCAGGAAAGCGACCGTGACGCCCCGTGAGGCGGGACGCCATATTGTCCAATCTTCTTTCCACAACTTCTGAGGCATGAGACCACTAAAACAGCTTGCTCGCTGGATATGCCAACTATAAGTACTCAGGTGGTCCTGTTTGAGATGCCCCTTATTATTTGAATAGGGGCAGAAACAAAATAAGCTTGTAGAGGTACTATTACGGCCACATTTGCAACATTGCTTTTCGTCCTCTAGAGTGTCAAAGTCAATACAAAAAAAAGCGAAGAGGACGCAAAGCAATATTGCAAAAGCGGCCGTAATAGGCCTTCAGGACCCGTTTAAATTATTCAAAAACTCACATCCAATAACCCTACAAACCTCATTAGAAAAAAACATCAAACAATAGAATGATTGTATAACTCGCCACGCCCATATTTTAATGGGGCACAAAATGACAGTTCACACAGCTTTGGTCTCGTTTTGCGGGCGAAGAGGCGGCGCATAGCCCGCGGCAAAGCGCCAATTTGCGGAAGCCACACGAACCGGGGCGTTTAACCGCAATTAAAAGCGTTTTGAATTTTGTCGAGTAATTAATATGTAATTTTTTGCAAAGTGTTATTGAGCTATGGAGCTTGTTGTTTTTAAATCGTTATTTATTGTCTGTTTTTGGTCCAGTTGCGGTCATTTGTTCTTATTGTGAACTTATTGACCCAACAGACGTTGGCCTGACAAACGAATAAAGTGACTAACAGCTATGGCAAAAGCGCAAAGTTAGTATTTTCCGCATCTTTTTTGTTTTTAACTTTTTATTAGACATATTCTAAAATAAGAAACACAACAGAAAAATATGTAGCAAAATCGGTTGTACCGAGTATCTCATAGACATAGTTGAAAACTGTGATATTCTCTTAGGCTGCATTCACGTACAAAGCTGGTAACATTAAGCGCTTGTTGGCGCTGGTTCGAAACATGTATAGAAAATACCAGCGCTGACATTTGCGCAGGAACAAGCGTCTTTTCTATACATTTTTCGAACTAGCGCCAACAAGCGCTTGTAACCAGCTTTGTACGAATAGCCGAATTGTAAGAATAAGCCGGTTGAAGAAATATTAGCGTTCTTCTCCTATGTCCTTACCCTGTTATTCATAAAGAGTTACAGGAGTACTTATACCTATAATCCGTAGCACGCGACATATGACCACATCGTTCTAATGATGTCGAAAGACTATCATTAAGAACCTTTAATACTTAGAATACTTAGACTGAATTAGATCATTCAGAATCTAACACTGCAAGTTTTTGAATTCATTCATTCACATCATTTAAAAGCCATTTTAAGTTTTATGAACCAGCACAATTTAAATGAAGTGAATATATTTAAAAAGACCCGTCGTCGTCGACGTGACGATAATGACGATAATGGCACACACGTCGAACAATGGCCGCCTTAGGGCAAAGGATTAACTGTGGACTCTAAGGGTTGTGAAGGGTTGGACATAAGAGTTATTGTTAGAGTTGATGGGAAAAGGTATTGAAAAAACTTTAAAATAAATAATATCTTTATTACAAAAAAGGAACCAGCCTTCAATAAACTGACACATACATCAACTAAGCACTTCCTCTTTTTCGAAGTCGGTTAAAATAGATACTAAAACCTTCTTCTGAATAAAACAAATACTTATCTGAAAACCGCATCAAGATCGGTTCAGCCAAACGCTAGATAATCGCAGAAAAACATACATACATACATACAGGTCAAACTGATGATCTCCTTTTTTGAAGTCGGTTAAAAATTGAGGAAATTTTCACAAATAAATTGTAAGTTTACAAGTATGTACTGTCATCAAAACAAAAGAATGAACATCGAAAAGTGAAACAGAGTCATATGTCACAGCACTCTTAAGTGACATAGGTACTACATAGTGAATTAAAAATTGACACCATTGAGTATACTTTGTGGGTACACGAAAGCTAAATTAGTTTTTAAATTGGGAGGGACCCATATTTTTAGCAAAAAAATAACTTTTACGAGATTTTTTATCTGATAACTCCTTTTTTACTTAGTCGATTTTGAAAATCGCGAATCGTTAGTTTGTCTGAGTTTTTTAGATTTTAAAAGTAATTTTCGGAATGCCCCTAACCCAAACGAACTCACATCAGTCAATTAGATCTCTTAATTTTGTTTTTATTTTATACTAGCTGACACGGCGAACTTTGTTACGCCACAGAATTTAAGATACTACTTAACACTTGGCTCTATAGACTATGTTCTTTTGACTGCCCAGAATGGGCTTAGTAAAAATAACAAACAACAACGACAAACCACCAACTGTCTTGGCCGTATGGACTTATTTCCTTTGCCTGCCCAGAATGGGCGAATTTAAAAACAACAACAACAACCAGCAACTGTCAAAATATGTAAACAACGGGTAAAAAATGCACCTTGGGATACATTATTCGAGTTTAAGTAAGGATCTCTAATTATTTTGAAAATCTAATATAGCCTATGTCACTCAGGGATAGTGTAGCTTCCTACCGGTGAAATAATTTTTCAAATCGTTTCAGTATTTCCGGAGCCTATTCGTTACAAACAAACAAACAAATCTTTCCTCTTTATAATATTGGTATAGATTTATCGTTGCTAAATACAATTACTACAAAATTTTAATACAATGACCTTAAACAAACAAACAAATTTTACAACCAAATCTAAGTTTACAAACCTGCCAAAACAATTTAACGTGAACAAAGACGAAAATCTGCAAAATATTTGCGACGTCACACGCAATAGCGGACAAAAACTGTGTACAACACAAACACAAGCCAATTTGGCGAAAACAATTCGGGAAGACACACTGGCTTTTTGCATGACGCGTGGCCGAAGCGTGGCTTCGACCACCCCCATACAAATTATGGCTTAAAAATTGTAATTGGTAAGAAAAAAGTCAACGATGCATAAGTTTGTTAGTTTAGTGGCGAATCTCTAAATTGGTTACGAGTGAACGGGTTCTTGTGTTTGATTTGAATATGTATTTAAATTCTACGCTCGTTTAGGCTTGATTGTTAGTAAAGAGAATTTAATACATGAAATATGTTTAAGAGCCAGTTTACAGCGATGCTAGCGCTATTCTCGAAAAAAAAGATCTTCTAAACGAAGGCAAATATCAAAAATGTGGCACAGTCAAATATCAAATCAAATCAAATAATTCTTTTTTCAATACAAGCTGTCCCGGCTTACTTCGTTACGCCATAGAATGTAAGATACTACTAACGACTTGGCTCTATAGACTTTGTTCTTTTGACTGCCGAGAATGGGCGAATAAAAAACAAATAACCACAACAAACCACCTGTCAAAATTATGTAAACAACGGAAAAAAATGCACCTTGGGTTACATTTTTCGTGTTTAAGTAAGGCTACCTAATTGTTTTGAAAATCTAATATAGCCTATGACACTCGGGGATAGTGTAGCTTCCCAACAGAGAAAGAATTTTTCAAATCGGTTCAGTATTTCCGGAGCCTATTCGATGCAAACAAACAAACAATCAAATCTCTCCTCTTTATTATTGGTATAGAAGATAGGTTACAAGATATAACTTATTGAAAGTCAATAAGACACTACAGTAATGACACTAGATAATGTAGCCTAGTATTTTAGGGCACTGTTGTATAGCTTTTAGGTTTAAGACCACCACCGATATAGAAACTTACCATCTTTATTCATTCCCATAGCAAGGCATTTCTTCAGTCGACAGGCTTGACACTGATTCCTGTGTGCTTTGTCGACGACGCAGCGTCCGGTACCAGCTTGGCATCTGTTGAAGATAGATATTTCAACATTATTTACTAGCCTTTAGCCGATTCGAATACTCAATATCAATAAAACACCTATAAGCTTACTAACAAAATATCGGTCAAAACCAATCAAATCACAGATGGAGGCCAAAATCGACCAATCAAAGGAGGGCTACAGAAAACTTTTGCGGACTCAGAAACTAATAAAGATTAAAGATATTTCATTATACTTAATCCGGCCCTGTAATAGGCTTAGGTTGGGGTGCTATTTTGTGTCACTCGACATTCGAGTGGGAGCGAGAACCAATCGACATTTTGGGCGAATGGACATTAAGTCAGCATTATGATGTGTAGAAATACGTGCACCCACTCTTAGCTTAGGCATTCCTATTTCGACACACATAAGTCAAGACGCTGAATTTTCTCGCTTCGCCTCACCAAATGTGAGTTGTGCCTAATAGTGATAGTTTTTTAAGCTTCTTTAATTAATTTATCAAAATTATCTTTGCTCAGATGAAATCTTAGTTTAATTAGTAATGCGAAAAAAAAAAGAAGTACAATAATTCGATCACAATAATTAATATTTACGATCTATTGGTTGCAAATTGTGTACCTATCTATCTTTATAATCTAACCGACTTTTAAAAAAAGGAGGAGTATTCAGAAACCAGCTTGTCTTTTTTTCTAAAGATTGTTTATTTATGGTTCATTTTCGAAAATTATCTACACTTTGGTTCAATATAATTTTCAAAATTATCAAGATAGCTAATCGAACTTATATATTAATATAAATAAATTGAACTTAATAGAAAAAAGCAACGCCTCACGAAATATCGACCGTATATCGAATTAGGGTGGGGTCAATTCTCAATTCGAATGACATTTGTGGCATAAGCCGAGCCTGTTGTATGATGAAAAGGTTTTTTCACGCCAATTGATTTACTAAGAGATTTTTAATGAAAAAGTCTGGTACGGTATTCAATATATCATTAATAGAATTAGTCTGACATTCAATCAGTGTTTGGAGTCTACTAATTCAAATCGTGCTCGAGTACAGATTTCCTTGGAACATGAGCTGCCTTATACTCCGTTGAGTATATTTGAAGTCGGAACTCGCCTCAATACTTTTTTACGCTTTGGAGTGCAAGTCCGTACTCAGACTCGATATTAAACTCGACTTTAAAATTCTACTTGGAATAATCATTATCATCATCTCAGCCCAGAGACGTTTACTTTTGCACATAGGCCACAGATCGCCACAAGATTAAACATTGTGAGGTTGTTTGGCCAAATCGCCAAGCTTGGCAGGCGGGTTGGCGATCGCAGTGTGGCTCTTCAAGTATTTCAACGAAGGACGCTGCTGCCCGACCTTCGGCTGTTCCCTTAGTCGCCTTTTACGACACCCGTGGGAGGAGATAGGGGGGTAGTACCTATTATAAAGCCTAAGAAAATCAAACCATGTTATGTAGGGTCGTTTGAGGCTGTCTCTAAGGTAGGTATGGGTTCGATTCCCGGCCGAGGCAAACACTGTTAAGTTGAATCAACCAAACCTGGAAACAAGCATGGATATGATTGTTTCCAGGTTTGGTTGATTTTTTAAATTTTCTTGTCGATTCGCAAATTGTTTTAGTTTTTTTTTCCTTGAACACAGTTTTTGCAATAACTACAATCTTTCTACTTTTACTATATAAATTATGAATCGTGGTTCGTTAGTCTCGCTAAAACGGTCCACTTCTATGGTTTGTTGTACGGTAAATACGTGACATCCAGTCTAAATTGACATACGTCTTAGTAACTAAAATGCTCTTTAACTTTTTATGAATAACAGGATAGTGAAATCATCTGATTAATTCCTCATGGCACGAAAGCTGTCAATATTTAGTTGTGCCCCCAAAAATGGGGTCTTATCAGAATGTTCGTTTTGTCAAGGGTGGTCTCGCAACAAAAGAATATCACCCCTAAATCTTTTAGCTACATTTTGTCGGGACCAAATGTTAAATTTGTATTAATTCTATCTAACCATTGTAATCTATACTTATAATTTTGACGACACTTCAAATTAATTGATCGCAAATGGTGTATATCTATTATTGACTTTTTTTAACCGACTTAAAAAAAGGAGATCTCAGTTGTCTGCGATTATCTCGCGTTTGGCTGAACCGATTTTGATGCGGTTTTGGAGTACTTGCTGGGAGTACTTGTTTAGTTTTTATGCATAGAAACATTGTAAAAATAAACACAAAGTACAAACTGTAAAAAAAAAAGGTTCGCCCTGCCGGGGATCGAACCCGGTGCCTCCGCGTCATAGTCTACATCACTGCCAATTGATCTATCAGACTGTATGGTAGACTGGAACGTGGAAGCACCGGGTTCAATCCCCGCAGGGATGAACCTTATAAACAGACTTCAAAAAAGGAGGTTATCTGTTTGACCTGTATGTATAGATGTATGTATGTTTGTCCGCTATGATCTCGCGTTTGGCTGAACCGATCTTGATGCGGTTTTCAGATAACACATTACTGCCAACTGAGCCACGGAGCAGTCAAAAGTCAACAGTCAAAAATGATTTATTCAATATAGGATACAAGATATCACTTATTGAAAGTCAATTAGACTACATCTAATCTAATCGCTATTGATACCTTATTTGGTAAAGTATCCTATACTGCGAGAGGCGAGGTAGTTCAGGGTGTCCACCAATTGGGTCAGGCAAACAAATATATATACAATATAGGCCATACCTAAAAAGGTCTATAACTAATCAAATTCCATAGTACAGGGTTGAGAAGCAATATTAAGGTAGCTTAGAATTTCCATTAAAAAAAAAAACCAATCGTTCAAAATTAAAAACACCCAAAATCACGCACCAGTTTGACCCATCTGGCAATTCTGTTAAAAGTGTATGGGCAAATTTGAGACCACTTAATCCCACCCAACTGATGGTAACAGTCTAATTCTTGGTGCATCTGCGACTTGCTGGTGTAACACTGTGGTCTTTGTAAGGAGCTGAGCGATCGAAAAAAAAAACATTCTATAATCTCACGCTATATTTTCCGAAGGGCTAGTCAGAGGCATTAGCTCTGAGCCCACGAGAGGCATCGGTGCATCGAGTTGGACCGAGACGTTTAGCCGAGTTTTTGTTTATGTGACGCAGGGCTAGCTTGTCGCCGCGGTTATAACGACCACTACTGCGGCCGGGACCAACGGCTCAACGTGCCTTTCGAAGCAAGAAAAATGCTAGTTACTAGCATATTTATTTAGGGCTATTGGATTGTATGTATTAACTAGTATAAGTAGTAGTACATATTCGCAGTTTCCATTGAAACCGCAAAATATTCCCGTAGGAATTCTGGTTTAGGTTAAAAAGTGTTCCATGTTCGTCTCGTGGTTTTAAGTTTATCATAATAAAACATATAGTATAAAATAAAGTCGCTTCCCGCATCTGTCCCTATGTTCCTGCTTAAATCTTTAAAACCATGCAACGGATTTTGATGTTTTTTTTTTAAATAGATAGAGTGCTTCAAGAGAAAGGTTTAAATGAATAATTCATGCACAACGTAGTCATAGGTTAGGTAGGCGGTACGAAGTTCGTCGGGTTGACTAGTATATTATATAAATTTTCACATTGGTTCAGCAGTTTAGAGGCATGAAATGAAAGCGTATTATATAGACTGACGTTATAAAATAAAATTAGCTTACTTTCGCTCTTATAAAATTAGTAGATATTTGGTTACTTATTTAGTTTATTTACAAAAAAAAACGCTAATCGCTCCGCTTATCACGTTGAACTCATCTTAAACGAGGGTGCCCCTAATGTCGAATTCATTCCTATTTCATACAACAAGTGCATATTTTGTCCATCATCCTTTGTTAAATAAAGAAAAAAAAGAGGGGCCCCTTTTTATGGAAATTAATGGCTTAAGTGGGATAAATATTTGTCCGGGATAGAAAAATCAAGAATACGTATGTAAATACATTAAAACGCATCTCAGTCTGAGCCCCTTACTAGGTAGAACCTGTATCTAGGGTGCCTGAAACATAATGCAAAGTCTGCAGTGTTTTGAAATCGACTCGGCCGAGTTTGCGCTCGGAAAAGTCGTTCTAGAGTTACATATTTTCCTTGCTCGAGCTGTCTTTTATTCCGTCGAGTATAAGTTTCACTGTTACCAAGTCGGAACTCGACTATGTAAATAAATTTGTAGCGAAGAACGATTTAAAGTTTAATTTTGACACTTTAGAGTACGAGTTCGAGCTGCGACTCGGCTGTGAAAAGAATACGCGTAATTTATTATCTATACCAATATTATAAAGAGGAAAGATTTGTTTGTTTGTTTGTAACGAATAGGCTCCGGAAATACTGAACCGATTTGAAAAATTCTTTCACAGGTAGGAAGCTACATTAACCCCGAGTGTCATAGGCCATATTAGATTTTCAAAAAAATTAGGGATCCTTACCTAAACTCAAATAATATAACCCAAGGTGCAATATTTTTTCCGTTGTTTACATATTTTGACAGGTGGTTTGTTGTTGTTGTTGTTTGTTTTTATTCGGCCATTCTGGGAAGTCAAAAGAACATAGTCTATAGAGCCAAATCTTTTGTAGTATCTTATATGCTATGGCGTAACGAAGTAAGCCGGGAAAGCTCGTGCATTAATATTTATACTAAAAATATAAAGAGGAAAGATTTGATTGTTAGTTTTCTCGAGAAAAAAAAAACTTCTAAATTAATACAAATATAATAATTGTAGCACTGTATGACACTTGATAATCTTGCTTAGTATTTTTTGAGCCCAGTTAAGTAGTCCAAAGTAAAAAGAATAAAATAATCCACAGGTTGCCACTTTTAGCAACACTTTGTAGCTTTCTCTGGTCCTTAACCTAAACGCTATTTGACAGTGCCCTAAAAATACTAGGCTACATTATCTAGTGTATATACTTTGCCAATTTTGATATTTCCCTTTTTTTCGCGAAAGGCGCTAGCATCGCTGTAAATCGGCTCCGAAAGTACTGAACCGATTTGAAATTTTTTTTTACTGTTGGGAAGCTACACTATCCCCGAGTGACATAGGCTATATTTTTTTTTTTTTCAGAACGTAAGGCGCTACAGTTCGCCATTTCAGCTATTGTTAAAGATAATTTACATTAAATTTCATGCTATTTACTTAGGTGATACACATCCGCATGACGTTTGTCCGTCTGTCTGTCTGTCTGTTGACTGTAACTACGCAATGTGTGCCACAGCTGTGACCTGGCTTGTTTGCTCTCTTACTAGTATAAGTACATAAGCTACAATTTTGGATGGTTAACTTACTTCGAAGAATTGGGTTATTTAAATGCATAGTTTGATGGGAAGTGACTGGGTAAAAGTTGGACACAATGGCATCATAATCTTTACAACCAATTTGTACGAAATATTTTATTAGTAGGTGTATGTTTACTTTTTTATTTTTTAGTTAGCCGGAATTTTATACTGTAACCGTCTTATTCATAAAGATACAGTAGATTTTAAGTAGCGTTACTGGAGGTCTACTTCTCTGGTTTGTTGTATGGTAAATACGTGACATCCAGTCTAAATTGACATACGTCAAATAACTAAAATGCTCTTTAACTTTTTATGAATAAGAGGGTAAATATATAAAGTACTGTAAATATTTTTATTTTACCATTAATATATAGAAAATATTTGAAATTAATTTACCATTTTAATAGCTAAGTTTATATTTATCATCATAATCATCATCACTCACTGCTGAACATAGGCCTCCCCCACATATCGCCACAATGGCCGGTCTTGTGCACCGGGTACCCTACATACAGGTTCTTCCTAGTTAGGGACTCTGAGTGTGATGTGATGTGTTATAATATATGATCAAACGAACTTCTCAAGTGAAGTTCGATCAATATTATATGAGTGGTTTCATTTGAAGATATAAAGCATCTAATGATGTTTAATTATTGTTTTGGATTGCTAGAAAGAAATAATAGGTTGATAACTACATGCAAATTCAATTATTTGTACCTTATAGTGTACAATGTACTAAGTATTAAGTTTTAGTTTTTATCTATATGCTGCTACTTACCGTCTTATTCATAAAGATACAGTAGATTTTAAGTAGCGTTACTGGAGGTCTACTTCTCTGGTTTGTTGTATGGTAAATACGTGACATTCAGTCTAAATTGACATACGTCCAATAACTAAAATGCTCTTTAACTTTTTATGAATATGAGGGTTAGTGTCTTACTTACCGCCGGTAACTAAAAGGTCGAGGAGCTGTATTTGGATCACAATGTGGCGACGTTTTGAAATCGCGATATTTTCGGTTTTAAAAATTATTTGAACAGTTGCCATTTCGATGCCGTTTTTGTATTTGAATCGTAATCTATATTATTGTGCAATGTAGTCCTGTGTTCTTTTTAAAATATAATAACAATAATAATAACACATCACACTCAGAGCCCCTTACTAGGAAGAACCTGTATCTAGGGTGCCCGAAACACACACAGAGACGAGCATCACACCCAGACCGGAAACAAACATCGATATTCATCATATCAATATTCGCCCCGCCCGGGAATCGAACCCGGGTGCACACGTTTACTCAGTCCACATCACTGCCAACTGAGCCACGAAGCAGTCAAGAGAGAAGAGAAGAGGTTTTGTTATAAATAATCTCTAGGTACTTACTAATTTTATAAAGGGAAAGATTGTTAGTTTGAAACGAATAGGCTACGAAACTACTTGATCGATTAGGAAAATATTTTACCATTGGAATCTAGGATTATAGAATACATTCAAAAATTCAGAATACCACTTAAACTAAAATTAATAATACTGTGCAAACTTACATTGTAAAGCGCTGCGAAGTTCGCCTTGTCAACTAGTTCATACTCAAGAACCCCTAACTAGGTAGAACCTGTTCTACGGTACCCTTTTACACTACAAAGCCGAAAAATACACCCAAACCAGGAATCAAAACATTGATATTTATCATAACGATGTTTGTCCTCACTGGGAATCAAACCCGGTGCTCCCGCTATACAGTCGACATCAAGGCAAACAAGCAAGCAAGGGAACCACGTTGGCACTCATGAAAATGTAACAAATACTTTTCTAAAAACCGCATCAAAATCGGTTCAGCCAAACGCGAGATAATCGCGGACAAACATTAATAAGTACACATACATACAGGTCAAACTGAGAACCTCCTTATTTGAAGTGGGTATCAATCAATATCAATACACGTAGTATAAATAGCTTTCCGCGTCTGTCCCTTTGTAGGTATGTATGCTTAAATATTTAAAACTACGCAACGGATTTTTATGCTGTGTTTTTTAAATAAGTAGATAGAGTGATTCAATAGGAAGTATTAGTATAATACATGAACAAAATAGTAAAAGTTTAGGTGGTATGAAGTTAGCCGGGTGGACTAGTTATAAAATAAAGTCGCTTTCCGCGTCTGTCCCTATGTATGCTCAAATCTTTAAAACTACGCAACGGATTTTGATGCGGTTTTTTTTTTTTTTTTTAAAGGATAGAGTGATTCAAGAGGAAGGATTATAAGTATAAAACACGCACAAAATAGTAATAGGTTAGGCGGTACAAATTACGACTAGTAATAAAACAATAGTCACCTGTAAATAAGTTTTCTTCGAACTGATCTTTTGAAGAACCCGCTGCATCCATTGCATGCCAGTATGCCATAGTGCTTGCCCGAGCTTGTGTCGCCGCAGACGACGCAGATTAGACCTGTCGAAGGAAAATACACTTTAATATTATTGCTTTAGAGCTCAAACACTGCTCACTCACACTCACAAGACGACTGCCGGGGGGTTTTAGTGGGTGTGAGCCCCACATACCCCCGACCGTCGGGAAATGCGATAGGCATTTCCCCCCGTTAACAAAAAAAGGAACCACCAAGAAACTAAATAACATCCAGCAATGCAAAAAGGTGACCGTAGGTATTTCTAAAAGCTTTTTGTTCCAGGGAACCAATGAGAAAATTATAACGAAGAATTTTCGCAGGTAATCGTACAGTCGCGGTCTAGCCGGGTCTAGGAGGGTGTAACAGATTTGTCTATGGTCTCGTGTGCGACTGTATTACCAAAGAACAAAAAATACAGAAAAACCGGAAGTGTTACGCCGACCTAGACCGCCACTGTACAATGCAATCCACTAACAGAGGGGAAGCCTAAATCTACCAGTAAACATTATTTGGCTGAGATAATGATGATTTTTTTCACGTAAATTTTTGATTAACAATCTTACCAAGATGGTTAGTTTTCTTCGAAGGCGGGTCGGGAAGCCAGGGCCGTAGTGCGGGGGGGCCCAAAGCGGCCGCCACCAGAGCTGATGAGTGTGGGGGGGACCATCGTAGGGGGGACGATGAGGCGTCACCTGTGTGATTTAATTATATTTAGCAAATTATTCACGACAATTTTCAGTTAAAGTTACAGATTTTGTGTATATTCAACAAACTCGATTTTTCGTCTTTTAGTCCTTAGACACAAAATCAGTAGGTCTTTCTTCCAAAAACGTTGTATTACAATGTGGGATATGGTTTTTTTCAAACGCGAATTCATTAAAACCTTATTGAAAATGAATACTTTCGCCAGAATAATTAAAAAAAGCGATTCGATCGTATTCATACCCCGGACCTCTGGTGATACTGCTTCACGGAGGCTTTGTGAGGAATACATTTTGTAAGAACCTTTTATTTCATTGAGAGGTACCTACTAATAACAAAAACAAAATTAAAGATTCATACTGGCTAAGGCCTAAGGAAAAGGCCTCTCTCCAGCAGTGGGTTCTGACAAGCTGATTATGATAATTATGAAGTCAAAATCATAATAAACCATTTCTTAAAAAAACTTACAAAACTTATCACAAATACCACCCGGTTTAAGTGTGACCAAAGCACACACACACTCACAACACAGTTACTTAACGGGCCACACGGTGCGATACTAGCGCCACTTCCGATAAATAATTATATTTTCTATACCATGGCTAAAATTAAAAATATGCTTTAATCTTGCTTAGAAATTCTAAGGCTCTGTCGTGTAGCTTTTAGGATAATGATGTTAGAAATATTCTATTATGAAACTAAATGTAGCCACTTTAGGTAGCGAAATAATATTTCTAAGATTACTAAAAGTTACACAACAGAGCCTTAAAAAACTAAGCAAGATTATCTAGGCAGTCAAAAATGTATATTTTTGATTTCGGCCATGGTTTAGAAGATATTAAGTAATTATTCATCGAAGTGGCGCTAGTGTCGCACCCGTTCGCCCCTTAAGCCCGACATCTAACAAGCTAACGGTACCAAATCAAATAAATTCACTTTGCACTTTGCCCTAATAGAATAACTATTAGGTTCACCCCTTGAAGTTAAATTTTTCAAGGGGCACCCGCCACCCCTAATGTGGGGCATCAATTAAAGTGATTGCTCAAGGGGAACTGGATTTAGTGGTTATGGATCTTTATATTTAAAATTGTTACGTCGAATTAAACAGGTTTTGTTTTTTTTTGCACTTTTAAATCATTAAGGGTGACAAATCAACTTTGAGCTATGCTGCGCTTTACTGTGCTGTTTTTCTTAAGAGCCAGTTTACCGCGATGCTAGCGCCATTCTCGAAAAAAAAGTATATCTTCTAAGGCAAATACCAAGAATGTGGTACAGTATGGCACTAGATAATCTTGCTTAGTATTTTTTGAGCACAGTAAAGTAGTTCTAACTTAAAAGAACAAAATTATACACAGATTTTTGCTAAAAGTGGCCACTTTTAGCAACACTTTGTAGCTTTCTTTGGTCTTTAACCTATAAAAGCTATACAACAATGCCCTAAAAATACTAGGCTACATTATCTAGTGTCATACTGTGCCACATTTTTGATATTTGCCTTAGTTTAGAAGATATAAATTTTTTGCGAATGGTACAGTGGCGGACTAGGAGGCCGTAACAGATTTGTCTATAGTTTCGTACGCACTAGACTGAAAAACCGGAAAAGTTACGCAGAACGAGCCAGAGACTCTTGACTGTACAGTGGCGGTCTAGGGCAGACTACACTTCCGGTTTTTAACCGACTTCAAAAAAGGAGGTTATCAGTTTGACCTGTATGTATGTTTGTATGTATGTTTGTCCGCCATTATCTCGCGTTTGGCTGAACCGATTTTGATGCGGTTTTCAGTTAAGTATTTGTTATGTTACATTCAGGAGAAGGTTTTAGTACATATTTTTACCGATTTCGACAAAGAGGAAGTGCTCAGTTGATGTATTTGTAAGTTTATTGAAGGCGGGTTCCTTTTTTGTAAAAAATAAATTATTAATCTTATCTTCTGATTTTATTAAGGAGATTATTCTATATTGCAAAATAGCTCTTGTTCTTTGGTAATACGGTCTAGACCATAGACAAATCTGTTAACCCGGCTACACTGCCGTCCTTGTGATAACCACAGTAACTAGGGTTTTGGTCGAAATTGAGTTAGATACATATTCGGAATTAGCAATTTAAGATCTACAACTCTCTCAAACAAACTTTTCTTAATTCCTACGGGAACTAGGTTTTTTTAAAAATGCACAATAACGAAAAGCGCAGTAACTCGGCCTGAAATTTATAAATTACTAGTCATAATTTTAGTAACTATAGTTACTTTTTAGTTATTTGGACTACACCTACTCGAAACTTATTCATTCCTAACGATAACAACAGTAAGATGAAATACTGTGGAGTGAGCACACAAAAAAATTAAGACAATGCTAATAATAAGCGCAGTAGTTTTAGATTTACTGTGCTTATGATTAGCAACTTTATAGTTTGCCCTTGAGATTTTGAATGTAAGTATTTGTAGTAACTTAAGACACCTTAAGTTCGGGTGTCTTGTGTCGGTGCTCCTGCAGGCCATCGGGAAGGTCCTAAGCTGCGGCTGACAGATACATCCGATGGTAGGCGCGATTCTTGATGCATGTAGCCTTTGAAGGGCCTTTATGTTAGTAGGTCCTGTCAAATTTTTTTAGTTTATCTTTTTAATATTGAAAACAAAAAGCTAATCGTATACTAATACTTTTATTTTATTTGTAGATAATGGGTGCAGGTTAGGATCTATTCAGGAAACAATAAACTAAAAGGAAAAGGGAATTAAAAATGTTTAAACTTTGACATAAGTTTTTTACACTGAAGTTACTGCGCTTATCATTAGGAAACTTGCATTTTTTTATAAAAAGGGCTTACAGTAGCGACTTTTCCTAACGATAAGTGAAGTAAGTACGAGTTTTACTGCGCTTATGGTTAGTAAACAATAGTATTTTATTTACATATTCCTAAGCAAAAACACATTTTTGCGTTTTAAGCCGTAATTTATGCAGTTTCTGCCATTTCTAGCAAATGAATAGGTTATGATTTTTAAGCTCTTTACGCTCATGAAAGATTCATATTGCTAGGTTGTTTATTTCAGGAGTTATTCCAAAAAACAAAATTTTAAACTTTGAGCTCATTTTTCTCGAAATGAACTCAAACATAGTTACTGTGGTTATCGCAAGGACGGCAGCAGGGGGTCGCAGTTAAGTTAACAAAATCAAGTTATACTTACGAATTAATCACAACACCATCAATGTGACTGACAATCGCCCCCGCTGTTCAGTAGTTTATTCAATTAACTATTGACTGATTTGACTGTCCGTCCCAGTCACAACGTTACGGGTTCGATTCCTGGCAGGGGCGCATTTATTTGGATGAATATAGGTTTTTTTTTTCCGAAATCTAGGTGTGTTTGTCTTTTGTATTATGTTTCAGGCACCCTAGATACAGGTTCTACCTAGTTAAGGGATCTGAGTGTGATGGATTATGCATTACCTTTTTCATCATTTGAATCAGAAACTACTTAAGACGATATACGACAAATAAATGGAACGAGCGAATGAACAGAGTCTATCTCTTTGATATAGCATACTGAGGGCAAGGGACAGTCATATATCAGTCGCCCACATCGGTTACTACATTTTATTGGAAAAAATAGTAAATATTGAATATCTTTTTAATTATTACTTTTAAATCAAATCTGAATTACCAGAATTTAATTTTGTTTATTAACATTATTCCTAGGTAGTTTTAACAAAAACTAGTAAGTCATTTCGAAGAACTAGCTATTCCCGTTTTTTGGAAAGGTTATCTTTGACGAAATAATGTATCGAGGTTTTTTGATACCACTAGTTTCTCAATTATAAAAAACTTTGTTATATCCTCAAAAAGGTTATATTGAAATTCCAGATCTTTACGATCTTTAGATTTAGAGAATTACTTGATTTAAAAAACCTTCAAAACTCATATAGCGTCTTAAACGGTTAAATAATTTATTTTATACATATAGATCAATCGAGCACTTCCTCTTTTTCTAAGTCGGTTAAAATATATAGGTACTAAGGTAAAGGCACCAGTCTTGGACGCTATAAGGATTTTTTTCTCCTTCTCCTGAATGTAACAAATACTTATCTGAGAACCGCATCAAAATCGGTTCAGTCGAACGCGAGCTAATCGCTGACAAACATACATACATACAGTTTTTGAAGCCGGTTAAAAATAACGCACACACTCAAACCAATCCGACCAGCCTCGCCGATCGACCAACCACTATGCCAATTAATCAAAAAACAGTTTAACTTGGTCCCATGTGCAGAACGTGGTCTCGGATCTCGAATCTCGAGGGACCTTTATTGATTTCATATTGCTCCCTTATTGCTTCAGTCATTACGCGTGGCGTCGCGCTTAAAACGATTTTTGTAGTGCAAGGGTATTTACCCTGTTATTCATAAAAAGTTAAAGAGCATTTTAGTTATTTGACGTATCCCAATTTAGACTGGATGTCACGTATTTACCATACAACAAACCAGAGAAGTAGATATCCAGTAACGCTACTTAAATATCATTATTTCAGCCGTAGGACGTCCACTGCTGGACATAGGCCTCCCTCAAGGCTCTCCATCTGTACCGATCGCAGGTGGCCTGCATCCAGCGTAGACCCGCAGCCTTGCGCAGATCATCCGTCCTACGCTGCGCTTGCCGTTCCGTGGTCTCCACTCGAGAACTTTTCGGCCCCAGCGGCCATCTGTTCTGCGGGCTATATGACCTGCCCATTGCCACTTCAACGAGCTTATCCGCTTGGCTATGTCGGTGACCCTGGTTTCTCTGCGTATGTCCTCATTTCTGATTCGATCCCGCAGAGAAATCCCGAGCATAGCCCGCTCCATGGCTCGTTGAGCTACTCGGAGCCTGTTCATAAGCCCTATAGTGAAGCACCACGTTTCAGAACCGTATGTCATACTTAAAATATACTGTATCTTTATGAATAATACGGTTATTTTATACTAGCTGTCCCGGCGAACTCCGTATCGCCTTAGATTATAAGTTAACACGATTATTATTATACTACCTACCGACTAAAAACTTGGCTGTAGGGACTTTTTTATTTTGCCCGCTCAGAATGGGAGAATTTAGAAACAACGTCAAATCAATCTTTTGATTGACAGGAAAATGGATACCTACCTACAAAAGAAATGGAACACTTTGTAAAGGAAATTATAATTGTTGTTTTCTACAAACTTCCCCTCGACTTTTCTAAATTTTCTCACCTTTTAATCCTTCCCTGGACTAGGACAAACATTCAAGACTAACATCAGCTCAATCGACCCGGCCGTTCTCGAATTTTAGCGAGACTTACGAACCACGATAAATTTTTATATATATAGTAGGTATATAGTAAGTAGGCGAGGGCGAAAGGCGAGCAGGGGAGGGAACAGCTTGCCCTCCCCGAGCACGAAGCTGATATCAGCTGAGCGTGGGAAGAACTTCGGACGCCAGTAACGTGTGGTTCCCGGGGTCCTTCCCAAAGGCGCCAAGACGGCCGCCAGGGGATTTTAGTGGGTGCGAGCCGGAATAATTAGACGCAGAGGAATTTCACTGATGCAGAGTGTGTGCCAAAAAAGTATGCGTGCGGTCAAAATACTATGAACCATTCAGGCATTAGTTTGGTTCATATTTTTACCGCGCACCGAAAAGTTGGATTTCTCAATTTTTTCGTTTCCGTGGCGTATTCTGGATAAATAATTTCTTTTTTACAAATAAGGAACCCGCCCTTAATAATGACACATGTAATCCTCTTTTAATACCTTGTCCTGAATGTAACTGTAAAAAATACTCATCTGAAAACCACATCAAGATCGGTTCAGCCAAACGCGAGATAATCGCGGACTAACATACATACATACAAACACACATACATACAAACATACAGGTCCCACTAAATAACGTCCTTTTTTAAAGTCGCTTAAAAATAGCCTATTTCTTTTCTCGGTCTAGACTATTTGTCTAATAAATTTAATAAATCGGTTCAGTAGTTTTGGCATGAAAGCGAAACAGACAGAGTTACTTACGCATTTTTAATTAATATGGATTATCAATCAGTCATCCCTTTTGAATAGCGGGCAAAGGATACAGTACAGTGGCGCCACCAGTCCTCGCGGACTAATCTGGCAAGCATTTTAAATAAAATTGTGACTTTTCCTTTTTCAAATAAGAAAAATAGAGAGCCGAAATAGTACAAATAAAAAGTATTCCTTGAAGAAATTGTAAGTCAGGAGATACGAGAGCGGGCCAATCCTGGGTAATGCCTGGGTATCAAAATAAATCAATGTTTGTTTGCCCCGAGAGCGGCACTTACTGAGAACAAGGAAACTGTAGAGAAGACCCCTTAATACTTCCGCATTAGGATCATGTGTTTGTTTATAACAACCAATACCTTATTACCTTATTTACCTTTTTTTTTTTAACGAGGGGAAATGCCTATCGCATTTCAACAACAAGTAAATTAAATAATTGAGCTTGTGGAGGCGGCGTATAATATCACCACCTGTAGGCCTATTGCGGTTCTCAATGGTCATGAAAATGAAAGTAAATTTGTCATTTTATATCCAGTGTGGATATCATTCTTCCGAATATTGACGGCATAATGAACTTCAATCTCCATTTTCATGGCTGACCAAACTATTCGACTATTTTGACGTTTCATGGTATTGCCGTTGTTTCCGAATAAAAATGGGGATTGAAATGAAGTCGATTTATGGATGTCAACTGTCAAACGATACAGGCGACTCTCTTGGTCCCTGTATCGATATTGTTAATGAGTTCGTTTAGTATTTGATTTTGTTAACCTTGAAAAATCTTTTTTGAATGTGTAATAGGGTGAAATAATTAAAATAAAGGCGACCGTAGTTTCATCATTCAATCGTTATTTTTTTCATAACCATAGTGATAATAATTAATTGTTTTGAAACCGCAATACCAATGATATCCATCAACTGAAATGTCAATTTTGATTAAATAATTTTCATTCTCGTAATCCGTTCCATCACCATTATGAACCGCAATAGGGCTACTGATCTCCTTCCATGGATATCGTAAAAGATGTCAGAAATAATTCTAGAATAAAGGACATCCGATCAAAATCGTGCGTTTTACTATTAACTAAAAACTACCATTTGCTGCGTATAGCAACTAACAATATAATAGCAAGTATACCTATAGATTAGTCACACACATTGGCCTCTAACCAAAAAGGAAACATTTGTTCAAATACAATTGGAACAATAGAAAACGAAATAACACTTTACGTAATCTTTTATTTGATTTTGCTATTCACAAAAGGTATTCCTAATACTTTTGATTAAATATTAAAATTAAAAAAATCCATCACTTGAACTGACGATTCACGCATCAATCGCGTGAAGAATTAATACCTATGATAAAATAGAGAAAAGCCTATTTTATTCGAAAACGAAGGTCGGGGATATAAACGCGAATATACATGCATACATAATTTCAACCGACAAACGTCCACTGCTGGACATAGGTTTGCACAACAGCTGTCCAAGGATAATCATTGTGGAGGGATTTTGCCATAATCGCCACGATTGGCAGGCGGGTTGGCGATCGCAGTGTGGCTCTTCAATTATTTCAATGAATTTGCTACTGTCCTTCCTTCAAGAGTTCCCTTTTTATTTATTTGATTGGTGGCTATGCAGGGCTTTATCAGCCCAGTAGTGTTCAGTTCGTCAGTTCCCTTAGTCGCCGTTTACGATGATAGTGGTGGGAAGAACGCTAGATGATACGTGTCGCTTCAATGCTTACAGACTTACTCTTTTTTATCTACGGCATGTCACTAGTTGTAAAATAGTGGCATAGAATACCATGGTCTACGGCCCCATCTTCTGCCATGGGAATCGCAAAAGGCGACTAAGAACTTAAAAATTTGACATTGTTTACACAGTACTTAAATCATTAACTAACTATTTATTATGTTTTATATAATTTTTGTTCAATATTTTGACGATCACATTATACTTTGACATTTTATAATACAACTTTGTATGTAATATGTAGTGCGAAATAAATGAATCTAATCTAATCTATGGGAACAGCCAAAGGACGGGCAGCAGCGTCCTTTGTTGAAATACTTGAAGAGAAAAACCGCGATTGCCAAATAATCTACCAGGCGTGGCGTTCACGTAACAATAATAATAATAATAACACTTCACACTCAGAGCCCCTAACTAGGAAGAACCTGTATCTAGGGCGCCCGAAACACACACACAGACAAACATCACACCCAGACCGGAAACAAACATCGATATTCATCATATCAATATTCACCCCGCCCAGGAATCGAACCCGGGTGCTCTCGTTTACTCAGTCCACATCACTGCCAACTGAGCTACGGAGCAGTCCGACCCCCTAACAATGTTTGTCCTCGTGGCAAACTGTGGGGAACACCATGTACAGATCAGGTGACGTCTTTCAGCTGAGATGATTTATTTATTTTAGGTTCACAAAACAGATCGTAGACAAAGACATTAAAATTCACATAATTTAAAATTAGTTTCGAGCTAACTACGATCCTAATCATGCAAATGATGTTGTCGATGAACAATAATTAATCAACAAAAAAAAAAAAACTAATAACTTCATTTACCTATATTGAAAATCAAAATGACCAATGGGTATGATAATCGCTAACTTTAAGAGCGACAAAGATGATCGTATAAAAAATGTTTAATTAGACTAATTTTAGAAGCAATTTTCATGCCGATTCAAGAACGACAGTAAAACCCACAGCATCGCTTACTAAAACAAATTTAAATATCACAATTCGACTCCATTCCATCCCTATTCTAAAGTAACACAGCGGCAGCGGCAAACTTTGTCTCTTGCCATTTTATTTCCCTTTCTTTTGACGCGACGATACTTTGAGCCACTCTGATTAATTCTACCCCCCTCCTTTGCTCCTCTAAATCCCTTCCCCACAAGAAGGGGGGGTTGAGATTCAAGAAACTCTTGAGAAACCCCGACCACGGTAGATTTTAAGGGATTCTTTGGGTTTTTATATTAGTAACTAGCTGTCTCGGTGAAATTCACGTATCGCCTTACAAATTTATGTGGTACTAGTCGACCCGGCGAACTTATTACTATGTTGCGCCTAACCTATTACTATGTTGTGCATGTATTATACCTATAAACCTTCCTCTTGAATCACTCTATCTGTTAAAAAAAACTCATCAAAATCCGATGCATAGTTTTTAAGATATAAGCATACATAGGGACAGACGCAGAAAGCGACTTTATTTTATACGAACTTTCCCGGCTTACTTCGTTACGCCATAGAATATAAGATACTACAAAAGACTTGGCTCTATAGACTATGTTCTTTCTAACTGCCCCGAATGGCCGAATAAAAAACAAACCACCTGCACCTTGGGTTACATTATTTGAGTTTAGGTAAGGATCCCTAATTTTTTTGAAAATCTAATATAGCCTATGACACTCGGGATTAATTTTAGCTTCCTACCAGTGAAAGAATTTTTCAAATCGGTTCAGTATTTCCGGAGCCTATTCGTTACAAACAAATCTTTCCTCCTTATAATATTGGTATAGACTATCCCTGTTATTCATAAAAAGTTAAAGAGCATTTTAGTTATTTGACGTATGTCAATTAAGACTGGATGTCACGTATTTACCATACAACAAACCAGAGAAGTAGACCGTCAGTAAGGCAACTTAAAATCTACTGTATCTTTATGAATAAGACGGTAAGTATTGAAGAGGCAATTGTTGTTTTTACTGTGTTATTCCTCGGAATTTTTACTAATTTTTAGCACTGTCTATGTCTAAGCTGTGGTTTTTAAGCCTTCGCTGGACTACGATTTCATTTAGCACCGCAAGTAATTTTTTCGAAAGTTTTTTTTTAAGAAATATAGGTATTTCGATTTAGGAGTAAAATTTATTCATTAGAACCAGTTTACAGCGATGCAAGCGCCATTCGCGAAAAAAAATTATATCTTCTAAACTTAGACAAATGTAAAAAATGTGGTACAGTATGACACTAGATAATCTTGCTTAGTATTTTTTTTTTTTTTCATTGTAATACTACGTTTTTGGAAGACAGACCTTATGTGTCTTAGGACATAAAGGCCAATAAATCAAGTATGTCCTAAGACACAAACTCAGTAGGTGTCTGTCTTCCAAAAACGTTGTATTACAATGTGGGAGATGTTTTTTTACGTACGCAAATTCATTAAAACTTTATTAAAAATGAATACTTTCGCCAGAATAATTAAAAAACGTGAAAAAAAAATGAATTTCGCGCCATACCGAGGGTTACCGCCTTAAGGGCTTTGATTGGCTCTACCACAAAAAGAGTTAAACTGGGTCTAAATCACTAAACTAGGTTTAAATCACTAGTTTGTCATACAAATTGGCGATTTTAGACCGGTCTAACTTTTTTGTGGTAAGGGGGTTAGTTTTTTGTAAGTATATATTTACTCAATACTCAATACTCAATACTTTATTATTTCCAAAAATCACCATAAACAAGTTTTACACTAGTCTGACGAATCTTAGCCACTAGGGTTAAAACATGTACTATAAACCTTTCTCTTAACTCACTCTATCTATTTAAAAACCACATCAAAATCTGTTGCATAGTTTAAAGATTTAAGCATACATAGGGACAGACACGGGAAGCGACTTTGTCTTATTATGTATTGATTGATAAAGAGCTGTAATATTTTATTTACGTGCGTAAAAACTCAAAAAAAAAACAGAAACTTATAAATTAACCAATCAAAACAAACTCAATTTTGGACAACAAAGCCTTTTTGCAATATAGACCGACAACTCAATTTAAATGCCGGGAAACGAGATTCCTGTACCGGCACGCGGCATTGGCTAATTTTGAATTCAGAACGCGCTTTGACCGGGCGAAGTGGCAAATCATAGAGATACTGAAAATCAGTCAAATAGAGACCCCGAGTTTCGGCGCGCGTGACTTGAATTTTGAATTTATTATTTTTTCTTTCGAGTTTATGTTTTTATTAGGGTTCCGTATATCTTCAATACCAATAATAAAGAGGAAACATTTGATTGTTTGTTTGTTTGTTTCTATGTTTGTTTGTTTGCTTGCATCGAATAGGCTCCGGAAATACTGAACCGATTTCAAAAATTATTTTACTGTTGGGAAGCTACACTATCCCCGAGTGACATAGGCTATATTAGATTTAAAAAAAATTAGGGATCTAGGGAACTTTGTTTTATTCTATGTACTAGAGGCTGTCCCGCGGTTTTTCCCGCGCAGATTTCTTATAAGCACAAAAATCTCGTTTTTTCCCGTTCCCGTGGGACTTTCGGGAAATCCCTTCTTAGTGCTCACCTACACTCCTCTGTCCCTGTCAGTCAGTAATGGAAGAGTTTTATAAATATTGATTGAATGAAAAGTAGAGTAACTAACATAATAATAAAACATCACACTCAGAGCCCTAGGAAGAACCTGTATCTAGGGTACCCGAAAAACACACAGCCGAACATTATTTAATTACACCTAGACCGGAAACAAACATCGATATTCATCATATCAATATTCGCCCCGCCCGTGAATCGAACCCAGGGGTGCACACGCTTACTCAGTCCACATCACTGCCAACTGAGCCACGGAGCAGAATACAACGAGGTAGTAAAGCTTTTCCGTTTCGGTCGCTGTTACAACCCTCGCTTGTTTAATTTTCAAGCCATTATAATTTAATTGAGTGGCAACAGATACAGCTCAAAAACCGATGAGACAGAACAGTATCCTGTAGCGACCGCGCACCGGAAGACGCAGAGTGGGCAGACCCCCAAAGGTCCGATTGACCTGGGACGGAATTCTCTTATTTTGACATACTATCGTACAAGCGCTATAGTCAATAATTAGTTATAGTCATCCCATACAACAGCGACCATAAATAGCTGTTCAGCCTATACATTCGGCACTTTCGCTATTCTCATTATGTACATTATGACACTAGATAATCTTGCTTAGTATTTTTTGAGCACAGTAAAGTAGTCCTAACTTAAAAGAACAAAATTATACACAGATTGTTGCTAGAAGTGGCCACTTTTAGCAACACTTTGTAGCTTTCTTTGGTCTTTAATTTAAAAGCTATACAACAGTGCCCTAACAATACTAGGCATTAGTGTCACACTGTGCCACATTTTTGATATTTGGCTTAGTTTAGAAGATATAGTTATCGTTCCGAAATGGCGCTAGCATCGCGGTAAACGGGCTCTTAATCTACTTAAATGGCCCGTGTTGATGAATATCGGTGTTAGTTTCTTGGTCTGGACGTAATTTTTCGTCTTTGTATGTGTATCGGGCACCCTAGATAGAGGATTTACCTAGTTAGGGGCTCTGAGTGTGATGCGTTATTATAATAACGTTACTAGTCGACCCGGCGAGCTTCAGAACTTTATACCACCTTACGTGATACAAATCAAATCAAATAATTGTTTTTCAATATAGGATACAAGATATCACTTATTGAAAGTCAATTAGACTACATCTAATCTAATCGCTATTGATACCTTATTTGGTAAAGTATCCTATACTGTGAAAGGCGAGGTAGTTCAGGGTGCCCACCAATTGGCTCAGGCAAACAAATTGGCTCAGGCATACTATGTTGTGCATGTATTATACATACCTGCTTTTAAACTTTCGTCTTGAATCAATCTCTATATTAGCAAAAATCTGTAGCGTACATTTAAAGATCTAAGCACACATACAGACAGAGACAGTGGGAAGCTACTTTGTTTTTATAATTATATGTAGTCAGTAGTGATGTAGTGATTGACTTACCATTTATTCGTCCGTCGGACATTTCTTGTGTCAACTGCAGTGGCGTCTGCGCAACCTCCATCCTCTCGGTGCTCACAAACCACTCAATTGCTAAAGGCTGAATAGGCCTTAAGACCTTTGCCTTTAGAACGTTCAAATGCGACAGTTCACTTTTTAATGTTTTTTTTTAATTAAATTTGTTTTATTTCTAATGTCTGAGAACATTAGTGTTTTATTAAGAGAGAGTATAAGCATTGTTTTTTTTTCTTTAACATTTTTTTTTGTAGCCCTTAGTAGCTTGGCAAAGAATGGTACTAGGTATTAAGGGATGCCAAAAATTAAACGTTAAAAAAAAATAAGGTTCTTAGGTAAAAATTATTCTTTTTTTTTTGCGATTGGCGCTATAGTGTTGCCTTAAATATCCCTTTTAATTAATATAAAGCAAGATTATTAAGGGACACACAGTATTATATTTTAAACAAGCTGTCCCGGCGAACTTCGTATCGCCATCTTCCTCGAAATTGTTTCATCTTTTCTCACCTTTTAAAAATTTCCTGGACTACTTCGAACATTTCAAAACCAAAATCAGCTAAATTGGCCAGGCCGTTCTCGAGTTTTCAGCGAGACTAACGAACCACGATTTATTTTTATATATAACTAGTCGACCTGGCGAACTTCGTACCGCCTAACCTGTTACTATGTTTTTCCCGGTAATTATTCGAATTTTTCCCGTCGTAAAAACCATTCTTGGAGTTCGATGAACATTTTAAATAAAGAATTGGTAAAATTGATCCAGGCGTTGTTGAGTTATGCGCTTACCAACACATTTTACGATTCATTTTTATATTATAGATATATAGTATATATATATAGTATTTGTCATTATTTGGAACTTATAACTTTTTTTTTTATTGATGACTGGCATTTGTATACTAAGTCATTGCTTTGCATTGATATTTGTAACTTTTTATGTACTCTATGTTTAATTTTGATTGCAATAAAGAATTATCTTATCTTATCTTATCATCAGACTTTATATTTAATAATAATTTGACTCTCATTGTCTTTTAATTAAAAAGAAGCTTTAACCTCTTCGTTTTTCATTTTGAAACAATAGTCTGCCTAAATCATAAAGTTAAAATAACAAAAATTCCAAGCAAATACCAGTCTTATTGAATTGCAGTTTAAATAATGTGTTAAAACAGGTGTCTTTTGGGCTAAAAATACATTTTACAGAGAGCAAATATTTTAAAATTAAATATAATTCATAGGGTAAAACGTCCTATTACCGCGGTAGTCAAAATCACGTCCTATTACGGCTCTATTTTATCTTTTTCAATTTATGATTCGTTGTGACTGTGTATGGTAAAGGTGACTACATAGTGTCCAAGGGAAACTAACAAGTAACTAATTACCCAGCACTCGTGCGTTTAAAATCGTTTAAAATGACTTAAATTAATTATTTTGTGTAAGGTCAGCGAAGCGAGAAGCTGTTTCATACAAACGCAGACTGACTCGTGGTAGAACATTGAATTTTCAGACTTCGTTTTTAGTTCAAACAAACACTTTAAGATTATGTTACTATATTCGAATACTTTTTACATTCAAGAAGTCTTAATTAATCAAGTTGATTGCCGTTTAAAATCAAATAAAACTAGTAAATATGAGTAAACAAAAGTCCGCCGTGTTAGGAAGGCTATTTGAGGGTTCCGCCTATTACGGAGGGTACCATCGGTAATAGGAAAAACGCAGTGTTGGTAATTTTTAAATTTAGTGGTATAATAAATATAATTTATGAACATTTCTTTATGTAAGTGTAATTTTCATTAGTTCTCAAGTATAAAACCAATTTTGGAGGTTCATGTTTTTTAACTAAAATCCTTGTTTTTGACGCTTAAAGTTGACAGTAAAATTTAAGTTTGTTAGAATACTATGAAACGTAACGTATAAGTTTTAATGAAGAAAAATAGTATAATACAACGATTACTAACGATTTGAGAGTTTTATGGTAAAGTCAGAGTGCTCTTATGTGTAAGTAATAACTTACATTACCGAAATATCTTAACATTATATTTCAGAATTTGGGATATAAAATCTCATTAGATATTTTAGTACCTACCGTATTAGGCTGTAAGGAATCCTAACACGGTGTATGGAAATTACAGAGCTAATAATTTAACCGTATTATTCATAAAGGTACCGTACATTTTAAAAAGCTTTACTGCAGGTCTACTTATTTGGTTTGTTGTATGGTAAATACGTGACATCCTATCTAAATTGACATACGTCAAATAACTAAAATGCACTTTACAGGGTAAGTAAATAATTAAAAAACTTACAGAAAAATGTATACTAAGGTTAGTTTTATCGTATTTTCCCATCAATATAATAATTTAATACTAGATTTTACCGCAACTTGACACACCATACAAAACTGATTATGATTCGTTGGTTGTTGTATTTATTATTGAATTTTGGTTTACTGTTTTGTTGTTGTTTTTTTTGTGTTCCATTTTTGCATGTTTGTGTCAACGTTTTTGTAAAAAAATGTATCTTTCTTTTTTTTTAACTTTCTCCACTTGGGTAGAAATCCATTTTCCATCTTTTTTACCGTTTAACTTAACCTTCACTGACTGCACTCTGCTGCTTCGCCAGTTAAATTTTCCTTCAAATATGTTTTATTTGTAAGTTTTCATTAAAATCTATTTCATAGTTTTTACGTGAAAGAGTTGCAGACATCCTTTATTATAAACTTTGTGGTTTAGAATATTAGTAGGATTATTGAAACCCTCGGGCCTTTTTCAAATTAAAGTTTTATAACGAAAAAAAAAGGTTAAGGAGGTTATCAATTCGACCTGTATGTATGTTTGTATGCATGTTTGTCCGCGATTATTTCGATTTGGTCAAAACCAATTTTCATAAAAATATTTTTTTAATTCATAAGAAGTGTTTTAGTACCTATTTTTAACCGATTTTAGAAAAGAGGAAGTTCTTAGTTTAGCTTTGTATCAGTTTATTGATTAAGGTTTCGGGTACACGTCCCGGGACCTTATTAATATGTCTTTAAAAAACTTTTAAAAAAATTATGCCGAAATCTTCCTTTTTTGAACAAAATTTTGTCGAGCCTCTACTGAGATATTGACCTGGTCAACAGACATTAAATAATGATCATTTGTTACTTCACTTCACTTCACTTCTTCTTCGTTGGTAATAAAGCATAAAATCGGCTAAACGTGGGTCCGGCTCTTAAGCTGGTACCTCTGCCTAACCCTTCGGGGAATAAAAGGAGTGATATTATGTTTATGTATGTTTGTGTAACTTCACTTAATGTAGATTAACAACAAATATTAAAAATTATGTTAAGAAGCTAGCCAAATTCACACCAATTACGCTTTTATGAGTATAACCTGCGCACATAAAGAAACGATCTCAAAATGGCGGCCGTTGTATGGGCTGTCTCGCTTCTCAACTCTTCCCTCATACTAATATACGCGAGATAGCATTCGTTCGGCCGCCATTTTCAAATCGTTTCTTTATCAGCGCGGTTTATAAAAAAAAACGTCCGCATATTTAATTCATTCCGTTCCGTTGTGCAGAGATGGGAGAACGTTACGATGCCGTAGATTGATTGATTGATTGTTGTTTTGTTATTCGCCCTTTCAGGTCAGGCAAAGGAACATTATTGCCCATATAGCCAAATATCTAAACTAATGATATTACTGGAAACTTCTTAGCGCGAGGCCGTTTATTTAATAGTTGATACACAAAATATTATCAAAATAGCCCCTTACTAGGAAGAACCTGTATCAGTGCCAGTAACAATTACAGCTATTGCATACCATTTTCTGATTGCACGGAACCGTGAGCTGAGATGAAAATGTTTTATCGTGCGTGTGTTGGCATCCCATACTCCGTAATAGGCAGTGCTTACCGCCGTAATGGGCTTCAAACTTTTTTTTGCCGCCGTAATAGGAATTCCGAATTGTCAGAAAAAATATTTATTTAAAATTAATTATCACTCTAGAATAAATAAAACGACAACTGAAATAGAAAATATATTTATCATGAGTGTCAAAACAAAATTCAAATATCTGCTAACATATTTAGAAATGCTTAATTTCTTACCCTACTTTAAAATGTCGTCAAAACGCGCCGTAATAGGGCATGTTACCCTATTAACGTATATCTTAGCAAATAGCAACGCTAAGTCTGTCTCTTTTGGAATAACGCAACTATGAATGGGTATTCATAGAAAGTTTTTTTTGTTAATATTTCCAAGAATAGCTTGTCGCTTATATTAACAACCCTATGAAAAGAAAAACTACAAAAAAAAATACATCGAAAACAAAACAATGCTTACTACCTTAAAAAATTCTCCACCAATTTTTTTTTTAAATAAAATTCCTTCAAACAAAAAAAACTGGCCAGTAAGAACTTAAACGTTTTTTCGCGCGTCTAGGGCCGTACCGTGCGAGTACCGCTAAAGTCGCGACACTTTTGACGTGGTTATTCGCGCTTGGCGTTTCCCCGCAAAGGGGCGGAGACATTCGGCCCCGCCTACTTGCTTTTGTGAGCCCTACTGAGGGGGAGAATTCGATTTTAGGTCATCTGTTAAGCGACCGCTTTAAGCTTTAATTTGTGGCATAAACCCGTCGCTCGATCGGATTTTGCGCCTCAGTCTGAGGACTTTCCATTTTTAAACGAATCAAGACTGTATGTAACGATTTGATTTGAGAACATGCCAATCTGTATAATTAGATATCACATCAAAATCACCCATAAAATAATTTTTAAAAACAACAATTTTAACTTTTAATTTAACAAAAAAACCTTTAAATTTATAATATACTTACTTGGATTCATCTTTGTTAATTATATAGGTTAATGAAGAAAAAAAAAGAACTCACTTTGCTATCATCATCATCATCATTTCAGCCGTAGGACGTCCACTGCTGGACATAGGCCTCCCTCAAGGCTCTCCATCTGTACCGATCGCAGGTGGCCTGCATCCAGCGTGGACCCGCAGCCTTGCGCAGATCATCCGTCCATCTGGTCGGTGGACGTCCTACGCTGCGCTCACTTTGCTATACCATTTCGTATTTTCGGTGGCAAAGTATTTACTTTAATAACCATAATCTTTATAATTAACTTTTAGAGCTTTCACTTTTTTCTACTATAACTTCAAAAAAGGAATAGAATACTGACAATTACTGTTAATGTTATATAAAAAATCAATAAAACATTAATACCTATTAAAGATTATGAATATCTCAGAGATTTGTTTTTTTTTTATATATAAGTACTACATAAAAATGAAATATGAAAAATTTGAGGTAATAATACGAAGGTATATTCTAAACACAAAATATTTTAAAATTAAGTACTAAAATATGAAATATACTTACTTAATTTATGAATAAATAAAATTGATCATTGGCCGCTGGGTTCGAGAAACTCTGAACTGTGTTTAAGGTCAAAAGTAAAAAAAATACACTCAATAAAACACTTGTTCACATAATTTATTATACAGTTTATACTATAAATACGTAATACTGAATTAAAGTGAAGAGACTTTTTGATTCCAGATAATTCCACTAAGAAGGTTTGTTTTTTTTATCTGAGTATTCTGCTACGGTAGAGTACCTAAGTTTTTTGTAGATAGATAGATAGATAATAAATTTATTTCCAACGAGCTTTCCCGGCTTACTTCGTTACGCCATAGAATATAAGATACTACAAAAGACTTGGCTCTATAGACTATGTTCTTTTGCCTGCCCAGAATGGGCTTGATAAATAAACAAACAACAACAACAAACCACCTGTCAAAATATGTAAACAACGGAAAAAATATTGCACCTTGGGTTACATTATTTGAGTTTAGGTAAGGGTCCCTAATTTTTTTGAAAATCTAATATACACTCGGGGTTCTAGCTTCCTACCAGTGAAAGAATTTTTCAAATCGATTCAGTATTTCCGGAGCCTATTCGTTACAAACAAACAAACAAACAAATCTTTCCTCTTTATAATATTGGTATAGATCAGTGGCGTGCCTCGGACTTCAAGTTAGAGCAAGCCTGGCCTATGATTTAAGGGATAAGTGCCTAACTCCTAAAAGAACCTAGGTTCCTAACCTACTGTAGGTATATTTATTTATTCGTTTGAGAAATAATGCACTTCAAACCACTAACCTTTTTCTCGTCTTCCCGTCAACCAAAGTTCAAACACTCATTTAAATTAAATCAACACATTGCACAATAGTTTGCTCCTTGAAAACATTTTAATTTAATTAAACTGCAGAACAAACACAAACAATAAACAAACACGACAAATAAAATCGAACTATAGTGAACAGCAAACCAATTGGTGGGTTCCTCTCTCTCGCGCAGCGGCTCGCTCGTTGCTAACTTCGTACGCAAGCAGGGCTTTCGATTTCATAGTAAAGTGCATAATAGCTACTTGCCTACATGTATGTACATTGTCGAATTTTTAATAGGTTAGAAAGAGAGAACACGGCTCGAAACGAAGCCAAATAAGAAGCCAACGAGTGCGAGCGAAACGGCGATAGCGGTATTGACACATGCGTGAAATATCGTGGTGCATGTGTCAATAACCTGTCAACGTCAAACTTGACAGCGTTTCTAACGCGCGCGAATATTTGAACTATAAAAAATACGTAAACGATTTTTTTTATAATAATTATGAGTTAGGAGAGTGTAAATGCAGTTTAATAATTTTAATAGGGCAAGCCGGGCTTCTCGGCTTATATAGTAGTAACGCCACTGGTATAGATGTAATGATATACATTCACACAAAGAAAAATGTAACACCAGATACATATAAGTACACAAAATAAAACAAACAGTAAATGGCACATTATGTGTTCGTATATCAACACTGCAAAAGGGTCCCAACTCAGCTCGTGCTCCAGACCAGTGGTCTACAGCGCTGATGATTCTGCTGGAACCATTTTTTTTTTACTTAACTTTAACTTATTGGGCTGGCCATGTCTGCCGCATGGAACCGGATCGCTGGGCGAGAATAGCCACAGAGTGGATCCCACGCGATGGACGCCGAAAGCGCGGCAGACCGAGGCGAAGATGGCGGGACGATCTCGACTCTTACTTTGGAACTAAGTGGCCTGAATCTGCAACGAGCAGAGATCAATGGAAGCAAGCGGGGGAGGCCTTTGCCCAGCAGTGGGATACTAAAGAGGCTATGTAAAAAAAAACTTTAACTTATTTAATAAAAATAATGTAGGTACTTAATTATTACACCCCCTAATTAAGGGCACTAATGAAATAACTCTTCATTTTTTTACAAGGAATTTCTTTTATGAATTATATATCCATTTTTACTATAGGTAGGTACAGTGGCGGACACGATCGGCGTAACACTTCCGGTTTTTCTGTATTGCAAAATAGCTCTTGTTCTTTGGTTTTACAGTCTAGGGCTGACGAAACCATAGACAAATCTGTTACGGCCTCCTAGTCCTTGACTGTACTTTTTTTTATAAGACATAAAAAAGCGGGGTAAATTAACCGCACCACGGCACAATACTTCACAACAACAATAATATAGAAGAAAATGACATTTGTATTTTGATATCATCCAATAAGAATTGCTAGAACGAAAAGGCGGGGCCGGGATAAACGTCAGAGAGGAAAAGTCAACAGTTTTCCCGCGTTTTCATTGGATGACAGTTATTTGGTTTGGCGGGAACTGTGACGTTTGGGGTTGACATGACATTATTATTTTAAATACCTACCGTCTTATTCATAAAGATACAGTAGATTTTAAGTAGCGTTACTGGAGGTCTACTCCTCTGGTTTGTTGTATGGTAAATACGTGACATCCAGTCTAAATTGACATATGTCAAATAACTAAAATGCTCTTTAACTTTTTATGAATATGAGGGCTAGTGTATGTATAAAGTACAGCTTGGCAACGGTGTCCTGACACTGAACCATTTTTTATCTTAGGTTGGAAAACCTAAAAAATATAACTTCTAGTAAAGAAACAGATAATTAATTTGTTATTTTTTGGTTTTGACTAACTTTGAGCTTAAATGGTGTTTTATTCAGGGAGAAATGAAATAAAAAATATTTAGTCGACGTACAAAGTGGCGCCCCCATTAGGTATTATCTAGTTATCAGTGCCAAGCTGTAACTCTGTGGGAAATAAATTTAAGTATACTGTGATGTGATGTGTTTAAAATTTACTTTAAAAAGTCATCGTTCTACAAATCATCATTGCAACCAATAGACGTCCACTGCTGGACATAGGTCCACGCCACAAGGACAAACATTTGTTTTTTTTTAATTTTTTAATTGTTTAATTCATAGGGTTTTATTCATGCTATAAATTTTGTTTGTATTATTGATGTGAATAAATATTTGTCTATGGTTATGTCTAAACCATATTGTCTAAATTTGTCTTATTGTAGAGCGAGTTGTAATCGCCACGATTGACAGGCGGGTTGGCGATCACAGGTGTGGCTTTTCAAGTGTTTTCAACAAAGGACGCCGCTGCCCGTCCTTCGGCTGTTCCCTTAGTCGCCTTTTACGACACCCGTGGGAGGAGATGGGATTGTTGGTTGTAGGTATCTTTCTATGCCAAAATTGTATCAAAGTATCTATAAAAATATCTAAGGTAGGTACTTACATACATAACCAGTCAATGCTTGCAAAATCAGGCCCCATAATTATACCGGCCAATCTAACATACCTAATGGCGAAAAGAACAAAAAAATCGATCGACATACATTACTTTATGAGTAATGGATTATTTAGGTTATATGGTACCGTAAAAATATACTTTCCCTAAATTTATCGGTCGTTAATTTATAAACAACCTTACCTAACCTACGTTGGTTTATAAACCGACTTACGTTAATTTATAACCTAACGGATGTGCAATTTTTCGGTGACACTTATAACAATTTACACCCCCGTTCAGAATCGAAATTTTGAACAATTTTACATGAAAATAATAAGCCAACATGTTTTATAGGTTGCTGTCCTTAAAGCGTATATTGAACGAGAAGCAAATATTTGACTGATTCCACGCAAAGTCTGTTTGTTTCTTGAGTAATGCATTATTAATAAGTAATATCTTTCGTTCAATGACGTATTACTGAGAGCGGCGTTATTTCATTTCCATATTATATGTAGCAGGTATAGAACTATCTAAAGCGATACTTTCGAACTATTTTAAGAGCCAGTTTACAGCGATGCTAGCGCCATTCACGAGAAAAATTAATATCTTCTAAACTAAGGCAAATATCAAAAATGTGGCACTGTATGATACTAGATAATCTTGATTAGTATTTTTTGGGGAGAGTAAAGTAGTCATAACTTAAAAGAACAAAATTATAAACAGATTGTTGCTAAAAGTGGCCACTTTTAGTAACACTTTGTAGTTTTCTTTGGTTTTTAACTTAAAAGATATACAACAGTGCCCTAAACAGAAACATCGGGAGTGTTACGCCGATCGTGTCCGCCACTGTACGTACCTAAATATATAACTTTTTCATATCGATTTATTGAGTTGTTTTAGTGCCTTTGACAGACAGACGGACGGACGGAGTAGTCATATTAATGGGCTTATCAAAGTCCTAAGTACCCAGAACCTTAAAAATTACATTGCAAGTTGTATAATTATAAGTTTTCCCCTTTTTATAGACGATTTCTGTGATAAGATCCTCTAATACTTAGGTATTAGATTAGTACAGTGGCGGACTAGGAGGCCGTAACAGATTTGTCTATGGTTTCGTCAGCCCTAGACTGTATTAACAAAGAACAAGAGCTATTTTGCAATACAGAAAAACCGGAAGTGTTACGCCGATCGTGTCCGCCACTGTACCTAGACTGATTGCCCGGTTTATTTGCTATCCTACACTAAGTTACCTCAAGCAAAACTTAACCACGAAATAGGTACATCAATAACGCACGTCCCGTAAACTGCCCACACGTCAAACAAAATCCACCCGCGACCCCAAAAACCCCTCTTTAACCCCCTCTTTAACCCCCTCAAACACCCAAAATTACCCCCAACCTCAGTGACAGTTCAATAAAGCAAGACGACCAACCAATCCTCGCAAACATCGGGAGTTTTAAGCCAGAAGGATTAACTATAGCGTCGTCTCTTTCTAACGCGTTTGCTGGTGTGTTTAGTTGTCTCGCTCCATCTCGTTTGGAAGCGGACTCTTGATTGAGATTCGAATTGATTCGATTTGAATTTCATTTTATTGCTTTTTACTTTGGCGCCGCTTTGAATCTTGTTTCTGAGTTCTTTAAGTGATATTAGGATGATGCTCGTTTATTTAATGGATGTTTTTGAAAATGAAATTTTTAAGTGTACTTTATAAGAAGGAAGGTACTTTGGTACCTACTTACATATCTATACCAATATTATAAAGAGGAAAGATTTGTTTGTTTGTTTGTAACGAATAGGCTCCGGAAATACTGAACCGATTTGAAAAATTCTTTCACTGGTAGGAAGCTACACTATCCCCGAGTGACATAGGCTATGTGAGATTTTGAAAATAACTAGGGATCCTTACTTAAACTCAAATAATGTAGCCCAAAGTGCATTTTTTCCGTTGGTTACATATTTTGACAGTTGGTGGTTTGTTGTTGTTTTTTATTTTAATAGCCCATTCTGGCAGTCCTAGTACATATCTTAAATTCTGTGGCGTAACGAAGTTCGCCGTGCCCGCTAGTTTCATATTCAATGTGAGGCATTTTGTGTTTTTTTTAATATGTCAATAAAAGTTTTATACTTAAGTATTTATCAAGTACCAGCTAATAAATATAAATAGCCTATGTGTTAATCCAGGGTGTCAGCTAACTCCGTATCAAATTTTATTAAAATATCTCCAGCCGTTTAGACGTGAAGAAGTAATAAACACACACACTCACAAACTTTCGCATTTATAATATGAGTGATTACTGTATTAGGTATTCTTTATACCCAATTTACGAGAAATTTTAAGAGTTATTTTCTCTTTTCTAAAAAAACACCCACTTATAAGTTTTCAATCGAAAATACCTGCGCCATAGAAGGGGGGTAGTCCGATTGACTAAATAAACTATAAAACTTTGAAACTGTAGTCCTTTGTTAATCAAATTTTAATTGTTTACTAGCTGTCCCAGCTAACTGCGTATCGCGCCTTACAATTTTAACTTCCCCTACATTTTTCCATATTTTCTCACCTTTTAAAACTTCCTTGGACTACTACGAACATTTCTTCTATAACGTTTTTTCAACCAAAATCTGCTATAACGGCCCGGCCGCTCTCGAGTTTTGGTGAGACTCACGAACCACGATTAATTTATATAAACTAGAGGCTGCCCCGCGGTTTCACTCATGCAGATCTCTCAAAAACACAAAAATCCAGTTTTTTTCCGTTCCCATGGGAATTTCGGCAAATCCTTTCTTTTTTCTTAGTGCTCACCTACACTCCCTAAGGAACCTACATGCAAAATTTCAGCCCTCTACGCCCAGTAGTTTCGACTCTACGTTGTCTGTCAGTCAGTCAGTCAGTAACTTTTATATAGTAGAAGTAGATTTAGATAAGCGACTATCTATCTACCCCTCAGTTTAAACTGTTATCCTCTAGCTAGCTTGTTTTTATCTAGGTATGGAAGGTTACCTAGCCAGGTACCGAAGACCTATGAATAGAATTATTGCAAAACAGAAACAATAAACGCAATCCAATTCACAAAGCACAAACGAAAATTGTACAAACCCCTAATTGCACTGATTCAATAAACACCAACTGTACTTGAAGTCTTCTTTTACAAAGACCATCATTTCAATCAATTATCAACCTTATCTCCTCAGCTTTAAGGCGAATGGACCTAATGGAAGAGGGACACGATTTGTGGCGAATGTTGATTGGATAAAAAGCGCGGCAGGGAGTCCTTCTATGTTAGCAGACGCCACTACCAGACAACGGTCAAAATTGACAGTTCAGTTCACTTTGTTTTATTTTATTGGGGGTTTTTGGAAGGCCAGCCGTTGTTTTCATAAGAAAAAATACTTTGTGAATAGGTAATATAAAAATTATTTAATGTTCAGAAACTTTTTTTTTTTGTAAAATGCTACAAGGTTTTTGTCAGTGTCCGGTTTCAAATTTACCCCTTTTTACCCTAGACTGTATTACCAAAGAACAAGAGCTATTTTGCAATACAGAAAAACCGGAAGTGTTACGGCGACCTAGGCCGCCACTGTACCTCAGCAATGTTCATATATTATCTATCTAAAACGAACCCTCTCAATATTAATTGAACTGCAATAACTTCACTCACTGCTGCAGTAATAATGATGCGAAATCAATTCATGCGGACATCAAATTAATGTGCAGAGCGAGAGATATGGTCCCGATTCTCACTTGTCGAGTCATTTTAGTAAAGTAATAAAAAATATTAAAAACGAGCTGTCCCGGCTAACTTCGTTACGCCATAGAATAAAAGATACTACTAAAGACTTGGCCCTATAGACTTTGTTTCTTAGACTCCCCAGAATGGGCGAATAAAGAAACAAACAACCACAACAAACCACCTGTCAAAATATGTAAACAACGGAAAAAATATTGCACCTTGGGTTACGTTATTTGTGTTTACGTAAGGATTCCTAATTTTTTTGAAAATCTATTATAGCCTATGTCACTCGGAGATGGTGTAGCTTCCCAACAGTAAAAAATTTTTCAAATCGGTTCAGTATTTCCGGAGCCTATTCGATGCAAACAAACAAACAATCAAATCTTTCCTCTTTAATAATAATAATAATAATAATAATAATATATTTATCAATATATATAAAACTCTTCCGTTACTGACTGACTGACTGACAGACAACGCAGAGCCGAAACTACTGGGCGTAGCGGGCTGAAATTTTGCATGTAGGTTCCTTAGGGATTGTAGGTGAGCACTAAGAAAGGATTTCCCGAAATTCCCACGGGAACGGGAAAAAACGGGATATTTGTGTTTATGAGAAATCTGCGCGGGAAATACCGCGGGGCAGCCTCTAGTCAATATATATAAAACTCTTCCGTTACTGACTGACTGACTGACTGACTGACTGACTGACTGACAGACAACGCAGAGCCGCAACTACTGGGCGTAGCGGGCTGAAATTTTGCATGTAGGTTCCTTAGGGAGTGTAGGTGAGCACTAAGAAGGGATTTCCCGAAATTCCCACGGGAACGGGAAAAAACGGGAATTGTGTTTATGAGAAATCTGCGCGGGAAAAACCGCGGGGCAGCCTCTAGTTATTGGTATATAGTTGACTGCTCCGTGGCTCAGTTGGCAGTGATGTGGACTGAGTAAGCGTGAGCACCCGGGTTCGATTCCTGGGCGGGGCGAATATTAATATGATGAATATCGATGTTTGTTTCCGGTCTGGATGTGATGTTCGTCTCTGTGTGTGTTTCGGGCGCCCTAGATACAGGTTCTTCCTAGTTAGGGGCTCTGAGTGTCATGTGTTATTATTATATTATTATTAGGTATAGTATAGATACACCGTCGAGCGCATTCTTTACTTTCGTGAAGTCGGAACTCGACTATGTTCATAAATTTGGAGCGGTGAACGTGTTAAAAGTTACATTTGGCACTTTGGAGTGCTCGAGCTGCGACTCGACTATGAAATATCAGCCTTGGTGTATGTAGAATAGGCCCCAAAAGTCTATTATAATAGCATTTGGACTTTACATTGTACCTACTGTGCTATAATGGACAGTGTAGGTAGTGTTTGAGCGAGAAAAGCAAGGTATGTGAACATGGGATGATGCAATTGCACTTTGCTTGCACAAAGGGAATATTTTGGTCGATTAATTTTGTCAGTTGTAATTTTGATGAGAAAATTTGTTTTAAAAGTACAGTGGCGGACACAGACGGCGTAACACTTGTGTCTGGGACTCGTGCGCCTTAAACTATAATGTAATACCAAAAAAAAAAAAGCTATTTTGCGATACAGAAAACCCGTAAGTGTTACCCCGTCCGTGTCCGCCACTGTACCTACTTAGGCATAATCTGTTATTTAGGTATTTCAACTTAGGACTAAGAAACAACCTTGTGTATCCAGAATCATATTTTTATATTTGACATGGTTTGGAAGAAAATTTGTTGCGATAAAAACTTCTGATTAAAATCTAATTTAAAAACTAATAACTTTCTAACGATGTGTCCTCTTTTTTGTTGTTGAAGGAAAAATAAAACTGCATCAAAATTTAAATTCATTTATATATTTTTTTGTCAGAAGTTAGTTAATAGTGCCCAAAAAACAGTAAATAACAAAAATATTAGTAAGAAATAAAATAAGTTTGCAACTAGCATTTCCTACAGAGACAATTTGATGCCCACACCCTAAACGGTAGGTACAACATTTAAGTTATTACATAAAATACACAGAAAATTCATTCACAACATTGAAAATTGGCATTGGCTATGTATCCATACAACTTTGTGATCTAGTTAACATCGATATGCCTAGCGTACAATTTCTACTATTTTTGAGGGTAGTTTGTATGCAAATGAGTTTTGGCGCCCAACATGGGGCCGAAAGAGATTCAACCTGTTTCCCTGACTTTTGCTTTGATATATAGCACTTTTAGACACTTTTTGACTAGTTTTTTTGTCAACACATATTTCTCTTTCACTATATATCAAATTGCACAAATCTAAACAAATAATTATAAGCATTGCGTGTGCTGTTTGCCACATATCAGCAATTAGATATGTTGTGTCCACATTTTCATTAAAAATAAGGAGGATACAGATAATAAAAACCAACGATTTATATCTATGGAGTACCTATATCCAATTCATTTCAATCTCAGACCATATATATTTCTAAATATACATTTGCATACAACAAACCACTTCTAATACATAATACTGTTGTTTAAAAACTTCACCAATTCACAGTAAGTTTATAATGAGTTAACTTAATCGGAGCGGAGGAAAAATCGTATTACTATTGGATTGTTTATACATTCGAAATCCATTGCCGATTTCAATCGGAAAAAATCATACAATGTCAAATAAATTGTTTTACAACAATAGATTTTTACTAACCAGGTAAACAGTGAAAGGAATTATAAAAGCAACAATGGCAACGCTATACGATTGCAATTCAATAATTAGCTCATTACTCGACTACAGTCCACATCTGACCTAAATATTATATCTTTCAGTGGTTCTATCATGTTAATTTGAGTCATTTTATGTTTAAAGTTTAATATCTAGAACGAACTTTGACTGTCTCAATCTAAAATTTGCCTTATACATTTTATTATGATATCCTAGTACTGAGTTACACATAAAAAACATCACAATCCGTAAAGGGGCGGAACAGTGCAATACTAGCGCCACTTCGATAAATAATTAATGTCTTTCAAACCATGGCCATAATCAAAAATACGCATCTTGGACTCCCTAGATAATCTTGCTTCGAATCTTTAAGGCTCTGTTGTGTAGCTTTTAGGTTAAAGATCTTAGAAATATTCTTTTACGAAACTAAAGTGGCCACTTTAGGCAACAAACGTTTTTTTTCTTAAGATTTGGAACCTGAAAGCTACACAAAAGGCCTTATGAATTCTAAGCAAGATTATCTAGGGAGTCAAAGACGCATATTTTTGATTTCGGTCATGGTTAAGAAGATATTATAATATTTATCGGAAGTTGCGCTAGTTTCGCACCGTGCAAGCCCTTAAGAGGCATAGCACAGCTAAAGTAACGCCGTAGTAATTTTTAGTGCATTGTTGTATAGCTTTTAGGTTAAAGACCACAGAAAGAAACTGATTGTTGCTAAAAACGGCCGCTTTTGGCAACAATCAGTTTCTTACTGTGGTCTTTAACCTAAAAGCTATACAACAATGCCCTAAAAATACTAGGCTGATATATCTAGGGGAATGCTGTTTCACATTTTTGATATTTGCCTTAGTTTAGAAGATATTTATTTTTTTCTCGAGTGGCGCTACTTCAGCTGTGCTATGGCTCTTAAGGCTTTGTCGAAAAGACTCTATAGCGTCGCGCTAGAGTGCTAGCCTGACGCTGCGCTAGAGCGTCGACTTGTAATGTACTATGACAGTATTACCCTGTCACACAGAGCGCTCGGCGTCAGTGCGTTCTAGCGTCGGCGCTCTGTGTGACGTCGCTTTAGCGCGACGCTAGAGCGACGTCTGTTTGACAAAGCCTTTATAGTTAACGTCATTTTGACTTCATCATTGTCGCAACTCACCTAAAGCGATCAAGCAAGACCACACCAACAAATTTACACAATTTCCCAACTAGCAGTTCAAGTTAATAGATATAACGCAATTTCTTACAAAAATAGTTCTATTTTTTAACAGTTTTTTTTTTTCTATAAGAGGACATTCAATGCAACTAGTACAAAAATCCTTACTACGCAACTAACAATTCAATTTAACAAAGTGAGTGTGAATTGGTTAATTTATGAACAAATAAAATAAAATAAAAAAACTTGTGAAAATTGTTTTTCTTTTGAAGTTTTTACAAAAAATGGTCATAAGCATAAGTATTTTTGATATATTATAAAGAATCTAATACAGATAATATTCATATAACTTTTTTCGAGCACACAGATTGTTTTGATTACTAGTATTAGTAAATAACAAGAAAACAATATCTTGCATACTGAGAATATTAATAAAATTACTAACTGACAGAGAAAACGCTTTAGTTAGAAGTTTGAAGGTTCTTTAGAGGTACACATAGGAGCAAGAAAAATCACCAAGAAAACAGAAATTCGCGATAAAATAAAACGAGACGCGCGATGCGATATGGATTCGACAGCCAATCAGGCAGGCTTCGTGGATGTACGAGCGATTTCTATTGGCTGTCGAGCCCCTATCGCACGACCGATATCGCCTCTTGAGGAAACACGCTAAAAGAAATTATCTCCTTTTTTCTATCAAATCGTAAAAAATGGCCTTCTAGGACGGCGTTAAACTTTCGGTTTTTCTGTATTGCAAAATAGCTCTTGTTCTTTGCTAATACAGTCTATGCCGCACGAAATCTGTAACGCCGTCCTAGACCGCCACTGTCATAAGAAATTATTACTTACGAGAGCAAAAAAGGTTACACTTGTAATCAAAACAATCAGTGCATTAAAGTATTTATTTTTACAAATTTCAGTAATTTTTCTATTAAAAAATGCATACTTATTGTATGCATTTTTTTAGTGTTAGTGTTTAGCATATTAATACTTGGTCCAATTCGGTAGCTTAAAACTTTCATTCCAAAGAACAATTTTTCTGCTAACCGTACAGCTCATGGCATTTTGCTCATAAAAACTTTTTTCAAACTTACGGATCCAACATTTTGAAGTATATTATAATATACCATAGAATAAGATATTTTACAAAGAATTCAAAAGTTGTACAAATATATTTAAGCTCATTCAATTCGATAAAAACCATTATTAGTAATCGTTATTAAAAATGTATTATTATAGTTTACAAAATCACAATTTAAACTATATTTGTAGCTCGTAGCGTAGGACGTAAAGCTTAGGCCCGGGGCACATCTGTTGGGGCTAGGCGAAGATTTCATCGCTTAGCCTCACCATATGTAATTTGGCCCTTATAATGTTTAAGTAAGTATAATTTTAATTTTAAATTAACGCTTGCGTAGGATAAGAACGATTAGAGGACTAGTGAGTTACGAAATTTAAAACAGTTTGGAATTCAATATTTCATGAAAAATTCCCTTTTTCATTCAAGATACTTCTAACACTCTCCTGTACTTAATTAAAGAAGTGCTTCGGCTCACCATATTTGACAAGTTTCCTTTCAGATTTGTGTAATATTATTCAATATTACATAGTGCTCATAAAATGTATATTAAACCAAGTTTAAAGATATATTTAGAATATGAATTACAAAATAAAACAACTGCTTTTTTTTAACAAAAACCTGCATTACAAACAAAACAACGGAACATTTTTTTTAACATGATATATACTTTTAACGGAAAAACGGAATCATAGAAAATAGCAATGTATATCTTCAGTAACGGAAGTATACTCTAAAGCTCATACTGTGTCGTACTTATTCTTAAACCAAAAACCGCAGTTTGGAAATTTTTACCAAAAGTGTTGTAATATTTCCTTCCATACATTAAACTAACACTCCTTTGTCTATGACGTTGGCAACACTGGGGCACCAACAAATAAATAATAAAACATTGTCACTTATAATCTATATTATTAACTTTCATTCGGTAAGAAATAATTAGCACTAACTATAAAAAACCACTATATATTTCATGAAAAAATCTGTCACCTAGCAACATTTTTCACCAGTGTTGCTAGTGCGAGAAAAAAACAGTTAAAATATTACTCAGCTAAGATAACTAGCGTTCAAGTTTTGCTACATCACTATTAAAAATAACTGGCAGGCAACAATAATAGGAAAAACATCAGAAAGAAAAAAAAAATACCAAGAAATATATTAATAGAAATTCTCACTTAAAATTATTTATATTATAAATACGTTATTTTATATTTATGCAGGAACTGGTTTAAGAAATCCTGTATTTAATAAATATTTTTGTTTTCGTTGTGGTCTATTTCAAAATTTGCAGGCATTTTTTTTTAATGAGGAATTTACAAACATTTAAAAAGTACATTACATGATGTAGCAAACAGTTAAAAACTTTATTAGAAACCACAACAAATAGACAAAAAAAAATCACATGACTAAGAGAAAAAAAAATGGCGCCCAACGTGGGGCTGTATTGGAAACCAACTTTAAACCATGAAGCCGACTTTTCTTAACATCTTAACCTAACCGTAACCGACCTTTACCCAAGGACATTCTTGTTACTTTACTCCTATACTAAAAACACATCACTATTATATTCCATACTAAAAAAAGCTTCAGGGCCAAGATGGCAGTCTAAACACCAAAATACATACTAGCATCATTTTATTTTAAAAACTAGATATTTTCCTTTCGAAATACTCTATTCAGTGAGTAACATAGATCCCTCTTTCTCTAATAAGAATTTATTTCGTTATTTAACTATTATTATTATCAAATTCGATAAAGCTCTAATATTGATCCACATTCATTAAAAAAAATATTGACAGCGACATCTAGTGTTGCAGAATGCAAACCTTGGAAGGCAAGATGTTCGATTAATAACCGCTAGATGGCGTTCGCAGATTTAAAAACGCTAAATACCCTTCTAAAGCGATCATTAACAAAATTCGTGTGCCGATGGACCTAATAGCATAGCACAGGTTCTAATTTTTTTCATATTGAATACTTTCGTGATTCCGAGAAGGCTTATTTTACATCAATGCTTTAGGCCTCATTTAGGGGCACGCGGGGTGCGGCAGGGATTTTACGTTTAAGGACACGCAAAGCGGCAGTGCCTGCGTCGTGCAACGCTTCAAGATCAAAACATAGGCCTATTTTCGATATCGTACAAGTAGACGCGTCAGCACCTGCATTGACTGTGCCAACGCGTCTCTGTAAACGTCCTCATACATTGCTATACGTTTGATTTAATCGCAGCACGCCCCGCACGACGCCCCGCGTGCGCCTAGATGAGGCCTTATGAAGCTTACAATTACTAAGACTTAAGGCCTGTTTTTCGATCGCCACTTCGCGCAATAGTTACATTTTAATGACTTTTACATAATATTCAATAGTGTACGAAACAACCACTTTACCCGATGACTCTTATAGAATTCTGCCTGCCTATTTGACAGCATAATGGCCTTTATTTCTATAGCAATAAAACATATATCAGAATAAATCACCGTCTCCTTTCAATCACTAGTTAATCTTATCGCGATTATTTTGACTTTTTCGATTTCTTAGCAATGCATTCTTCAATAAGGCATTTTTTTTTGTGTAAGCTCTCTTAAAAACGTAAAGCTTATAAAAAAATATTAAAAGAAAATTTCTAGAAATTTCATTTCAAAAACATTCCGAACGTATACGTTTTTTTTTTTTCAATACCATATAGTCTAAATCACTCTGCGATAACTATCAAGTATTATCAGAGACAATATTCATACAGAATGTTTGACAAACTAGTGCCTGGATTTTTAATCGATTTTCCTGTTCGATTGAAGTATAAATCACTAGTATTTAAGGAATAAACATTATGCGTTCGACAAATTTGGCTGTAATAAAAATACAACAAGAGATGCAATCAGCTTATAACTCTTTAATTAATACACATGCTTATTAAAATTAATAATAACCGTTTAAAATGTAAAAAAATACAGGTTTTTTTATTAAAGTTCACTTAAAACCACGGTAATGACTACGTATTGTTTAGCACTATATTATTTATTATATTGTATTTGTGCAAGACGATGCAGATTACTTCGGCCCAACGTGGCCCAGCATTGGCGCCAACGCTGGCCGTTATTCCAATTCGAAAATACGGAAGGATACACATTGAGGACGATTATTTTATTTTAAACAAATAGATTTTATTTAGAATATTTTTTTTTTTAGTAAACACGACACATTCCGTCTAAAGCGTTTTAAATTATTTATATTGACGTTTAAATTAAGTACTGAGAGCAGTTACACTTTTGGTATCCATTAGTTTTTTTTTATTTAGTTTTTTTTTTTTTATATGAAAAACGTTCAACATTTACTTACTAGGAGGACTTAAAATTAGGTTATATCACACAATACACTTAAAGAGATATGCTATGTTAAAAGCATTGGTCAATTATATATATATATTAATTCATTTTTACTCTGTCAAATAACATTGGGCTTATAAAAACACGTGGTACAGAGAAGCTGATCGTACGAACGAAATGCAAAGTCATTGTGGAAGCGGAAAATAATTAAAAAAAAAAAACTTTTATTTGGACGGAAGGATTTTTTTTTCTTTGAGCTAAACCAAATTTGCGCTTTCTGAGCGATTATTTCTTTGTAAAAGGTACATTATAAGAATAATCTAGACAGGACTAAAAACAAAATAATACAGTCTCATAGCGAATTTGAGGCTATTCAAAACACTACAGCCTCGCTAAGAAATGTACCTTCAATACTAGTTTTCAAAGCGGGCACTGAAAGTCACAAATTGCCGATAGATGGCTCTGGTGAAATTTTGTGCTGCGCCATCTATTGGCCATATAGGGAAAACTCTATTCATTACTAATTTGTGAAAGATATCATTGAACTAGCGTTGCTATTGAAAAACAGTATCATACGATTGTCATTCCATTTTTATGCAATTACTATTTTCACGTTTCATTTCGTTTTTTTAGCTTACACGGTGCGAAACTAGCGCCACTTCCGGTAAATAATTCATTAATTCAAGCTTTTGTCCGAGGCATGGAAAATTTTAAGCTTTCATTATACAAAACGTCAAAAGTTCTTTGCTCACAGCCATATAATTTTAAAGCTGATATACTGGGTGTTTCTGACAAGGCGGTAATAAATCAAAGGGGGTATTCTGCTCACCATAACTAACAACTTTCCCAAAGCAACATGGGTCAAAATCTAAAAAAAAATAACAGCTGTTCCATACATTGGTTTGATCAGCTGACGGGGTCAAGTAGTGTAAGGGACGGCTGATTTTTGTTTTGAGATTTCGACCCATGTTGCTTTGGGAAAGTTGTTAGGTATGGTGAGCAGAATTCCTCCTTTGATTTATTACCTCCTTGTCAGAAACACCCTACAATACAGGTTGTGACTGACAAGTCGGTGATAAATTAAGTTATTTAGCTCACCATACCAAACAAATATCCTTTAATTGGTTCATCACGTGATCGGGTACGACATTGTTTCAGTATAAGTTTTAAGCTTAGAATATAGTGTTTTTGTTTATAAGGAAAGGTTATTAAAGTCCTTTTAATTTAAATTTAATCTAACTTTGGTTTTCTTAAAATCATTGCGAAAGGGAGAAGAATCATTTGACAGAGGAGGGCTCGTTTGGGGGCCTCTCCAGGCGAACTTTGTTGTATGGCAAGAGCCGCTTGGTGGACACCCTGAACTACCTCGCCTATAGGATACATTACCAAATAAGGTATCAATCAATACAAATTAGATTTACTTTAATTGACTTTCAATAAGCGATATATTGTTTCCTATATTGAATAAATTATTTTTTACTTTTGACTTTGACTCTTTAGGTATGCTGAGCTCTTTCACTCCTTAAATTTATAACCGAGTTGCCAGAAAAATCCTGAACATCCCTAACACCATAACGTAAGCCAAAAAGACTTGGTATAATAATTAAGGTTAACACATTCGGAACCATACAGACAAGAAAAGTAAACGAATTGTATGAAAGAGATTTACTAACCGTGTTTTGGGAAAGAGAGAGGGGCTCATTCGAACGACCGAATTAAAAAGATACGCCATTTTATCACTGTTTCTTGTTCGAATTCGTTTTTTGTTTCTACAATTTTTTTCAGTATCATGCAATACATATTTTTATTTAATCTAGCAATAAATAATTATACCAGATCATTTCAATTATACATTAATCAGTACATAACACCTCCTTTGGGTACTATACCTATGCCTCGGATCAAAAGGGTTTGTGGCACTTTTAGAAATATAGACTACTAATATTTATCTAAGCATAGCCTTACCTGGACTTTTAAGTAGATTCTGTAATAAAAATTAATTCATTTTCTAATAAATAAAATATAATAAATTTCATTTTATTAGTCAAAGAGCTAATCAACAAAATAATAGGTATATTTCAAATATTATCAACTGGCAACACCGTTTGCCGGTTTTTTTCTTCTTTTTGAGTATGTGATATGTCGTTTTTTTACTCAAAAAAAAAAAACGTTAAGCAGGAAACAAGTTAATAAATGAGGTAAATAGTTTCTAACATATGGCAACACTAAATATTTAACTATAAATAACGAGTCATAGAGAAAAATAACTTATTTGAAAAAATAACTTATAAATTCCTTCTTGTGCTTTCTATTTCGTTTCATGAAGAAATAACAATTTACTAAAATACAAGCTTAATTAGCTGTTATTGTACTAACATTATTTTACCTAATTGGAAGCGTGGAATATAAATAACGTAACGTAACTAACGCTAAAACGGTTATTGCTAACGCTATAACGGCAAACTAACTATCGTTATTCATTGATCACGTTATAGCGGTAATAGCTTTTTAAAATCAGTTCACGTAAGCATAATACTATTTTCAAATTGATTATTCGTTTTGAAGTTTTTTTTTTTTTAATAACATAAAAGGCTAAATGTGGAGAAATGCTCCTTTTCTTATTCGCGCTTATAAAGAAAAGTTTTGAAAAGCCTAAGGCGTATAGCTTAGAGTTTTTCAAAACATTTTTTAATTCCCCAACTTAAATACACGTATTAAGTATTTATTAGGTAAAAAAACACTATACTACCGCTATAGTTTTTTTCTTGTACGATTAAAGTATTAGGACGTTTTATTTAAACTTTTTCACCTATAACAATAAAGAATAAGAACAAATTGAGCTTAAAAACTAGCAAAACAGCGATTACCGAAATTTTATAATATCGGTAAGCCTAAAACCTACGTTTTGGTTCCAAACTGTCTTTCAGACAGTTATATGGGAAAAACATTTTAAGGTGTATTTCAATTCACGGTACCTAACAATTTTCATAAAGCAACATGGGTAGGGTCGAGATGTACCTTCGACCATCTAATGTAGTAAATTTAAGAGACAGTTTTTTTGAGGTTTCGAAGTTTTTAAGTTGCTTTAAGAAAGTTGTTGAGTAATTTTTAGAAACCCCTTTATTTATCGCACCTAAACATTTATACTTAGCGCTATCAAAATCGGGGTTATAATTAGACATTATTTTGAATAACATCGATAAACTATGACAACAACGGCGTAAAAGCAACGATTTGAGGAACTCTTTGCGTTCGCTTCAAATTAAGTATCTATTTATTCCTATAACTAATAAAAATATTGGCCTTACTAAAAACACATATAATTATAATTCGCGTGCACTTAAAAATATATTTTTAAAACTGCACTATGGCAAATTGGTTGAAAGTATGAAATTGACCTAAAAGCGAGCGTTAATATTATTTTCCTATAAATATAAAATTTTAGGAAACTTTATATTCGATAACGTTTACGTATTAAAGTCGACAATCAAGGGTGTAGGTTGTAACCTAAACCTCTTCGCACTAAATCAGTTAAAAATATATATTTTTTTGTATTTCATCTAATACTAATTACATCAAATATCATTTTAAAAAGTCAATCTAAGACGACATTACAGACTAATTGTTACAGTTTCATTTGCACTTGGAAATTAATATTTTATATTGTCGAAATGTTTTAATATTTTGTGCACATTTTGGTAGTATTTTTAAATACCTAATTCCTATATTTATTAGGCTGCAAGCAGATACAAAAAAAGACTAGAATTTATTAGTTAATTTAGCCTGTTTAGTACCAAAAGTAGGGATATTTTAAAGTTGGTACGAACGATTAAGTAAAATATATATATCACCAGTATTTATGACAAGTTAGCAAAAAATCAAATGAGGGTTTTAAGTCAAGTTCCTATGAACCAAAATGAAGTTTATTTTAGGAGAATTAGACCCATGTTGATTTGGTAAAGCTCTCAGGTATGGCGAGTTAAATCAATCCTTTTATTTATTACCCCCTTGTCAGATACATCTTGTATATAAAAATCTGCTTGCAGCTAAAAATTTGAAGTTATTATATAACAACATCAGCACACAGACTCTATATCACTATATTTAATCGTATATAATAAAACATCAAGATGTCAAAAATACTAGGCGTGTTTTCTGCTTATTAAAAATGTCGTTTTTATAACAACTAACGAGGAAGTAGCAAAAGATTTAATAGGCGTTTCTTATTTTAATACATTAGCGGAATCGTTAGGACTCTAAAACGGTATATTTTTAGAAAAACGTGTGCAAGCAATATAAGTTATTCAGTTAAAAAACGGTTATTAAAACAGTTATTTTTTTAACGTTACGAAAACGTTATACTAAAACGGTTACTATAGACATGTATTTTTAAAGTATTTTAGATATTTTTGATATGACAACGGCAAAGCCTAGTTTTCTTTGCATACTGCGCATAAAATATAATGTAAGAGTACCCCATATAGTTTTTTTTTTAATACAAATTCGGATTAGTGCTTGAAGCGATCTCGACAACACTTTAGTGCTCGAGAAATGGACCTAGAAATTTGACTAAATAACCAACGAGATTAATTTTTCTTTTCGTAAATTTTTCCTAAACTATCGAAAACAATTGACTTTTAAAATAAGAAAATTCATTTAAATATATTTTTTTATAATAATTAATTCATCTAGCAATTCATTTAACTAGGGCAGGCAAGTCAAACCTACTAAACACGAAGGCTCAACAGAAAAAATACACTGGCCTCAAAATACCAGATAAAAAAAAAGCTTTGAACACCATTTTTAATTAAGTCAAATTAAATGCTATTCAAATAGTTAATTCGCTTACACAATACAATAAATATAGGATAAAATTCATTTGAAAACGCTTTTTGTCATATTATTTTAGACAAAGCTAGCAACATTGCTTATCATTTTCAATGTTCCATCAAAAATTGAAGTATGGGAAATTTTCACATTTTCTCAAAACACACATGAAACAACAAAATTAGTAGAGTGTTGCTAATAAAATGCACATTTTTACTACTTTTAACTTTGAAGTGCAACATTTATAAGTTCATCGTCTAAATAATAGGTTTTTGACTTTAACATGCAAATTAATATATTTTTGGCCTAATTAATAGGTCCAGTGGCCAAATATTGATAGGGGTGTCGATTATGCATAAATCGACTATCATACCTCTGATTTTTTGCATAGAAATCGTTGGCACGGCCCTGGTTCACTTTGTGACGGTAGTTTTGAGTTCTGCGTTTCTCCTGGGTCTTTTCTGGTTGTTTTTGGTTTTGGTTCGAGTTTGATTTTTCTTTTTCTTCTGGCTTTACTGCCGTCGATGGTTGCGGTTTTTCCTGGGGTAAAGTGATACCAAATAAATGTTTTCTTATTCTTATTTATTCTTATTCTTATTCTTACATTGAAACAAAGATAAGAGATAGACATATAGACATAGACAAATCATTATTCACATCAATAACACAAACAAAATTTACAACATAAATAAAACCTTTAGCAATATAAGAATTCAAAAAATACAACAGAGAAAAAATTGCATGTATTGTAGATGTGAAAGCGCCTTGACTCAGCATATGTTGCATTGAGATAAATAATACATTTAATTAAACTAAAAATGAAAAAAAAAAAAAAAAAACTAAGTATACCTACTAACAATGCAAAAGGCGGTCTTATTACTAAAACGTTTTTTTCCAGGCAAGCAAAAAAATACTCAGAACTTCTCAGCCTCAACTGTTGAACCGGAACCTTCACCAGGTCATTTGACCACTTTGTGGGTAGTCTGCCTACACTGCGTCTTCCGGTGCGTGGTCGCCATTTTTTTTTTTCAGTGACCATCTGTTCTCCTAGCTATGTGCCCTGCCGGGCCCTGCCCATTTCCAATTATGTTTCACAATTCCTTGGGCGATTGCAATTCTTAGTTATTATTATTATTATAATTACTAGCTTTCCCGGAGAACTTCGTTTGGTCTTACTACAGTTTAATACGGAAATATAAAATTGTTTTTTTTTTACCATCGCGCTATTAATTTTTTCATAATTACCTACATTAAAACCTTCTTTGGACTATGACATACATTTCAAAGCAAAATCAAATAAATTGTTGTGTGACCCAGTCGTTCTCGAGTTATAGCGAACAAGACAAAAATACTACGATTGATTCTTATACTGGGTGTTTTTACAAGGCGGTAATAAACTAACAACTTTCCCAAAGCAACATGGGTCAAAATCTCAAAAAAAATAACAGCTGTTCCATACATTGGTTCGATCAGCTGACGGGGTCAATGTACGGGACAGCTGATTTTTCTTTTTGAGATTTCGACCCATGTTGCTTTGGGAAAGTTGTAAGGTATGGTGAGCAGAATCCCTACTTTGATTTATTACCGCCTTGTCAGAAACAGTCTGTATATGTGTAAATAGAATAGAAGGAATATACATTTACTGACCTCTTTATTATCACTGGAGGGTTGTTTGTCCGCGGTGGTCCCTTTAGCTTCTTGAGTTTGAGTTTTGGGCGAAACTGATTGAGAAGTGCTCGGTGATTTTTCAGTCTAAAAAAAAATTATACTTTTACTTAATTTTTTTTCGAAATCGTTGAAAACAACAAAACTATCTCCCGAATGTTAAGAAATACTTTTCTGAAAAATCTCATCAAAATCGGTCTAGCCAATTGCGAGATAAACTTAGAGAAACATACATACATACAATGTAAAACTGATATTGATGACATAACAAAGAAAGTTTTGGTGTTTTATTTTAACCGACTTCGAGAAAAGAGTAAGTTCTCAGTTTATGTATGTGGCAGTCTGTTTAAGACTGATTCCTTTTTTTTTAAAAGAAGAAATACTTAATGACTAATATTTTGGTATTTCCTGTATCTAGGGTGCCCAAAACATATACAGAGACAAACATTACACCCAGACCGGAAACAAACATAGATATTCATCATACCAATGTTTGCCCCGCCGGGAATCGAACCCAAGTGCACACGCTTACTCAGTCCACATCACTGCCAACTGAGCCACGGAGCAGTGGCTGGTGAATCTGAGCAGCGTCCCTCCCTCCTGACTGACCTCTCTTGTTGTTGTTTTTAAATTCGTCCATTCTGGGCAGCCAAAGGAATTATTTCTTATTAATCAAGTCTTCTGTAGTTTAATTCTTTGTTTTCCTTAACTTAGGTTCCCATTGTAATGCGAGGGTGGTCTCACATTCTAATGTTCACACGGAAGTTTTCGAGGGACATCGATCAGAATTATTAAGGAGCGCCTTTCTTTATTTCTCACTTCGCTACACAGATTTCCATAAAGGGCACATTATTACACTAATTCCACCACACTAGCGCAATAAAAGCCACGAAAAACTAATTTAGCAAATTAAGAAACATAGGCCCGTCATCTTTTCGTTTCCCCCAAAAACCTCCCTTCCTCCCTCCCTTACCTCCCTCCACAATCTCTCTCCCTCCCTCCCTTACATCCCTCCCTCCCTGACAGCCCTCCTTCCCTGACATCCCTCTGACCTCCCTCCCCCTCCCTCACCTGGTCGGCGCGCGGCGCCAGCGCCACAGTGAGCGTGAGGTCGCTCCACATGGCGGCGCGCGCACTGCCCGCCAGCTGCAGTACTGCTGACCTCCCTCCCTCCCCCCTCCCCCTCACCTGGTCGGCGCGCGGCGCCAGCGCCACAGTGAGCGTGAGGTCGCTCCACATGGCGGCGCGCGCACTGCCCGCCAGCTGCAGTACTGCTGACCTCCCTCCCTCCCCCCTCCCCCTCACCTGGTCGGCGCGCGGCGCCAGCGCCACAGTGAGCGTGAGGTCGCTCCACATGGCGGCGCGCGCACTGCCCGCCAGCTGCAGTACTGCTGACCTCCCTCCCTCCCCCTCCCTCACCTGGTCGGCGCGCGGCGCCAGCGCCACAGTGAGCGTGAGGTCGCTCCACATGGCGGCGCGCGCACTGCCCGCCAGCTGCAGTACTGACCTCCCTCCCTCCCCCCTCCCCCTCACCTGGTCGGCGCGCGGCGCCAGCGCCACAGTGAGCGTGAGGTCGCTCCACATGGCGGCGCGCGCACTGCCCGCCAGCTGCAGTACTGCTGACCTCCCTCCCTCCCCCCTCCCCCTCACCTGGTCGGCGCGCGGCGCCAGCGCCACAGTGAGCGTGAGGTCGCTCCACATGGCGGCGCGCGCACTGCCCGCCAGCTGCAGTACTGCTGACCTCCCTCCCTCCCCCTCCCTCACCTGGTCGGCGCGCGGCGCCAGCGCCACAGTGAGCGTGAGGTCGCTCCACATGGCGGCGCGCGCACTGCCCGCCAGCTGCAGTACTGCTGACCTCCCTCCCTCCCCCCTCCCCCTCACCTGGTCGGCGCGCGGCGCCAGCGCCACAGTGAGCGTGAGGTCGCTCCACATGGCGGCGCGCGCACTGCCCGCCAGCTGCAGTACTGCTGACCTCCCTCCCTCCCCCTCCCTCACCTGGTCGGCGCGCGGCGCCAGCGCCACAGTGAGCGTGAGGTCGCTCCACATGGCGGCGCGCGCACTGCCCGCCAGCTGCAGTACTGCTGACCTCCCTCCCTCCCCCTCCCTCACCTGGTCGGCGCGCGGCGCCAGCGCCACAGTGAGCGTGAGGTCGCTCCACATGGCGGCGCGCGCTCGCCGCGCACTGCCAGCCAGCTGCAGTACTGCTGACCTCCCTCCCTCCCCCTCCCTCACCTGGTCGGCGCGCGGCGCCAGCGCCACAGTGAGCGTGAGGTCGCTCCACATGGCGGCGCGCGCACTGCCCGCCAGCTGCAGTACTGCTGACCTCCCTCCCTCCCCCCTCCCCCTCACCTGGTCGGCGCGCGGCGCCAGCGCCACAGTGAGCGTGAGGTCGCTCCACATGGCGGCGCGCGCACTGCCCGCCAGCTGCAGTACTGCTGACCTCCCTCCCTCCCCCTCCCTCACCTGGTCGGCGCGCGGCGCCAGCGCCACAGTGAGCGTGAGGTCGCTCCACATGGCGGCGCGCGCACTGCCCGCCAGCTGCAGTACTGCTGACCTCCCTCCCTCCCCCCTCCCCCTCACCTGGTCGGCGCGCGGCGCCAGCGCCACAGTGAGCGTGAGGTCGCTCCACATGGCGGCGCGCGCTCGCCGCGCACTGCCCGCCAGCTGCAGTACTGCTGACCTCCCTCCCTCCCCCCTCCCCCTCACCTGGTCGGCGCGCGGCGCCAGCGCCACAGTGAGCGTGAGGTCGCTCCACATGGCGGCGCGCGCACTGCCCGCCAGCTGCAGTACTGCTGACCTCCCTCCCTCCCCCCTCCCCCTCACCTGGTCGGCGCCAGCGCCACAGTGAGCGTGAGGTCGCTCCACATGGCGGCGCGCGCTCGCCGCGCACTGCCCGCCAGCTGCAGTACTGCTGACCTCCCTCCCTCCCCCCTCCCCCTCACCTGGTCGGCGCGCGGCGCCAGCGCCACAGTGAGCGTGAGGTCGCTCCACATGGCGGCGCGCGCACTGCCCGCCAGCTGCAGTACTGCTGACCTCCCTCCCTCCCCCTCCCTCACCTGGTCGGCGCGCGGCGCCAGCGCCACAGTGAGCGTGAGGTCGCTCCACATGGCGGCGCGCACTGCCCGCCAGCTGCAGTACTGCTGACCTCCCTCCCTCCCCCCTCCCCCTCACCTGGTCGGCGCGCGGCGCCAGCGCCACAGTGAGCGTGAGGTCGCTCCACATGGCGGCGCGCGCACTGCCCGCCAGCTGCAGTACTGCTGACCTCCCTCCCTCCCCCCTCCCCCTCACCTGGTCGGCGCGCGGCGCCAGCGCCACAGTGAGCGTGAGGTCGCTCCACATGGCGGCGCGCGCACTGCCCGCCAGCTGCAGTACTGCTGACCTCCCTCCCTCCCCCTCCCTCACCTGGTCGGCGCGCGGCGCCAGCGCCACAGTGAGCGTGAGGTCGCTCCACATGGCGGCGCGCGCACTGCCCGCCAGCTGCAGTACTGCTGACCTCCCTCCCTCCCCCCTCCCCCTCACCTGGTCGGCGCGCGGCGCCAGCGCCACAGTGAGCGTGAGGTCGCTCCACATGGCGGCGCGCGCACTGCCCGCCAGCTGCAGTACTGCTGACCTCCCTCCCTCCCCCTCCCTCACCTGGTCGGCGCGCGGCGCCAGCGCCACAGTGAGCGTGAGGTCGCTCCACATGGCGGCGCGCGCACTGCCCGCCAGCTGCAGTACTGCTGACCTCCCTCCCTCCCCCCTCCCCCTCACCTGGTCGGCGCGCGGCGCCAGCGCCACAGTGAGCGTGAGGTCGCTCCACATGGCGGCGCGCGCACTGCCCGCCAGCTGCAGTACTGCTGACCTCCCTCCCTCCCCCTCCCTCACCTGGTCGGCGCGCGGCGCCAGCGCCACAGTGAGCGTGAGGTCGCTCCACATGGCGGCGCGCGCACTGCCCGCCAGCTGCAGTACTGCTGACCTCCCTCCCTCCCCCTCCCTCACCTGGTCGGCGCGCGGCGCCAGCGCCACAGTGAGCGTGAGGTCGCTCCACATGGCGGCGCGCGCACTGCCCGCCAGCTGCAGTACTGCTGACCTCCCTCCCTCCCCCCTCCCCCTCACCTGGTCGGCGCGCGGCGCCAGCGCCACAGTGAGCGTGAGGTCGCTCCACATGGCGGCGCGCGCACTGCCCGCCAGCTGCAGTACTGCTGACCTCCCTCCCTCCCCCTCCCTCACCTGGTCGGCGCGCGGCGCCAGCGCCACAGTGAGCGTGAGGTCGCTCCACATGGCGGCGCGCGCACTGCCCGCCAGCTGCAGTACTGCTGACCTCCCTCCCTCCCCCTCCCTCACCTGGTCGGCGCGCGGCGCCAGCGCCACAGTGAGCGTGAGGTCGCTCCACATGGCGGCGCGCGCACTGCCCGCCAGCTGCAGTACTGCTGACCTCCCTCCCTCCCCCTCCCTCACCTGGTCGGCGCGCGGCGCCAGCGCCACAGTGAGCGTGAGGTCGCTCCACATGGCGGCGCGCGCACTGCCCGCCAGCTGCAGTACTTCTGACCTCCCTCCCTCCCCCCTCCCACTCACCTGGTCGGCGCGCGGCGCCAGCGCCACAGTGAGCGTGAGGTCGCTCCACATGGCGGCGCGCGCACTGCCCGCCAGCTGCAGTACTGCTGACCTCCCTCCCTCCCCCTCCCTCACCTGGTCGGCGCGCGGCGCCAGCGCCACAGTGAGCGTGAGGTCGCTCCACATGGCGGCGCGCGCACTGCCCGCCAGCTGCAGTACTGCTGACCTCCCTCCCTCCCCCTCCCTCACCTGGTCGGCGCGCGGCGCCAGCGCCACAGTGAGCGTGAGGTCGCTCCACATGGCGGCGCGCGCTCGCCGCGCACTGCCCGCCAGCGCGCGCACCGCCGCCGCCAGCTGCAGTACTGCTGCTGCCGAACATATTACTTTAAGAGCCAGTTTACAGCGATGCTAGCGCCATTCGCGAAAACAAAATATATCTTCTAAACTATATCTCTAACTAACTATATCAAAAATGTGGCACTGCATGACACTAGATAATGTAGCCTAGTATTTTTTAAGCACAGCAAAGTAATCCTAAGTAAAAAGAACAAAAAAAAACATAGATTGTTGCCAAAACTGCTGTACAGAAGTGCCCTAAAAATACTAGGCTACATTTTTGTGTATGGCGCTAGCATCGCTGTAAACTGGCTCTTAAGGTGGCAACTCTCGGTATGACGCGAAATTCAATTTTTTTCGCGGTTTTTATTTATTCTGGCGAAAGTATAAATTATAATAACACATCACACTCAGAGCCCCAAACTAGGAAGAACCTGTATGTAGAGTGCCCGAATCACAAACACATAGACGAACATCACACCCAGACCGGTAACAAACATTGATATTCATCATATGCACACGCTTCATCGGGTGCACACGCTTACTCAGTCCACATCACTGCCAACTGAGCCATGAAGCAGTGAACTCAGTATGAATCTGCTATATTTATATATGCCGTCCTACGGCATTTGATAATTAGGTTTTTTGCGATTAGGTTTTTTTTTACAAAAAACCACTTTTTGGATGATTAAAAACAGTACACCCTTTTTAAAATTATCCGAATTTTCGCAAAATCATAATTATCAAAGGTTCCAACGACACATACATAAAAATGAATCGTGGTTCGTTAGTCTCGCTAAAACTCGAGAACGGCCAGACGGATTGAGCTAATGTTGGTCTTGAAATGTTCGTAGAGGGAGTCCAAGGAGTGAAAAAATATGGAAAACTGGGTGTGAGCGCGCAGCCTGCACGCGGCTCACGGTGTGTGTGTGTGTGTGTGTGTGTAGTGTGGGCTAGTTACCGGCCTCGGGGCGCGCGAGCTCGCGGCGGCGCGCGGCCTGCACGCGGCCCACGGTGTGTGTGTGTGTGTGTGTGTGTGTGTGTGTAGTGCGGGCTAGTTACCGGTCTCGGGGCGCGCGAGCTCGCGGCGGCGCGCGGCCTGCACGCGGCCCACGGTGTGTGTGTGTGTGTGTGTGTGTGTGTGTAGTGCGGGCTAGTTACCGGTCTCGGGGCGCGCGAGCTCGCGGCGGCGCGCGGCCTGCACGCGGCCCACGGTGTGTGTGTGTGTGTGTGTGTGTGTGTGTAGTGCGGGCTAGTTACCGGTCTCGGGGCGCGCGAGCTCGCGGCGGCGCGCGGCCTGCACGCGGCCCACGGTGTGTGTGTGTGTGTGTGTGTGTGTGTGTGTAGTGCGGGCTAGTTACCGGTCTCGGGGCGCGCGAGCTCGCGGCGGCGCGCGGCCTGCACGCGGCCCACGGTGTGTGTGTGTGTGTGTGTGTGTGTGTGTGTGTGTGTGTGTAGTGCGGGCTAGTTACCGGTCTCGGGGCGCGCGAGCTCGCGGCGGCGCGCGGCCTGCACGCGGCCCACGGTGTGTGTGTGTGTGTGTGTGTGTGTGTGTGTGTGTAGTGTGGGCTAGTTACCGGCCTCGGGGCGCGCGAGCTCGCGGCGGCGCGCGGCCTGCACGCGGCCCACGGTGTGTGTGTGTGTGTGTGTGTGTGTGTGTGTAGTGTGGGCTAGTTACCGGCCTCGGGGCGCGCGAGCTCGCGGCGGCGCGCGGCCTGCACGCGGCCCACGGTGTGTGTGTGTGTGTGTGTGTGTGTGTGTAGTGTGGGCTAGTTACCGGCCTCGGGGCGCGCGAGCTCGCGGCGGCGCGCGGCCTGCACGCGGCCCACGGTGTGTGTGTGTGTGTGTGTGTGTGTGTGTAGTGTGGGCTAGTTACCGGCCTCGGGGCGCGCGAGCTCGCGGCGGCGCGCGGCCTGCATGCGGCCCACGGTGTGTGTGTGTGTGTGTGTGTGTGTGTGTGTAGTGTGGGCTAGTTACCGGCCTCGGGGCGCGCGAGCTCGCGGCGGCGCGCGGCCTGCACGCGGCCCACGGTGTGTGTGTGTGTGTGTGTGTGTGTGTGTGTGTAGTGTGGGCTAGTTACCGGCCTCGGGGCGCGCGAGCTCGCGGCGGCGCGCGGCCTGCACGCGGCCCACGGTGTGTGTGTGTGTGTGTGTGTGTGTGTGTGTAGTGTGGGCTAGTTACCGGCCTCGGGGCGCGCGAGCTCGCGGCGGCGCGCGGCCTGCACGCGGCTCACGGTGTGTGTGTGTGTGTGTGTGTGTAGTGTGGGCTAGTTACCGGCCTCGGGGCGCGCGAGCTCGCGGCGGCGCGCGGCCTGCACGCGGCCCACGGTGTGTGTGTGTGTGTGTGTGTGTGTGTGTGTAGTGTGGGCTAGTTACCGGCCTCGGGGCGCGCGAGCTCGCGGCGGCGCGCGGCCTGCACGCGGCCCACGGTGTGTGTGTGTGTGTGTGTGTGTGTGTGTGTAGTGTGGGCTAGTTACCGGCCTCGGGGCGCGCGAGCTCGCGGCGGCGCGCGGCCTGCACGCGGCCCACGGTGTGTGTGTGTGTGTGTGTGTGTGTGTGTGTAGTGTGGGCTAGTTACCGGCCTCGGGGCGCGCGAGCTCGCGGCGGCGCGCGGCCTGCACGCGGCCCACGGTGTGTGTGTGTGTGTGTGTGTGTGTGTAGTGTGGGCTAGTTACCGGTCTCGGGGCGCGCGAGCTCGCGGCGGCGCGCGGCCTGCACGCGGCCCACGGTGTGTGTGTGTGTGTGTGTGTGTGTGTGTGTAGTGTGGGCTAGTTACCGGCCTCGGGGCGCGCGAGCTCGCGGCGGCGCGCGGCCTGCACGCGGCCCACGGTGTGTGTGTGTGTGTGTGTGTGTGTGTGTGTAGTGTGGGCTAGTTACCGGCCTCGGGGCGCGCGAGCTCGCGGCGGCGCGCGGCCTGCACGCGGCCCACGGTGTGTGTGTGTGTGTGTGTGTGTGTGTGTGTGTAGTGTGGGCTAGTTACCGGTCTCGGGGCGCGCGAGCTCGCGGCGGCGCGCGGCCTGCACGCGGCCCACGGTGTGTGTGTGTGTGTGTGTGTGTGTGTGTGTAGTGCGGGCTAGTTACCGGTCTCGGGGCGCGCGAGCTCGCGGCGGCGCGCGGCCTGCACGCGGCCCACGGTGTGTGTGTGTGTGTGTGTGTGTGTGTGTAGTGCGGGCTAGTTACCGGTCTCGGGGCGCGCGAGCTCGCGGCGGCGCGCGGCCTGCACGCGGCCCACGGTGTGTGTGTGTGTGTGTGTGTGTGTGTGTAGTGCGGGCTAGTTACCGGTCTCGGGGCGCGCGAGCTCGCGGCGGCGCGCGGCCTGCACGCGGCCCACGGTGTGTGTGTGTGTGTGTGTGTGTGTGTGTAGTGCGGGCTAGTTACCGGTCTCGGGGCGCGCGAGCTCGCGGCGGCGCGCGGCCTGCACGCGGCCCACGGTGTGTGTGTGTGTGTGTGTGTGTGTGTGTGTGTGTGTGTAGTGTGGGCTAGTTACCGGCCTCGGGGCGCGCGAGCTCGCGGCGGCGCGCGGCCTGCATGCGGCCCACGGTGTGTGTGTGTGTGTGTGTGTGTGTGTGTGTAGTGTGGGCTAGTTACCGGCCTCGGGGCGCGCGAGCTCGCGGCGGCGCGCGGCCTGCACGCGGCCCACGGTGTGTGTGTGTGTGTGTGTGTGTGTGTGTGTGTAGTGTGGGCTAGTTACCGGCCTCGGGGCGCGCGAGCTCGCGGCGGCGCGCGGCCTGCACGCGGCCCACGGTGTGTGTGTGTGTGTGTGTGTGTGTGTGTGTAGTGTGGGCTAGTTACCGGCCTCGGGGCGCGCGAGCTCGCGGCGGCGCGCGGCCTGCACGCGGCTCACGGTGTGTGTGTGTGTGTGTGTGTGTAGTGTGGGCTAGTTACCGGCCTCGGGGCGCGCGAGCTCGCGGCGGCGCGCGGCCTGCACGCGGCCCACGGTGTGTGTGTGTGTGTGTGTGTGTGTGTGTGTAGTGTGGGCTAGTTACCGGCCTCGGGGCGCGCGAGCTCGCGGCGGCGCGCGGCCTGCACGCGGCCCACGGTGTGTGTGTGTGTGTGTGTGTGTGTGTGTGTAGTGTGGGCTAGTTACCGGCCTCGGGGCGCGCGAGCTCGCGGCGGCGCGCGGCCTGCACGCGGCCCACGGTGTGTGTGTGTGTGTGTGTGTGTGTGTGTGTAGTGTGGGCTAGTTACCGGCCTCGGGGCGCGCGAGCTCGCGGCGGCGCGCGGCCTGCACGCGGCCCACGGTGTGTGTGTGTGTGTGTGTGTGTGTGTAGTGTGGGCTAGTTACCGGTCTCGGGGCGCGCGAGCTCGCGGCGGCGCGCGGCCTGCACGCGGCCCACGGTGTGTGTGTGTGTGTGTGTGTGTGTGTGTGTAGTGTGGGCTAGTTACCGGCCTCGGGGCGCGCGAGCTCGCGGCGGCGCGCGGCCTGCACGCGGCCCACGGTGTGTGTGTGTGTGTGTGTGTGTGTGTGTGTGTAGTGTGGGCTAGTTACCGGCCTCGGGGCGCGCGAGCTCGCGGCGGCGCGCGGCCTGCACGCGGCCCACGGTGTGTGTGTGTGTGTGTGTGTGTGTGTGTGTGTAGTGTGGGCTAGTTACCGGTCTCGGGGCGCGCGAGCTCGCGGCGGCGCGCGGCCTGCACGCGGCCCACGGTGTGTGTGTGTGTGTGTGTGTGTGTGTGTGTAGTGTGGGCTAGTTACCGGCCTCGGGGCGCGCGAGCTCGCGGCGGCGCGCGGCCTGCACGCGGCCCACGGTGTGTGTGTGTGTGTGTGTGTGTGTGTGTGTGTAGTGTGGGCTAGTTACCGGCCTCGGGGCGCGCGAGCTCGCGGCGGCGCGCGGCCTGCACGCGGCCCACGGTGTGTGTGTGTGTGTGTGTGTGTGTGTGTGTGTAGTGTGGGCTAGTTACCGGTCTCGGGGCGCGCGAGCTCGCGGCGGCGCGCGGCCTGCACGCGGCCCACGGTGTGTGTGTGTGTGTGTGTGTGTGTGTGTGTAGTGTGGGCTAGTTACCGGCCTCGGGGCGCGCGAGCTCGCGGCGGCGCGCGGCCTGCACGCGGCCCACGGTGTGTGTGTGTGTGTGTGTGTGTGTGTGTAGTGTGGGCTAGTTACCGGCCTCGGGGCGCGCGAGCTCGCGGCGGCGCGCGGCCTGCACGCGGCCCACGGTGTGTGTGTGTGTGTGTGTGTGTGTGTGTGTAGTGTGGGCTAGTTACCGGTCTCGGGGCGCGCGAGCTCGCGGCGGCGCGCGGCCTGCACGCGGCCCACGGTGTGTGTGTGTGTGTGTGTGTGTGTGTGTGTGTGTGTAGTGCGGGCTAGTTACCGGTCTCGGGGCGCGCGAGCTCGCGGCGGCGCGCGGCCTGCACGCGGCCCACGGTGTGTGTGTGTGTGTGTGTGTGTGTGTGTGTGTGTGTGTGTGTAGTGCGGGCTAGTTACCGGTCTCGGGGCGCGCGAGCTCGCGGCGGCGCGCGGCCTGCACGCGGCCCACGGTGTGTGTGTGTGTGTGTGTGTGTGTGTGTGTGTGTGTAGTGCGGGCTAGTTACCGGTCTCGGGGCGCGCGAGCTCGCGGCGGCGCGCGGCCTGCACGCGGCCCACGGTGTGTGTGTGTGTGTGTGTGTGTGTGTGTGTGTGTGTAGTGCGGGCTAGTTACCGGTCTCGGGGCGCGCGAGCTCGCGGCGGCGCGCGGCCTGCACGCGGCCCACGGTGTGTGTGTGTGTGTGTGTGTGTGTAGTGTGTGTAGTGCGGGCTAGTTACCGGTCTCGGGGCGCGCGAGCTCGCGGCGGCGCGCGGCCTGCACGCGGCCCACGGTGTGTGTGTGTGTGTGTGTGTGTGTGTGTAGTGCGGGCTAGTTACCGGTCTCGGGGCGCGCGAGCTCGCGGCGGCGCGCGGCCTGCACGCGGCCCACGGTGTGTGTGTGTGTGTGTGTGTGTGTGTGTGTGTGTAGTGCGGGCTAGTTACCGGTCTCGGGGCGCGCGAGCTCGCGGCGGCGCGCGGCCTGCACGCGGCCCACGGTGTGTGTGTGTGTGTGTGTGTGTGTAGTGTGTGTAGTGCGGGCTAGTTACCGGTCTCGGGGCGCGCGAGCTCGCGGCGGCGCGCGGCCTGCACGCGGCCCACGGTGTGTGTGTGTGTGTGTGTGTGTGTGTGTAGTGCGGGCTAGTTACCGGTCTCGGGGCGCGCGAGCTCGCGGCGGCGCGCGGCCTGCACGCGGCCCACGGTGTGTGTGTGTGTGTGTGTGTGTGTGTGTGTGTAGTGCGGGCTAGTTACCGGTCTCGGGGCGCGCGAGCTCGCGGCGGCGCGCGGCCTGCACGCGGCCCACGGTGTGTGTGTGTGTGTGTGTGTGTGTGTGTGTGTAGTGCGGGCTAGTTACCGGTCTCGGGGCGCGCGAGCTCGCGGCGGCGCGCGGCCTGCACGCGGCCCACGGTGTGTGTGTGTGTGTGTGTGTGTGTGTGTGTAGTGCGGGCTAGTTACCGGTCTCGGGGCGCGCGAGCTCGCGGCGGCGCGCGGCCTGCACGCGGCCCACGGTGTGTGTGTGTGTGTGTGTGTGTGTGTGTAGTGCGGGCTAGTTACCGGTCTCGGGGCGCGCGAGCTCGCGGCGGCGCGCGGCCTGCACGCGGCCCACGGTGTGTGTGTGTGTGTGTGTGTGTGTGTGTGTGTGTAGTGCGGGCTAGTTACCGGTCTCGGGGCGCGCGAGCTCGCGGCGGCGCGCGGCCTGCACGCGGCCCACGGTGTGTGTGTGTGTGTGTGTGTGTGTAGTGTGTGTAGTGCGGGCTAGTTACCGGTCTCGGGGCGCGCGAGCTCGCGGCGGCGCGCGGCCTGCACGCGGCCCACGGTGTGTGTGTGTGTGTGTGTGTGTGTGTGTAGTGCGGGCTAGTTACCGGTCTCGGGGCGCGCGAGCTCGCGGCGGCGCGCGGCCTGCACGCGGCCCACGGTGTGTGTGTGTGTGTGTGTGTGTGTGTGTAGTGCGGGCTAGTTACCGGTCTCGGGGCGCGCGAGCTCGCGGCGGCGCGCGGCCTGCACGCGGCCCACGGTGTGTGTGTGTGTGTGTGTGTGTGTAGTGTGTGTAGTGCGGGCTAGTTACCGGTCTCGGGGCGCGCGAGCTCGCGGCGGCGCGCGGCCTGCACGCGGCCCACGGTGTGTGTGTGTGTGTGTGTGTGTGTGTGTAGTGCGGGCTAGTTACCGGTCTCGGGGCGCGCGAGCTCGCGGCGGCGCGCGGCCTGCACGCGGCCCACGGTGTGTGTGTGTGTGTGTGTGTGTGTAGTGTGTGTAGTGCGGGCTAGTTACCGGTCTCGGGGCGCGCGAGCTCGCGGCGGCGCGCGGCCTGCACGCGGCCCACGGTGTGTGTGTGTGTGTGTGTGTGTGTGTGTGTAGTGCGGGCTAGTTACCGGTCTCGGGGCGCGCGAGCTCGCGGCGGCGCGCGGCCTGCACGCGGCCCACGGTGTGTGTGTGTGTGTGTGTGTGTGTGTGTAGTGCGGGCTAGTTACCGGTCTCGGGGCGCGCGAGCTCGCGGCGGCGCGCGGCCTGCACGCGGCCCACGGTGTGTGTGTGTGTGTGTGTGTGTGTGTGTAGTGCGGGCTAGTTACCGGTCTCGGGGCGCGCGAGCTCGCGGCGGCGCGCGGCCTGCACGCGGCCCACGGTGTGTGTGTGTGTGTGTGTGTGTGTGTGTAGTGCGGGCTAGTTACCGGTCTCGGGGCGCGCGAGCTCGCGGCGGCGCGCGGCCTGCACGCGGCCCACGGTGTGTGTGTGTGTGTGTGTGTGTGTGTGTAGTGCGGGCTAGTTACCGGTCTCGGGGCGCGCGAGCTCGCGGCGGCGCGCGGCCTGCACGCGGCCCACGGTGTGTGTGTGTGTGTGTGTGTGTGTGTGTAGTGCGGGCTAGTTACCGGTCTCGGGGCGCGCGAGCTCGCGGCGGCGCGCGGCCTGCACGCGGCCCACGGTGTGTGTGTGTGTGTGTGTGTGTGTGTGTAGTGCGGGCTAGTTACCGGTCTCGGGGCGCGCGAGCTCGCGGCGGCGCGCGGCCTGCACGCGGCCCACGGTGTGTGTGTGTGTGTGTGTGTGTGTGTGTAGTGCGGGCTAGTTACCGGTCTCGGGGCGCGCGAGCTCGCGGCGGCGCGCGGCCTGCACGCGGCCCACGGTGTGTGTGTGTGTGTGTGTGTGTGTGTGTAGTGCGGGCTAGTTACCGGTCTCGGGGCGCGCGAGCTCGCGGCGGCGCGCGGCCTGCACGCGGCCCACGGTGTGTGTGTGTGTGTGTGTGTGTGTGTGTAGTGCGGGCTAGTTACCGGTCTCGGGGCGCGCGAGCTCGCGGCGGCGCGCGGCCTGCACGCGGCCCACGGTGTGTGTGTGTGTGTGTGTGTGTGTGTGTAGTGCGGGCTAGTTACCGGTCTCGGGGCGCGCGAGCTCGCGGCGGCGCGCGGCCTGCACGCGGCCCACGGTGTGTGTGTGTGTGTGTGTGTGTGTGTAGTGCGGGCTAGTTACCGGTCTCGGGGCGCGCGAGCTCGCGGCAGCGCGCGGCCTGCACGCGGCCCACGGTGTGTGTGTGTGTGTGTGTGTGTGTGTGTGTGTGTAGTGCGGGCTAGTTACCGGCCTCGGGGCGCGCGAGCTCGCGGCGGCGCGCGGCCTGCACGCGGCCCACGGTGTGTGTGTGTGTGTGTGTGTGTGTGTAGTGCGGGCTAGTTACCGGTCTCGGGGCGCGCGAGCTCGCGGCAGCGCGCGGCCTGCACGCGGCCCACGGTGTGTGTGTGTGTGTGTGTGTGTGTGTGTGTGTGTAGTGCGGGCTAGTTACCGGCCTCGGGGCGCGCGAGCTCGCGGCGGCGCGCGGCCTGCACGCGGCCCACGGTGTGTGTGTGTGTGTGTGTGTGTGTGTGTGTGTGTAGTGCGGGCTAGTTACCGGCCTCGGGGCGCGCGAGCTCGCGGCGGCGCGCGGCCTGCACGCGGCCCACGGTGTGTGTGTGTGTGTGTGTGTGTGTGTGTGTGTGTGTAGTGCGGGCTAGTTACCGGTCTCGGGGCGCGCGAGCTCGCGGCGGCGCGCGGCCTGCACGCGGCCCACGGTGTGTGTGTGTGTGTGTGTGTGTGTGTGTGTAGTGCGGGCTAGTTACCGGTCTCGGGGCGCGCGAGCTCGCGGCGGCGCGCGGCCTGCACGCGGCCCACGGTGTGTGTGTGTGTGTGTGTGTGTGTGTGTGTAGTGTGGGCTAGTTACCGGTCTCGGGGCGCGCGAGCTCGCGGCGGCGCGCGGCCTGCACGCGGCCCACGGTGTGTGTGTGTGTGTGTGTGTGTGTGTGTGTAGTGTGGGCTAGTTACCGGTCTCGGGGCGCGCGAGCTCGCGGCGGCGCGCGGCCTGCACGCGGCCCACGGTGTGTGTGTGTGTGTGTGTGTGTGTGTAGTGCGGGCTAGTTACCGGTCTCGGGGCGCGCGAGCTCGCGGCAGCGCGCGGCCTGCACGCGGCCCACGGTGTGTGTGTGTGTGTGTGTGTGTGTGTGTGTGTGTAGTGCGGGCTAGTTACCGGCCTCGGGGCGCGCGAGCTCGCGGCGGCGCGCGGCCTGCACGCGGCCCACGGTGTGTGTGTGTGTGTGTGTGTGTGTGTGTGTGTGTAGTGCGGGCTAGTTACCGGCCTCGGGGCGCGCGAGCTCGCGGCGGCGCGCGGCCTGCACGCGGCCCACGGTGTGTGTGTGTGTGTGTGTGTGTGTGTGTGTGTGTAGTGCGGGCTAGTTACCGGTCTCGGGGCGCGCGAGCTCGCGGCGGCGCGCGGCCTGCACGCGGCCCACGGTGTGTGTGTGTGTGTGTGTGTGTGTGTGTGTAGTGCGGGCTAGTTACCGGTCTCGGGGCGCGCGAGCTCGCGGCGGCGCGCGGCCTGCACGCGGCCCACGGTGTGTGTGTGTGTGTGTGTGTGTGTGTGTGTAGTGTGGGCTAGTTACCGGTCTCGGGGCGCGCGAGCTCGCGGCGGCGCGCGGCCTGCACGCGGCCCACGGTGTGTGTGTGTGTGTGTGTGTGTGTGTGTGTAGTGTGGGCTAGTTACCGGTCTCGGGGCGCGCGAGCTCGCGGCGGCGCGCGGCCTGCACGCGGCCCACGGTGTGTGTGTGTGTGTGTGTGTGTGTGTGTAGTGTGGGCTAGTTACCGGTCTCGGGGCGCGCGAGCTCGCGGCGGCGCGCGGCCTGCACGCGGCCCACGGTGTGTGTGTGTGTGTGTGTGTGTGTGTGTAGTGTGGGCTAGTTACCGGTCTCGGGGCGCGCGAGCTCGCGGCGGCGCGCGGCCTGCACGCGGCCCACGGTGTGTGTGTGTGTGTGTGTGTGTGTGTGTAGTGTGGGCTAGTTACCGGTCTCGGGGCGCGCGAGCTCGCGGCGGCGCGCGGCCTGCACGCGGCCCACGGTGTGTGTGTGTGTGTGTGTGTGTGTGTAGTGTGGGCTAGTTACCGGTCTCGGGGCGCGCGAGCTCGCGGCGGCGCGCGGCCTGCACGCGGCCCACGGTGTGTGTGTGTGTGTGTGTGTGTGTGTGTAGTGTGGGCTAGTTACCGGTCTCGGGGCGCGCGAGCTCGCGGCGGCGCGCGGCCTGCACGCGGCCCACGGCGCCGCGCCACGACAACATCCACGCCTCCACCTCCGAGTGCGGACCGCTGCCGAACCAATATTCATATACTTATTTTAAACCGACTTCAAAAAAGGACGTTATCAGTTTGACCTGTATGTATGTGTAGAGCCTACATTACAACCTGCATGACATCAACGAGATGAAGAAAACTCAAGAATATGTCAAGTCATTGTCAAGTCGACATTCATTATTTTTGGCATTCTCAATTTTATTGTTTGATTTATAAATACGATACTTCTGTAATTAATTTCTGTTTTAATTTATTATATTTGAACTCAAATATTAAATCCAGTGCTTATTATTATCGGGGTCAATTTAATATTTAGGCCACTACATATGTATGTTTGTATGTATGTATGTATGTATGTTTGTCCGCGATTATCTCGAATTTGGCTGAACCGATTTTGATGCGGTTTTCACAAAAGTATTTGTTACATTCAGGAGAAGGTTTTAGTACCTTATTTAACCGACTTTAGAAAAGAGGGAGTTATCAGTTTTATGTATGTGTAAATTTTGAAGTCGGGTCTCTTTTTTAAAAAAGAAATTATTATCCCATCCACTCGAAAAGTTGACTTTTTTATTACTGTTCCAGTAATAAAGTTCTTCATTATTCACATGCGGTTTGCAGCCGGTCAATAATGAATTTCCATACATTATTTATTGACCTCTGGGCAATTATGATAATAATATACTTATGTCTTAAAGTTACGAAAATAAATGATTAAAGTGAAGTGGGATTGAAACCAAGCTAGCTGATTAGGTCAGCAAAATTAGGTAGGTACAGTGGCGGACACGATCAGCGTAACACTTCCGGTTTTTCTGTATTGAAAAATAGCTCTTTTTCTTTGGTAATACAGTCTAGGGCTGACGAAACCATAGAAAAATCTGTTACGGCCTCCTAGTCCGTGACTTTACATATGTACTTCTTTATTATATGTAAATTTCCTCGTCGGATGGAATAAAAAACAGTATACACAATTTGGGGGTAAAGTTATTCTGCCTCGGGTGAGGTTAAAATCCTCGCTCGTTCAAGTTTCACAGTTTCATATTCCCTCACTAGGTTCGTGCAAAATGCATTTCAGTAGGTACATTCATAATGTATGGAAATTCATTTTCAACCAGATGTAAGCTAAAAGTCAATAAAGTGACACTTTTTAAATAAGAGTACAGGTACGAAAAAGTAGTGTTTTCGAGCTGGTAGAATGAAATGATAGATTATGCAACAAGGGGGAAAAGTAATGTATTATGTACGAGCTGTCCCGGCTTACTTCGTTACGCCATAGAATATAAGATACTACTTTAGACTTGGCTCTATAGACTATGTTCATTTGTCTGCCCAGAATGGGCGAATAAAAGAACAAACAACAACAACAAACCACCTGTCAAAATATGTAAACACCGGAAAAAATATTGCACCTTGGGTTACATTATTTGAGTTTTAGTAAGGATCCCTAATTTTTTAGCCTATGACACTCGGAGATAATGGAGCTTCCTACCAGTGAAATAATTTTTCAAATCGGTTCAGTATTTCCGGAGCCTATTCGTTACAAACAAACAAATCTTTCCTCTTTATAATATTGGTATAGATTAGGGTGGTCTGTTAAAACCCAAGCGCACGAGTTTCAATGGATAGAAACTCGAACAAGCGAGGGTTGTAACTTCACCCGAAGCAGAATTACTTTACAGTTGTATATTCTGCTATTCATTCCATCTAATCTGATACAGCCTACGTCACTCGAGGGTAGTGAAGCTTCCCAACAGTGAAAGAATTTTACAAATCAGTTCAGTAGTTTCAGAGCCAATTTGATGCAATCGAACAAACAATCAAATCTTTCTTCTTTATTATTGGTATAGATATTTAAATAGACTATGTATTCTATGGCGTAACGAAGTTCGCCGGGTCGACTAGTTACGAATACGAATAATAATTTAAAAACTCACATCTCAGCAAGATTCTTGATGTCCTCTCGCCAACTGGCCGGATCAAATGTTTCCGGGTCCAATAATCTTTCCCCATTTTCATTAACCCCAATCGCCCCATTAACCCCATTAACTTGGTTTTCAGGCCTGTCCTGTCCTCTCTTCAGGACTGTGATTCTTCCCTCGTCCTTGTTCTTCTTGTTTTGTCCTAAGCACACTGAAGCTCTGAGCGTTTCCATTTTACCCATCAGGGTTAACACCTGTGAATGATTGACAAATTGATTGATTGATTATAAAATATATTATGAAATATTGTTCCATGAATAATTTGATTTAACTGCAAAAACCTCGATAAGAGCTTTTTTTTTAATATTGTACCCAAAACTCGAAATAACAGAAAAAACCGGTTTACCGGTTTTAGGAATTTTTCTAAAACCGAAAACCGGTTTTACAAATTTGTCACGGTTTTGGGACCCCTAGTTGGGAGGTTCTTATTTTGTTTTAATTTTGGTTATTATGTAAGGTACATACCTTAGTGTGTTCTCTCAGCATATCGACTGTGAGCCGGTCCACTCGCGAGGGGCAGGCCGGGAGCCGCGGCACTGGGATGCTGTAAGGAAAATGGACCTTATTGCTTTGTAATAAGATCTACTATACACGGTTCCTTATTTTATAGCGACGGAAACTTTCAAGAATTACCGTACTATTCATACAGTAGGTTCTAAGTAGCTTTACTGGAGGTCTACTTCTCTGGTTTGTTGTTTGGTAAATACGTGGCATCCAGTCTTAATTGACATACGTCAAATAACTGAAATGCTCTTTAACTTTTTATGAATAACAGGATTAGTCTTTGCATGATTTATGACTAGTTTTTTTTTTTTTTGTGAAATTCAAAAAAAATACTTATTTAAAGCCGATGGACCCCTTGTTCACCCCGCGCGTCGCCCTCCGACCCCTGATTTGTCTGGCGCCATCGTAGGTCATTGCTCTGATGGTACACATCATTTTTTAGTTAACTACTGCCACTGTCCGTCCGTCTGTCTGTCTGTCTGTCTGTCTGTCACTCACCTGTTGCAAGAAGAAACAGCTCGGCCGGGGAAGGCGAGCGCGAGCCTGGCCTCGGTCCGCTTCCTCTCCCTCTCCAGTTGCCTCCACTGCTCGTAACAAGCCTCCAGACGAGCGTGCAGTATGGCGGCCGCGTTTACTGAAGAACCGGGGCCAGCGCGAGAACTGAACAATAACAATAACACATCTCACACATTTTTTATTAGTGTTATTGTTTTCTTAAAAAAAAAAAAGTATGTATATTTAATTTCGTGTTCGGTTTTCATGCTATTCAAAAATTAAAGTAACCAGCCCCCGCAGCATGACGGTCAATTTGTCGAATTTGTCGTATCTATCTGTCACTATTGTCGATCATCTCCATACATTTTCCAGCATTGAAATGTCAAAAGTGATTAAAAGTGACAGTTAGATTCGACAAATGGTCCGTCGTGCTGCAAGGGCAGGTTCTTACTGTATAAAAACAGGTTACCTGGAAGAAATCGCTTAAAGCGATAAGGTCGCCTTTTGTCACCTCACTTATATATATTGTTTCTTGTTTTGTGTTTATTTGAACAATAAAGAGATCATTCATTCATTCATTCATTCACATCTCACTCCGAGCCCTTAACTAGAAAGAACCTGTATCTAGGGTGCCCGAAACACACACAGAGACGAACATCACACCCAGACCGGAAACAAACATCGATATTCATCATACCAATGTTCGCCCCGCCCGGGAATCGAACCCGGGTGCACACGCTTACTCAGTCAACTGAGCCATGGAGCAGACATACTTATATGAATAAATTTATATTAATTTGTTACTTTTGCTTCAGAGGCATAGCACAGCTAAAGTAGCGCCATTCGCGAAATTAATATCTTCTCAACTAAGGCAAATATCAAAAATGTGGCACAGTATTCCACTAGATAATGCAGCCTAGTATTTTTAGGGCACTGTTGTATAGCTTATAGGTTAAAGACTAAAGAAAGCTACTGATTGTTGCCAAAAGTGGAACAATTAATAACTGTGAACCAAGAATGCTCAAGGTTCTGGCAGAATAATCAGCGCTGCATTTCTTGCAGCACATGCTGAGTCGGAGCCTTTCCACATGCGCAATACATGCTTTCATAGTTTTAGTTTTGCTATCATTTCTTGTGTTTTGTATGCCTGTATTGTTCGTGTGAATAAAGATTTGTCATTTGTCAATGCTTGTGCGGTTTAAAAATTTGGTCCATTTAGTATGTTTGTATGACCACTGCAAGTCTCCCCCGCAGCTCACCACAAAAACCTGTACTGTATCATCAATCATCAATCAATCAATATATATAAAAATCTCTTCCGTTACTGACTGACTGACTGACTGACTGACTGACTGACTGACTGACTGACTGACTGACTGACTGACTGACTGACTGACTGACTGACTGACTGACTGACTGACTGACTGACTGACTGACTGACTGACTGACTGACTGGCTGACTGACTGATTGACTGACTGACTGGCTGGCTGGCTGACTGACTGGCTGACGGACTGACTGACTGGCTGGCTGACTGACTGACTGGCTGACTGACTGACAATGCAGAGCCAAAACTACTGGGCGTAGCGGGCTGAAATTTTGCATGTAGGTTCCTTAGGGAGTGTAGGTGAGCACTAAGAAGGATTTCCCGAAATTGCCATGGGAACGAGAAAAAAACTAGATTTATGTCTTTATGAGAAATCTGCGCGAGTGAAACCGCGGGGCAGCCTCTTGTATCAATACATAGTATAAAACAAAGTCGCTTCCCGCGTCTGTCCCTATGTATGCTTAAATCTCTAAAATTACGCAACGGATTTTGATGCGGTTTTTTTTAATAGATTAATAGATAAAGTGATTCAATAGGAAGGTTTCTATTTAGTTATAGGTAAGGCGATGCAAAGTTCGCCGGGTCGACTTAATAAGTTTAATATTTACCTCAAATTCCTCAGAGCGTAGTGCGGCGTCGGCTGCTCAGGGCCTGGCGATAATCTTTGACACACTGGTGAAATATAAAGATAAACTTTATTACAGCCCCTCACTAGGTAGAACCTGTACCTATCTATTCTATAAGCAAGTAAGTAAATGCAATAGGCGGTCTTATCACTAAAAGCGATTTCTTCCAGGCAACCAAGGAGGAGATGAATATACAATTATGTAGTAAAAAATACGAGAAAAATTATAGTAATACATAGGTATAAGCAAATCAGGCGGTCTAGGACAGCGTAACACTTTTGTTTAAGGTTTCGTCAGCCCCAGACTGTATTGCCAAAGAACAAGAGCTATTTTGCAATACAGAAAAACCGGAAGTGTTACGCCGACCGTGTCCGCCACTGTACAAACTAACTTTTCAAATTTCGAACTACCCTCGAATGCATATGTAATATGAAGATTTGAAAATTAGGTTTTTTGCAAAAAAAAACTAGGGATTTTGCGAAAACTCGGATAATAAGATTAATTACTTTTTTTTTTCAATCATCCTGACAAAAGGTAGTTTTTTTTTGCAAAAAACCTAGTATAATTATTAAAAAATTTGAAACCTTTCTTAACTCTGATTGGCTAGATTATTGCTGGCTTGTTAACTCTTATTCTGATTGGTCCGTTTAAATAGCTTTGACGCTGTAGAGAACCAATCACAATAAGAGTTGGAAACCAAGCAATATAATCTAGCCAATCAGAGTTGAGAAAGGTTTCAAATTTTTCAATTATTCTAGTTTTTTGTGCAAAAAAAACTGCTTTTTGTCAGGATGATTGGAAAAAAATTATCCTTAAATATCAAATAATCCGGGTTTTCGCAAAATCCCTAGTTTCTTTTGCAAAAACACTAATTATCAAATCTTACACGACACAACAAAAATTCAAATCCTAATGATCTACATACGTAAAACTAAAATAAGGCTTACCCATATTATAAGGATTATTCTCGTGTAGGAACGAAACGTCAACGTTCAAAGGATTTGGGGGCGGTCTATTTCTCATCAAAATACTCATTTGCCTCGCCAACTCTTGATTTTGCCTCAAAATCATCAATTGCTGCATATTTGTATCAAACCGCTGTTCGTTTAGATTGAAATTTTGACCCCGCTGACCAAAATCCTGCTGAAAATTCTGCTTGAACGGCTGATTTTGAAACTCGTATTGACTCTGTGGATACTTCTCATAGTCCGAATTAAAACACTTTTGAGGGTAGTTCTGATTTCTCTGGTAATTAAATTTCTCTGGCACTTTTTGAAAGTCAAACTCATTGTTCTGTTCCGGTCTCTCTATATTCAGCTGGTTCAAATAGGCTACTAGGTCAATTTCGTTAAAATTTTGACCGTTTTCCTTATGAAAACTGTTGAATCTTGGATAAGGGTTATTTTCTGTATTAAAATTGGTAATATTAAGACTGTTCGGTCGATTATAATTTGGCTGGTAAAAGTTGGTATCGGGAAGTGAATTCCTCTGGTTTGGCTCGTAGAAATTGTAATATTTTTCGTTGTTCGGTGTAAATTGGGCACCACCTATTTCTTGGGCCGCTAGCCTTAGTAAGTTTAGCTGTTCCGGTGTTACGTCCACCTTGAAAAAGAGAGAAAAGAAACTTGTATTAGTGTATGTAAATATAATTTTTATAGTTATGTAAAATTTATTCCTATTTCAGAGAATTTCCCTCGGTCTCGGCATCACGCGTGGAAGGCTAAACCAATTTCACAATCCCAATTAAAAAATTTTTGTTGGGTGGGATATTCTCAAGGGAAGGTCCTTATAAAAGAAACAATTAGTTAATTTAAGAGAACTTAACGATTATTTTAACTATTGTAAGCTGTCAGTCGTTTAAGAGTTAAGACAGAATAACGTCTGTCGGGTGAACTAGTCTAAACCAAACACTTACATATTATAAAGAGGAATGATTTGATTGTTTGTAGAAATCAAATAATTAAAAAACTGGACCGATTTCTAGTAATACTTTACTATAAGAATCCTTCATTGACCTTGAAGAACATAGGCTATAGAATATTTCCAAAAATTTAGGATAAAGAAAATAAAAAATTTGTAAACACATCTGTTGCATAGTTTTAAAGATTAACCATCTTATTCATAAAGATACAGCACATTTTAAGTAGCTTTAATGGAGGTCTACTTCTCTGGTCTGTTGTATGGTAAATACGTGACATCCAGTCTAAATTGACATACGTCCAATAACTAAAATGCTCTTTATCTTTTTATGAATAAGAGGGTAAGCATATACATATAGAGACAGACAGGCGAGGGAAGCAACTTTGTTTTATACTATATATTGATTTAGTAGAACTTAATAATCACCTCAGTCACAGGTTCAATTCCCAGCAAAGCACTGATATCATTCTCTGGACTGTTGACAAACCCATTAAAACCATTTTGTCCATTTTGAGCATTCTGACTGATTTGACCATTCTGGTTGTAAGTCCTTTCCTGGTTGTAATACGGTTCTTGGTAGTATGGCGGTTGGTAATATTGGTTGTGGCTTATCGGTTTATCTGGTGGTTTGGTTGTACTGTAAGGAAAAGAAAATATGTATCAAGACCAAAATATAATTATGTAGAGTAATGTAATGGTCCGGAGTCCAAGCAGCAGATGTGACTAGCCCAGACTGGCTGGAGTTGGCACAGGACCTATACTAAGACATTTTTGTGATGTCCTGAGACGCGATGATGAAGGTGATGAATATCAATGTTTGTTTCCGGTCTGGGCATACTGTTCTATGTGTTATTGTTATTTTAGTGTTCAAATACTAACATTGTGAAGGGATTGGTATATCCCCCCCACTATCACTTTAAGCTATATCTGAAGTGATATTTTATATCATTTCTGAAATAGTACAAATGTCTAACCTGTGGTGTGTCTCCGGTCCACTCTCATCCAGGATTTTTGTGATGAGATCCCGGACCATAGAGTTTTCTTCCATAATTCGATCGGCAGACTGGAATTTTCAAAAGAAAACTTATAACTATCATGCACTCACGCAAAATAGGCACGATAGCTGTCAAATTGCGGAAATTCGCCCGTAAACTAAACTATCATGCACATTATCTGTCAAAATATGATGATTTTGAAAATCAGACTTTCCATTCTTGCAGTCAGTACATATTATAACGGGTAATCAGCGAGCAAAGATTATCCTGACTGCACAAAATGTTAGATGTTGTAACATTTAACATTAGCTAGTACCCAGCTTTAGTACCAAACTAAAAAGATCTTCAATGACAGAACATCTATCAATGTCAACTAAATTCATCTCAGCAGAGATGAGTCCACTGTTGAACATAAGCCTCCACAATACAAGGACATTTTGGGAGAAGGGTTGGCATAATTACCATAACAATGCAGTATGGCTCTTTAAGTTTGCTAATGAAGGACACTCTGGCCTTTTTTTGGGTCTTTTACTGACCTTTAATGACATATAAGGGAGAACATAGGTTTAAAGGTATTCTATGTTGAAAAGTCTTTAAAATTATATAGCCAAATCTATTTCTTGGTCCTACTAAGTGTTTGTTAGATGCAAATCTTACACAAAACTGATTAAATCACCTATTGCATGAGAATGGACTTAAATGTGGTTTGTATGAGAGTTTGTATCCTGCCCTGGTAGCATGACCAACCATTTGTTGAATTAGTTGAATCATTCTATCACTCTAGACGATCATAATATCTCCATAAATTTTTCAGCTTTTATTTTTTCAATCAAAAGTGACAGAAAGATTCAACAAATGGTTGGTTATGCTATCATGGCTGACAAAAAATGCAACAAGTAACATGAAATTGATTCAGTAGTTTTAGAGTTTATAACCCAAATACTAAGATCATGTTGGGAGCCCTGGAAAAACAACTAGGGTAAGCAGTACAATGATTGGCCCCTTAAGAAAAGTTTTGACTTTGAACATTTCTATGTGCCAAATAAGGTTCAAAATTGAAAAACTGTTAATGTAGAATGGTAGCTCATTTATCTGAGTATAAGATTAAACCACAGGAATCGTTATTTGCTAGCTTATAAACAACTTTATCAATAAAAATATAAAAATGTAGCGAAAAGTACAGTCATTGGCAGGGTATGTACAAAAATTGGCATACCCTAGTACAATGATTGGCATGACAATCATTGTACTTTTTGGGCATTGGCATGGCCAATCTTTATACTTTCCTAGGCCAATAACTATACTGATCCATTAAATTATTCAATAATGATGCCCAGACAATATATTTTTGAGCTCAAAAATGAAAGGTACCCATCTTATACCTAAAATCGCACTATTATCTCTCGGAAATAAGAATACTAAATAAACAAGATAAAATAAAAAGAACATAATCAAATTGGTGAATTATTTAACTACAAATTTAGTACAATGATTGGCATAGGGAAAAGTATAATGATTGGCATGGCCAATCACACAAAAGTACAATGATTGGCCCTGCCAAAATCTAGTTCCTCTGATTTTATTAAATAAAAAGATTTAGCATTTTAAACGCAATTGTTGATAAGATTTGATTTAATATTTAAATATAAATAATATTAAAAAGCAAAAAATACAATGATTGGCATAGATGCCAATCAACTGATACTTCATACTTACCACAGGTAGTAATGTTGGCCTACCTATTTTTGAGGTTAATCTTTAGTGTTTTTCACGAATTACCGTAAATAAACCTGAATTGAAGTGTAATAAACATATATGGAAACATATATTGCAATTTAAACAAGAAGAAAACGAGTAAAACCATTCTAAAAGTTACGTACTTCTTACGATTTTCATAAGAAAACACACCCTCTGTTGTAGTCCAACACAAAGTATTTTTTTAATCAATTGCTAGCTGTTGCATTTAAAAACTATTAATTTCGTTGTAGAGTGTTTTAAATAAAGAAAAATATAAATATTTTTTCATTTCTGGTATATAAATACAACTCTTAATAAATAGATTTTTCATTGAAGGGGCCAATCACTGGAGGGGGGCCAACATTAGTACTGCTTACCCTAGGTAAGTAATTTAAAATGATTTTTTAATTTCTCATAAAATTACAACAACTTAGTTTGAAAGGCCCTGAATTTAAATAAAAAACATTATTTGTAAAGTATTCATTACAATACATTTACAATCTCTGCCAGAAAACTGACCCACCCACCTAAATGCTCTATAGAAAGTATAACCCTAACATTTTAGACATTCCAACTGGATTCTCATTCGTTTTTGGGTTAAATTCAATGGAAAACATTGAGTCATCAATGATAACTCACCCAAAACGCGTTATTACGTTAGCAGACGTGCTAACCAGATAATTCTAAAAATATTTAATGCATTCTTCTGGATGTCACAGTCACAGAGAGAAAAATTTGGGCGACATTTGATACCATTTCCCTTACAACTCCAAGCTACTTTAAACAGCAGAAATAAAGGGTATTGATAGTCCTAAGGTCCATATACTAAAAAAATAAGTAAATAAGAGTTATTTGAGGACTTTTAGAAGGTTTTGGGGTCATCTGTTGACAGCGCAATAAGATTTTAGAAGGCCCGTTGCATCAGATTTTGGTAGGTGGAAAAAAATGTGTTTTACCTGGTCAGCTTCATTTTCGACGGTTTTGTACGCGTTACTTATTTTACACAAATCACTGAAGGCCATTTAGAATCTTATTTTGCCACGATACGAGCTACTAAGCCATTTTTTCAATGACCTACATGTGTTTAGAATACGCACGTATCTCTTGCACTGGCTAGCTGGTGTGGCTGTGCTCAAAACAACCGAATGGTAGAAAATTAGATCCCTGAAAATGTTATTTAAATAATATTCTCTTACCGATTATTTCCTGTTGTGTTGAAAATATAATAATTTTGTTGTCCTTGTGTTTTTGAGTAAAAGTTTTCTTGCGGAAAATTCCCGCCTTTTTTTACAAAAAAAAAATAATTTTCACGTTGCTTTTATTTTGTCTTTGATTTTCTTTTTATAATGCCAAAAGTTCGACCTGCCAGTTATTATTCTACAGGCTGACTTTGACTTTAAAAATTTACTTTTGGATACCTTTAAAGATTCTTTTTACATACTTAAGTAGGTACCGATTACAAATAAAATACATTTTAGGAAATTGGTTCGCATTTAAAAAAGTTATGATAAATAGAGAAAAAAGCGCTTTTTCGTTCGATGTTACATTTACATGCTACGTCCACAGCACAGCGTCCTTCACAGCCATGTCAATAGAACGAGACGCGCGCGCAACCAGGACGAGTGAGACGGAATCAGGTTGAATATAAAATACGCTGTTGTATAAAAGTGTTTTTAATATTTATATATTTAATTTTTACTTTTTTTTAATTTTTGTATTTTAATTTTAAAAAGTAGTAAAATTTATTTTATTTGTAATCGGTATGTAAAAAAAACTCTATAAGTATCCAAAAATGTATTTTAAATTCAAAGTCACCTGTAGATAATCTTCCTATGAATTTTTAAGGCACTGTGTTGTAGCTTTCAGTATACCTACTTAGAGATCTAAAAAATATATACTTACTTTTTTTTTTTTATTTCTCAAACAAAACTTATAAACTAGGGCTACAACAATATTATAGCTGCTGACAATAACTCAAATTTAAAAATTAAAAAACCCCCGATCCAGTCAGACTCCTCATTAACTTAACTAGAACTAAGGCTAATCATCTTAAAAATAGCATGGTTACCTTAACATAATCATTAGTAACACTGTACCAAACTGTACTTTTTAATTGATAGGACAAATGGAAGGTGGTTAGATCTCATCCATTATTCAAGAGCTGATCATCTTCAAACGGCAGATCAGGTCATTGTTACCTTAAAATATACTTTCAATATCATAGATGTAACATGGTACCAAATTTCAAATCGATCGGACATAAGGAAGCTAGTTAGATACTCTCATCCATTATTCACGAGCTGATCATCTTCAAAGCGCTGATCAGATCTTCATCAGACATGGTTAAGAACACTCGGCCTGAAATTATCTATGATACATAAATAAACTAAATGAAAATCGGTTCAGCCGTTTGGGCTCTACGATGCCACAGACAGATACACAGACAGACAGACAGACAGATACACACGTTAAAATTATAACACCCCTCTCTGAATATTTCGTTGGGGGTTAAAAACTAAGTTGTTTATCTGCAGCAGCGAGCAGTCTTTCATTAGTTAAAAGTATCTCTATAGTTATTGTTATACATAATATTTATGACAAGTTATTTTATTTCTTGACGAATAGGATGCTTTACAGTTCATAGTTAGTTTGATTCTGTATTAAGTAGTTCTTAACCTTTTGTCTATACTTATCACTATTTAAGTAAATATTCTGGAGTTCACTAGGAAAGTAATTAAGAGTTTTAGGTAACATAAATTCTTTTGTACGGCTAATTGTTGCGTAATTTACTAGATCTACAATTTTTTTCCAACTCTTATGTTTATAATATTTTCTTCTAATAAGGTAGCTAGTTTAATTTTATCAAAAACATTCAAAACGTTACAATGTTTAAAGATATTAAGTTTGTTTTGTTTTACATACAGTATTGAAACTAAAAGTGGCCACTTTTGGCAGCAAACAGCATTCCTTAGATTTTGAACTTGAATGACAACAGTGCCTTAAATAAATTAAAGCAAGATTATCTAGATCATTCAAGCATATTTTTGATTTCGACCAAGGTTTTAAAAATAAGTTTTTTTTATCAAAAGTAATGAGAGGTATATACAATTTGCATTCTCAAAAAAAAACAAGTAAAATTGAAACTCGACACGCGTCAGTCAAAAATATTTTTTTTTGTTTTGTTTTAAACTTTGAAATTAATTTGATCTGTTTTTAATTTCTTACCTGTTTCTATTACTTTAGACAACGCCAACTACGGGGTATTACGAACTTTTCTTTGTTAAAATGTCACTTTAAAAACCCCTCATTACGCGGCGTAGCGTTTTCCCACCTCACTGAGTACGGGGCCGGGAATAAAAATTACTTAAGTACTCCGCATACAATGTGGAGCCCCCATTATTTTCTTAACTTCTGTGCTAAGCTTGTAATGTAATTTCTTTGATTGTGATAACTTGGTTGTTTGGGCTTTGATCCCTTTGAAAGTCTATCCATGATTTAAAAGTTTTTTTTTGGTCTGTGTGGTGGGTGTGTGTGTGTGTCAGTGTGTGTCGGTGTCGTCTCGTCTTGTCTGTGTGCAAATGTTGAATAACAACATAACATAACCTCAAAAATTGCAGTTTTATTTGTCGTTATCTAAAAATTATTAATTTATACAATGAAAGGACGACTCCTAATAAGAGTTTTGAACTGTAATTTCTTACAAAAACCAACTATAAACAAGTGTTTTAAAAGCTACAAGCTAGCTGTAAGTAGTTTTGGATTGAATTTAAACAGAACATTTTCCTCAAATCCAAAAGAGGGTTTTGTGGAGAAAAAACACTGCAATATTGGTACAATAGGTCATGTGGACCACGGAAAGACCACCCTGACGGCAGCAATCACTAAGGTTCTGGCTAAAGATGGCTTGGCGCACTTCGTTTCTTATGATGAAATCGACAAGGCCCCTGAAGAAAAAGCTAGAGGTTTGTTTTTTTTTTTTAATTTATAATATAATAATTATAACGCATAATACTCAACCCCTAAAACGACTCACTGACACAAAGCCCCTAACTAGGAAGCATCTGTATCTAGGCTGCCTGAGACATACAAATACGAACAATACACCCAGACTGGGAATAAAACATTGATATTTATCATAACAACGTTCGCCCCGCCGGGATTCGAACCACCTGCGTTGTGACGCATCCACATCATTGCCAACAAAGCGACAGAACAGACATGAAGACTACCTACTTGTTAAAATCTAAATTTTATATACCAATGCCCCCATGTCCTGCATTGGGTGTCGTAAAAGGCCACTAAGGGAACACTCAGGGCAGCAGCATAGAAAAACTGAAGAACCACACTGTGGCCTGCCTGCCAAGTGTGGCAATTACGACAAATTCCTTCCACAATGTTTTTTCCTGTGGCAATCTGTGGGGGAGACCTAAAGTAGTCATCTATCAGTTGCAATGATGATATAATTTATCCACTTGGTACTAGCTAAAACAGCAAACTTTGCGGAATCGAACCCAGGTGCACCTGCTTCTCAATCCACATCACTACCAACTGAGCTACTGAGTTTATCAAAGAAGGACGTTATTGCCATTCCTAAATTTTTTTTATAGTTCATTATTAATAAGTAATTTATTCAATAGACATACTAATATAGTGCTGGCTATATATTGCAAAACAGTGAAATCAGGAGTGTTACACTTTGTTTCTCCAACGTAGATGGTGAAAGTTTTTGATATATCTTATTCTGAAATATAAAATTAACTTATTTTACTTTTTGTTTCAGGTATAACAATAAATGCAGCCCACGTGGGCTACAGTACAAAATTAAGGCATTATGCACACACAGATTGTCCAGGCCACGCTGACTATGTTAGGAACATGATTTCAGGTACGAAGTGAACTTACTTATTATCCTAGCTGACAAAGCAAACTTCGCAACACCTTGCATTCTGAACTTTTGAGACAATTCATAGTCATTGCACATTCTACACCAAGGATAATGTAGCTTCTGAACAATGAAATAATTTTTCAAATTGGTTTAGTACTTGAGCCTATACAATGCAAGCAAACAAACAAACAAACAAACAACCAATCAAATCTTTTCTCTTTGTATATTGAACAAATATTAAACATTACACCCTGACAAACAATATTATTATTCATTTTAACAATGTTCACCCCACCAGGAATCGAATCTGGTGCAACTGCGTCTCAGTCCACATCACTGCCAACTGAGCCAAAAAATAGACATCTTAATTGTGCGAAGTTTTTTATGTTTTCATCCCTACATAAATTTCACTCGTAATTTTTAGGTGCTTCCCAAATGGATGCGGCTATACTTGTTGTGGCGGCAAACGACGGGCCTATGCCGCAAACGAGAGAGCATCTACTTTTGGCTAAACAAGTCGGAATACAGTACATTGTAGTCTACGTAAATAAAGCTGATTTGGTCGATGGCGAAGTAGGTTGGGTTTTATATATTTTTTTTAAGTTTAATATTTTTAACCGACTTCAAAAAAGGAGGTTATCAGTTTGACCTGTATGTTTGTCCGCGATTATCTGGCGTTTGGCTGAGCTGATTTTGATGCGGTTTTCACAGAAGTATTTGTTACCTTCAGGAGAAGGTTTTAGTACCTATTTTAACCGACTTCAGAAAATAGGAAGTTCTCAGTTTTATGTATGTGTATAATTGAAGTCCGGTCTCTTTTTTGTAAAAAATGTATTATTGTTTTTAGGGTAAGCCATCCCAATGTAGGCCTTTCTATTATAGGCATTGTTTTTATTTAGCGTTTTTATTTATATAGATTTTTAGTATTCTACTTACAGAATTAAAAATACCTTCCATACTTACATTTGTTTTTGTTTTTAATTCATTTCATACCAATGATCCTTATAATATTTAGTCGGCCTCAAAGAGGAAGGGGGGCCAAAAATGAGACAGCTTACCCTATATCTTCTCAGGGAATTTTATTGTAAACATCAATAATCCTACCAAACAACAGGGATCCTAAATAGCTTTTGTATGTCTTGTCAATGTTCTATGAATGTATGTTTGTCCGCTTTTATCTCGCTTTTGGCTGACCTGATTTTGATGCGGTTTTCAGAAAAGTATTTGTTACTTTTATAATTTACTAGTCGACCCGGCGAACTTCGTAACGCCTAAACTTTTACTATTTGTGCATGAATTATACTTATCAACCTTCCTATTGAATCCATTTATCTATTAAAAACACCGCATCAAAATCCGATGCATAGTTTTAAAGATATAAGCATACATAGGGACAGACGCGGGAAGCGACTTTGTTTTATACTATGTATATGTCGTAGTAAGATTTGATAATTAGGTTTTTTGCAAAAAAACTAGGGATTTTGCGAAAACCCGGATAATTTGATATAAGCATTACTTTTTTTCAATCATCCTGACGTAAAGCAGTTTTTTTTTGCAAAAAACCTAGTATAATTGAAAAAATTGAAATCTGCCTTAACTCAGATTGGCTAGATTTATTGCTTGCTGGTAAACTCTTATTCTGATTGGTTCTCTGTAGCGTCGTAGCGTCAAAGGATATTTTAACGAACCAATCAGAATAAGAGTTTACCAGCAAGCAATAATCTACCCAATCAGATTATAGGAAGGGTTCAAAGTTATCAATATTACTAGGTTTTTTGCAAAAAAACTGCTTTATGTCAGGATGATTGAAAAAAAAGTAATGCTTATATCAAATTATCCGTGTTTTTGCAAAATCCCTAGTTTTTTTGCAAAAAACCTAATTATCAAATCTTACTACGACATATATATATATTGATATTGATATCATCTTATTATATTTTCTTTCAGTTACTAGAACTAGTAGAAATAGAGATGCGTGAGCTTCTATCAGATTTCGGCTTCGACGGCAACACGGTGCCCATAATAAACGGTTCTGCCTTACTAGCATTGAATAGTGATGAAAGTGAATTTGGTAAGTTAATCTAGTTAGAGGGTAAAGTCTCTCATGAGCCAGTTTACAGCGATGCTAGCGCCATTCGCGAAAAAAAAAAATATCTTCTAAACTAAGGCAAATATCGAAAATGTGGCACAGTATGACACTAAATAATGCAGCCTAGTATTTTTAGGGCACTGTTGTATAGCTTTTAGGTTAAAGACTAAAGAAAGCTACAAAGTGTTGCTAAAATGACCACTTTTGGCAACAACACTATACAACAGTGCCCTAAAACTACTAGGCTGCATTATCTAGTGGAATACTGTTTCACATTTTTGATATTTGCCTTAGTTTAGAAGATTTTTTTTTCGCGGGTGGCGTTACTTTAGCTGTGCTTTGACTCTTAATTGTTTTGTCGAAGTGGCGCTAGTTTCGCACCGTTAAGACCCTTTTTTTCACTTTTTTTTTTTTTAATTTCAGGAGCTCCTTCCATAAGAAAACTTTTAAACACAATAGACGATTACGTACCACCAATAATACGAGATTTGGTATCACCATTTTTAATGCCGATCGATAACGCGTTTACGGTTCCCGGGAGGGGCACCGTGGTGGTTGGTACCATAAAACGTGGTACCATGAAGCGTGGTGATGAGGCGTACCTTATGGGTTTTGGGCATAATATTAAGACTGTGGTTTCCGATGTGCAGATTTTTAGGAAAAGCGTTCAGGAGGTAAGAGTTAAGAGCCAGTTTACCGCGATGCTAGCGCCATTCGCGAAAAGAATTAATATCTTCTGAACTAAGGCAAATATTAAAAAGTCAAATTAAAAAAATTAAAAACCCCCGACCCAGTCAAACCCCTCATCAACTTAACTAGAACTAGAGCTAATCATCTTAAAAATATCATGGTTACCTTAAAATATACTTTCAATATAATTAAAGCAACACGAAACCAAATTTCAAATCGATAGGACTTAAGTAAGGTAGTTAGATCCCGTCATCCTCTATTTAAGAGCTGATCATCTTCAAACGGCAGATCAGGTCATGGTTACCTTAACATATACTTACAATATCATAGATGTAACATGGTACCAAATTTCAACTCGATCGGGCATAAGGAAGCTAGTTAGATCCTCCCATACATTATTCAAGAGCTGATCATCTTCAAACCGCTGATCAGATCTTCATCAGACATGGCTAAGAACACTCGGCCTAAAATTATCTATGACATAAAAAAAAAACTAAACGAAAATAGGTTCAACCGTTTGGGCTCTACGATGCCACAGACAGACAGATACACACGTTAAAATTATAACACCCCTCTCGGAATTTTCGTTTTTTTAGTTTTTTTTATATCATAGATAATTTCAGGCCGAGTGTTCTTAGCTATGTCTGATGAAGATCTGATCTGCCGTTTGAAGATGATCAGCTCTTGAATAATGGACGTGAGGATATAACCACCTTCCATTTGTCCTATCGATTTGAAATTTGGTTTCGTGTTGCTTCAATTATATTGAAAGACGAGCTTTCCCGGCTTACTTCGTTACGCCATAGAATATAAGATACTACAAAAGACTTGGCTCTATAGACTATGTTCTTTTGCCTGCCCAGAATGGTCTTGATAAATAACAAACAACAACAACAGACCACCTGTCAAAATATGTAAACAACGGAAAAAATATTGCACCTTGGGTTACATTATTTTAGTTTAGGTAAGGATCCCTAATTTTTTTGAAAATCTAATATAGCCTATGACACTCGGGGTTAATGTAGCTTCCTACCAGTGAAAGAATTTTTCAAATCGGTTCAGTATTTCCGGAGCCTATTCGTTACAAACAAACAAACAAACAAACAAATCTTTCCTCTTTATAATATTAGTATAGATAAGCTCTAGTTCTAGTTAAGTTGATGAGGGGCCTGACTGGGTCGGGGGTTTTTAAATTTTTAAATTTGAGTTATTTTTAGTGATAATTCATTAAATGTTTTCATTCCATTCAGGCTCTGGCAGGCGATAACGTGGGCGTTCTTCTGAGAGGAATGAAAATGAAGTCTGTGGAAACGGGGATGTTACTCTGTGCATCCAAGAGTTACCAACTTAGTAATCATTATAAGGCAAAAATATATTTCTTGACCAGAAGCGAGGGTGGGAGGAAAAAGCCGATTTTCTCAAAATATTCCCAACAAATGTTCAGTGGGACGTGGAATATCGCGTGCAGGATTGATTTGGGTGAGTTGGAAACTGATGAATTCGTTTGGTTGAAATTTATATTGCGTTATCTTATCAGAAATGATGAGATAAAATGAAGAAATAAAGAAGAATAACATATGGTTGCTAGGGCCGAAAAGTTATTGAGTGGCAACCGCGCACCGGAAAACGCAGAGTAGGCAGACCTCCCATACGGTGGTAAGATGACCTGGTGAATTTTGCGGGATTACAAAATAAAAAAAAATTAAAATACTTTACCCAAATTATTTTAAAAGTAATTGATGCTTTTTACTGAGTGACATATGTACTGATTGATTTAAATCAAATCAAATAATTCATAATCAATATATATAACTCTCTTCCGTTACTGACTGACTGACTGACTGACTTTGCATGTAGGTTCTTTAGGGAGTGTAGGTGAGCGCTAAGAAGGGATTTCCCGAAATTCCCACGGGAACGGGAAAAACGGGATTTTTGTGTTTATGAGAAATCTGCGCGGGTGAGACCGCGGGGCAGCCTCTAGTTCAATATAGGATACAAGATATCACTTATTGAAAGTCAATTAGACTACATCTAATCTAATCGCTATTGATACCTTATTTGGTAAAGTATCCTATACTGTGAGAGGCGAGGTAGTTCAGGGTGCCCACCAATTGGCTCAGGCAAACAAATGTTTGCCTTGCCTTACGACAATGGTCTCTAATAGATTGATTGATTGACGGATTGTCGTTGTTTTAGAGCCGGATCAGCAAATGATGATGCCGGGCGATCACGGGCCTGTCAGACTTACCTTACTGGAGGGCATGGTCATGACTTCAGGTTAGTACTTAAGGCGGTAACTCTCGGTATGGCGCGAAATTCAAAATTTTTCACGTTTTTTAATTATTTTGGCGAAAGTATTCATCTATACCAATATTATAAAGAGGAAAGATTTGTTTGTTTGTTTGTTTGTGACGAATAGGCTCCGGAAATACTGAACCGATTTCAAAAATTCTTTCACTGGTAGGAAGCTATACTATCTAACTATTCTTATTTAAAACTAGTCGACCTGGCGAACTTTTTATCGCGCCTTACAATTTTGTGGCTCAGTTGGCAGTGATGTGGACTGAGTAAGCGTGTGCACCCGGGTTCGATTCCCGGGCGAGGCGAATATTGATATGATGAATATCGATGTTTGTTTCCGGTCTGCGTGTGATGTTCGTCTCTGTGTGTGTTTCGGGCGCCCTAGATACAGGTTCTTCCTAGTTAGGGGCTCTGAGTGTGATGTGTTATTATTATTATTATAGTCGCTGGCGTAACGAAGTTTGCCGGGACAGCTCGTCTCATCATAAACTAAACTAAATGTTTTATATAATTGTTATTTAAATTACAGGCCAGCCATTCACGATACGTGAAAACAACGTGACGGTTGCAACCGGTATCGTGACGGAAACATTGCCGTCCATCGATGTACCTAAGGGAAAACTGGGAAAAGTTGTCATGAAATACGACGATTTAGATTAAAAATAATCCGTACTTAATATTATACTGGTGTTTCTGACAAGACGGTAATAAATCAAAGGAGGGCTTCTGCTCACCATACCTAACAACTTTCCCATAGCAACATAGGTCGAATCTAAAAAAAAAATAACAGCTGCTCCATACATTGGTTCGATCAGCTGACGGGGTCAATGTACGGAACAGCTGGTTTTTGTTTTGAGATTTCGACCCATGTTGCTTTGGGAAAGTTGTTAGGTATAGTAAGCTGAAGCACTCCTTTGATTTATAATCGTCTTGTCAGAAACACCCTGTAAATGCGAAAGTAACTCTGTCTGTCTGTCTCGCTTTCCTGAGAAAACTACTGAACCGATTTTAATGAAATTCGGTATATGGATACCTAGTCTAAAGCCTGAGAAAGGACATAGCCTACTTTTTATCCCAAAACTCCTACGGGAAAATTGGGAATTTGATGTTACTATATTGTTATTATTGTTAAAGACTGTAAATAGTTTATTTATAAAAAAAAATATCCTTAGAATAGAAACTTAAAGATGTGTGAAAATAAATTAAAGTTACCTAATAAATCTTTTAAAAATCAAGGTTTTATTTCAATGCGCTAAAAGTAATAAAATAAGCTTTTTTTTAAAACTTTTCTATCAACTCATTACGTCATTTTACAAGTTATCTATACCCATTCTTACTTTCATGTCTAAACCAATAAAAAAGAGGAAAGATTTGATTGTTTGTTTGTTTGCATTGATAGGCTCCTGACATAATGAATTGACTGGATAACATAATCTCACGCCTTTTATTCCCCGAAGGGTTAGGCAGAGGTACCAGCTTAAGAGCCGGACCCACGTTTAGCCGAGTTTATGCTTTATTACCAACGTGGCAAGGGGCCAGCTTGTCGCCGCGGTTATAACGACCACTACTGGGACCAACGGCTTAACGTGCCTTCCGAAGCACGGAATCATCTTACTTTTCGGACAATCAGGTGATCCGACTGGATAATGACTAGAAAAAATCTTTCAATGTTGGAAAGCTACTCAGTATAATGAAATCTATGGAAACTACACTATCCCCGAGTAACAAAGGCTATATTAAATTTTCAACATAAAAAGGGATCCTTACAATAATGTAACCCATAGAAAATGTATGTAACCATGTAACCCAAGGTGCAATTTTTTTTTCATTTGTTTACTACAATATTTTGACAGGAGGTTTGTTGTTTTTTTTATTCGCCCATTCTGGACAGTCAAAAGTCTATAGAGCCAAGTATTTAGTAGTATCTGTATATTATATGGCGTAACGAAGTTAGCCGGGAGGTTTGTTGTTTTTTTTATTCGCCCATTCTGGACAGTCAAAAGTCTATAGAGCCAAGTATTTAGTAGTATCTGTATATTATATGGCGTAACGAAGTTAGCCGAGACAGGTTGTTATGTTAGAGATACCTAAGTTTTAATTGTTATTGGCGGCAACTGCCGAGGAAATATTAAAACAACTTTTATTAATATCATAATATTTATTTCATTTTATAAACAAGATACATAAGTAAAAAAAAAGGTAATAACAGACTTTTTAAGTCAAAAATAATATTTTACACAGAAAATAAAATACTCACCTTTATATAGGATGTTTATGACAAGGCGGCAAATGAGGGATTCAGGAATCCTAGATACAGGTTCTACCTAGTAAGGGGCTTTGAATTTTTTAATAAATACATTTCATTATAAAATGTCGGAATTAGAAAATTTACTATTATAACTCAAAAATCTAATGTCGCGTCTGTCCCTATGTATGCTTAATCTATACCAATATTATAAAGAGGAAAGATTTGCTTGGCTTTAGAGCCAAGTCTTTAGTAGTATCTTATATTCTTTGGCGTAACGAAGTAAGCCGGGACAGCTCGTAGAAAATACTTTGAAAACGTTGTCAAATTCAATGAAATATTTAATTTGCGATTCATACGGTTATTCTCAGTGTAAATTCACCTTTATAGACCAATAACATAATACCGTTATTTTAATAAAATAATTCATAAGATTGTTGTTTTAGCATCGGTTAACAAAACAGTTAGTACATTATTCTTGGAAACAATGCTAAAACAAAAATTTGAACGATTCTTCCTTAGGAATGTTTTAAAAACAACTACCTATGAGAGTCCTATTACCTAGTTCCAATCGCGAAAATAATTATTTTCAAAACCATGGCAAAATTAAAAAAAATAAAAGAGTCCTTTACGCGAACAGTGGCGCCACTCTAGAAAAAAAAAACATATCTTCTAAAGCAAGTCTTTAAATATTTCAAAAATATCTAGGTTAAGACTGTTTTATGTATTACTGTATGTTGCTAAAAGTGGCCACTTTTTGGACCTTTTTTTCTAAAGTGGCGCCACTGTTCGTGTAAAAGAACTCTTAAGGTGCCATGGTTTAGTTAGGGAGTTTTTTTTTGGCGATTGGCGCTAGTATCGCTGTCGGCCTATTTAAAAAACTGACAAAATGCTTTAAAAAAGTTTTTTTTACTCTAAAAACATTATTTACATAGCATTTTAACTATTGCTTCAATACTCTATAGTGAAGTGTAAACTCTACATTCGATTTCCAAATAAAATGTCTGACCGTCCGCAAATCCATATTTGGATCAAGTACCTGAAATTATGATAAAAAAATATAAGTAAAAAAAAAAACAATCAATATTTTCATCAATGCACCAACCAGTCCATCAATCTACCAACCTCTCCGCTAATCTTTCATTTATTACATTATCAATCAATTTTCCCAATTCACAGTACAGTGGCGGACAAGAACGGCGTAACACTTTTGCCTATGGTCTCGTGCGCCAAACGACAAGAGCTTTTATGCAATACAGAAAATCCCAAATTCGTTATCAATATCTCTATCAATCAGCCAATATCTCTATCAATCAGCCAATATTTCCATCAATCACTTTATCCATCATCATCGTCCATCATTATCTCAGCCGAAAGATGAGTGATGTAAATGATGTGAATATAACAAATTTTTAAATTATGTTAAGTTGATTGATTGCATAATTATTTATCTATTTATATTTTTACTCTACATCAACACAACAATCAATCCACTTCTCAACCAAACTCTCCATCAACACATCAACCAAATCATTCAACTAATCCTCCAACATACATCGCCACACAGAAATACTCCAGATCAGTGTACTCCAACTAATCAATCAACATATCCATCTGTCTATAACTCTAACAATATCTCAGAACAAGAATACATTTATTGGCACACAAAACAATCAATCCCTCAACTACCATTTCCATCAATCAACCAACCTGGTCGCAGCACAGCAGCTCAGCCCGCTCGTCGCCTCCTTCGCTATCCCCCTTTGCCCCACCACCCAAATCCCCACCAGCTAAAATCTTCTCCACCACATGCTCGGCTACTTTGCGGACCTGTATAAAATCGTTTGCCACCAAACGATCCTATTTTGGGCAAAGGAAAAGACGTGGTTTAAATATTTACACTGTAGTGACGAGCTAGGCTGTTTTCTCAACCTGACAAGTTAAACTACGCTTCTATAAAAAAAACTCAAGCGTTCCCGGCAAAAGTTGAATCTTACAATTTTATATGGAAAATTAAAAAAAATGTTATTGTATTTGTATTGTTATTGTTCCTCTCAGTGTTGTCATAATTTCTCAATGTTTAAGAGCCAGCCATTCTCGAAAAAAAATGATACCTTCTAAACTAAGGCAAATATTAAAAATGTGGCACAGTATGACACTGGATAATCTTGCTTAGTATTTTTTGAGCACAGTTAAGTAGTACTCAGTAAAAAGAATAAAATAATCCACAGATTGTTGCAAAAGTGGCCACTTTTAGCAACACTTTGTAGCTCTCTTTGGTATTCAATTCAAAACCTCTACAACAGTAACCCAAAAATACTAGGCTACATTTATAGTGTCATACTGTGCCACATTTTGATATTTACCTTAGTTTAGAAGATATTTCATTATTTTCGCGAATGGCGCTAGCATCGCTGTAAACTGGCTCTTAAAGTCAAAAATGATATATTAAATACAAGATATCACTTATTGAAAGTCAATTAGACTAATCTAATTGGTATTGATACCTTATTTGGTAAAGTATCCTATACTGCGAGAGACGAGGTAGCTATGGCTAACAAGTGTTTACTTGCCTTACGACCATGATCGCCTGGAGAGGCCCCCACACGATCCCTCCTCTGTCAAATGATTCTACTCCCTCTCGCAATGATTTTACAGCGTAGAGAAGAAAGGGGTAACAAACTCTGCTTTACAATTTATCTCTCCGTTTTTTTTTGTTCTTTTGTTTTAACTTTTTTTTACTTTAACTTTTGTTTTAAATAAATTCCCTAGACTACGAGAAACATCTTGATTGCAATAAAGTCTAATCTATCTATGTCTACTAAACTAAGTAAGAAAGAGAAAGGCATAGGTACCATCACCTTCTTCGTCCTGTCCTGCTTGCTCGCACAGCTCGAGTGGGAAAGCAAATAGAATGGTAACTTGTTCAGCTTCGGTGAAACCATTTCAATTGCAACGTCTACCACCCAGGATGGAACGGTCTCGCTTAGGAGATTACCTTCCGTTTCGCCTCCTGCGTCTCCTACCTGGAAATAAAGGATAAATTTATAGGTAAGTACTAATAATATAAATGCGAAAGTAACTCTGTCTGTCTCACTATGACGACAAAATTACTGAACCGATTTAAATTAAATTTTCACAGGAAGAAGCTGCGGGGCGAACACTAGTCTACATCAATCAAATATATATAAAATTCTTCCGTTACTGACTGACAGACAACGCAGAGCCGAAACTACTAGGCGTAGCTGGCTGAAATTTTGCAAGTGGGTTCCTTGGGAAGTGTAGGGAAGCACTAAGAAAGGATTTCCCGAAATTCCCATGGGAACGGGAAAAAACGTGATTTTTGTTTTTATGAGTAATTTGCGCGGGTGAAACCGCGGGGCAGCCTCTAGTACATAGTATAAAATAAAGTCGCTTCCCGCGTCTGCTCCTATGTATGCTCATATCTTTAAAACTATGCAACGAATTTTGATGCAGTTTTTTTTAATAGATAGAGTGATTCAAGAGGAAGGTTTATAAGTATATATAATACATGCACAAAATAGTAATAGGTTAGGCGGTACGAAGTTCGCCGGGTCGACTAGTTTATTTAGAGAAAATATTTGATTGTTTGCATCGAATAGGCTCCGAAACTGATGTTCCATTTTAAAATCCTTTCAAAATTAGAATCCTACATTATTATCCCTGATAGACAATTAAGGACATTAGTCTATGAATATTTAAAAAAATTGTGTAAAAATATATTGTAAGGCAGTATGAGTTTGCCGGGTCAGTTAGTCCATACTAATATTACAAATGCGAAAGTAACTCCTATCTGTCTGTCTCGCTTTACTAAGAAAACTACTGACCTGACCTGATTTAAATTAAATTTGGTATATGGATAGTTTAGTTAGAGCCTGAGAAAGGACATAGGCTACTTTTTATTTTGAAATTTCCACAGGAAAATTGGGAATTTGGGAAGATTGGGAATTTGACTTACAAGAGAAAATGCGCTGGCGCAGCGTCGGAGCGCCCACTAGCATTAAATAAAATAATTTCACTGTGACTTGCAATAATATAATTCTTAATACAAACCTGTAATCTATACAAAGTCCTTCCACCAACTTCGCTGAAAATCAATGGAGTATGCAACGGAACACTGAAGAAATTGTTTCCAATAACTTTTTGTCCAGATTCGTTAACTCTATTCGGATGGTTCCAATGCTCCAATAAAGCTTGCAGAAGCAAAGAACCAAAGTTAACTTTCTGGTCATTTTCTGTTGTTAACCCAGCCTCCTTCGCACTAACCCACGCACTGAGACAATCTGTTTCATCCTGTCCCAAGTGTATCGTTAACATCCCAGTTTTAAGATCAACGTTGAACCAATTCGGTACAAAGACCATTTTGAAACGTTTCTTCACTTCTTCTTCAAAGTCTACTTGGCCTAAATCTTCAATTTTCGAAGCTTTCAGAACGTCGTATAGGGCTACGTTGTTAGCTGTGTCTTTAGTCAGAATGTGACGTTTGTCGTTTAATACTGTGTACTGTCTTATAGCAGGACCGCCAGGGATAGTTGCTATTGGTGTGGTCTGGTAAACGTTAATCGTGTTATAGTTGTTATTTTGACTGTATTCTGTACTAAGGGAATTTAATTGCGGTAGCTTCCAGCATCTTATATCGGAGTCTGATGTGGACACCCATACAGCTTGCTGGTCTGCGGTAAAACAAAGCTTCAGTATAGGCGCAGTTTCTTCGCAAACAATCATGAAGTTGTCTGGGTTACGCAGCTCCGTTATTATGACCAACTTGTCCCGCCCGCCCGATATGATATGCGTAAAGTTCTCAGTCGCTAATAAAGCCCAAACGGCTTCGGAATGTACCCTTATTGTGGAAACGCATCTCTGTTGCGACAAAGACCAAAGCTTAATCGTTCCGTCCGAACTTCCAGACACACATTGCGCTCCGTCTCGACTTACTACTAAAGCTTTAACATTATCCGCATGTCCTTTCAATTTCATGAGTCTAGAACAATTTCTAGGATCCCAAACTCTGAGGACTTTTTCGGGAGAACCGCTAACAAGAATTGTACCAGGCGGGTTCATCGCTAAGCTGTATATTGATTCTTTATTACCGACTAGACTAGAGGTTGTGACTGTGTTATTGCTCGCAGTTAGAGCTGTCAATGTGTTAACATCCCATAGGAAAATTGCTCGGTCCAACCCAGCGCTAGCGACCTGCTCTTTGTCTTTTGCGTATGCCAACGCGCGTACGTAGTCTTTATGCGTGCGTAAAGTCGACATGCAGAAGCCTTTGTGGGCGTTCCAAACTTTTACAGTAGTATCACATGAGGCACTAATTAGGTTTTTACCACCGCAGCAAAGTACAATGTCGTTGACCCAATCGGTGTGGTGTTCCATACTCTGGATGTACTTATCTTGGATCCCATTCCCTGTTTGCCAGACCCTGATGATTCCATCTCTGCCAGCTGAGTATAACCTTCCCTGTAAAGGATCTAGTTGTAGGGAGCTGACTCCGTTTTTGTGACGCCTCTCCTCTTCGTCCCGGATGACAAAAGAAACTTGAGTCTTCTTACGCATCGTCGAGGACATTTTCCGGCATTTTCTTGAGTGTAAATTTGCACGAATGTCGTGGTTAATTAGTGAAATAACTTGAAAAATAAAATAAATCTTTAGCGCACAACCATTTGTGTTTTCTTTTTGTCAGTGTTGCCAACTCGAATTTTTTAAGAGAGATAAATTATATCTGGAAAAAGCTAAAAAAATGAGCTTGATTTTTTAGGAAAAAGTAGCTGAACAATATTTTACTACTTACATTTTGGCTATGAAAACAAGTATTTTAAAACCAATTTCGCGCAATAGTATTATAATGATTATTATACTTTATTAACTATTGACGCGGTGAAATATGTTACGAACTAAAGCGACGCGAATTACCATTGACACTGACTAAGAAACTTTATCACTATACACAAGGTAAAAAGATTACTATTTTTTAGCTCTTAAATTGTAAAGAAAAGAGGTATAGACCAAACCAAACCTATACCAAAGTTTTTTTAAGGTAAATCTAGCTCTAAAACCTACGAGTTGGCAACACAGTTTCTTGCTGCGCTGCTTGGGTTCTCTTTGGTTAATATTACGGTTTTATGATTGGATAATCATAAATGACAGAACCGAAACAGCCAATGGGAGAGCCCATTTCGAAACCGCATGTCGATCACAAACGTCATTTTCAACTGCGTTCATAATATTTTAATTTTTTGTTAGGTCGCATTCAAATAATTTTGTTCTACTTTAGTAGTCAAATTATTAATACAGATGGCGTTTTATAAAACGACTTCTAATTTTCTGCCGTGAATAAATTAATTACATATTTCTTTCTTTAAATAGCATTGCTTATTACGGCGCCTGCCTCCGTGGATCAGTTGGCATTGGCAGTGATGTTGAATGCCACGCGGTAGCACCGGGTTCGATCCCCGACGGGGGCAAACATTGCTATGATTATAATCGCTGTTGCTGGTCTGGGTGTATTTTTTTGTCTCTGTATGTGTTTCGGGCCCCCTAGATACAGGTTCTACCTAGTTAGAGGCTCTAAATGTTATTATTCACTAAGCCCTTTCGAAGCTCGACGTTAAACAGATTAAAACGTTCGTCAAGGTCATTAGTGCCTAAAATCAGAGTTGGCACAAATTCATGATAGCGCGATGCTAGCGCCATTCGCGAAAATTTTTTATATCTTCTAAACTAAGGCAAATATTTCAAAAATGTGGCACTGTATGACACTAGATAATGTAGCCTAGTATTTTTAGTAGTTTACGAGCCTTTGGTTAGAAAATAAGCAAGTGCCTGCTAAAAGTATACTGGCAATTTCAAATGTGAATTTGCAATTAAAAAAATAAGAGGCGCTTGAGGTCAACATCCTTGTGAATTCATACTATTATTTTCGCTTTATTGTATTAGCAAACTAATACTAAGTATTTTTTAAACTAAATTCAATTTTTTTGTTGCTTTTATGAGCATTAAAATGAAAACCCTGCAAGGGCCCTGCAACATTATTAAAAGTACTTACTTAGGTTATTTCGTGCGAGGAGGCGAATCCAACTTGTCGAAGCTCTTTTTGGCGAGTAAGAGGTTTAAGTACTTTTACTTTACAAATTTTATTTATTAAAATAAGTACCTAAGTACTTAACTGAAAAGGTGGGCGGCTTGAATTGAACAAGTTATCGTATCGTCAAAAGTTTTTAACAATCTCTTAAACTTTCACGTATAAAGCTGGTAACAAGTGCTTGTTGGCGCTGGTTCGAAAAATGTATAGAAAGTACCTGCGCGGACAAATACGCTTGTTCCAGCGCGAATGTCCGCGCAGGTATGTTCTATACATTTTTCTAACCAGAGCCAACAAGCGCTTGTTTCCCACTTTTGTAAAGTGCGGACACGGTCGGCGTAACATTTCCGGTTTTTCTGTATTGCAAAATAGCTGTTGTTCTTTGGTACAGTCTAGGGCTGACGAAACCATAGACAAATCTGTTACGGCCTCCTAGTCCGCCACTGTACGTGAATGTACCCTTTTGTTTTTTTTTTTTAGGCAGGGAAACTCCTAACGAGTACCCTGCGACCCCGGGGGGAGTCGCAAGGTTATGTGGGGTTCGCACCCACTAAAACCCCGCCGGTGTCCATCTCGGCTGTTTGCAAGGAGGTCACGGGAGATCTCTCGAACTTTGTGTTCAGCTCCGCGACCCCCTCCAGCATTGGCTGAGTAGATGAGTAGCCTCTTCACGGGGGGACAGGTGGTGGTAGTCCCCCCTGAGCGCGGATGGCTCTTCCTACGCTCGACGACGGATCTGGACACCGCGTTCCGCCGCCCTTCTCGGGGCCGTTATATAACTACACGAGGCCCCCGCCTCGTGCACCCAACGACCCCGGGGTCCCCTCTTAGTCGCCTCTTACGACAGGCAGGGGATACCTCAGTCCTATTCTTCAGCCCGGTACTGCAGGGCTTACGTGAATGTACCCTAACTTACTTACACTCGAGTTGAATCTCGGGCAAGTGGTTCTCGAGTACAGGATTATTCTGGCCCGCGCCGTCTTAAACTTACTACGTGTCGAGCGTTTGCTTCACTGTCTTGAAGTTGGAACTCTACTGATACTTTGGAGTTCTTCTCCTCGACTGCGAATTTCAGTCTTAGATTCAGTCACTGTGTGAAAGTTAAATTGAAAGAATTCTATTTTATGCAACGGATTTTGATGCGGTTTTTTTTTCAATAGCTAGAGTGATTCGAAAGGAAGGTTTGTATTATAATACATTGTACAGTAACGGACACTGTCGGCGTAACACTTCCGTTTTTTCTGTATTGCAAAATAGCTCTTGTTCTTTGGTAATACAGTCTAGGGCTGACGAAACCATAGAGAAATCTGTTACGGCCTCCTAGTCCGCCACTGTACAACACAGTAAACGATAAGGCGGTACGAAGTTCGCCGGGTCGACTAGTAATTTAATTAGAAAACTCTTCCAATAATGACTGACAGACAACGCAGAGCCAAAACTAACAAGGGTGTAGCGGGCTGAAGTTTTGCACGAAAAACTTTTTCTCTGCCCCAAATTAACATGGGGTTCTTTAGGGAGTGTAGATGACCTCTAAGGAATAATTTTTCGAAATTCCCATGGGAACGGGGATTTATGTGTTTATGAGAAATCTGCGCCGTTAAAACCGCGGGGCAGCCACTTATAGTAGGTAATTAAATAAATTTGTTTATTGAGTATCTACTTCATTAGTTTATTCGGACGGAAAAACCTTGAAATTTATATTTTGATAGCAAAATAAAGGCTACAAAATTATTATGCTAAAATCCAAGCGGCTTAGTGTTCGCAATTTTCTACGTGACTTTGAGAGTCGTTAACATTAAGGGTTCACCCACACAAAACAACCACACTACAGCCACTTATGTTGCCAGTGCCGCTGAAGCCGCATAATGAACCCTTTTTTTTTGTACTTAACGGGGGCAAATGCCTTTCGCATTTCCCGGTATGTGGGGCTCGCACCCACTAAAACCCCCCGGCGGCCATCTTGGCGCTTTTGGAAACGACCCCGGGAACCATACAATATAGCGTCCGAAGTTCTTCCCACGCTCAGCTGCTATCAGCTTCGTGCTCGGGGAGGGCATGTTGTTCCCTCCCCGGTTCGCCTTTGTATCTCTAACAACCTACCAAAGCAACTAAAAAATTGTGCAGCAAAAACCTTTTGTCGCGTAACCACACCTGACCACTTTTTGTCGCTGCGATGTGGCGTGCTCGGTTACCAACGTGTGAATGGACCCTAAAACAACAAAAATTTTGAAAAAGCTTTATTTTGATAGAGCGAGCTAGATTTTTGGGTCTTCTTGAACTATAATAACTATAGATAGAGAATCGTTAGAATCTGAAACGCTTTCATCATCAATATCAATCAATACCTATGAAGATACCCTTGATTCACTCTATCTATAAAGAAAAACCGCATCAAAATCCATTTCTTAGTTTTAAAGATTTAAGCATACATAGGGAAAGGACAGACGCGGAAAGCGACTTTATTTTATACGAGCTGTCCCGGCTTACTTCGTTACGCCATAGAATATAAAATACTACTAAAGACTTGGCTCTATAGACTATCTATAGCCGGGACAGCTCGTATAAAATAAAGTCGCTTTCCGCGTCTATCCCTATGTATGCTTAAATCTTTAAAACTAAGAAATGGATTTTGATGCGGTTTTTCTTTATAGATAGAGTGATTCAAGGGGAAGGTTTATAAGTATAATACATGCAAAAAATAGTAATAAGTAAGGCGATACGAAGTTCGCCGGGTCGACTAGTTTGAACTATAAAATATACTATACAACTTACCAGTTTCCTAGCGAACAACTAGATTGAAATTTTGAATATTGCTTAGAAATACATACATAATCTCACGCCTTTTATTCCCCGAAGGGTTAGGCAGAGGTACCAGTTCAAGAGCCGGACCCACGTTTAGCCGAGTTTATGCTTTATTACCAACGTGACAAGGGGCCAGCTTGTCGCCGCGGTTATAACGACCACTACTACTGCGGCCGGGACCAACGGCTTATCGTGCCTTCCGAAGCACGGAATCATCTTACTTTTCGGACAATCAGGTGATTCAAGCCTGCAATGTCCTATCCAACCGAAAACAACCACAACGTGATTTTTGTGAGAAATCAATATGTGGTGTTTTCTGCGGGGATCAAACCCACAACCTTCCGTGCCCTAATCAAAGGCGCGACGCGCTACGCCACTGAGCTACGGAGGCGGCTTAGAAATGCTTACCTTTTTATATGACGCATCACACTCAGAGTGCCTAACTAGGTAGAACAGGATGCCCGAAACACATCAAAATATCGATATCCATCATAACAATGCTCGCCCCTTTTTTTTTTTTTTAGGCGGGGAAACTCCTAACGAGTACCCTGCGACCCCTGGGGGGTCGCAGGGTTATGTGGGGTTCGCATCCACTAAAACCCCGCCGGTATCCATCACGGCTGTCTGCAAGGGGGTCACGGGAGATCTCTCGAACTTTGTGTTCAGCTCCGCGACCCCCTCCAGCATTGGATGAGTAGCCTCTTCACGGGGGGACAGGTGGTGGTAGTCCCCCCTGAGCGCGGATGGCTCTTCCTACGCTCGACGACGGAACTGGACACCGCGTTCCGCCGCCCTTCTCGGGGCCGTTATATGACTATACGAGGCCCCCTCCTAGTGCACCCAACGACCCCGGGGTCCCCTCTTACGACAGGCAGGGGATACCTCAGTCCTATTTTTCGGCCCGGTACTGCAGGGCGTACAATGCTCGCCCCTGCCGGTATTTGAACCCATAGTCCTGAATAAGTCACGTGTCTAAGTACATAACTTGATTTTTAGCCCTTTAGTCAAGTTATGTCCTTAGACACAAAATCAGTAGGTCTGTCTTCCACAAGCGTTGTATTACAATGTGGGAGATGATTTTTTTACATACGAACATTCATTAAAAGTTTATTAAAAAAGAATACTTTTGCCAGAATAATTAAAAAACGCAAAAAAAAAAATGAATTTCGCGCCATACCGAGAGTTACCACCTTAACTGTGCCAACTGATCCACTGAGATCGTAATAATATTCTACCCAAAGATTAAAAAAACTTTTTTAAAGACGACACTAACTTCAGTTGTTAATTTAACAAGAAAAGTTAAGTTCGACTAATTAATTCTTAAGCACGCGAACGCCCAGAGAGCTTGTTCCTATTAAAGTTTATAAAACTTTATGATTACGTAGACGTAGACTTAGAAACGACACAGTATAATAAATAGTACTACATACAGTACGGGCACTCCCTGCCTCCCTCAGCAAGTGCGGCTCCCCCGCTCTCGGTTACCTCTAAGTCTAAGCACCTGTTGTGTAGATTTTAGGTTTATTTATTACCTAAGAAAGCTCTCTCTCTAGCTCAAATCAGTAATTTATTTAGTTTTTAAAATCTAGCATAACAAAAAAGTGCCTTTTAAATACTTACTGAGCAAGATTATCTAGTGTATCAATACATAGTATAAAACAAAGTCGTCAATACATAGTATAAAACAAAGTCGCTTCCCGCGTCTGTCCCTATGTATGCTTATATCTTTAAAACTATCCAACTGATTTTGATGCGGTTTGTTATAATAGATAGTGTAATTCAAGAGGAAGGTTTATAAGTATAATACATGCACAAAATAGTAATAAGTTAGGCGGTACGAAGTTCGCCGGGTCGACTAGTAATATATAAAGGAACACGTCGTTTTTTATATTTTTCCATAGTTTAGAAGATATCAATTTTTTTTTTGAGATTAGTATTAGATTTAATAGGGCACACAATCTCACTAATATTTTAGGGCGAAAGTTTTTAAGTGTGTGTGTTTGTTACTTCTTCACGTCTAAACGGCTTGCTCGATTTCAATGAAATTTGGTATGGAGTTAGCTGTCACCCTGGATTAACACAAAGGCTGCTTTTTACAACGGTAATAAACCGCGGGTAAAACTGCTAAGCACACACTAGTGCATGTATAAAAACAAATGGCTGAATACTGTTTATGAGCCAGTTTACAGCGATGCTAGCGCCATTCTCGAAAAAAAAAAAAATCTTCCAAACTAAGGCAATTATCAAAAATGTGGCACAGTATGACACTAGATATTCTTGCTTAGTATTTTTTGAGCACAGTAAAGTAGTACTAACTTAAAAGAACAAAATTATACACAGATTTTTGCTAAAAGTGGCCACTTTTAGCAACACTTTGTAGCTTTCTTTGGTCTTTAATCTAAAAGCTATACAATAGTGCCTTAAAAATACTAGGCTACATTATCTATTATAGTGTCATACTGTGCCACATTTTTGATATTTGCCTTAGTTTAGAAGATATTACTTTTTTTCGCGAATGGCGCTATAGCATCGCTGTAAACTGGAAACTGTCTCTTAAGCCTTTGCCTACGTTACTGTACCACCACAAAGCGACTCCTCACATTCGTGATAAGGCACGTAATAGGAAGATGCTTGGAAATGTTTGCAAACTGAAAACAAGGGGGTAAATTGTGGGGATTTTAGGTAGGGAGCGGGGTGAATCTAGCACAAGAAGAGCTAGTCATATACTCAATACTTTATTGATAATAATAATAATAACACATCACACTCAGAACCCCTAACTAGGAAGAACCTGTATCTAGGGTGCCCGAAACACACACAGAGACGAACATCACACCCAGACCGGAAACAGACATCGATATTCATCATATCAATATTTTTAATATTGATTATCATACTATGAATCATATTATTCATAACTTTAGCCGAAAAACGTCCACTGCTGGACATAGGCCTCCCCCACAGAAAGCCACAAGTAAGCTGTAGTTTTTAAAAATAAACTTTGATAATAATAATATAATAACGCATCACACTCAGAGCCCCTAACTAGGAAGCACCTGTATCTAGGGTGCCCGAAAAAAACAGAGACGAACATTACACCCAGAACGAAAACAAACAATAACAATGTTGGCCCTGCCGGGAATCGAACCCAATTGTACACGCTTCTCAGTTCACATCACTGCCAACTGAGCTACGGAGCAGTCAAAAATATTATGTGGTTATAATAGGTTATATTACTTACTACAGAAACACTTAAAATTGTTGTGGTATAAAATTGGTATTGCAATTATAAAAATTTCAGTTATTTTAAGTATAATACCAATCCAGCCTAATTTGATGCCATTTATTTCTAAAGCAGTATCATAGTCTTTAATTATTGTAAATTAACGTCAAATTTGGTCAGTTCAAGAAAAGGTTCTACCTATGTCCTATCTATACCAATATTATAATGAGGAAAGATTTGTTTGTTTGTTTGTAACGAATAGGCTCCGGAAATACTGAACCGATTTGAAAAATTCTTTCACTGGTAGGAAGCTACCATTATCCCCGAGTGTCATAGGCTATATTAGATTTTCAAAAAAATCAGGAATCCTTACTTAAACTCAAATAATGTACCTAACCCAAGGTGCAATATTTTTTCCGTTGTTTACATATTTTGACAGGTGGTTTGTAGTTGTTGTTTATTTTTTGATTCGCCCATTCTGTGCAGTCAAAAGAACATAGTCTATAAAGCCAAGTCTTTGAGTAGTATCTTATATTCTATGGCGTAACGAAGTAAGCCGGGACTGCTCGTACTTACAAATTTTAAAAGCAAATTAGCTGACACGGCAAACTTCGTATTACTTTACAAAAATATTATGTAAGGGTGTGGTATTCTCAATTACAAACATAATGAAAATGATTGTAATGTAGATTTTTTTATTGGTGCAGTAGTTTTGGAGTTAAACAAATAATCAAATTAAAACTAGTTGACGCGGAAAACTTAGTTATTTTCTATAGCCTATGTCACCCGGGGATAGTGTAGCTTCCCAACAGTGAAAGACATTTTGAAATCGGTTCAGTAGTTCCAGAGCCTATTCTATTCAAACAAACAAACAAATCTTTATAATATTGGCATATTTCATTATTATATATCAGTGTAGATAATTTGAATTCCCGAATCAAGAACCGGTCGTTTCGGTTTTAAATAAATTGTTTATTTTGGGCCAAACCAGTATGGGTTTATCCAAGACCCGTGTATGAAATGCGAAATAAACAAAAAAGCATGTTTTTACTCGCGTCGCGTGTTTTGCCGATCTCAATGGCTCAGTAGGCAGTCATGTCGACTGTGCTTTGGAGCACCGGGTTCGATTCCCGGCGGGGCGAAAATTGTTATGATAGATATCGATGGTTGTTTCCTGGGTCCTTGTTTGTTTATTTAGTATCATTCGGGGATCCTAGCATTTATTTACAACTTAAACGGACAAAAAAAAAACTGAAAGTTTCATTAAAATCGTATTAGTAGTTTTAGATTTCCTTACACAGTTAGTATGAGCGTGGGCGGAGCCGTGGGCAAACGCTACTTTATAATGAGTGTTTATCCATACTTATATTATAAAATGCTAAAGTAATGTCTTTATGTGCATTACGTACGCAATCACGTCTAAACTCTTGACTGATATGACTGAATCTTGGAAGGAATGTAGCTTAGAACTAATAAGACATATAAAGTATTCTTTTTATACCGAACATATCACGGGAACGTATAATTTAAATGTTTCGTTTTTAAGAGCCAGTTTATAGCGATGCTAGTGCTATTCTCTAAAAAAGTTTTATCTTTTAAACTGAGGCAAATATCAAAAATGTGGCACAGTATGACACTAGTAAATGTAGCCCAGTATTTTTAGGGCACTTTTGTATAGCTTTTAAATAAAAGACCAAAGAAAGCAACAAAGTGTTGCTAATAGTGGCCACTTTTGGCAACAATCTGTGGATTATTTTGTTTATTTTACTTCGGACTACTTTACTGTGCTCAAAAAATACTAAGCAAGATTATCGAGTGTCTAAAGTTTTGATATTTCCTCAGTTTAGAAGATATTAATTTTATTCGACTGCTCCGTGGCTCAATTGGCAGTGATGTGGACTGAGTAAGCGTGTGCACCCGGGTTCGATTCCCGGGCGGGGCGAATATTGATATGATGAATATCGATGTTTGTTTCCGGTCTGGGTGTGATGTTCGTCTCTGTGTGTGTTTCGGGCACCCTAGATACAGGTTCTTTCTAGTTAGGGGCTCTGAGTGTGATGTGTTATTATTATTATTATTCGCGAATGGCGCTAGCATCTCTGTATTCATAGCTCAGATTAAGTACCTACCCAATTTTGTTTTAATTCTTCTTTACACTCTCTCTAGACACTTACAACACGACGCACACTTATTACACATATTTACATATTATATGAAACCAATTTTGTTTTACTACCTATATTTATAATATAATGTAACTATAAATTCTATCTATAGTAATTTAATAAGCACACTTATAATAGTAGTGTTCATTTATTTTATATTATTATTTAATTTTAGCTTATACGTGGTTCTGGCAGAATCATCAGCGTTGCATTGCTTGCCGTTGCAACATATGCTGAGTCAGAGCCATTTCACACCCACACCACTTACACTTAAAGGGAATACCTGACTATTGTATTTTACTATGTTGTTAATATATTTTATTTATTTTTTTGTAAGTGCTATGTGTGTGAATAAATATTTGTCTATGTCTATGTCTATGTCTAAACTGGCTCTTAAGGGAATTACGCTGACAAAACCACGTCGCGCACTCAAATGTCTCAAAAATTTTGTATGACTCACAAATTACCTTAAGGAAACTCAAAGGAATTAGATCTGGTTTTCAAATGAGACATGAGAGTCCTAAAAACTGCACACTATTTTGCAAACCAGTGTTCGATAAACACGCGTATCGTCATTTGTTTCCCAAATAAATATTCTAAAACAAAAACTTTAGTTACTAATATAATTCAAATAAAATCGAGTGTTCCAAAAAAAAAAAAACATGTTAGCAAACAGCCGACTTATGTTAAAACTGAGAGTGTATGTGTTTGGTATTTCGACGTTACACCACGTTGTGATGGTGGCTTATTTACTAACGCTTGACTTTACAACATCAAAAGATCCCAGATTGTGGTATCAAAACTATAATAGATTCAATCTTATCACTGGCTGGTTTAACGTGAGTATTTTTTTTTGTTTTTTTTAAACCCCCAAGGGAAAAAGAGATTTTTGTATTTTTTTACCTCCTACGCAAAAAAGAGGGGTGTTATAAAGTTTAACGTGTCTGTCTGTGGTACCGGATCGGATAAACCGATTTTCGTTTATTTTTTTGTGTCTTACACATAATATTTTTTAGCCCCGACGAAAAATCAGAGGGGTGTTATAAGTTTTACGTGTGTATCTGTCTGTGTCTGTGTATCTGTCTAGTGCATCGTAGCTCCCAAACGGATAAACCAATTTTCGTTTTTTTTTTTGTATCATAGGTAATTTCAGGCCGAGTGTTCTTAGCCATATCTGATGAAGATCTGATCAGCGGTTTGAAGATGATCAGCTCTTGAATAATGGATGAGGGGATCTAACTAGCTTCCATATGTCCTATATATTTTAAATTTGATACTGTGCTACTTCAATGATATTGAAAGTATATGGTAAAATAACTAAGACTTTATCAAACGTTTGAAAATCATGAGCTCTTTAATAGTTGGGGAAGGGATCTTACTACCTTCCATATGTCTAATATACATTTTAAATTTGGTACCATGTTACTTCAATGATATTTAAAGAATAATAATAATAATAATAATAATAATGACCTATCACCTTCTGGGTGCCGCCTCTGGGTGCATGATCTATTTGTGCATTTAGTGGGGGTGCCTGGTTGGTGATCCATATACAATATAGCAAAACTCTCGAAAGGGCCTCTACGAGTTGGATTCGTCCCCTCGCACGCCTCTCAAAGGACCGGGCTCCATCCCGTGATACCGAAGAGTATTGAGAAACATAATAATAATAATAACACATCACACTCAGAGCCCCTAACTAGGAAGAACCTGTATCTAGGGTGCCCGAAACACACACAGAGACGAACATCACACCCAGACCGGAAACAAACATCGATATTCATCATATTATCAATATTCGCCCCGCCCAGGAATCGAACCCGGGTAATGGTAAGGTAACCATGACCTTAAAATGACATGTCAGGATAAGGTCGTGTAACATAACATAATCTCACGCCTTTTATTTCCCGAAGGGTTAGGCAGAGGCACCAGCTCAAGAGCCGTACCCACGTTTAGCCGAGTTTATGTTTTATATTACCAACGTGACAAGGGGCCAGCTTGTCGCCGCTGTTATAGGCCTTTTTTTTCCAAAATTTTAATTTTGTTTAAGTAGGTACCTATGTAGCGACCGCGACTGATATACTCTATGTCCTACCTCAGTGCAATGGAAGCGTGAGCTCCATTTTATTAGGAAACTTAGAAGATAAAAATGCGCATAGTCTTCGGTGCAGCGCCGCGCAGCTCCGCATGCGCTTCGAGCTACTCTGCGCCGAGATTGCAGCGCAGCGACGAAGATTCAACTATCTTCTCGCCTACCTCTTCCTTTTTTTTTTTTTTAGGCGGGGAAACTCCTAACGAGTACCCTGCAGCTCCGGGGGGAGCCGCAGGGTTATGTGGGGTTCGCACCCACTAAAACCCCGCCGGTGTCCTTCTCGGCTGATAGCAGGAGGGTCGCGGGTAAGCCTGTGGAATTCTCCGCGACCCCCCCAGCATTGGCTGTATAGCCTCTCCTCGGAGGGACATGATGGTTGTCCCCCCGGAGCGTGGTAGCTTTCCCAACGCTCAACGGCGGAAACGGGACACCCGCGTTCCGCCGTCCTTCTCGGGGCCGTTATATGACTACACGAGGCCCCCGCCTCGTGCACCCAAAGACCCCGGGGTCCCCTCTTAGTCGCCTCTTACGACAGGCAGGGGATACCTCAGTCCTATTCTTCGGCCCGGTACTGCAGGGCGTGCCTACACCTCTTCCTGACCAAAGTCGCATTTCTGTTTTATATTTCCTTTAAATAATTTCATTGTGTTTTTGTGTAAATAATATTCAGTTTCCTTTCCGCCTTCTATTGTAAATATTGTGTGTGGAGATTTTTAGCTGTTTACTTTTCCCTATCGTTTAAACATAACTCTTCTGTACAAAATTCATCGTGCATATATTCATTTACCGTGGGAGAATACATCAGCATCCTCATATACCCCCCAAACCTATATGTTATTTTTCTCTTTTTTCAGATCCTTCTAGCTTTGCACTACCCTATCAGTGGTTACTGCGATTGGAGAGCTTTGCGAAACGAAAGCTACTTGCCTCACGTTAAAACGCTTAACAAAAATCGTGATTTTGGCTTCATAAGCCTTCTCTTTCCTTCTGTAATGGTAAGTTATTATATGGTTTTAACTTTAACTATGATGTGCATGTCGTAGGAAGATTTGATAATCAGTTTTTTTGCAAAAAAAACCTAGGGATTTTGCGAAAACTCGGATAATTTGATAATAGGATAACTTTATTTTCAATCATCCTGACATAAAGTAGTTTTTTTTGCAAAAAAACTAGTATAATTAAAAAATGTTAAACCTTCCTTAACTCTGATTGGCTAGATTAATGCTGGCTAGTTAACTGTCTTCTGATTGGTTAGTTAAAATACCTTTGACGCTACAGAGATCCAATCAGAATAAGAGTGCGACAGCAAGCAATATACTTTAGCCAATCAGAGTTTAGAAAGGTTTCACATTTTTCAATTATAATAGGTTTTTTGCAAAAACACTGCTTTTTGTCTGGATGATTGGAAACAAATGATCCTTATATCAAATTATCCGGGTTTTCGCAAAATCCCTAGTTTTTTGCAAAAACCTAATTATCAAATCTTCCTACGACATACACATAAACCTTCCTCTTGTCAATCTTTTTTTTAAGATCCAGTTTATAGCGATGCTAGCGCTATTCTCGAAAAACAATTATATCTTGTAAACTAAGTAAGGCAAATATCAAAAATGTGGCCAGAGTATGACACTTGAAAATGTAACCTAGTATTTTTGGGGCACTGTTGTATAGCTTTTAGGTTAAAGACCAAAACAAAGCAAGCTACAAAGTGTTGCTAAAAGTGGACACTTTTTGCAACAATCTTTGGATGTTTTTGTTCTTTTTACTTAGGACTACTTAACTGTACTCATAAAATACTTAGCAAAATTATCTAGTGTCATACTGTGCCACATTTTTGATATTTGCCTTAGTTTAGAAGATATATTCTTTTTCAAAAATGGCGCTAGCATCGCTGTATACTGGCTCCCAAAAGTAAACTGCGTCAATCCGTATTTAAGCATAAAATATAGCGACAGTCAGAAAGAACTTTTTTTAACTATGTATTGATAGGTTCCTGGAAGTAATCGCTCTTAGAAAAAGTTCGCCCATTGAACTTTTCTTGTTCGAAATTTTACTGTATAGTTTGTATTAGTATTTTTTTGTTTTTATTATTGTAATCGATTTATGTTTTGTATAAGGATAAATTTCGCACCAACAAAATACCACACCAAACAGGTTTGGAGATCGATATCTAATGATTATCGCTGATACGGCGAACTTCGCAGCTGTTTATAATTATACAGAGTCAATATAAATTATAGCATATGTGTTATTCTGATGTTTCAAGTATCGTGATGTAAAGTTTCATCAAATTTAAATCAGTTGTTTTTGCGTGGCCGTCGTCAGCCATACACATACATCATCTTTTTAAGGTTCGGGGTACTCGCCCCGGACCTATTCCGTCCGTCTGTTTACCAAAGACACTTTTCTCCAAAACAGCTCAATAAATCGAAAAGAAATGTTTGCACGAAATGCTACTTGTAGCCCAAAGAATACTAACAAACATTAAAAACTTCAAAAAAAAATTACATCATCATCAATACATAGTATAAAACAAAGTCGCTTCCCGCGTCTGTCCCTATGTATGCTTATATCTTTAAAACTTTGAAACGGATTTTTATGCGTTTTTTTTAAATAGATAGAGTGATTCAAGAGGAAGGTTTATAAGTATAATACATGCACAAAATAGTAAAAGGTTAGGCGGTACGAAGTTCGCCGGGTCGACTAGTTTAGAGATAAATTCGAAAATGTACTCAAATTCAAATTCAAATAATTCTTTATTCAATATAGGATACAAGATATCACTTATTGAAAGTCAATTAGACTACATCTACTCTAATTGCTATTGATACCTTATTTGGTAAAGTATCCTATACTGCGAGAGGCGAGGTAGTTCAGGGTGCCCACCAATTGGCTCAGGTAAACAAATGTTTGGCTTGCCTTACGACAATAGTCGCCTGGAGAGGCCCCCAAACGAGCCCTCCTCTGTCAAATGATTCTACTCCCTTTCGCAATGATTTTACAGCGTAGAGAAGAAAGGGGTAACAAACTCTACTTTACAATTTATCTTTTTTTTTCTTTTCTTTTTCTTTTTTTACTAAAAATCTTTCTTTATTTTTCAGTTGGCAGACACATTATTCTGGCGTATCTGGCTGTACGACCGGGAGTTATTCTGCCCAGCCACGATAGACGACGTTCTTCCACGTTGGGTCCTTCAGCATAACATGCACACATTTTCACTTGTCGTTAATATCCTGGAACTAGTTCTTGTGCCGAGGGAAAGACCACAGAACTTCACGCTGCACCGAAAAGTTGCATTTACTTTCATATGCTTCTATTTGCTTGTGTGAGTATTATTTTTTGCTAGTCGACCCGGCAAACTTCGTACCGCCTTATTATCTAAGTTTTTGACACTATCACTGGGTGACATAGAAGCCTATGTCACCCAGTGATAGTGTAGCTTCCCAACAGTGAAATATTTTTTTTAATCGGTTCAGTATTTCAGGAGCCTATTCGATGCAAACAAACAAATATACAAATGAAAAACAATCAAATCTTTCCTCTTTATTATTGGTATAGATTAAGATAATTATAGATAAATATAGATAGTGATTAAAACCTATGTGCTATTCTTAATTTTTTAGAATATACTATCTATACAAATATTATAAAGAGGAAAGATTTGTTTGTTTGTTTGTTTGTATGTTTGTTTGTTTGTAACGAATAGGCTCCGGAAATACTAAATCGATTTGAAAAATTCTTTCACTGGTAGGAAGCTACATTAACCCCGAGTGTCATAGGCTATATTAGATTTTCAAAAAATTTAGGGATAAGACCTAGACTCAAATAATGTAACCCTAGGTGCAATATTTTTTCCGTTGTTTACATATTTTGACAGGTGGTTTGTGGTTGTTGTTTGTTTTTAATTCGGCCATTCTGGGCAGTCAAAAGCATTTAGTCTATAAAGCCAAGTCTTTTGTAGTATCTTATATTCTATGGCGTAACGAAGTAAGCCGGGAAAGCTCGTATCTTATATGTTTCTAACTATAAACTGTTTCTTTTCAGATGTTTCCTGAACTACATAAGTGGCGTCTACGTTTACACTTTAATAAGAGTTCTAAGTAATTTTCAACTTCTTTTAGTATCTATTGGTATTGTTATAGAAAACATGTTTTGGTGCGAAGCGCAATGGCATATCACGGAATGGGTTTGGCGAAGATTGGATAATAAAGTATTATAACTAATTAGGACTGTCTATTTTATTTGTAAAATAATAATTTATTTTTTACAAAAAGAGACCGCCTTCAACAAACTAACACAAACATATTCTGAGAACTTCCTCTTTTTTGAAGTCAGTTAAAATAATTACTAAAACCTTCTCCTGAATGTAACAAATACATTACTGAAATCCGCATCAAAATCGGATCAGCCAAACGCGAGATAATCGCGGACAAACATACATACATACATACAGGTCAAACTGATAACCTCCTTTTTTGAAGTTGGTTAAAAACTTTATAAGCCGCGATGCCGCCGCGTATCACTTCACGCAATTTTCTTAATTTCCTTGTTTGGCGCCTACTCAAATTAACTATGTATTAAGAGCCAGTTTACAGCGATGCTAGCGCCATTCGCGAAAAAAATTAATATCTTCTAAACTAAGGCAAATATCAAAAATGTGGCACTGTATGACACTAGATAATGTAGCCTAGTATTTTTGAGCACAGCAAAGTAGTCCTAAGTAAAAAAAAAACAAAAAAAAAACATAGATTGTTGACATAAGTGGCCACTTTTAACAACACTTTGTAGCTTTCTTTGATCTTCAACCTAAAATCTGTACAGAAGTGCCCTAAAAATACTAGGCTACATTATCTAGTGTCATACAGTGCCACATTTTTTTATATTTGCCTTAGTTTAGAAGATTTTTTTTTTTGCAAATGGCGCTTGCATCGCTGTAAACTGGCTCTTAACATTAATTTTGCAATTCTTATCACCAACTTTTATATTGAGGTAATATTAAAGCTTTATAATCATTTTGTACTAGCTGTCCCGGCAAACTTCGTACCGCGCCCTACAATTTTATATGAAAAAACTAGAGGCTGCCCCGCGGTTTTTCCCGCGCAGATTTCTCATAAACACAAGAATCTCGTTTTTTTCCGTTCCCGTGGGAATTTCCGGAAATCCCTTCTTAGTGCTCACCTTCACTCCCCAAGGAACCCACTTGCCAATTTTCAGCTTTCTACGCCCAGTAGTTTAGGCTCTGCGTTGTCTGTCAGTCAGTCAGTAACGGAAGAGTTTTATATATATTGACTAGAGGCTGCCCCGCGGTTTTTCCCGCGCAGATTTCTAATAAACACATAATTCCCGTTTTGTCCCGTTCCCGTGGGAATTTCGGGAAATCCCTTCTTAGTGCTCACCTACACTCCCTAAGGAACCTACATGCAAAATTTCAGCCCGCTACGCCCAGTAGTTTCGGCTCTGCGTTGTCTGTCAGTCAGTCAGTCAGTCAGTCAGTCAGTCAGTCAGTCAATAACGGAAGAGTTTTATATATATTGATTAAATGGTTGTTTTTGCTAACTTCCCATTAATTTTTCCAAATTTTCTAACCTTTTAAACCTTCCCTGGACTACTACGAACATTTCGAGACTAAAATCAGCTAAATCAGCCCGGCTGTTCTCGAGTTTTAGCGAGACTAACGAACCACGGTTCATTTTTATATATTTTCCGTCTTATTCATAAAGATACAGTTTATTTTGAGTAGACTGGAGGTCTACTTCTCTGGTTTGTTGTATGGTAAATACTTGACATACCGCAAATAACTAAAATGCTATTTAACTTCAATATCAATATCAATCAATACATAGTATAAAACAAAGTCTCTTTCCGCGTCTGTCCCTATGTATGCCTTAATCTTTAAAACTACGCATCGGATTTTAATGCAGTTTTTTTTAATAGATAGAGTGATTCAAAAGGAAGGTTTATAAGTATAATACATGCACAAAATAGTAATAGGTTAGGCGGTACGAAGTTCGCCGGGTTGACTAGTTTTATGAATAAGAGGGATAGTAGATAGTAGAAGTAGATAGTGGATTTATCAGTTTTTTTAAGGTTTAATTTTTAGTCAAAAACATTTTTAGGTCACCTCTTAGTTGAGCCTACCAAAGTAACTGAACAAACTCCATGTAACAACATTATACCCACATAACCCAACCAAATATATCTCTGTTTGACGTACAATAAAAACTTTACCAATAACACAGAGCTAGAACTTTATTGTCAGCGCAAACGAGAGCTACAAAGTTAAGTCCACATAAACTAGTGGCTGTGTTGTAGATACATTGTGGCTTTACATGGCTTGAAATCATTTTTTTTTTTTTAAATATTTAAATTACTTTTCAGACCTAGGCAAGTTTCAGGAGGATTGGTTAGGGGTGGCACTGGATAGAGTGGGAGGAAAAGGGGGGAGGTCTTTGCCCAGCAGTGGGACATAATAAAGGCAACATAAAAATCAAAATAAAAAAAAAATCAAAAAATCTTTATTCAATATAGGATACAAGATATCACTTATTGAAAGTCAATTAGACTACATCTAATCTAATCGCTATTGATACCTTATTTGGTAAAGTATCCTATACTGTGAGAGGCGAGGTAGTTCAGGGTGCCCACCAATTGGCTCAGGCAAACAAATGTTTGGCTTGCCTTACGACAATAGTCGCCTGGAGAGGCCCCCAAACGAGCCCTCCTCTGTCAAGTGATTCTACTCCCTTTCGCAATGATTTTACAGCGTAGAGAAGAAAGGGGTAACAAACTATACTTTACAATTTATCTCTCTCTTTTTTTTTTTTCTTTTGTGATATTGCAATTACAATACAATAAGGTGACAATACAATGAACATTATACAGATTAATAAAAATGAAAGTACCTACATGAAATAATGAAAATATCTTAAGTGCAGAGCTAGACTACTTCCATGCGTCTTTGTCGTTTACATAATCATCAATATTGTAATAAGCTTTCTTAATCAGAACTTTTTTGATACGAGTTTTAAACTCATTATCATTCAGGATCAAAATCTCTTCTGGGATCTTGTTATAGAATCTTACTTCGTTTCCTATAAAGCAATTGTTTGTCCGTTTTAGTCTGTTCTGTGGAATACTGAGTTTGTTTTTGCTAAGCGTTCTAAGGTCCTTAATTTTATCACATTTTTTATCAAACACAAAAACAATCTTTTCAAAACCTCTCTCCAACTGCGTACCCATGCATAGTTGTGGCTGAAATAATTTGAGCATCCTACTTGAATAGGGTATATTTTATTTTCAAATTGCCACTGAATTTCGTCAGTTCGTAGAAATGCTCAAAAATTTGGAATTATGAAAAACAACATTGTCTATCTGTCTGCGTATAAACAATGATCTCTGAAACTACTGGATGGACTGTTATGTAACTTTCACTCATTTCTACTTTTTTCTAGCCTAGAGCAACATTTAGGCTTCATTTTGACACATTTTGACTGCTCCGTGGCTCAGTTGGCAGTGATGTGGACTGAGTAGGCGTGTGCACCTGGGTTGGATTCCCGGGCGGGGCGAATATTGATATGATGAATATCGATGTTTGCTTTCGGTCTGGGTATAATTTTCGTCTCTGTGTGTGTTTCGGGTACCCTAGATACAGGTTCTTCCTAGTTGCCTGGTTGCAGGGGCCCTGAGTGTGATGTGTTATATTTTTCATTATTATTAATTGATCAACATCAACATCGGTTTGTAAAGAAACTAGCCGCGGCTTCGCCAGTCGCCACTTTTCCTTGCAACATCAAATTCCTAATTTCCCTCGGGAATTATGGGATAAAAAGTAGCCTGTTGTCCTTTCTCAGGCTCTAAACTATCCAATACCAAATTTCATTCAAATTGGTTCAGTAGTAGAGTTACTTTCGTATTTATAATATTATAGTATGGTTAAGTTATTTAGATCCACAATGTTTCCGTCGTGTGCAAAAACAAAAGGACGGCACAAGGTTGATGAAGGGTCTAGCAAACATTGTTCCTAACGGGATGTTTACCTAAGCGTACAATTGTCAGTGTTAATATACATGTCGTAGGGAGATTAAATAATTAGGTTTTTTGCAAAACAACTAGGGATTTTGCGAAAAACCCGGATAATTTGATATACCGGGTGTTTCTGACAAGGCGGTAATAAATCAATGGAGGGCTTCTGCTAACCATAACTAACAACTTTCCCAAAGCAACATAGGTCAAAATCTCAAAAAAAGAAACAGCTGTTCCATACATTGGTTTGATCAACTGGCGGGGTCAATGTACGGGACATCTGATTTTTGTTTTGAGATTTCGACCCATGTTGCTTTGGGAAAGTTGTTAGGTATAGTGAGCTGATTACTTCATTTGATTTATTACCGCCTTGACAGAAACACCCGGTATATGGTTTTTTTTTTCAAACAAAAAGTTGTTGTTATTTGCAATCAAAAAAAAAACTACTATATAATTGAAAATTAGATTGGTTCTCTGTCGCGTCAAAGGTATTTTAACGATCGAATCAAAATAAGAGTTGACAAGCAAGCAATAATCTAGCCGATCAGAGTTAAGGAAGGTTTCAAAGTTTTCAATATACTAGTTTCTTTGCAAAATACATATTATCAAATCTTCCTACGACATACACAACACGAGGCTTCCAACAACTATTCTAATATTATATAATCTATAATTATTTGATTTGATTTGATTTGATATATAAATGTAAATAATCATCATCTTAGACGTCCACTGCTGGGCATAGGCCTCCCCCACACAAACGCCAAACCGAACGATCTTGAGTGACCCATCCTGTTTACTCCCGCAAACAGGATGACCTTCACTAGGTCATCTGACCACCTTGAAGGAGCAAAAATATCCCAAAAAATAAAACTGAAAAGAAGAAAATAAAAACTTTTGATCAAAAAATTAAACCGCCGAAAAATTTAACACATTCCGGGACACAGATCAGTCTTGAGATATTGTGATATGACACCTCGAAATCTCATACAAAATTTTCATACGTCCATGGCCGTTACGTCATATCACATAAGATTTTCAATAGTAAGCAAAAAATACACCAAACCAACTAGGTTGAGCGTGTTGTGACACCCAGTTCAAATTTTTGTATGGCGCTTTAACGGCCACAGGCGGTCTGCCATATCATGTAGCTATCATAGCGTATATTATGAAAATATTAAGCCTTGTAGTGTTTGTTATGACACCTATCAACACAGAAATGTGTGCGATACGACACCTGATCACGTGCTCCATACTAACTGTATGAAACTAAAACGGCTGTCGACGGTCTGTCCGCTAGGAGCACCTAAAGTCGACCGCCCACAGCCGTACTGTCAATTTACACGCACACAAGATTACGTCGACAGGCGGAGTGTCCCGGAAAGTGTTAAAAGCGCAAAATACTAAGGATTTTTTTTATTTAAGACTTAAATTACTGACTTTTTAAGTAATTTAGGTAGGCATACCAAGTAATTTTAAATGGGTGCCACAGAATCAATGAATAAAGATGCCTTAAATTCAAAGAACCAAAAAGAACATTCGCGCATCACGCTTCAAGTAGATTTAATGAATTTGCTTGTGTGGTGTGGCGCTTGGTATACCTAAATTACTTCAAGTAGTCAGCAATTTAAGAGCCAGTTTACCGCGATGCTAGCGCCATTCGCGAAAAAAATTTATATCTTCTAAACTAAGGCAAATATCAAAAATGTGGCACTGTATGACACTAGATAATCTTGATTAGTATTTTTTGAGCACAGTAAAGTAGTCCTAACTTAAAAAAACAAAATTATAAAAAGATTGTTGCTAAAAGTGGCCACTTTTAGCAACACTCTAAAGCTTTCTTTGGTCTTAAACCTAAAATCTATATAATCGTGCCCTAAAAATACTAGCCTACATTATCTAGTGTCATACTGTGCCCGATTTTCGATATGTGCCTTAGTTTAGAAGATATTAATTTTTTTCGCGAATGGCGCTAGCATCGCTGTAAACTGGCTCTTAAGTCTCAATAGAAAATGATTCCTTATTATTTTACCCTTTTCAGTTTTTATCGGCGGTTTAATTTTTTGATAAAAAGTTTTTATTTTACAATTACATTCTTAGACTAGAGGCTGCCCCGCGGTTTTTCCCGCGCAGATTTCTCATAAACACAAAAATCCTGTTTTTTCCCGTTCCAATGGGAATTTCGGGAAAGCCTTTCTTAGTGCTCACCTACACTTCCTAAGGAACCTACATGCAAAATTTCAGCCCGCTACGCCCAGTAGTTTCAGCTCTGCGTTGTCAGTCAGTCAGTCAGTCAGTAACGTAAGAGTTTTATATATATTGATTATCCCTGATGAATAAGGCTATGCTATAGATAATTGTTTACGGGTGGTGATGGGTGGTAGTGTGGTAGTATTCTATGCTGCCACCACATGGCCAATACCAAAAAAAACTGAAAGATACTGAAGATAGAGTTACGTTTATACATTTAAGGGGCAAAACGGTGCGAAACTTGCGCCTTTTCGTAAAAACAATTAATATCTTCTAAACCGTGGCCGAAATCAAAAATATGCGTCTTTGACTCCCTAGATAATCTTGCTTAGAGTTTTTAAGGCCATTTTGTCTAGCTTTCAGGTTCAAAATTAAAAAAAAAAACCGTCTGGTTGCTTAAAGCGACCACTTTAACGGTTTCATAACGGTTTATTTATCGAGGTGGCTATAGTTTCGCACCTAAAGTAAGTAGGTATTAAGCGTTATACTTCTTTGTCTATGGTAATAATGGAGATAAGGATAAATCAATGCCAAACTCAGACAAAATAATATGATTCACTGCGATTTATAAGTCGATAAATAATATTTTTCCTATTCACGATAACATCTTGATCTAAAAATAACGCTGATTCCGCTGTTTTTTTTTGGGAAACTTACTGATTCCAACTTATTGTGGCAAGGAGAGGTGAAGATACTAGACTTTTAACCGACCCTAAAAAATGAGGTTATTAGTTTGACCTGTATGTATGATTGTATGTTTGTCCGCGATTATCTCGCGTTCGGCTGAAGCGATTTTGATGCGGTTTTCACAAAAGTATTTGTTACATTCAGGAGAAGGTTTCAGTACCAATTTTAACCGACTTGACAAAAGAGGAAGTTCTCAGTTTATGTATGCGCAAATTTTTTGCAGGCGGATCTTTTTTTGTAAAAAAAAAGAAATTATTTTGGATTGAAAACATGTTACGATCAATATGCCTTGGATTTTTAGAGAATTTAAATTCTTTATTTCCCGATAAATTCTACCAAAGCTGACTGTCTAAGGTGGTACAGTGGCGGACTAGGAGGCCGTAACAGATTTGTCTATGGTTACGACAGCCCTAGTCTGTATTACCAAAGAACAAGAGCTATTTTGCAATACAGAAAAACCGAAAGTGTTACGCCGACCGTGTCCGCCACTGTACCTCTCGGTATGGCGCGAAATTAAAAAAATTTCGCGTTTTTTAAGTATTCTGGCGAAAGTATTCATTCTTAATAAAGTTTTAATGTAAAAAACCATCTCCCACATTGTTATACAACGTTTTTGGAAGACAGACCTACTGGTTTTGTGTCTTAGAACATTAAGGCCAAAAATCAAGTTATGTCATAAGACACAAAATCAGTAGGTCTGTCTTCCAAAAACGTTGTATAACAATGTGGGGATGGTTTTTTACATACGCGAATTCATTAAAACTTTATTTAAAATGAATACTTTCGCCAGAATAATTAAAAAACGCGAAAAAATTTGAATTTCGCGCCATCCCGAGAGTTACCGCCTCAAAATCGACTTACCTTGTCGCAATATGTATGTCTTGTCTTCTATTAATGTTATGAGAGTTTTTTTGGATTTAAGTTAACGGGTTCAGTAGGATATAGATTTTTAAGGGGTAGTCCTACTAAGACCGGTTCGTACGATGCTACGATAAGTTTTAGTCTTACGATATCATTAAAAAATTCAAAGATAGACATAGACAAAAAAACTATTCACACGAACAATACAGGTTTAAGTATTAAGATAGGTAAAAGAAAGATACAGTATTGTACAGCGGTTTCCGAGCTATAATAAGGACACTCTTCAAAGTTCTCTACAGACAAAAAAGTGCAAAAAAAAACCTTAACCTTAAAATAACCTAATTTTTTTAAGTCGGTTAAATAAATTCCTCTACGGAACCCTAAAAGGCAGGTGGGACAGACAACAATGCCTCCCGTTCTATCGGATTCAAATAGCATTAGTTGAAATTGGTTTTCGCAGTAGAATTACATTAGACCTCCAAATCGGGGGTGGATTCTCATGATGGGAGACATTTCTTTTGTTAGAGATTGATGAAGATAGGGTACTGATTTGTAGGTAGATCTAGCGATTTTGATGGAACTCAAATAACACTGTTGATGGCTGTTCTTTTAGCGGATGTTATAAAGAATTAAACCTCATCGCGTCGTGCGCACATAAACTGTGCATAATTTAAATGCGTTTGAGGGTAGTCAATCGTTCCACGGGATTGCGCATAACATAAGACTGCTCCGTGGCTCAGTTGGTAGTGATGTGGACTGAGTAAGCGTGTGCACCTAGGTTCGATTCCCGGGCGGGCGAATATTTATCAAAATCCGTTGCAAAATTTTAAAGATTTAAGCATACATAGGGACAGACGCGGGGAGCGACTTTTATTCTTATTGATATTGAAATTCATAAAAATCTCGGAGCCTCATACACATTTAAATATACCCAAACCTAAGAAAAACCCAATATTTAACATAACAATGTTTGGTCTGGCATTCAATTTCAGATTCAACATCACTGCAATGCCAACTTGCAAAGCCACGGACATGAAGTGAATTCTCATAGTTCCTAGCGATTTTAAAGGAGCTAGAACAAGATACTTTTTAAAAACTTCGGACAACACTTTTTTTTATATACGTCCCGTCTCAATTGATTGTTATAGGCGAAGAATAATTAAACTGATTTCGTTAAATTGTGAAAGGTATAAATTCAGTTCTTAGTTATTTATTTATTTGGGTATAAGTACAATTCAGTATACCTATTTGATTATTAATCTACGTGTTCTTCGTTTCGAAGTAGGGGATTAAGAGCCAGTTTACATAGATGCTAGCGCCATTCGCGAAAAAATCTAATATGTTCTAAACTAAGGCAAATATATCAAAAATATGGCACAGTATGACACAGATAATGTAGCCTAGTATTTTTAGGGCACCTTTTTATAGCTTTTAGGTTTGGTATTCAACTACAAAGTGTTGGTAAAAGTGGCCACTTTTGGCAACAATCTGTGGATTATTTTGTTCTTTTTATTTAAGACGAGCTTTCCCGGCTTACTTCGTTACGCCATAGAATATTAGATACTACAAAAGGCTTGGCTCTATAGACTATGTTCTTTTGCCTGCCCAGAATGGGCTTGATAAAAAACAAACAACAACAACAAACCACCTGTCAAAATATGTAAACAACGGAAAAAATATTGCACCTTGGGTTACATTATTTGAGTTTAGGTAAGGATCCCTAATTTTTTTGGAAATATAGCCTATGACACTCAGGGTTGATGTAGCTTCCTACCAGTGAAAGAATTTTTAAAATCGGTTCAGTATTTCCGGAGCCTATTCGTTACAAACAAACAAACAAACAAACAAATCTTTCCTCTTTATAATATTGGTATCGATTAAATACGTTTCGCGCACGGGTGCTATAAGACGTTTAAAATCAGTTGCATGGTTTTAAAGATATAAGTATACTTTACTCCTCTGTAGCTCAGTTTGCAGTGTTGTGGACTGAGTAAGCGTGTGCACCCGGGTTCGATTCCCGGCGGGGCGAATATTGATATGATGTATATCGAATGTTTGTAACGAATGTCTCTGTAAGTATATGTTTTGGGCACCCTAGATACAGGTTCTTCCTAGTTAGAGGCTCCGAGTGTGATGCGTTATTATAATTATTATACTATACATAGATACATAGGGACAGACGCGGGAGGCGACTATGTTTTATACTATAACTAGTCGACCCGGCGAACTTTGTACCGCCTTACCTATTTCTATGTTGTACAATATATTATACAAATAAACCTTCCTTTTAGATCACTTTAGATGGCGCTAGCATCGCTTTCAACTGGCTCTTAAGGCAAATTGATTGCTAACGGTATCGTTCGTCGATTTTTAGAAAAAAAAGAGCTGTGACTAAAGTGTTCTTGCACTTAGATTATCTCTTTTATAGGTAAAAGGCAAACTAAGCTCGTCTCTGCACGTCTAGAAAACTAGGCCCTTAGCATAAGATTTATGACATTAAAATCATATAATTTCTTTTTTACAAAAAGAGACCCGCCTTCAACGATCTGACACAGAACATAATCTGGGAACTTTGTCTTCTTCGAAGTCGGTTAAAATAGGTACTAAAACCTTCTCCTGAATGTAACAAATACATTACTGAAAACCGCATCAAAATCGGTTCAGCCAAACGCGAGATAATCGCGGACAAACATACATACATACAAACATACAGGTCAAACTGATAACCTCCTTTTTTTTCGGTTAAAATTCAGTGACGCGATGATAGGCTCCGAAAAAAAAACTGGATGTTAAAAATCTCTTTCACCATTACATCTCTGATGAACTATAGAATGTTCTCGAAAAATTTCCAAATAGGCTTCATCTGTACTAATAATTAAGAAAGTAAACTTAGTCTGTCTGTTTCGCTTTCATGCCAAAACTACTGAACCAATTTAAAAGAACTTTTGTACGGTGTATAAAAGACGACTTGAGCCAGGATAATAAGTAATGACTGCTCCGTGGCTCAGTTGGCTTGGCAGTGATGTGGACTGAGTAAGCGTGTGCACCCGGGTTCGATTCCCGGGCGGGGCGAATGTTGATATGATTAATATCAATGTTTGTTTCCGGTCTGGGTGTGATGTTCGTCTCTGTGTGTGTTTCGGGCACCCTAGATACAGGTTCTTCCTAGTTAGGGGCTCTGAGTGTGATGTGTTATTATTATTATTATTATAATCGGGAATAATGACCGAGTATTATACTCTCGACCGAGTAGCCTGTGAATGTCAACTTTAATTCACTGTGTCAGCTAGTATCAATCAATCAATATCAATATAACAGCACAGCACATCAGCACATCACACTCAAAGCCTCTAACTAGGAAGAACCTGTATCTAGGGTACCCGAAACACACACAGAGACGAACATTACACCCAGACCGGAAACAAACATCTATATTTATTACATCAATATTCGCCCCGCCCGGGAATCGAACCCAGGTGCACACGGTTACTCAGTCCATATCACTGCCAACTGAGCTATGGAGCAGTCAAAATCAATATCATCAATACATAGTATAAAACAAAGTCGCTTCCCGCGTCTGTCCCTATGTATGCTTTATCTTTAAAACTATGCAACGGATTTTGATGCGGTATGTTTAAATAGATAGAGTGATTCAAGAGGAAGGTTTAAAAGTATAATACATGAGCACGACATAGTAATAGGTTAGGCGGTACGAAGTTAGCCAGGTCGACTAGTTTTCTTATAAGAAAACTTTATTAGCTCGCTCTTTTAATTAATATATTGATTCTTGTGCTAGTAACGCAAGCTAGCTTCGATGGGTAATTGGAAATTCCGTCCACAAGAGGCCTGTGACGTAAGATATTTCAATAAAAGCGGGAAACTATCCTCCTATCATCCTCGTCCGGGCGATTATTTTGAAACTCATCCGGTTTTGATAAGGGTTTACTTACTTGCAGATTTAAATTTGAGGATCACAATAATTATACTTAGAAATTTCATTTACTCAATAAAATTTTGAATATGTATATTATATTGTGAAATATCTAATCTAATCTAAAGAATTCAATAATCAATTAGATTTAAAAATAAGATTTCCAAATGTGTCAAGCAAGCCACGCTCATTTTAGGGTCACATCATAGCCCCAGCCCCAATTATTGGTGAGTAGAAAATTTCATAACGTCAAATTGAAAACCTCTCTTTCCCAAAATTCCCTAAGTTTGCAATTTCGTAAGAAAAAACCAGGGAACGCAATATAAAATTTGTAATAGGTAAACTTATTCTTAGTATTAATTCAATTCCAATTAAATAGAACAAAGAAATAATATATTTCACATTTTTTATTACAAGCTTTTACCAAAACCGACACGGGACTCAGGGCACGCCGAATAAAGCCAATTTTAGCCATTTAATTTAAACCATATTAGAGTTTACACTGAAATGCGGAAACGAACATATCGCCTTAGAAACTGACCCGTAACATTTTCTTTATTTGAAAAGCAAAAAAACTCATGTCACTCAACTCATCATAAAATAATTACAATTAATTTTAGGTTTTTAAAAAATAATACACATTTGTGAATCTATTGCGACCGCCATACTATTAACGTAATATAATAACACATCACACTCAGAGCTCCTTACTAGGAAGAAACTGTATCTAGGGTACCCGAAACACACACAGAGACGAACATTACAACCAGACTGGAAACAAAGTTCATCATATCAATTTTCGCCCCACCTGAGCAAAGGGCCAAAACAATACAACAACGCATTCAGGATTATGTTGGGGCTGCCGCGATTCTGTAGCGCATCTGGATTGTTTTCAGAAGCTCGTGTGGATAGTTTTTTGACCGTAATCCGAAAGAGGACAGCATCCCTGATGAGCAGAATTCGTGGCGGCCACAACTCCTCCCTCGCGTTGTTGTGTGACAGACCAGACAGCCCTTTTCTCCGTCACTCGATATGTTTCCATCTATTTTTTTTTTTTTTTATTTCTCAAATCAAAACTTATAAACTAGGGCTACAATACAACAATAGCTGCTGACGAAAACTAAGTTGTTTATCTGCAGCAGCGAGCAGTCTTTCGTTAGTTAAAAGTATATTTATAGTTAATGTTATACATAATATTTATGACAAGTTATTTTATATATTGACGAATAGGATGCTATACACAGTTAATAGTTAGTTTCATCTGTCTGTCACCTGGCATGGTCGTTATAGCCCTTTATATTGTAAAAAATAAACTAATTATTTATTGTAGAACTAACATTACCTATTAAGTTTTCAATTAAGTACTTACTTACTAACAAATAGTGAATGTTTTTTTCCGAAAATAAAGAATTAATTAAATTAAAACAAATCGTCGCCTTTCTCGACGGTCTTGAGCGTTTAGGTTCGTTTGCGAACATTTGTATAAAAACCTCTTTAAAACAGGAAAAGGATATTTTATTTCCTGTTAAAAAAGACAATAGCGCCCCCAGCGGCTAAAGCGGTGAACCAAATTGTCCGTTTTAAAATGGAGGTGGATTTATCGGGACAACTTCTTTCGTATATAATCCTTTATTTAAGTAACAAAAGATGGAATTTTTGAACTGATATCTAATCAGATTAAACAGGATGTTTCACTTTGGAAGAGGCCTATACCCAGCCAGTATACAGTCTTTAACGGGGCACCAGTTGCGTAGTGACACGATACTAGAGCCACTTTTAATAATTATAAGTAATTAATATCTTCTAAAGCATGACCGAAATCAAAAATATGCGTCAATAATTCCCTGGGTAATCTAGCTTAGAATTTTTAAGGCTCTGTTGTGTAGCTTTCAGGATAATGTTTTTAGAAATATACGTTTTTGAAACTAAAAGTGGCAACTTTAGGCAACAACACACAGTATATTCTTTATATTTTGAACCTGATTTACTATCTTGTACATGTATCAATATATATAAAACTCTTCCGTTACTGACTGACTGACAGACAACGCAGAGCCGAAACTACTGAACGTAGCGGGCTGAAATTTTGCATGTAGGTTCCTTAGGGAGTGCAGGTGAGCACTAAGAAAGGATTTCTCGAAATTCCCACGGGAACGGAAAAAACGGGATTTTTGTGTTTAAGAGAAATCTGGGCAGCCTCTAGTTATACTTATAAACCTTCCTCTTAAATCACTCTATCTAATAAAAATAACCGCATCAAAATCCGTTTCGTAGTTTCAAAGATTTAAGCATACATAGGGACAGACGCGGGAAGTGACATTATTTTATACCATGTATTGATATTGATACATGCACAAAATACGAATAGGTTAGGCGGTACGAAGTTCGCCGGGTCGACTAGTACTTACATAAACTTAGGTTCCTATAAAATAGCACATGGTTTAAATCGTAAATTTCGTATTCTAAGCTACCAAAAGAAACGAACCCCATTGCTCCTCAACACTAGTTTATATTGGTATCCTCTCGTTAATTGCCGCGCCTCGCCCTATGTGCGTTGGGCCTAAAGTTTTACCTCCAAAGTACAAAGAAAGCGAGGCAAAAGAACAGCTTACAATGAAAAATCCATTCTTACTTCCGTTTAAACTTCGGTGTGGACTTTTTAGCCGTCCGGAGCTCGTTTTCGGTGGAGGTTTTGTTAAAAAAAAAAAAAAAATTGGAACGACACCGGGGTATTCGAAAATTGAATTTTAATTCGAATTTGCATTTCCGTGTCCGGAATTTGATAGAGTGGGCAACTTTATAGTGGTTTTCGTTAATTTTTCATGTTTTTTAATTGCATTTTTAACTACAGGGTTTATTTTTGTTGGAGAAGCACCTATTTTTAACCGACTTCAAAAAAGGAGGTTATCAGTTTGACCTGTATGTATGTATGTTTGTCCGCGATTATCTCGCGTTTGGCTGAACCGATTTTGATGCGGTTTTCAGAAATGTATTTTTTACATTTAGGAGAAGGTTTTAGTACCTATTTAACCGACTTCGAAAAAGAGGAAGTTCTCAGATTATGTATTTATGTATCAGGTTGTTGACGGGCGGTTGTTGTTGAGGCGGGTCTCTTTTTGTAAAAAAGAAATTATTATAAAATGATCAAACAAACAACCAAAAAACGCATCACACTTAGAGCCCGTTACTAGGAAGAACCTGTATCTAGGGTGCCCGAAACATATACAGAGACGAACATTACACCCGGACGCGGAAACAAACATCGATATTCATCATAACAATGTTCGCCCCGCCGGGAATCGAACCCGGTGCACCCGCGTCTCAGTCCACACGGCGAACTTCGTACCGCCTAACCTATTATGTTGACTGCTCCGTGGCTCAGTTGGCAGTGATGTGGACTAAGTAAACCTGTGCACCCGGGTTCGATTCCCGGGCGGGGCGAATATTGATATGATGAATATCGATGTTTGTTTCCGGTCTGGGTGTAATGTTCGTCTCTGTTTATGTTTCGGGCACCCTAGATACAGGTTCTTACTACTTAGGGGCTCTGAGTGTGATCTGTTATTATGTTGTTTTCCTGGTACCTAATTATTCCAAATTTATTTTCCCGCCGTAAAAATCATCCTTGGACTAAAACGAACATAATTTTTTTTTTTGATAAAATTAGTCCAGGCGTTGTTATACAATAAGGATATAATGGCAACGGGTCGCAACACTGGGCGTGGACAGCTAAGGTTGTCGAGAGGTGAGACTGCGGGCAGCATAAGATGCACCCGGCGTTATGACATTTTACACTTCCAACCTGGAGCATAGGCTTCGCTCTTGCTACTCCACTCTGGCCGGCTGGTGAAGGCAAGCTCAGAGGCGGGGGGGTGTGTGTGTGTGATGACTGCATGTGAGTGTGCGTGTGTCCCCCTGGAGGTATAGGGTCCGTGGTGTCGCCACTCACCATCGACTCGCCACAAGCCGTCCCAGCGGTGACTAATTGCAATGGGAGTTCCAGACCGAAAGTACTGGAATTTCCACTGGGCGATGGGGTCGTCACATCCCTACGCCATTATTATTATTATTATTATATTATTCCGCTTTGGGTGCTGCTATAACTGCCGCTTGTCTGCGTTTCAAACCTTGTCTAGAGTGACACCCTATATTCTTCCATAAGTATCGTAAAATACGTTTTAGGAGTCCTTCATCCGCCTTATAAATCTGGCTGCCAAGCGTGGCAACACCCAGCTCTGTCCTGTCTTTAAGTTGTTTTGGGAACTTCATTTTGTCCAATATTGGACGTCTTTCGGCTGAGTGAGATGATGATGAAGCGAGGAATTGGGTTATTAGTACACTAAACTTTTTATTGTCAACTACCTCTTTATTAAGACAATTAAAAAATACTACTGAGTACTCACTTTTAGGCACAAAAGTCAAAGCAACGCAGGATACACCGCAGACATAATACGCTATCAGCAGCGTGGTCTTTCTTCCGATTCTATCCAGCACCAGAGCATTAGTGACGACAGCAACCACCTCGACGCTCACCACCAGCATGTAGTTGGTGTACTTGTCCCCGGCGAGCGAAACAGAGTTGATGGCCAGCCCATTATATCATTGTTTAGCTTAGCGTTACCAACAAATTTTACGATTTATTTTTATATCATAGTATTAAACGAAGTCGCTTCCCGCGTCTGTCCCTATGTATGCTTAAATCTTTAAATCTACGGAATGGGTTTTGATGAGTTTTTTTTAATAGATAGAGTTATTCAAGAGGAAGGTTTATAAGTATAATAAATGCACCATTAGTAATAGGTAAGGCGGTACGAAGTTCACCGGGTCGACTAGTTCCAGATAAATTAAATGCAAACATTACAAGAGTTGTATAAACACATTTTTAATTCAGTTTAAATAATGGCGTCAAATGAAGCGAGCCGCAAATAGGCTTCGCAAATCCATTTATCATCCGGAATGGTTATCAGGGCTCGGTAATAGTTGCCAATGAGTTTCACCTTTGCCATTCATTGCCAGCGCACACGACTAAGGTGGTAACTCTCGGTATGGCGCGAAATTCAGTCCTTAGACACAAAATCAGTAATTCTGTCTTCCAAAAACGTTGTGGAAGATGGTGTTTTACATACACAAATTTATTAAAACTTTATTAAAAACGAGCTGTCCCGGCTTACTTCGTTACGCCATAGAATATAACATACTACTAAAGACTTGGCTCTATAGACTATGTGCTTTTGACTGCCCAGAATGGCCGAATAAAAAACAAACAACAACAATAAACCACCTGTCAAAATATGTAAACAACGGAAAAAATATTGCACCTTGGGTTACATTACATTATTTGAGTTTAGGTAAGGATCCCTAATTTTTTTGAAAATCTAATATAGCCTATGACACTCGGGGTTAGTGTAGCTTCCTACCAGTGAAAGAATTTTTCAAATCGGTTCAGTATTTCCGGAGCCTATTCGTTACAAACAAACAAACAAATCTTTCATCTTTTTAATATTGGTATAGATGAATACTTTCGCCAGAATAATTAAAAAAATTGAATTTCGCGCCATACCGAGAGTTACCACCTTAACGTGTGGTAGACTCGTGGCGGCTTAGATAGAATACTAACGGGTGTCGTAAAAGGCGACTAAGGGAACAGCCGAAGGACGGGCAGCAGCGTCCTTCGTTGAAATACTTGAAGAGCCACACTGCGATCGCCAACCCGCTAGCCAAAAAAAAAAATCCCTCCCACAATGTTTTTATTTGTGGCGATCTGAGATTTTTTTCGTCATTCAATTCAATTCAATTATTTCAGATAAAAAAATCCATATTACACAGTATATAACAGTCAGTAGACACAAGTTTTTGTACCGGCAGTTAACCATTAACCGCAGTTAAATATATTTTTTTAAATTGTTGGGTTGGCCTAACTATTTCCAGGGAACCTTATTCTTCTTTCTGCAGATCTTAATTATTTTTCTGTACTCTATCATAGCTATGATATTATTATGTTTCTGACATGTGACATGAGCAGTTACCTGTGTGAAGGAAATTTCGACGTTGCTTTGTAAATTGGTGCTCTATGAAATGAAATTCCTTCTTCTTGAAATTCTTCCTAGTTAGGGGCTCTGAGTGTGATGTGTTATTATTTATTTATTACTAGAGGCTGCCCTGCGGTATCACCCGCGCAGATTACTTTTAAACACGAAAATCCCGTTTTCTCCCGTTCCCATGGGAATTTCAGGAAATCCTTTTTTAGTGCTCATCTACACTCCATAAGGAACCTACATGCAAAATTTCAGCCCGCTGCGCCCAGTAGTTTCGGCTCTGCGTTGTCTGTCAGTCAGTCAGTCAGTCAGTCAGTCAGTCAGTCAGTCAGTCAGTCAGTCAGTCAGTCAGTCAGTCAGTCAGTCAGTCAGTCAGTCAGTCAGTCAGTCAGTCAGTCAGTCAGTCAGTCAGTCAGTCAGTCAGTCAGTCAGTCAGTCAGTCAGTCAGTCAGTCAGTCAGTCAGTCAGTCAGTCAGTCAGTCAGTCAGTCAGTCAGTCAGTCAGTCAGTCAGTCAGTCAGTCAGTCAGTCAGTCAGTCAGTCAGTCAGTCAGTCAGTCAGTCAGTCAGTCAGTCAGTCAGTCAGTCAGTCAGTCAGTCAGTCAGTCAGTCAGTCAGTCAGTCAGTCAGTCAGTCAGTCAGTCAGTCAGTCAGTCAGTCAGTCAGTCAGTCAGTCAGTCAGTCAGTCAGTCAGTCAGTCAGTCAGTCAGTCAGTCAGTCAGTCAGTCAGTCAGTCAGTCAGTCAGTCAGTCAGTCAGTCAGTCAGTCAGTCAGTCAGTCAGTCAGTCAGTCAGTCAGTCAGTCAGTCAGTCAGTCAGTCAGTCAGTCAGTCAGTCAGTCAGTCAGTCAGTCAGTCAGTCAGTCAGTCAGTCAGTCAGTCAGTCAGTCAGTCAGTCAGTCAGTCAGTCAGTCAGTCAGTCAGTCAGTCAGTCAGTCAGTCAGTCAGTCAGTCAGTCAGTCAGTCAGTCAGTCAGTCAGTCAGTCAGTCAGTCAGTCAGTCAGTCAGTCAGTCAGTCAGTCAGTCAGTCAGTCAGTCAGTCAGTCAGTCAGTCAGTCAGTCAGTCAGTCAGTCAGTCAGTCAGTCAGTCAGTCAGTCAGTCAGTCAGTCAGTCAGTCAGTCAGTCAGTCAGTCAGTCAGTCAGTCAGTCAGTCAGTCAGTCAGTCAGTCAGTCAGTCAGTCAGTCAGTCAGTCAGTCAGTCAGTCAGTCAGTCAGTCAGTCAGTCAGTCAGTCAGTCAGTCAGTCAGTCAGTCAGTCAGTCAGTCAGTCAGTCAGTCAGTCAGTCAGTCAGTCAGTCAGTCAGTCAGTCAGTCAGTCAGTCAGTCAGTCAGTCAGTCAGTCAGTCAGTCAGTCAGTCAGTCAGTCAGTCAGTCAGTCAGTCAGTCAGTCAGTCAGTCAGTCAGTCAGTCAGTCAGTCAGTCAGTCAGTCAGTCAGTCAGTCAGTCAGTCAGTCAGTCAGTCAGTCAGTCAGTCAGTCAGTCAGTCAGTCAGTCAGTCAGTCAGTCAGTCAGTCAGTCAGTCAGTCAGTCAGTCAGTCAGTCAGTCAGTCAGTCAGTCAGTCAGTCAGTCAGTCAGTCAGTCAGTCAGTCAGTCAGTCAGTCAGTCAGTCAGTCAGTCAGTCAGTCAGTCAGTCAGTAACGGAAGAGTTTTATATATATTGATTTATTCGTTTCGCGCACGGGTGCTATAAGACGTTTAAAATCAGTTGCATGGTTTTAAAGATACAAGTATACTTTACTCCTCTGTAGCTCAGTTTGCAGTGTTGTGGACTGAGTAAGCGTGTGCACCCGGGTTCGATTCCCGGCGGGGCGAATATTGATATGATTTATATCGAATGTTTGTAACGAATGTCTCTGTAAGTATATGTTTTGGGCACCCTAGATACAGGTTCTTCCTAGTTAGAGGCTCCGAGTGTGATGCGTTATTATTATTATTATACTATACATAGATACATAGGGACAGACGCGGGAGGCGACTATGTTTTATACTATAACTAGTCGACCCGGCGAACTTCGTACCGCCTTACCCATTTCTATGTTGTACAATGTATTATCTATACCAATATTATAAAGAGGAAAGATTTGTTTGTTTGTTTGTAACGAATAGGCTCCGGAAATACTGAACCGATTTGAAAAATTCTTTCACTGGTAGGAAGCTACACTATCCCCGAGTGACAAAGGCTATATTAGATTTTCAAAATAATTAGGGATCCTTACCTAAACTCAAATAATGTAACCCAAGGTGCAATATTTTTTCCGTTGTTTACATATTTTGACAGGTGGTTTGTTGTTGTTGTTTGTTTTTTATTCGGCCATTCAGGGCGGTCAAAAGAACATAGTCTATAAAGCCAAGTCTTTTGTAGTATCTTATATTCTATGGCGTAACGAAGTAAGCCGGGAAAGCTCGTACATTATAAACCTTCCTTTTTGATCACTTTATCTATTTAAAAAACTGCATCAAAATCCGTAGCATAGTTTAAAAGATTTAAGCATATATAGAGTTCTCGAGTGGAGACCACGGATCGGCAAGCGCAGCGTAGGACGTCCACCGACCAGATGGACAGATGATCTGCGCAAGGCTGCGGGTCCACGCTGGATGCAGGCCACCTGCGATCGGTACAGATGGAGAGCCTTGAGGGAGGCCTATGTCCAGCAGTGGACGTCCTACGGCTGAAATGATGATGATGATGATGAAGCATATATAGGGACAGACGCAGAAAGCGACTTTGTTTTATACTATGTATTGAAATTGATATTGATAATATATTGATGATAATGATGCCGTGCCATACTCTCGTGTGCGACAACTATATTGGCAAAAGCATTTAAAATTAATGATTTATTGGTTCACCAATAATGCTGGCTTTGATTAAATTAATGGCTGGATTTTAAAGGCCTTTATATTTCATCGATACAAGAGCGAGAATTGCGAAAAACAATAATATCTTCTTAAGAGCCAGTTTACCACGATGCTAGCGCCTTTGCGAAAAAAATAATATCTTCTAAACTAAGGCAAATATCAACAATGTGGCACAGTATGACACTAGATAATGTAGCCAAGCATTTTTTGAGCACAGTAAAGTAGTCCTAACTTAAAAGAACAAAATTATACACAGATTGTTGCTAAAAGTGGCCACTTTTAGCAACACTTTGTAGCTTTCTTCAGTCTTTATCTTAAAAGCTATACAATAGTGCCCTAAAAATACTAGGCTACATTAACTAGTGTCATACTGTGCCTCATTGTTGATATTTGCCTTAGTTTAGAAGATATAATTTATTTTCGAGAATGGCGCTAGCATCGCTGTAAACTGGCTCTTAACAAGACAGACAGCCCATACAACGGCTGCCATTTTCAAATACTTTCTTTATTCTTGGTGTGTGTTCACCTTTTTAGGTAATATACCTTCAAAGGTTTTTTTTTCCTTTACAAGAATTTCTCGTTTAATAGCCCCTGACAAAGCCAATTCCGTCGTTCTCATATCGTTACAGTAAAAATATATTACTCGTAGGAAACTTTTATGTTACGATTATTTCCCCTTGTTAAGCTTTTTTATGTAATCCTTGACTTGAGCTGCTTTTTTTTGTAACGTGGGAAATGCCTATCGCATTTGGCGCTTTTGGGAAGGACCCGGGAACCACACATTATTTGGCGTCCGAAGTTCTTCCCACGCTCAGCTGCTATCAGCTTCGTATGACACAGTATGACATACGAAGCTGATAGCAGAGCTCGGGGAGGATATGTTGTTCCCTCCCCGGCTCGCCTTTGGAGCTGCGGCGGCACAGTGCCACAAGCTGTGCCGCCGCCCATCTACGGGCCGTTTGATGAGTGTGTCGGACCGAAAGAAATATCCAGAAAAACTCATGCTGTCGCTCCCTAACCGCAACCGTGCGACAGAGAGAGAGCTAATTTTTTTATGATTTTTGCGTTTTAGGGGGAAAACGTTTTTCAACACCTAAATTTTAGCAAATCACAAAGGTTTTGATGGCCATCGCTTCAGCATTAAATATTCTACGTTTAAACGTTTTCATTTTTTTTTAAATATGCATTGGTTACGTAAATAAAACAAACAACTTAATCTGACCAAAATGTTTATAACAAAAACAGTGTTGCCAATGGCTATTTACCAGATTCCCCAAGATCACTGGTCAAATTCCCCAAATTTGGGGAGCAAAATATCCTATTTCCCCACAAAATCCCCACACAATGAGATAGTGAACTATTTACGAAAAAACTTCAAAAATCAACCATTTATTAAGAGCCAGTTTACAGCGATGCTAGCGCCATTAAAGCGCGGAAAAAATAATATCTTCTAAACTAAGGCAAATATTAAAAATGTGGCACTGTATGACACTAGATAATGTAGCCTAGTATTTTTAGGGCACTTCTGTACAGCTTTTAGGTTGAAGACCAAAGAAAGCTACAAAGTGTTGCTAAAAGTGGCCACTTTTGGCAACCATCTATGTTTTTTTTACTTAAGACTACTTTGCTGTGTTAAAAAAATACTAGTCTACATTATCTAGTGTCATACAGTGCCACATTTTTGATATTCGCCTTAGTTTAGAAGATTTTTTTTTCGCGAATGGCGCTAGCATCGCTGTAAACTGGCTCTTGCTCTTAATGACAAACACTTCAAAAATCGGATAATCATTTAAAAAAAAAACACCCGGTAAGTATATTATAATTTATAATCCTCCATCGGTTTTCTCTTATGTTCAGGCATAATACATGTAAAAACTAATAAAGTGTAAATTTAACTTACTCGAGCAAAAACCAAAAAAAGAAAAACTTTTCTAATTTACTTAAAAAAAAGAACAAATATTTATACATAGGTATACATTACATAGCAAAGACTATCAGATCATTAGCAAAGACTATACTAAGGATATCAAACTGACTGATTTAGGGTGGGGTGATACATTTTCAGTATCGTATTTTGCTATTATTCAGTAATTTAAACGAATAAGGTAAAATATCACTTCCCTTAAGATAAGTTTGAGCCTTTTTAAAACTTAAAATAATTATAGGCCGTAATTTATATTCGATCAATGGATGTTTTGGTTGTAAGTTTTTTTGACTTTGTCAAATGCTGAATTCCCCGCATATTCCCCGCACAGTGCCTCTCCCCACAAATTCCCCAATCGCTTCGGGATTCCCCGCAGTTTGGGGAATTCCCCACACATTGGCAACGCTGAACAAAAATCCAATCCGGCTCCAAGGACCTTGTTCAACTTCTTGCTGACCAATATTTTTATGGTAAAAAACACGACACTTTTCTTATATAATATTATTATCAGAGAGAAGGTAAATCACTACGTTTTAAGAGTCGCCACTCTAGCCCTTCCCTAGTTAAGTTTAGGTGTTTCTTTAGGCGTACTTGAGGGAGCAAAGTTTATTTCAAGTGTTTATTGTCATCACTGGCATTTACCTTCTCTCTGATCACTGACACCTACGTAGTGATGTACGTAGTCGATAATAGTGCTTACAAGTATCGATATAACCGCTATTTATCGATATCGATATATCGATGAACAGCAGTGGTATTAATAAATAAAAATTACGCTTTTGTTGCCTACCCTTAAGTAAATAAAACAAACAAAGTTATTTGAATGCATTTATTTATATACATAGTAGATTAGTATGCTTACATAAAAAGAAATAGATAAAAACATATAACTTTAAGTTAACCTTGATTATACATATTGAAAATAAAAAAATATTCATAGTGTAAAATACAAGCTTATATTGAAAGCCTAGTTGAAATAATGTAAAACGACCCACCGACCAATGATTCTATATGTAATTTATCCAGCAGTCTAAGAATACGTTTACTGCATTTAGTAGCCCTTGGTTACATAAAGCGCCCTTGTTGAAGGGTTATTCAGCTTCAACATCCATCACAATTCACGTTCATTCTTCCCAAATCCGATCGAATATTGCACAAAACAGCGGTCCAGTTTGAGACGTAAAAAGTATATACCAGCACCAGATATTTAATTTACACAAGAGTAGAACTCAACCAGATGTATTTTCAATTTGTAAAATGCACATTTTGCAATTTTAACTCAAATATAAAACAGTTTTTTCAATTCCAATATTTAGAAAATTCTGAAAAGTGTCATTTCACATACTGCCGTCCTCAAACTAAAAGGCGGTTAAGTGCAAAATGTTAGTTTTGAGTTAGAGGCTAAAAACGCGGGAATGTTTTTAAAAAAATGCTGTTCCTTTTCTATACATTTCTAGTGGTACTGTTTGGTATCAAACGATAGATATTTTTTTATACTTTTTCCTCAATAAAGCTCAAATTGAAAAAAGCGGTATTTGCATACATAAAACTCTTATTTACTTTTTAGTGGTGTAACATTTTAATAATTTTCTCTGAAATTTCAACCTAAAAAGCGGCTATAGGCCTATAACTGCCTTATAGTTATGCTTTTTTCAAAAAAATACGTAAACATTTTTTTATTACCATAAGTTATCAACATTTCCATAGCTAAAAAGCAGTTTTAATTTTAAGCGCCATTTTAGTCTAGCATTAAATTAATTTACCTTGTAATCTTCAATAACAAAAAAGCGGCTATCAGATTTTTGCCGCCATTTAGACAAGTACTTGTTACTTAACGTGTGATTTATTGTTTAACGTCCATTACTCAATTAACTTTACTTAACTAAAAAGCGGAACCTTTTTTTGAAACTGCTTTCTAGTTAGGCAGTACCCCCATTGGGTTTTTATGAAACCCACGAAATGTTAGTTGATTGTATAAAAAGAAGATAACGAATTCAATTAAACAATAACCATTTATTGTATTTCCAAGTAGTGTGATTTATACTCATCTCAACTGAAAGAAGTCCACTGTTGGATAATAATGTCTCCAACACATAGATTGCTACAAGGATATTTTGAAGGGGATTTTCCGTAATCGCCACGCTTAGCAGGCGGGTTGGTGATCGCAGTATGGCTTTTTAAAGGATTCAACAAAGGTGGCTCAGCATGATCATCGACAGAACTGCCCATGCCCATCCTTTGGAAGTTTGGAAATGTTCCCTGAGACGCCGTTTACGACACCCATGGAAGAAAGGGAAGGAGATGGGATGGTGGAATTCTATGCCAATATTATTTATTTAGTACATATAATTAATTGACAGTCTTGATATAGGTGTTTTGTTATAAAGGTTACCTTTTAATAAATACTTTTACATAACATCAACTACGAAGAATCAACATTTTGTATTTAATATTAATTTACCATTTGAATGGTAACAAAATAAAACTTTTTTGTTTGCTTTAAATGTAATGCAAATAATAATTTAAGTCATGTATATCATCATTTAATACCGTAAAAAGTATGTCTGTATAATTTTATTCTAATATTTAATTTTATTCTTAACTCGAGAGGTCTATCAGACAAATATGGAGCGCAGAATATAGGAAGTTCAATTGGTGGACAAAGTCCGAAACACGGAACTGCACTCCAGAACCCAAATACTGGATGTAGCTAAAAAGCAGCAGAATTAAAATAAGAGGCTGGCTACATAGCCCGTATGGACTCCAATCGTTGGGCAACTAAATGGGTCACACATCATCACAAGAGAAGACGTGGTCGTCCCAGGAAGCGATGGACAGATGTACTGTGAGCGCACTATATAGGGCCTAGTGGGAATCCACTCAGGAAAGGGAAGCGTGTGAAAGTGGGAAAGAGGCCTATGCCCAGCAGTGGGACAGCTTAGGCTAACAAATAAAATTATTAAATAATTTTATTACATATTATCCGGCTGTTGACTGACAGAATGGACAGTCCACTGCTAAAGCATTGGGTAGCAGTCCATATATGTAAATAATAGTTTTTTAAAGTTAAAGTATAATTATGTGTGTTTTTTAGATTAAGATATGGTTGTATATTCAACTGAAATAAACGATTATTATTATTATTATTATTATATAAGTTTTAATATTACTGCAATTCCTTCATATATTCAAATTAAAAATAGGTAATAAAATCAAGTTAAGTATTTAACCATTTATGTAAGTTTATCATGAACTAAATTTGCCACATTTATATAGTGAACTTAACTTAAATTGTTAACTAAAAACAGTCGTTCTTTAATATTTAGATAAATAGTTTTTTTAGAAACTGGGGTTTAGAATTTTGGCAACCGATTTGTGAAGTGAGTGGTAGTTTATCTTAGGTATTTCATAGTTCACGTAGAATCCTCGTTACGGTGCATGGCTTGGATAGTAAAATTGTTTGCACTGCACAGGCGTAAATCCTATCATCGATTGCAGTTGCCTGTGTGAATGCTTTTTAGCCAATCTCCTTCGCTTTTTATAAGCTGGCGGCACCCTCTTGGGTGATCTACCCCGAACGATGATGATTCTTGGAAGTCTGCGTCTGCTGAGTCAGGCAATAATTTTTATCACCAACCGAGTCATTAGAGTAAAAACCGCATATAATTCTATCTTCAACATATGAACACTCTGTCTCTTTGCTTGGTGAAGTCATGACAGAGTACTTTATTGCTAATCGGCCACAGGTTGACAGTGTAGTGATAGAACCATGGTTTTGTTGCACATCAGGTTCATTGTCTAAATTAGTTGGTCCGGTTGCAAAGCTACATTTCATATCAATACATACATTTCATATTATTCGTTTGAATAAATGTCAACTGCCAACGCGTTGAAATTGTTCAGACGATCTTTTGGAATAATGCTTGAAGACTGAGATAAGTAAGTGATCTTTCTTTTTTCTGCTCTGTAATAAAAGTGGGCTTAATATTTGTGCACGCGTGCGAATTTCTGTGGATTCTCTACCTAAATTTTAACATGACATTCGCATCTGTAACGCTACTATACTATATAGTACAACAGCGGTGGATATCTCATTAAAAAAAATCTACAAAGAAATAATATTATATTACTGGAAACTTACGGAGCAGCGCTGTTGCGCAGGCGCCCAGTATAAGCTCCCCATGAGACGAAGCGGAGACATTGGTAATAACCATATAAAACTTGCCGCTGCGGCACCATCGTTAGGCGCTAACACTGACTCAGATGAGGAAAAAAAATCGATATTTTTTATACCAACTCAAGGTTTGACACGGCCGATGCATTATTGGTGAGGGTTCAGTTCAGTACGAACCCAAAAATTTTACCTACATTACCGTCGAAAAATTTGAACAACTTAAAATTGTACTTCGGAATGCGTTATAAGCGCCGCGCCTTCCGTCCGTTGTGATCTTGGTTCGCACTTTATTCACTGTCGTCACCTTTGTCCGTCTAACACCAAGAAAATGTCGAATGCAAGTGAAAAAAAACGTTGAAGAGGCAATGCAAAGAACTGCCTTTAAGCGATGTAGTATAACTTAGCCGCTTTTTAGATATGTAAAAAATAAAAAAATGTATCCATTATACTTTTTGTATTTAATACCACCACTTTCTTCAGTTATTTTAGACTAGAAAGGAGAAAAGAATGCATGTCATAAAGGCAGTTAAGCGATTTTAACTGCTTTTTAGATAGGCATTAACATATAACCACTTTTTAGTTATGTACTTGTATTAGGTATAGCCTGCAAAAAACGAAGCTAAAAGGCCACTAAAGTTATTTAACCGCCTTTAAGCTTGCAGAAAATTGATAGCCGCTTTGAAGGCAGGTATTGAAAGTGATAAAGTCGGATTAATACAAACGTTAAAGTTCTTTAGTAGCCTTTTAGTTTAGCAATGCTACTTAGTCGCCTTTAAGCATTGTTATTTTTATTTTATGTGTACTTAACCGCCTTTGAACAAATATTATTTTCGTAACGATAAAAGATAAATTAACAGTTCAAAGATAGATCGATAGAGGATTTTTTTTTAAGTATTATTGCATCAAAATGTCAAAATCGACCAAATGTCACTTAACCGCCTTTTAGCTTGAGGACGGCAGCATAGGTAACAAAACAAAACAAAAGAGTGCTCATGTCATGTCAGACACATATCATAGCTATGAAAGAGTATAGAAAAATAATTAAGATCTGCAGAAAGAAGAGGGTTCACTGGAATTAAGTTCAATAGCTAGGCCAACCTAACAAATTAAAAAAATATATCGAACTGCGGTAATGGTTAACAGCCGTACAAAAACAAGTGTCTACTGACTGATTATCATTTATTAATTTTTCTTTATACAGAATCATAGCAAAATAATTCTAGCGCGATGTAGAAAAACTAAGCGCCATCTAGAGGCTACTTTCGACATCGTAATAAAAAACTAGCAAACTAAACAGTATTTCAGCGGCCTATAAGTCTGAATCTATTGCGAATTTAATAAAGTAGCCACTTTAAGCAACACTTTGTAGCTTTATTTGGTCTTTAACCTATAAGCTATACAAAAGTGCTCTTAAAATACTAGGCTACATTATCTAGTGTCATACTGTGCCACATTTTTGATATTTGCCTTAGTTTAACACATATATAACATATATAATTTGTTTTTTGAATGGCGCTAGCATCGCTGTAAACTGGCTCTTAAGCTACCACCATTTCAAATTTTATCCGAAACCATCAAGCCGTTTTACCTTGAAAATGTAAAAGACACAAGCTCACACACACTGTCTAATACGACCCTTATTTTAAGGACAAAAACATGAGGATCCGATAACGGGAGAGTAATGTAGATTTATACTTGTTAACGTTGCCTAAAAGTGTACTCGAAGCACCGAAGTAAACTTATAATCTACTACCTATCTACTATCTTTCTTCTACTACCTATTTATCATTAAGAGGCATAGCACATCTAAAGTAGCGCCACCCGAGAAAAAAAAAAAATCTTCTAAACTAAGGCAAATATCAAAAATGTGAAACAGTAATCCCCTGGATAATGCAGCCTAGTATTTTTTGGGAACTGTTGTATAGCTTTTAGGTTAAAGAACACAGAAAGAAACTGATTGTTGCTAAAAACGGCCACTTATGGCAACAATCAGTTTCTTTTTTTTTTCTCGGGTGGCGCTACTTTAGCTGTGCTATGGCTCTTAATATCAATATCAATCATCAATACATGGTATAAAACAAAGTCGCTTCCCACGTCTGTCCCTAATGTATGCTTAAATCTTTAAAACTATGCAATGGATTTTGATAAGGTTTTTTTAAAAGATAGAGTGATTCAAGAGGAAGGTTTATGAGTATAATACATGCACAAAATACGCATAGGTTAGGCGGTACGAAGTTCGCCGGGTCGACTAGTATATGTATAAAAATAAATCGTGGTCAGTTAGTTTCGCTATAACAATTTAGCTGATTTTGGTTTTGAAATGTTTGTAGTAGTGCAGGAAAGGTTTAAAAGGTGAGAAAACATGAAAAAATTGAGGGGAAATAAGTAAAAACCAGAAGCGATACAAAGTTCGCCGGGACAGCTAGTCTAGTCTATTTACTATCTACTATATACTGGGTGTTTTTGACAAGGCGGTAATAAATCAAAGGAGGGATTCTGCTCACCATACCTAACAACTTTCCCAAAGCAACATGGGTCGAAATCTCGAAACAAAAATCAGCCGTCCCGTACATTGAACCCGTCAGCTGATCGAACCAATGTATGAAACAGCTGCTTTTTTTTAGATTTTAACCCATGTTGCTTTGGGAAAGTTGTTAGTTATGGTGAGCAGAATCCCTCCTTTGATTTAATACCGCTTTGTCAGAAACACCTAGTATATAAAAATTAATCGTGGTTCGTTAGTCTCGCTAAAAATCGAGAACGGCCGGGCCAATTTAGCTGATTTTGGTTTTAAAATGCTCGTAGTAGGTAGTCCAAGAAAGGTTTAAAAGGTAATGAATTTAGTAAAAAGGAAAATTTATTTTTTCCATATAAAATTGTAAGGTGACGACGTTCTGAGGAAAGACCGCGTGAAGAGTTCACGAAACCGACGTGCGTGTATGAAAAGGCTTATGACTGTAGAAGAAGCGAAAGAAGTGTGTCAGGATCGTAGCAAGTGGAAATCAATTGTCTCTGCCTACCTCGATGGGATACAGGCGTGACGTTATGTATGTATGTATGTAAAATTGTAAGGCGAGATAATAAGTTCGCCGGGACAGCTAGTATTTAATAATAATGCTTTTTATTTTTCCATTATATTATCCAAAATATTAGAATGAAAATAGTATTTTATAACACAAAAAGTCATTAGCAAAGTTTCCCAGTTAGCGTATATCTCAGATTTACATGTAAAATTTCAACAGTTTTTGGTATCACTTTGTGTCGCGTATATATTTGGGACAGGGCTATTACTTTGAGATAACGCTCGGGTGCGGACTTAGAGAAAATTAGGAAAATTCGAAGTCCCGAAGTTCTATTACTAAACATTTTTAACCGACTTCAAAAAGGAGGTTATCAGTTTGACCTGTATGTATGTATGTATGTTTGTCCGCGATTATCTCGCGTTTGGCTGAAGCGATTTTGATGCGGTTTTCAGAAATGTATTTGTTACATTCAGGAAAAGGTTTAAGTAACTATTTTAACCGACTTCGAAAAGAGGAAGTTCTCAGATTGTGTATGTGTCAGTTTGTTGCAGGCGGGTCTCTTTTTGCAAAAAAGAAATTATTTTATACTTAGAACGGTAGCGGATATGTACCTAGAAAAACTTCCCCTTTTTTTCTGTATAATAATAATAATAATAGTAATAACCACATCACACTCAGAGCCCCTAACTAGGAAAAACCTGTATCTAGGGTGCCCGAAACACACACAGAGACGAACATCACACCCAGACCGGAAAAAAACATCGATATTCATCACATCAATATTCGCCCCGCCCTGGAATCGAACCCGGGTGCACACGTTTACTCAGTCCACATCACTGCCAACTGAGCCACGGAGCAGTCAAAAAAAAAAGCAGTATAAATAGCTCTTGTTCCTTTGTATTACAGTCTAGGGCGCACGAGACCATAGACAAAAATGAACAATAACTCTATTACTTAAAAAAAACGCATCAAAATCCGTTGCATAGTTTTAAATATATAAGCATACATAGGGACAGACGCGGGAAGCGACTTTGTTTTATACTATGTATATGACTTTGTTTTAATCTCAGAGTAAGGAAACCGCCGGTTTTAATACTATATTGAATATTGATGACGAGCTGTCCCGGCTTACTTCGTTACGCCATAGAATATAAGATACTACAAAAGACTTGGCTCTATAGACTATGTTCAAAAAAAAAAAACAACAACAACAAACCACCTGTCAAAATATGTAAACAACGGAAAAAATATTGCACCTTGGGTTACATTATTTGAGTTTAAGTAAGGATCCCTAATTTTTTTGAAAATATAATATAGCCTATGACAATCGGGGTTAATGTAGCTTCCTACCAGTGAAAGAATTTTTCAAATGGGTTCAGTATTTCCGGAGCATATTCGTTAACAAACAAACAAATCTTTCCTCTTTATAATATTGGTATAGATTAATGAGATATTTTACTAAAGACACAGCCTGACAAATTTAGCACAGAGTAATATTATGAAATTTCGCAAAGTCGTTGCCAGCGGCGGTCGAATTGGTTCCTCAAACTTTTAGGCACCATTTGGCTTTAGTTAAAAGTTCCGTTCTACCTTATAGGGTATTATAAAATCGCAAAATAACATAAAAATAATGCTTTTTAACAATCTAGGGTGCCAAAAACACATCATCATCATTTCAGCCGTTAGAAGTCTACTGCTGGACATATGCCATGCACAGAACGCCACAGCGACCGGTCTTGAGCGACCGTCATCCAGTGTTAACCCGTAGCCTTCACCAGGTCGTCTGACCATCATTTTGCGAGGGGTCTGCCTATTTTGCGTCTTCTAGTTCGTGGTCGCAACTCGAGAACTTTTCACGCCCCTGAGACAATCTGTTCTTCGAGCTATGTTTCCCTTCTTTTTTTTTGTAACGGGGGAAATTTCTATCGCATTTCCCGACGCTTGGGGGAGCGTCGGGGGTATGTGGGGCTCGCACCTACTAAAAGCCCCCGGCGGCCGTCTTGGCGCTTTTGGGAAGAACCCCGGGAACCACGCATTATAGCGTCCGAAGTCCTTCCCACGCTCAGCTGCTATCAGCTTCGTGCTCGGGGAGGGCATATTGTTCCCTCCCCGGCTCGACTTTGGAGCTGCGGCGGCACAGTGCCACAAGCTGTGCCGCCGGCCATCTCGGGGCCGTTTGATGAGTGTGTCGGGCCCCGCGCTTCACACCCACGACCCCAAAGACCCCATTTAGTCGCCTCTTACGACAGGCAGGGCATACCGTAGACCTATTCTTACGCCCGGACCTACAGGGCTTGAGCCATGTGCCCTGCCCTTTGCCACTTAATCTATATCAGTGAATTTAGTACGACCATGTCTCAGTTCCGTAAGTTAATACTGGCAACACAAATTGTTCGTAGACTTTCGTCCTCAAGGCAGTGGACGAGAAGATGTAGCGAAGCTTCCCGAACACAGCCCATCCGAGCTTGATTCGACGTAGCCCAAAACACAAACAAAGATAAATAAGTTTACGGTCAAAAACCTTTTTAAATTAAGCTTTTATTTCGTTATGTTATTTTTCTAGTTATTCTCAGCAAGGCCTTTCATTTGATACCCATATTGTAGTAAACTAAAAAATAACTCGTCCGCCATCTTGATTTTTCTGCCATGTTGGATTTTTAATGACGTCACATTATCTTTTTTTTTTGCATTATGTATTGTTAGGCTCCTTGACGAACATGTATTATCATTGATACATACATTCATACATACATTGCAAGTAAAATAAAAGTTTTTAATTAATACAACCATCGATACAACAACGTTTGCCCTCGCCGGGAATCGAACTATAGAAGCCCTTAAGTCACAGTCTACATCTCTGCCAACTGAGCCTTGAAGGTTAACATTAACTTCCGGTTGTAGCTTGAATAAAAGTAAACTTTCACACAAACAAAACTGCCACTGCCTCCCGAGCTTTAAGCTCACAGAACTGCAAAGCTATTAAGCCCACCTCGGCTGTTAGAGGCGCGAAACTTTAGCACGCAAAAGCTCTGTGTAAGCTTAATTTCCAGAACACTGTACACTGGTAATTCTTGGCCTCTTGTTTGCGAAGGGGAACTCGGTGCATGCAGTGTTCGTAAACGGTATTTAATAACAAGCTTACTTGGTATTTATTCCACCTATATCTATGCCTATATTATAAAGAGGAAAGATTTGTTTGTTTGTTTGTAACGAATAGGCTCCGGAAATACTGAACCGATTTGAAAAATTCTTTCACTGGTAAGAAGCTACATTAACCCCGAGTGTCATAGGCTATATTTGATTTATTTAGGGATAAATTAGGGATCCTTACCTAAACTCAAAAAATGTAACCCAAGGTGCAATATTTTTTCCGTTGTTTAAATATTTTGACAGGTGGTTTGTTGTTGTTGTTTGTTTTTTATTCGGCCATTCTGGGCAGTCAAAAGATCATAGTCTTTAGAGCCAAGTCTTTTGTAGTATCTTATATTCTATGGCGTAACGGAGTAAGCCGGGAAAGTTCGCTATGCATATTTGACTGCTCTGCAGCTCAGTTGGCAGTGATGTGGACTGAGTAAGCGTGTGAACCTGGGTTCGATTCCCGGGCGAGGCGAATATTGAAATGATGATTATCGATGTTTGTTTCCGGTCAGGGTGTCATGTTTGTCTCTGTTGTGTTTCGGGCACCCTAGATACAGGTTATTCCTAGTTAGGGGCTCTGAGAGTGATGTGTTATTATTGTAATTATATGTTTTAAACACGCTTAAATTTTAGGTCGAAATGTAATCATAACATAACACAACACATCACACTCAGAGCCTGTATCTAGGGTGCCCGAAACATATACAGAGACGAACATCACACCAAGACCAAGACACCAAAACATCGATATTCATCATATCAATATTCGCCCCGCCCGGGAATCGAACCCAGGTTCACACGCTTACTCAGTCCACATCGCTGCCAACTGAGCTGCAGAGCAGTCAAATACACAGTTACTTTTTTATAGTGGAGGAAATTTTTACACCCAGTAGGCATAGTTATACAGGACTGATTTCAGAAAACAAAGTTGAAAAATAATGAACCCTGCTCACTTGAGGTACTTTTGAAAGTTTTTGTATTTGTTTCATTCAGGAGAAGGTTTTAGTACCTATTTTAACCGACTTCGAAGAAGAGGAAGTGCTCAGTTAACGTATCGAAGGCGGGTTCCTTTTTTGTAAAAAAGAAATTATTTAAATTAAACTATATACATATATATTTCGGGCACCCTAGATACAGGTTCTACCTAGTTGGGGCGTCCAGTGGCCGCAACTAGTGGCTCAATATGCTAACACATTTTACTCAGCAGTGGAGGTCTAGGACGGCGCAACACTTCCGGTTTTTCTGTATTGAAAAATAGCTCTTGTTCTTTGGTATTACAGTCTAGGGCACACGAGACTATAGACAAAAGTGTTACGTCGTATGAGTCAGTGACTGTACCTTTACCCTTTTTTCGCCCCGAGTTAAGTGAGATACGGTGACAATTTGCAAATTCAAACTTTACCCCCAACATCCAACCTTATTCCCTTGTGTTAAAGTGTAAATTACAGCAACAAGTCTCGGATGTAATTTAATCTTGTGGCACAGAGTAATTTAGCGTGCGGTTTCTCCATCTTATATTTAGCAAGGTTGCCTGCTCTTTGTTCTGGTTAAGGCTGAACTTAGGGCGACGCGGACAAAATCCGCCCGCGGCATCGCGCGGGCGCCGACGCGGACACCGCCGCGGGGACGCGTCTCCTTGTTCTTACGATATCTAACGTAGGCCTATGTTTTGTTCTTGAAGCGTTGAACGACGCGGGGCACGCGGAAATGCACGCGTTGGCGCTCGCTAACGTGTCTCCGTAAATCATAGAAAATTTTTACTCTCTAGTCGCGAAGAATGATAACTACAAACAAATTATAGGTAGACAAAAATCGCAAGTTTGGATAGGGAGGCCCAGAGAGGGCGCGGCGCTGCGAGGGGCTAGAAATACGCGGGAAATTAATATAACCTGATGCGCATTGAATTATAATTTAGTTTGTTTGTTTGGCACTAAACCCAGCATCCACCGAGACCTAAAAATTAAAAAAACAAAGTTCAAAAACACTTTTTTAATTATCAATATGTTTTACAAAAGTGCAATGATTTAGAAAAGAACAAAAAATAAAATATATAATTTCTTTTTTACAAAAAGATACAATAAACTGATACATACATAAACAAGAAGTCGGTTAAAATCGGTACAAAAACCTTTCCCTACGAACGTAACAATTATTTTTCTGAAAACCGCATCAAAATCGGTCGGATCTCCGAATCGGATAATCGCGGACAAACATACAGGTCATACTGATAACCTCCTTTTTTGAAGTGGGTTAATCTAAGAATCTTTGGTCTAAACAGAACTATTGGGTCAATATTAAAAGTTTAAAGTTACAGAACAGTTTTTATGGCAAATTTCATGATCAACATAATTTCGGCCGAAGAACCTACACTACTGCTGAAAATTATATCAATACATAGTATAAAACAAAGTCGCTTCCCGCGTCTGTCCATAATATGTATGCTATAATCTTTTAAACAATGCAATGGTAACAAAGAAAGATTCTGATTCTGGATTTTTATGCGTTTTTTTTTTAAGATAGAGTGATTCAAGTTATACATGAGCAAAATAATAATAGGTTAGGCGGTACGAAGTACGCCAGGTCGACTAGTTTTGTGTAAATCAGAAATTAAATTGTTGTTTATATGATCTTAAAAAAGTAAATTTAAGTTGATTGATTATAATAAAGTGTCTACCCACCTACGACAAACATTTTGAAAAAAATTCAGCTAAATCGGCTTAGCCATGCATGATCAAGTTTTAGCGAAACAAAACAGCAATTGATTTTTATAATAGGTACTTAAAGATATAAAATATAGATAAGTGGGAAAGTGTATGAACACGTTTTATGTTTTGTACTACTGTACAAGTAGTACAAAACATAAAATAAATTAATCATCAGAATTTGTTTAACCGTTCGTTTAGTAAGTATAACTTATCTTAAGCATCGATTCAATCAATTGGAAAAGCGACCAGGTATACAAAGGTATTGTTAAAACTTAATCTTAATAAATGACAAAATACTAGACACAATAAAACTAAATAATGAACAAAAAACAAGAAACTTAATGCAACTGCAACAATACTATAAGTGCATTTTGTTAAACTAAAAATTTATTAAGTAGGTATTACATTTCATTTATTAATACATAATTCTGGAATATTAAGCCCAGCGACGTTTGATTAACTAAATTATATGGCAAATTTTAAAAAGACTGATTGAAAATTATAAATTATTCTAAGCTACCTTATCAGAAGTAGTGGAGTGAACTTTTGACGATCTGTAGAGCGGTGATATTTTCTCTGTTCGTCCACATATTAAAATCTTGATTTATTCCACAGTAGTTTATTGTCTGCTGGTAGAAGTCACAGGCAGGTTTGTGTAATTTTTCCCGTCCGCTGATTCTTTAATCTAAAAATAAAATTAAATCTTAGCTCGTAGCCCCAGCCCACTACGTGAAAACTGTAAAACCTGAATAGGTATCTACATAGGTATAAACAGGGTTACTGGTAAGCAAAACGGACCATTTCCGGAGGTGACAAACAGGGTCATTGCCAATAATTTTAGCCCTTAGAGAACCCTGGTCAAACCCAACCGTTTCCAAGTTATTGAACTTTTTAGTTTTTTTCATAATATCGTCACCTTGAGAACATTTTTTTAAATTTAGGTAATTTGAATTTTCAAGCATTAGGATGTTTCTTTTAAATGCAATTCTTATCCTTAATAAATTGTTTAAATAAAAAATACTCAAATTGCAAAAATAATAATGATAATATGAGTTTTGCAGCCCACTCAACTGCAATATGTCCTAAAATTATTGGTAATGAATAATAATAATAACATATTACACTCAGAGCCCCTAACTAGGAAGAACCTGTATCTAGGGTACCCAAAACACACACAGAGACGAACATTACACCCAGACCGGAAAGAAACATCGATATTCATCATATAAACATTCACCCGCCCGGGAATCGAACCCAGGTGCATGCTTACTCAGTCGACATCACTGCCAACTGAGCCACGGAGCAGCAGTCAATGAATGTCCCCTACTATCACCTCCTAAAATGGTCGGGTCTACTTACCAGTAACCCTGTATATAAAATTGCAGTCCCGAGTGCTGTTGTAGGTGCTCTATTTTTATTAGGTATATTTTAATTTCTGTTAGACATTGTTTTGTTTGGCTTCTGGTAACCCGATAATCGAAATAAACTTCATGCAGAATCGTAATAATATGAAACTAGAACTTAAAAAGGTTATTTTTAAGATAATTGTTAGGATCGAGAAGATTTTAACGGATTAAAAAAAAAACAGAAACTTAAATATTTTCCAGGATAGGCCCTAACTGCAGAATGGCTAAACCGATTACATTAATTATTTTTTTGTTATTTTCTTTAAAATTTGGAGTTGGTTTGTACGAAAAGAAAAATTAGCAAAGTTAAGTGGCCACACGTTGCAAAACTAGCGCCACTTCCGATAAATAATTATATCTTCCAAACTAAACCTGATCTTAGAAATATGCTTTTGTTGCCTAAAGTGACCACTTTTGATTTCACAAACGAATATTTTTAAGATCATTATCCTAAAAGCTACACAACAGAGCCTTAAAATTTCAAAGCAAGGTTATATAGGGCGTCATTGACGCATGTTTTTGATTTCGGCAATGGTTAAGAAGATATAATTATTTATCGGAAGTGGCGCTAGTTTCGCACCGTATGGCCCCTTGAACAGAAACAGTTGGTCTTGCATTCCACCACTAGAAGGCGTTTGGAGAAATGATTAGTCATTACATCGCGTCAGATAGTTAAATAATAACAGCAAAGCTAACCACATCTTGAATTTCATCCACAGTAGTTTCTTGTCCACCAGGAAGTTAAAATCCACCAGGTTTGTGTCATATTTGCCCAAAGTTTGTACCTTAAATTTGATTAAAAAAATATTATATAATTATTCAAACCCAAACCATCGAAGTCACAGTCGCCATCACTGCCAACTAAGCCACGAAGGCAGTGACGTTAATGTGCAAGCGATTCTATAAGCGAGATCTCGAAAACTAGACGTGACGACAGGCTGCGGGCGACAATCTTTACTAAAATTATAAATGCGAAAGTTACTCTGTCTGTCTCGCTTTCCAGAGAAAACTAATGAACCAATTTAAATGGAATTTTGTTTAGGGATAGTGATATATAGATTGATATGAAACTAAGCGACTTTTAGACGCGTATTATCGAGGCATTGTCGTTTATATTTAGAGTCGTGTCGTCTCGACTAGACGCAGAGCTGTCGCTTGCTTTGTGCGACAAGTAGCAAGCGAGCGTGCCTCGCAGCTTGACGTCGTGTCTAGCCGCCGACACGTCGCTGTCGCGTGTCGCCCCTAGTGTGCGCTAGATCTTATTTTTTATTATTTTTTTATCAGGATTATCACTTAATAATATTCACTTCGTTATTCTTTCAAAGGTTAAAACTCAAATTTACTAGTACATACGAACTAAAAGACGGTCTTTAAGTCTAAAAATAACCTCAATGTTACCCAGTAGTAATATAGTTCAATGATGTTACCTTTGTATTATTTCGGATTCCGGGTTCTGAAAACCGTTTAGTTTTATTGTAGAATCACTTTTTACAGAATTCCGACATGTATAACACCTTCTTTGGTTTTCTTTCATTGCACAATAATTAATCAAGGAAACAAAAAATTAAAAATAACGGCCATTTAAATTGAAAATTTCAAAAACATTATCCATAGAGTAACTTTGACATTTTCATGTAGGGATTTACCTTCTCTCTGATTTTCATAAAATCCAGAGAGAAGTTAGGCACTACTCTTAAAGGTGAGAATAACTGCTATTTTTCAATCGCATGCGATCGCTGTTATGCTATTTTCGAACAACTGCGATTTTAAACTGCGATCGCATTTTCGTTGCCGAATCGCATATCATGCAACGGCAACGAAAATGCGATCGGCAACGAGAATGCGATTGGCAACGAAAATGCGATCGGCAACGAGAATGCGATCGGCAACGAAAATGCGATTGACAACGAAAACGCAGGATGTAACTAGACATGCAAGTTTGCTCTAATATCAATGTTAATATGGATATTTTTATCGAAGTGCAGCAATTATCGATATTTCAAAACTTTATACATTTTTTTTCAGCAAAATGTCTTTTTAGTACATTTCATATTAATTCGATAGGAGTGAGATCGTAATGCTTCAATGCGTTTCGTCGCTTTGCTAATGACAAGCTATCACATGTGATCGCGTTTTCGTTGCTGACGGCAACGAGAATGAGATCGTTGCCGACGGCAACGAGAATGAGATCGTTGCCGACGGCAACGAGAACGCGATCGTTGCCGACGGCAACGAGAACGCGATCGTTGCCGACGGCAACGAAAACGCGATCGCATTATACATTCGTTGTGAATAGCAATGCGATTCGTTGCCATGAAATAACGAGTTTTTTTAAATGCGATTGTAAATAACGACCACCTCTACTACTCTACACTCTACACATAACTTCATGCTCTACTTTACACACTATCTATGAAAAACAATGTGCTGCCAGCAGAGAGAACAAAATTGCAACTTTCTTAGCTTTTAAAAACATTCTTGGTATACAAACAAATCCCTGAAAGCCTATGGGTATCTAATCTCAGAAACAATCCAAGTCTGTGCACTTTTTTGTCGCAGATTCGACAGCATAAGTCGACACCCGCTGCCGTAAATGGTCTCATACATTGCTAAACGTCTGATTAAATATCAGCACACCCCGCACGTCGCCCCGCACAACGCCCCGCGTGCCCCTAAGTGCGGCCTAAGGCTTTGTCAAATAGAGGGCGCTATAACGTTACGAAACTAAAGTGGCCACTTTAGGCAACAAACGGTTTTTTCTTAGATTTGGAACCTGATTTATAAGATACTAGAGGCTGCCCCGCGGTTTCACTCGCGCAGATTTCTCATAAAAACAGAAATACATTTTTTTCCCGTTCCCATGGGAATTTCGGGAAATCCTTTCTTAGTGCTCACGTACACTCCCTAAGGAACCTACATGCAAAATTTCAGCCCGCTACGCCCAGTAGTTTCGGCTCTGCGTTGTCTGTCAGTCAGTCAGTCAGTCAGTCAGTCAGTCAGTAACGGAAGAGTTTTATATATATTGATTAATTGTTTATCGACAGTGGCGCTAGTTTCGCACCGTGTAAGTCCTCAAACGGATTTTGATGCGTTTTTTTAATAGATAGAATGATTCAAGAGGAAGGTTTATAAGTATAATACATGCACAATATAGTAATAGGTTAGGCGGTACGAAGTTCGCTGTGTCGACTAGTTTAGTAGGTAGGCTGGGCTGATGAAGCTGATGTTGGTTATAAAATGTTTGTCGTAGTCCAGGGAAGGTAAACAGTGAGAAAATATGGAAAGTCTGCATTGTCTTATAATGGTTTAGAAATTTCGAATATCCTGTTTAGTAACAAAATCCCAAAACTATGTTATTTTGTGATTAAAACAGTGTTTTGATTGTTTCTGATAACCAGGATGTTTTTGTTACATTATGTGTTACCTAATAAATTTTATAACGTCCGTCAAACCTAATTACTACACTAGGGCCTACGCACATCGTTCGAAGCTCGGCGGAAGATAATATTAGATAAATATAAAATATAAATATGTTATTTTTTTTTTAAAGAGAGACCCTCCTTAAACGAACTGACACAAACATAATCTGAGAACTTCCTGTTTTTCTAAATCGGTTAAAATAGGTACTAAACCCCTTTCCTGAATGTAACAAATACTTATCTGAAAACCGCATCAAGATCGGTTCAGCCAAACGCGAGATAATATATGATCAAACGAACTTCTCAAGTGAAGTTCGATCAATATTATATGAGTGGTTTCATTTGAAGATATAAATCATTTCACTAGGTAGTCCTTTCACCTACAAGGCAACATTCGCACGTTCTTACAAATAACTATTAGTCGATCGATTTAATCGATATCGATTACTCGATTAATTTGAAATTTACCCATGATCCCATCCCTACCACTCTACGCGCCCATCACTAGCAGCGTCCGCCAAGCCTATCATTCTTTTTAGAGATAGATTTCTGGCATAAATTACGTCGTTTATTGACTTTTTTGACAAAACTCGGGATTTGGGTAGGGAGGGTGATTTATATCTTCAAATGAAACCACTCATATAATATTGATCGAACTTCACTTGAGAAGTTCGTTTGATCATATATTATATTTCGTGGTTTCATTTTCGATATAAATCATTTCACTAGGTAGATGTTTAGAGACATTGTTTTGTCTATATTTTTTCATGATAATGAAACAATATTAATTAAAAAGATGTAATTTTTGCTAGTTTTATTTAAACTCTTAGTATAGGTACCTACAAATCTTATTAAATAATATTACTCATCTTATTAGTTAAAAACACTATATTTTAACATATAAAAGTAATCATTATAGTTAGTTTATAGAGTACTTCAAAGTTTACCATTGCGTAGTTACTTAGGTAAGTACTTGGTAGGTAGGTACTCAGCTACATTAATTTATAACATACTAATATACTTATTGTATATTTTTTAATGAACTAATTTGGTCAGAGATTTGATAAAAAATTGATAATCAATCATCATAGGACATTGATAAATTTAGCAAACTTGTTAGAGGTAGAGGTCCAGGCCGGCCGTCTTTTGATCTGATCAAGATTGACGCCGGTAGCATGAGCAGCCGATGTGGCGGCGGCGTGTCGCGTGCCTCTGTGTGTGCCGTACACCGCAAGGATCTGCCTGATCCACATGCTTATTGACTATGCTGTTGTGTTCCTGTGAGGACGTTACGCTTCACAGTTATTAAGAGGTGATTGGCTTATTTAGGTCTGATTTATTTAGTTAAGGTTATATAACCGTCTTATATATAGACGGATTTACCGTAAGATAAAGTAAAACTAACAATGGTTGATAGCTTTTGATTGCATTTAGCGCCTATAGTTTTGATAAAATTTACATTTACTTTATGATTCTAATGCCATATATTTTTATTTATAATAATCTGTTATTTAGAGAAAGACTTTCAACCATGTGTGCTGTAGGCTGTAGATAATGTTAGTAAAGCTACTTTTGTCTAGGATAAGTTCATGCTTGTTTGGTAAAAATTTTTAGAGATTTTTGAGAACCAATTGTGGATACTTACCAAGTACCTGTGTACTTTGGTGGATTGGGTGTTAGTTTATAACACCTTTAAGGAAGGTGCTGATGCAATCATCCGAAGAAATATTTCTGCCTAAAAGCAGAGATAAAGCGGTGGCTCTTATGATGATGCCCTGTGAATCCTGTGATGCGTCTTTTTCGAAGACATCGGAGGGAAAAGTAATTACACTAAAAACAGAACATTCGAAAGAATCTAATTTAATCATAGTATTGAAAAATATTATATTGATATTGTTGAATAGTAATATTAGAAAGTGAGGCTAGTATAAGATGCTGATGAAATGCTGTTGAGGGGATAATGAGACCTGGCATTGCATGCTCGAGCATACTGCGGCACTCAGGGTAAGCGTGAGTAGGAGAGGGTGACGGTCCCTGTTAGTAGACAACATAGGTTTTCGTCACGCCCTCAAGTGATTATTACGAAATAACTATATCAATCAATGGAGGATAACCGGCAGGTCTAGAAGTACTAGAAGGGAATACTAGAATACTGGTCGTTTCGTCCTCAGTAATTTTTTGTAGGCCGTTAAGAAAAACGGAAAATGAAGGATCGGCATAGAAAAAATATGCATGCCCCCTTTGTAGCATCTGGGTCTTGTTTCAAAGAAAAGTATTTCTTAAGTTTTGCGCTAGAATGTTTGAAAAGCATCTTTAAATTAAATCTTCGATCTGCCTCTAAATTATATTTCGTGTAATATAGGATGCTAAATGCTAATAGCTAGATTTTTAGCTAGCTTCTCGAACCAAGGCCAAATATATCTGGTAAGTTAATTGAAATTAGGAAATTGTATGCAACTTCGTGTGGTAATGTAGCTGATAGCTAAATGTTATCTACCCATAGCAAAAATTAACAAATTGTTTAAGTTTCGGGGCATCTAAGGCTTAGTATATTGCTAATAATACGACATATAATTACTATAGTAAGTTTGAGTTACGACTTTACGACTCGAGTCCGTGTTAACTTATGACTCATATTTTTGTGTTTAAATGAAATTTTAAGAGCTTTTAATATATTATTATCTCATCAATTCAGGTCCTGTAAATTAATTATCATAGTATTCTCTGAATAGAAGGTAGGTAGAAGGTACCTGTACCTTTGCCTTTCAAGTATTTTTGGATTCAACCAGCCTTTTGTAATGCTGCGCTAGCGGACATTAGGATGCCAATCATTTGTGAAAATTCTCTGATTGTAACAGGTGGTAGTTGAGAACACTTCAGAACCAATTCTATTATTTTATTACGTTTATGGCTTGTAAGTGATAGTCATATTTAAGTCATCTACTTAAATCCTGAAAATTTGTAATTATTTTGTTGCTATAAGCTACTATTTTCATAGTTTATAAAAAAGCCCAAGCACTCGAGTGATTTGAGTGTAAACCTAACTTAATTTAAAAATTCCATGTAACTACGGTCTATGTAAAGGATATCGTCACATACAAAAAATTACCAATTTTTGACCAAATGAACGCAAGTGACCTACGACCCCTTCTTTAATCTTAGTAAAAGTTCTAGGCGCTATCGTGAGCCAATAAGATAAGGCATTGAGTTGAAATCATAGGCGGATAACAAGATTCTGTGTGTTCACATCTTAAACAGGAAACGTAGGTAAGTATTAACGCTAGTTTTAAGCGACAGAAATAAAAAGTTACGAGAAATTTTAGGTCAATAGATGCCATGTAATAATAGCTTGCATGCTGTTCTGCCATTTCGAAATGAAGTTTAGTTACATACAAATTTATTTAACAGTTTTAGGTTAAAATTAAATCTCTTACCTCCATTTGAATTGGTGTCAAAAAGGTTTTAGATACGAGTTCTAGCAAATTATTAGTTGCGATTGACATTTCTTGTTGTTACTGTGCTAACCATGTTACAACAGGAACATATTATTGCTCAAGTGGAAAATTAGAAAAAGATTTAATTATACTGTTACAAATCCAATTAAGGATACCTTTATTGTTTGTGATATACAACCAACACATTTTAAAAATATTGTACTGAATTCTGCCAGAATGGTGGTTGAGCACGTGGCCTGATTTGGGTCGTTCTCTAAACGTGTGACTGCGTCGGTATATGGGTCGTTGTAATTTGGAGCTTGACGAGTGGTATCTTCGTACTCTGGCCCTGGCACGCCCCCCCCTTGTTTTTCGCAAAGCGAGGAGGGCCTGAGTTTTCCTGAAACTGCGGCCAAGCTGTGCCCGTGGAGCTCGTAGAGGCGGCTGTGTTGTGTAAGCAACAGTATTTCTGGGAAGACTACTGTCTTCCTGATTTGAAGGTATTGCTGTTCAATTTTGAAGCTTTATTTAATTTTCTCTAAAATTTGGCACCGAACAGTGCTTCATCTCGTTTACTGTACTGAAAGACATTCAAAAACGTCTTGGTCAGAACTGGTGCAGTCTTTTAAATGCGAGCTTGTGTCTCCGAGCTATAAAGGTCGCATGAACTACGGGAGCCCTCGCTTAGAATCTTAAATACTTTAAATAAATGAAAAAATAAAATTTTTTTTTTTTTTTTTTTGAATTTTTTTTTTTTTGAGAATCTTGATTGCCTCTATTTTATATCTTGAGTTAGGAGAATGGCCATGGCCCTACTCCCCGATGTGATGTGAAGTCAGTCCAAGTTGAGATGAGAGTATTTTAGTATTTAGCTTTGAGGCTTGAACATATATTGGTTGCTAGGTATAGTATATTGCTGAAGGATTTTTTCCTTGACTTCTCTAGCCATTTGAGAGAGATTATCATAGATTCAATCACACAACTTTAGTTCATCATCCAGGGCTTCGCCCAGGGTTAATAAAATTTATGGGTCCAGTTCTGGAAATTTAAACTTTGCCTCAGGGTCCGAGTTCAATTGGTTGTTGTAACCGTTACCAGTTCCAATAAGGAAGTTATTGCTGGTGCTTGGACCTGTTTTTGGTGACGGTATTGAAAGTGGTCACTGTTGATGCAGTGGTGGCAATTGGCACTTGGTATGTCGCCATCATGATTTTTGGTGATTCAGTCTCATTTAGACCTGATCATGGGTTGTAGGGAATAGTTTCGGCTACAAATATATCCTCTTATTCGAATGATATTTGCTCTGGGCACATTCACATTGTAAAGGCGTTTCGCCTACTGGAATAAGAAGAAAAAAGAAAATTATGCTTTTTATATTTTTATACTTGCATGAAAAATGATGATTATTTTTGCGTTTTGCCGCGTTCCTATTGGAATCTATGGCAGTATGGTAGCCTGGTTCATATTTGAATCTATGGCTTTGCAAAAAAATTTATTTTAATGATAAAAAATGATGTAGGTACAGTATTGAATTTTGCCGCGTTCCTATTGGAATCTATGGCAGCCTGGTTCTTGTTCGAATCTATGGCTTTGCAAAAATATTTCTTTTACACTTTTTAAATGTAAGTTTATGCAGAATTTCAATTCGAAATTTCTGTCTAAAAAATTTTTTTTTTTTTTTGAAGGTAGGTAAGCAGATGAACTTACCGTAACATAAGACATTGTCTCTCGATTTATAGTATGAGGATAATGAAATCCATCAAAGTTTAAGTAACTCACTTAATTTTTTGTTAAAATATTCGTAGGATCTTTTCGGTATCTTGAAAAATTAATTTTTTGCGAACAAGATCCGAACGCGTGCTTTCGTTGCCTCGCACGGAAAAAGAATGATAGGCTTGGCGGACGCTGCTAGTGATGGGCGCGTAGAGTGGTAGGGATGGGATCATGGGTAAATTTCAAATTAATCGAGTAATCGATATCGATTAAATCGATCGACTAATAGTTATTTGTAAGAACGTGCGAATGTTGCCTTGTAGGTGAAAGGACTACCTAGTGAAATGATTTATATCGAAAATGAAACCACGAAATATAATCGCAGACAAACATACATACTACATACAGGTCAAACTGATAACCTTCTTTTTTGAAGTCGGTTAAAATTTAAATATTTGAACAAGAATAAAATTCAAAAACGATATATCACAATGTGGGAGATAGGTTTCTACGTACGCGAATTCATTTAAACTTAATTAAAGATTAAAACTTTCGCCAGAATAAATAAAAAATACGAAAAAATTTGGATTTCGCGCCATACTAAGAGTTAAACGTTAATATCTAAAATCGTAAATCCATATCTATTTGATAATGATAAACGCAGAACCCCCGTTTTCGGTCATAAATTCATCGAAAAGCCATTAATAAAGTTGTAAACGACATCGACAGTTAAATCCTTACGGAACCCTGATAAATAATTGTGGATAGTGACTCTTTGTCTCTTTGTTCAATAATATGCTTTATGTAAAAGCCCATAAAGTTTAAGTTGTCGGCTTTGTGAACTATAGATCTTAGGTATTTCTTTACATATTGTATCTATTTACAAAAAGGCCTATGTACCGCACTAAAGTAGCGAAAAAAAAACATCTTCTAAACTAAGGCAAATATCTAAAATGTGGATCAGTATTCCACTTGATAATGTAGCCTAGTATTTTGAGGCTACGGTTTTCATAGAATATCTAATAGTACCCTGTTGTTAAAAGACCATAATTTTTTTTTTACCAATGAAAGCTACACAGTGTTGCCAAAACTAGACTAGTCAATATCAATACATAATAGGTATAAAATAAAGTCGCTTCCCGCGTCTGTCCCTATGTATGCTTATATCTTGAAAAATACGCAACGGATTTTGATGCGTTTTTTTTAATAGTTTGAGTGATTAAAGAGGAAGGTTTATAAGTATAATACATGCACAAAATAGTAATAGGTTAGGCGGTACGAAGTTCGCCGGATCGACGAACGACTAGTAGTAGATATAAAACAAATTCGCTTCCCGCGTCTGTCCCTATGTATGCTTAAATCTTTAAAACTATGCAAAGGATTTTGATGCGATTTTCTTTAATAAATAGATTGCTTCAAGAGGAAGGTTTATAAGTATAATATGTGCACAAGATAGTTATAGGTTAGGCGGTACGAAGTTCGCCGCGTCGACTAGTCTATACCAATATTATAAAGAGGAAAGATTTGTTTGTTTGTTTGTAACGAATAGGCTCCGAAAATACTGAACCGATTTGAAAAATTCTTTCACTGGTAGGAAGCTACATAAACCCCGAGTGTCATAGGCTATATTAGATTTTCAAAAAAATTAGGGATCCTTACCTAAACTCAAATAATATAACCCAAGGTGCAATATTTTTTCCGTTGTTTACATATTTTGACAGGTGGTTTGTTGTTGTTGTTAGTTTTTTATTCGGCCATTCTGGGCAGCTAAAAGAACATAGTCTATAGAGCCAAGTCTTTTGTAGTATCTTATATTCTATGGCGTAACGAAGTAAGCCGGGAAAGCTCGTATAATATAAAACCTCTCTCTTTTTGAGACGGGGGTTAAAAATTATAGAAACAAATAACAATAATAATAATATTACTTAGTTTCATCTAAACCTAACCAACTAATAACTGGTCAAACCTAATAACAATTCGTGCCATTGTACTTGGGTCATCGTTACCTCTACACTGCAAACAGCATAAATTTTCGCTTATCGGTTTCCGAGCCACTTGATACGTCCATTGTCGAAATTCGCTCATTGCGGTATGAACTGGTACTTAGATTGTGTTCCCTTTCAGTTAAGTGGTCTGAGTTAAAGTAGGGTTTTCGATGTATAGCTCTCAAGGTGCATCACAAATTCTACTCTAATAGAGTGACATACAGAAAAGATACTAAAATTGATAACTTTTGGGGAATAGAATACTATCTCCTCCCATGGGTGTCGTAAAAGGCGAGTTTGGGAACGTAGATGTTTTTTATCATAAATTATTTGTGTTGGAGCCACTTTCACTCAAAAACTACTGATCAGAATTTGATTAAACTTAACAATATTATTACCTAAGATAGTTTTAGCGTCCTACTAATTATAAACGCTAAAGTAGGACGATGTTAATTTTTCATGTAAAAACTACTGAATGGATAATGAAATAAAATATTGTTGCGATTTTGCAGATTGAAGGAATAAATTACGCTGTCGAAGCAGCGGGGCGCACATTAGTAGGCTATTATTTAAATGCTTCGTGCTGCTCTCAATATAAATAAATAAGCTAATTGTACACAATAGGGTAAAACGTCCTATTACCGCGGTAGTTAAAATCACGTCCTATTACGGCTCTATTTTATCTTTTGCAATTTATGATTCGTTGTGACTGTGTATGGATAAGGTGACTACATAGTGTCCAAGGGAAACTAACACGTAACTTATTACCCAGCACTCGTGCGTTTAAAATCGTTTCAAATTACTTAAATTAATTATTTTGTGTAACGTCACCGAAGCGAGAAGCTGTTTCATACAAACGCAGACTGACTTGCGGTAGAACATTGAATTTTCAGACTTCGTTTTTTGTTCAAACAAGCACTTTAAGATTATGTTACTATATTCAAATACTTTTTACATTCAATTAGTGTTAGTTAATCAAGTTGATTTCTGTTTAAAATCAAATAAAACAAGTAAATATTAGTAAACAAAAGTCCGCCGTATTAGGAAGGCTATTTGAGGGTACAGCCTATTACGGAGGGTACCATCGGTAATAGGAAAAACGCAGTGTCGGGAATTTATAAATTTAGTGGTATAATAAATATAATTTTTGAACATTTCGTTATTTTAGTGTAATTTTCATTAGTTATCAAGTATAAAACCTATTTTGGAGGTACATGTTTTTTAACTAGAATCCTTGTTTTTGACGCTTAAAGTTGACAGTAAAATTTAAGTTTGTTGGAATACTGTGAAACCTAACGTATGAGTTTTAATGAAGAAAGATAGTCTAATACAACGATTACTAACGATTTGAGTGTTTTATGGTAAAGTCAGAGTGCTCATATTTGTAAGTAATAACTTACATTACCGAAATATCTTTACATTATATTTCAGAATTATGAAATAAAAATTTTATTCTTAAAGATAAGGTCGCCTATTGTCACCTTACTTTATGCTAAGTGTATATTTATTCATTCGTTAATTCAAAGATACCGTTCATTTTAAAAAGCTTTACTGCAGGTCTACTTGGTAAATACGTGACATTCTGTCTAAATTGACATACGTCAAATAACTTAAAAGCACTTTAACTTTTTATGAATAACAGGGTAAGTAAATAATTTAAAAAACTTACACAAAAATGTATACTAAGATTAGGTTTATCGTATTTTCCCATCAATATAATAATTTACTACTAGACTTTACCGCAAATATGTTTTATTTGTAAGGTTTCAATAAAATCTATTTCGTAGTTTTTACGTGAAAGAGTTACAGACATCCTTTATTACAAACTTTGTCATTTATAATATTAGTAGGATTATTAAAATAAAACCCTCGTCCGGGCCTTTTCAAATTAAAGTTGGAGCAAAATCGAACAGCAATTCAAAGTCCAGTTTTATAAAGAGGTTAAGGAGGTTATCGATTTGACCTGTATGTATGTTTGTCCACGATTAATTAAATTTTGTCAAAACCGATTTTCACAAAAGTATTTTTTAAATTCAGAAGAAGGGTTTTAGTACCTATCGCACCTTCAGAACGGTAGGGACACAACTCAAAAATTGAGATTTTCGGGAAATCGCAAAAAACTAAAATAAAATTGTAACTTTGCACTTTGAAAGTATTTATTTCGCTAATTTGACCTAAAAAGTTTAAGTTTTATATTCCTAAGGTAAAGTCTAGGTTGTCTTCTAGCGTATGAATGGTAAAAAGATGGTTCATATTAAATTTTTATATTTTATTTTATTTTTTAAAAAACAATGGAAGACATAAACCCTTTTTATTCTGATAGTTTTAAATTTTTTATGGTTTTAAGGACCTAAAACCTACAAGTTCTCTACAATTCTAAACTATTAATTGAATTTATAAAAAAATTTTCAAATAGCTTCGGTATGAAAAAGGCACAACCATAAATAAGTCTCACTTTATATTAGTATCATTCGGCATCGTAAAGACCTATTTACTTAAAGTGTCTTTATTGAACTGATAATAACAATTATACTTAGCGATGACGTTTAGGATTATATGGCCACAATCGGCTATGAGCCTGTAAACAACTGAACCTGTTCGTCCTACTTTTGGCGCATTAATGATTGCGTCACTTTCGTTCCGAGCGGGTGCAGGAAAACGTCCCAGTGTAAAAGAGACGTAAGTATCGGATTTCTTTTTCTGTCGTTAAAAAGCCTGTGTTTTAATATTCATCGGATAGAGCGCACATTTTTAAGCCTTTCTATGACCGTAACTCAATTTCGCGAAATTTTGAGTTAAGCCCCTTCAATTCTGAAGGTGCGCTATATTTAACCAATTTTAGAAAAGAGGAAGTTCTCAGTTTAGGTTTGTATCAGTTTATTGATTAAGGTTTTGAGTCTTTTACATCCGTCCGTCTGTCTGCCAAAGGCACTAATTTCCGAAACGGCTCGATTAATTTTAATGAACAAAATTCACGATATTTTATTTGTCGTCCAAAGAATACAAACAAATATTAAAAACTTCAAAAACTTATGGAAATTTAGAGAAAAATGCAAAAATTGTGCCAAAATCTTCCTTCTTGAACAAACTTTTGTGGAGCCTCTACTGAGATATGGACCTGGTCAACAGACATTCAATAATGATCATTTGTAACTTCACTGAATGTATATTAACAATAAATATGAAAAATTATGTTAATAAGCTAGCCGAATTTGCACAAATTACGCTTTTTAAAGAAACGATCTCAAAATGGCGGCCGTTGTATGGGCTGTCTTTTTTCTCAACTCTCTCCTCATACCAATATACGCGAGATAGCATTCGTTCGGCCGCCATTTTCAAATCGTTTCTTTATCGGCGCGGCTTATTAAAAAAAATCGTCCCCATATTTAATTCATTCCGTTCCGTTGTGCGGAGAGATGGGAGAACGTTACGATGCCGTAGATTGATTTATTGCTTGTTGTTTTGTTATTCGCCCGTTCAGGTCAGGCAAAGAAACATAGTAGCCCATACAGCCAAATATTCATTATTCGTGTTTCCTAAACTAATTATATTATTGGAAACTTCTTAGCGCGAGGCCATTTATTAAATAGTTGATACACAAAATATTATCATAATAGCCCCTTACTAGGAAGATCCTGTATTTATGTACAGTGCCAGTAACAATTACAGCCATTGCATCTGATTGCACGGACCCATGAGCTGACATGAAATTGTTTTATCATGCGTGTGTTGTCATCCCATACTCCGTAATAGGCTGTGCTTACCGCCATAATGGGCTTCAAACTTTTTTTGCCGCCGTAATAGGAATTCCGAATTGTCAGAAAAAATATTTATTTAAAATTAATTATCACTCTAAAATAAATAAAACGACAACTGAAATAGAAAATATAATTATGATGAGTTGCAAAAAAAAATTTAAATATCTGCTAAATCATTTAGAAATGTTTAATTTCTTACCCTACTTTAAAATGTCGTCAAAACGCGCCGTAATAGGGCATGTTACCCTACATAGTATTAACGATTTTCTTAACCTTAACAATAAAGAAATTGTTATAAAATAATTACGTTATGTTTATCAAATATTATAAAAAAAACACACTGTTTGGATATTTTGTTTAAAGTAGTACCTGTAAGAGGTAGGTAACTAGCTAATTAAGCTAAAATGTAAATTTTGCATGTCAACATATGTGTGACAAATTGTATTGGTCTCCCTAAGTATAAGATCCTTTATTATGTACAGTCAAGGACTAGGAGGCCGTAACAGATTTGTCTATGGTTTCGTCAGCCCTAGACTGTAAAACCAAAGAACAAGAGCTATTTTGCAATACAGAAAAACCGGAAGTGTTACGCCGATCGTGTCCGCCACTGTACCACAATTTATGCAAATAAATTATCTTTATCTTTTATCTATAATAGAAATGAATAACACGAGTGCAAATACGCAAATACGCGTCGCCTTAGTAATGGACGGCGAGTGGTCGCGGCGAATTGTAAATGGTATTTAACGTGGATTATTGTGTACGTGCTCTGTATTGTTTGAGGGTTTGTGTATACCTGTAGGTATTGTTGTAGTTGGAGAATAATGAAGTGGGAAAACCTACCTTAGGGCGTATTGTTACATTCAGGAGAAGGTTTTAGTACCTATTTTAACCGACTTCGAAAAAGAGGAAGTTCTCAGATTATACATATATGTGTCAATTGTTGAAGACGAGACTCTTTTTGTAAAAAAATAAATTATTACATATATAGCAGAAGTAGATGAGACAATCTAACTAGCCATCAAACTAAACACAAACGATAACGGCAACAAAACTTTCCCCATTCATCAACGCAAATCGAATTTCATGCAAAATGAACCATCTGTTCTGAATGCGAGATCTTCTAATTAGTGATGGGAACAAAAGCGGTTTCCAGGCATTCGAGTCGCGGAAACAATGGAAGATCGCGCACAATCTCCGGATGGGTAGGCGACCTCGATTGCACATCACTACTTTAGTGTATGGTCCAAGATTTTTTAGGGCAAATTTTGCTAAACTCCATTCCGCTATGTAATTTTTTTTTATGTAAGACTATTTGACCTGAAAAACGTTATAATAAAAGTGCTAAATATCTTTAAGAGCCAGTTTACCGCGATGCTATTGCCATTCCGAAAAAAAATTATATCTTCTTAACTAAGGCAAATATAAAAAATGCGGCACAGTACTGTATGGCACTAGATATTGTAGCCTAGTTAGTTAATTGAGCACAGTACAGTAGTCCCTAACTTAAAAGAACATAATTATACACTAAAAGTGGCCACTTTAACAACACTTTGTAGCTTCCTTTGGTCTTTAACCTAAAAGCTATACAACAGTGCCCTAAAAATACTAGGCTACTTTAGCTACTGTCATACTGTGCCACATTTTTGATATTTGCCTTAGTTTAGAAGATATTAATTTTTTTTGAGAATGGCGCTAGAGAATGTGTCGTGGGACACGCGATAGGAGCGAAGGCCGAGTGACAGTCGACCAAGCTACTGCCCGTATGGTGTAGAGGTGGGTAGAGTACTGCGAGCGAGCGAGCGAGAGAGATTTAAAGTTCTCGGTCTTTTTCATTCTCTCCTTCGCTTTAACGCTTTTGTGTCTCACTTCAGCCGTAACGTTGCACTTTTTCTTGGCTAGCTCCCCTCCGCAAACCTAGATAAGGAATTTCATTAAAAAAACGGTAAAATCAAAACATGTTGCTTTCCCGACATCGAAAAGAAAATGAACGTAGAAAAAACACGTAGAAGAAGATAAGATGAGAAGAAAGAACATTCCTACAGAAGATTTTGCTACTAAGAAAATACTTCTGAGGCTTTGCCGTATGGAATATAGTATGCCCAGAAGGGGCGATAAAAAAAACAATAATCAAAAACCCAAACAAAACGCGTCAATGCAGAAAAGTGATCGGTACATCAGAACATTTTTTTTGACATTAAAATCATTGCGAATGGGAGTAGAATCATTTGACAGAGGAGGGCTCGTTTCGGGGCGTCGCCAGGCGACCATTGTCGTAAGGCAAGGCCAACATTTGTTTGCCTGAGCCAATTGGTGGGCACCCTAAGGTCGCCTTTTCTCAACTTACTGTACTATTTGTTCTTGTTTTTGTGTTTTTTTTTGTGCAATAAAGATATCATTCATTCATTCACCCTGAACTACCTCGCCTCTCACAGTATAGGATACTTTACCAAATAAGGTATCAATAGCAATTAGATTAGTCTAATTGACTTTCAATAAGGTATATCTTGTATCCTATATTACATAAATAATTTTTGACTTTAAATTTTTTTTTGACAACAATCAGTATTTTAAACCGCTTCATCTTTTATATTAAACCAAACCTTCTCATGTCTATAAAAGGGGACATGGGACATGCAATATTGGATTCGAGTTTTTTTCCTTCATTTTCTTGAATCGCTAGCTTCTGTCTACATTCTTAAATTTTTTCGCTCAATCTCCGTTCGAAAATTGCTCTAGACACAAAAATACGAGAAATAGCAGCTAGAAAGACTAGAAAGTGTGTTTTTGATGTCGATCACAGCAAGCTTATAGGGGCGAAACGGTGCGAAACTAGCACCACTTCGATAAATAATTGATATCTTCAAAACCACGGCTGAAATCAATAATATTATGCGCCTTTGAATCCCTAGAGAATCTTGCTTAGAATTTTTAAGGCTCTGTTGTGAAGTTTAGGTTCAAATTCAAAGAAAAAATAATTTGTTGCCTAAAGCGGTTTCATAACGGTTTTTTTTATTTTAAACCTGAAAGCTACACAACAGGACGTTAAAAATTCTAAGCAAGATTCTCTAGGGATTCAAAGGCGCATAATATTTTTGATTTCGGCCATGGTTTAGAAGATATTAATTATTTATCCGAAGTGGTGCTAGTTTCGCACACGTTCGCCCCTTAAGGATATTCTCAAAAATTCTAAATAATAATTCACATAGGTTTTAAATAAATAATATTTTGTAAACTAATTATATTGTATTGTCTGCTCCGTGGCTCAGTTGGCAGTGATGTGGAATGAGTAAGCGTGTGCACCCGGGTTCGATTCCCGGGCGGGGCAAATATTGATATGATGAATATCGATGTTAGTTTCCGGTCTGGGTGTAATGTTCGTTTCTGTGCATGTTTCGGGCACCCTGGATACCGGTTCTTCCTAGTTAGGGGCTCTGTTATTATTATTTAAACGCGGCATGAAGCTCGCAGTGTAAGCTGTAAGTAAAACATAAAATTTAATTATAAAATCATATTTCTTGAGCATTTCACTGAGGGAAACAAGCCTTGCTTTGCCATGTCCTAATTGATGCTCAAGGAAACGTCGCGACGAGATAAGGACTCGATTAGACTGAGCGTCAGGAATTATGTAATACTTTCTTGCACTTAGGGTTAAAAGCGAATTTCAATGAATTTTATCTGAATTTAATCAAAAAAAAAACTCTCTTTTAACTCTTTTTGTGAAGGCTCTACCAGAAAAAGAGTTAAACCGGGTCTAAATCACTAGGCTAGGTTTTAATCACTATTTCGTCATACAAATTGGCGATTTTAGACCGGTCTAATTTTTTTGTGGTAAACTTATTAGATGATTTTTTTTGCTTTATAACCACAAAATTTACAATATTTAAGACATTAAAAAAAAAACTAGTTTTACAAAGTTTAAAACTTTATATTAACCGAGAAAGGATGGACAACATGGCAATGTGACAACATATTAACTAAACTCTAACCATGTTATTCATAAAAAGTTAAAGAGCACTATAGTTATTTGACGTATGTCAATTTAGACTGGATGTCACGTATTTACCATACAACAAACCAGAGAAGTAGACCTCCAGTAACGCTCCTTAGAATCTACTGTATCTTTGTGAATAATACGGTAAGAGTGCGACAGTATTTATCAAAGCTTATTCACACTCAAAGTTTTATAGCTGAATACACCCCTGTACCTATGGTGCTTAAATCTCGTAAAAATTTAAACATCGACATCAATAAACAATGTTAGCCCCTTCCGGGAATCACACCCAGACTTCCGAGCTGACAGTATACTTGCAACTGAACTGTCAGTGACTCTGAATTTGATCCACGTAATATTATTATTATTCTATAGGTATAACTTGCGCACATAAAGAAAAGATCTCAAAATAGCGGCCGTTGTATGGGCTGTCGGGCTGTCTCTCTTCTTAACTCTTCTCTCATACTAATATACGCGAGATAGCATGCGTTCGCCCGCCATTTTCTAAATTTTTCTTTATCTGCGAGGCTTATACAATGGAAATCAATTTTTCTCTGCTTACCCCGACGGGAGACAGGCGTGATGTTGTGTATGAATGTAATAAACGGACGAATTTATCAAGCGTTCCTCGCATCGTATGAAATTAGCCTTAAACTAAATGGAAGTGGGCGCCCAGCTTTCAGAACACTAATCCGTTTCTTCCAGCTTCCAGCTCACACAAAGATTGTGTCTTGCATATTAGTAAAAGTAGCTTGCATCAAAATTAAAGAGTAGGGCTCGTTTGGGGGCGTCTCCAGGCGACCAAGCTAATTGGTGGGCACCCTGAACTACCTCGCCTCTAGCAGTATAGGATACTTAACCAAATAAGGTATCAATACCAATTACCCTCTTACCACAAAAAAGTTAGACCGGTCTAAAATCGCCAATTTGTATGTCGAAATCGTGATTTAAACCTAGTCTATTGATTTAGACCCAGTTTAACTCTTTTTGTGGTAGAACCGTTAGAGTCTAATTGACTTTCAATAAGTGATATCTTTGCCATAGTAGTCAGAGCCCTCAACTAGGTAGAACCTGTATCTAGGGTGCCCGAAATACATACAAACACATAGACCCAATGATTATCGATTTTCTTTATATATTTCTCTGTGGGTGGCCTTTTTTTTTAAGGCGGGGAGATTTAATTATACATAGGGATAGACGCGGGAAGCGACTTTGTTTTATATTATGTACGAGCTTTCCCGGCTTACTTCGTTACGCCATTGAATATAAGATGCTACTCAAAGACTTGGCTCTATAGACTATGTTCTTTTGACTGCCCAGAATGGGCGAATCAAAAAATAAACAACAACTACAAACCACCTGTCAAAATATGTAAACAACGGAAAAAATATTGCACCTTGGGTTACATTATTAGAGTTTAAGTAAGGATCCCTAATTTTTTGAAAATCTAATATAGCCTATGTCACTCGGGGATAGTGTAGCTTCCTACTAGTGAAAGAATTTTTTAAATCGGTTCAGTATTTCCGGAGCCTATTCGTTACAAACAAACAAATCTCTCCTCTTTATAATATTGGTATAGATTGATTGATTATGTCTGAGATGAAGTAACTTGTTAGTCCTAGCGGCGGTTTCCTTACTCTGAGCTCTGTTGTTAGTCCTTATGGAACCTAGCCTAGATAATAAAACTTCTAGGAAAAGTTAAGAAATTATTACATCTTTCTTTACAAGTAAGTACTTCATTATTTTGAAGATCGTAAATTTCAAGTCAAATAAAATTATTTTACTGCCGACACGGCGTGAAGTTGGAATTTGGCCTCGTGGGTACTATTTAGGCTCAGCGCACATCTCAACGTATTCTCTTTATTTTAAAAAGCACAAAAACCTCAGAGTAAGGAAACCGCCGCTAACAAAAACTCATATTTTGATATGTGAAATGTCAAATATCACGTTTTTGATATCATCAATATCATCATCATCAATACATAGTATAAAACAAAGTCGTTTCCCGCGTCTGTCCCTATGTATGCTTTTATCTTTAAAACTATGCAACGGATTTTGATGCGGTCTTTTTTAATAAATAGAGTGATTCAAGAGGAAGTTTTATAAGTATAACACATGTACAATCTAGTAATAGGTTAGGCGGTACGAAGTTCGCCGGGTCGACTAGTATTCTCATAACAAAAAATCTATAGAAAAGTTAAGGTGCATTCACGTACAGTGGCGGACACGGTCGCCGTAACACTTACGATTTTTCTGTATTGCAAAATAACACTTGTTCTTTGGCAATACGATCTTGGGCTGTCGGAACCATAGACAAATCTGTTACGGCCTCCTCGACCGCCACTGTATAAAGCTGGTAACAAGCTTGCGCTTGTTGGCGCTTGTTTGAAAAATGTATAGAAAATACCTGCGCCGACATAGACGCTTGTTCCAGCGCAAATATCCGCGCAGGTTTTTGCTATATATTTTTAGAACCAGCGCCAACAAGCGCTTATTACCATTGTTGTATGACTTTAACATTGACCCTGCGTAGCATGACAGACCATTTGTCGAATCATTCTGTCACTTTTGATCGCTTTTGACATTTACCTGCGGGAAAATGTATGGAGGTGATCGACAAAAGTGACAGATAGATACGACAAATTCGACAATTCTAGTACCATGTATCAATAATCAATCAAAAAATTGCAGTTCGTGTATCTCCTAAGAACTCAAGAACGACTAGACCGATTAGGCTAAATTGGTTTTCAAATGTTTGTCGTAAACCAAATGATTAATGGGTGAGCAAATAATGCAAAGATCGTAACAAGTTTGTAGTGCATATTCTTTCAATTACTTACCTTTGGAAGCCTAAAACCTTCGATACCTTTTAGGTAAGTATTTTTTTTATTTCGACCAAGAAATAATATTATAAAGATTTTCTTCAAAACATAATCCTATCAAAGGAAAAGCCCCTAGGCCAATCTTGTGATTATTTTTTAACATTCAGGTCCCTACAATAACTTGTGAAGCTCGACCCTCAATTTCGAATTAATAATAATAATAAGATTTAGGTTAAGAGGCATAGCACAGCTAAAGTAGCGCCACCCGCGAAAAAATGTAATATCTTCTAAATAAAGGCAAATATCAAAAATGTGAAACATTATTCCACTAGATAATGCAGCCTAGTAGTTTTAGGGAACTAATGTATAGCTTTTAGGTTAAAGACCAAAGGAAGCTACTGATTATTGCTAAAAGTTGGTTGAGCAACACTTCGTAGCTTTCTTTGGTCTTTATTTCTATTTTAACCGTAAAGCTATACAACAGTGCCCTAAAAATACTAGGCTGCATTATCTAGTGGAATACTGTTTCACATTTTTGATATTTGCCTTAGTTTAGAAGATATTAATTTTTGTCTCGGGTGGCGCTACTTTAGCTGTACTATTCCTCTTAAGGTTAAAAACCTTATTAAAATCAAGCTTTTATTTCGATAAGTTATTTTTCGCGTTATTCTTAGCAAGGCCTCTGATTTGATAGGTACCCATAATCTAGTAGTAGTAACAAATACTTCTGTGAAAACCGCATCAAAATCGGTGCAGCCAAACTCGAGATAATCGCGGACAAACATACATACATACAGGTCAAACTGATAACCTCATTTTTTGAAGTCGGTTAGAAACAACTCGTCAGCTCGATTTTCGTCTTTTAGTCCTCTAGAGTGTCAAAATGAACACAAAGAAAAAGCAAAGAGGACGCAAAGCGATATTGCAAAAGAGGCCGTAATAGGCCCTCTGAGCAGTAACTGAAAGGCACTTGCTGAGGGAGGCAGGGAGTGCCCATATTGTATGTATGTAGTACTATTTATTAAACCGTGGTTATAAGGTAAGTTCGCCGTTTTCCAAAAGCAGTACAAATACAAAGCAAGGGTGATACAGTGTCAGTCACCTAATTGTATTGTAATATCACAAAACAAAAGGGAAAAAAACAAAAGAGAGATCAATTGTAAAGTAGAGTTTGTTACCCCTTTCTTCTCTACGCTGTAAAATCATTGCGAAAGGGAGTAGAATCATTTGACAAAGGAGGGCTCGTTTGGAGGCCTCTCCAGGCGACTATTGTCGTAAGGCAAGGCAAACATTTGTTTACCTGAGCCAATTTGTGGGCACCCTGAACTACCTCGCCTCTCACAGTATAGGATACTTTACCGAATAAGGTATCAATAGCAATTAGATTAGATGTAGTCTAATTGACTTTCAATAAGTGATATCTTGTATCCTATATTGAATAAAGAATTTGACTTTGACTTTGACTTTGAGTGAAGCTTGGTTAAGTGGGACCTGGATAAGTGAGAAACCTCTTTAACTGAAACTCATGCCGAGGTCCCGACACCTTGGCCCTCTGCTAGTGGGCAATTACCTCTGTTAGTGGGACGAAGCAAACCTCTTTATCTGGAATTCGTTATTACTTACTTTTTTTTTGTCATGGCTACCTCTTTAACTGAGACGAGCTTTCCCGGCTTACTTCGTTACGCCATAGAATATAAGATACTACAAAAGACTTGGCTCTATAGACTATGCACTAATAAATGAATATGAATATGAAATATGAATATGAATATGTTCTTTTGACTTCCCAGAATGGCCGAATAAAACACAAACAACAACAACAAACCACCTGTCAAAATATGTAAACAACGGAAAAATATTGCACCTTGGGTTATATTATTTGAGTTTAGGTAAGGATCCCTAATTTTTTTGAAAATCTAATATAGCCTATGACAGTCGGGGTTAATGTAGCTTCCTACCAGTGAAAGAATTTTTCAAATCGGTTCAGTATTTCCGGAGCCTATTCGTTACAAACAAACAAACAAACAAATCTTTCCTCTTTATAATATTGGTATAGATAGGTGGATAATTTTATATGCATTTACCTCTGTAACTGAGATAACATCGTTTTAATTATTACATTGTGTAACTAATTTTGTGCCTTAATAACACTCAGTTTTAGTTTATTTTGAAAAATGCCGAAACGTAGGCTCAAATCATTATCAGTGTGTGAAAAACTGAAGTTTATATACGGTTATGAAAGTAGAATTCAATGAGCCAAAAATTTCATCATTATATAATTTAGAACAAAGATAAAATAAATCACAATGTTCTGGAAGATAACTTTTTCGTGCGAAGGCTTGTTAGTCATAATTTTTGTAGCAGCATGGTGATTGTAAGGTTTTTATTATTATTTACATGATAAGTTATGTAATATACTTAGTAATAGCACCCACAGACCAACTAGAGATACTCTCTATAACTGAAATAACCTGTTTTCTGACCTCTGTTAATGGACCCTCTCTGTTAATGAGACGAATATTTATTTATACCTAGATATCTGACACACTGGGTAAGTGGGACACTGGTAAGTCTAAAAGTGAGACAAATTTGCAGGTCCCTTGAGGTCTCACTCTCACTTAAACAGGTTTCACTGTATTTTGAGTTGAATGACTGCTCCATAGCTCAGTTGGCAGTGATGTGGACTGGGATCCGTGTGCACCTCGGTTTGATTCCCGGGCGGGGCGAACATTGTTATGATAAATATCGATGTTTGTTTCCGGTCTGGGTGTAATGTTCGTCTCTGTACATGTTCGGGCACTCTCGATACAGGTTCTTCCTAGCTAGGGGCTCTGAGTGTGATGCGTTATTATTATGTTTCTCAATACTCTTCGGTATCACGGGATGGAGCCCGGTCCTTTGAGAGGCGTGCGAGGGGACGAATCCAACTCGTAGAGGCCCTTTCGAGAGTTTTGCTATATTGTATATGGATCACCAACCAGGCACCGCCACTAAATGCACAAATAGATCATGCACCCAGCGGCGGCACCCAGAAGGTGATAGGAACTATTGTAAAATGGATGACAAGAAATGGTTTATGGGGGTGAACTGTTTAGTGGACCGGTTAACTGGTGCTATGGAGTGAAATACCGGTACGCCTGCCTTTTTATGCCTTTATTATTAATATTATTATTATTATATTCTATGCAGACGCCACACCACACCCTCGGTTTATGACGTCATCAATAAGACAGTATGGACGGTTTGGCTGGCTTCCAGACAACCGCCGAGCGTATGTGTTGAACATTGAGGTTTGATTTTTTTTGCTTGCTTTAGTGAAATGGAGAAGGTATATTGTAGCTCCTACATTTAGAAGCGTAGTCTCTTTGGCCGCATTTATAGGCAAGCGGGGCGTTGCGCGGGGCGTCGTGCGGGGCGTGCTGCGATTAAATCAAACGTATAGCAATGTATGAGACCGTTTACGGAGACGCGTTGGCGGGCGCCGACGCGTGCACTGCCGCGGGCACCACCGCGCGTCGTTCAACGCCTCAAGAACAAAACATAGGCCTATTTTCGATATCGTCCGTTACGCGCGTATATAGACGCGTAGGCTCCCGCCGTTGTGCCCGCGTCGGAGCCCGCACGACGCCCCACAAAACGCGCCGGGTCTCCATAAGGCTTCAAACGCACAGGCGGATTTTTTTCCGCGCGGTTTTTTCGCCGCGCGGATAAAAATCAGCTGTTGCGGTTTTATTTCCGCGCGGTTTGAAAGGTTGTTATTTAATTTTCAACCTTATTCTTAGTTCCCGAACGTACAGGTGAATTTTTACCCGCGCGGAAATAAAACCGCAACAGCGGATTTTTAACCGCGCGGTTTTTTATCCGCTGGTGCGGACACTTTCATAGGATTCAATATGTTACATAAAAACCGCGCGGAAAAAATCCGCCTGTGCGTTTGAAGCCTAAAGGAGGCCTTAAGGTACCGTGGCGTACTACCTTAATTCGCACTGCATAAAGACTATTCTGCAATAAAAAAAGGGTCATGAGATGATTGTTAACAGGAGACAAGACAATGGTGGGCAACATCATTAATGAAAAAGAAATAAAAATTATTCTGAGCATTGCTGAAGAAAAAATAAGGTATATCCAGATACGCAATTAATATTATTTTTGCTGCATAAACTAGGAAACGAACGTTATAGTGATTTATTTTCTTCCTCGGATTAACAAGTATTATTGTCACAGATAATTTTGAGTTTAACCCTACAATGCATGTCCTTCTCCTCATAATCCTTGAGTTTTTAAAGAAAAAAAAAAATTTGGCAATCTATACATAGTATAAAACAAAGTCGCTTCCCGCGTCTGTCACTATGTATGCTTATATCTTTAAAACTATGCAACGGATTTAGATGAGGTTTTTTTTAATAGATAGAGTGATTCAAAAGGAAGGTTTATAATTATTATACATGCACAATAAAGTAATAGGTAAGCGGTACGAAGTTCGCCGGGTCGACTAGTCATAATTTTTTTTTTTTAACTTTTTAGTTTTCTCAGTTAGAACAGTTTCTGCCCCGAAATGGAATGCGATAGCTCCTTCAACCCCGTTCCATAGAAGTAAGACCCCAATTTAAATTATAATCCTCCCGGTATCATAATCTTGCCTCGCCAAACGCCGCATCCAAAAGTATTTTATTTACTTTATAGTTTCCCGTATCAATGTATGGAGCGTAAGGTACCCGTTCGCTCGCTTGCATCTGAAACTGGGATGAAAATAACCGTTATGCTTATTAGGGGTCCGCTACACTCGGTTGATTGATAAGTAGCCTTGAGTTTGAACTCGGACGAGTCTTTCTCAAGTATACAGATTAATGACTCGATACGCCTCATACTTACTCCGTGTCAATGGACTCAAGAGGCTGACTTCTTGGAGGCTACACGGTCGAGTGCGGTATTCTTTTTTCGAGTACGTTTAATGATTTTCACAATTTGGAGTGCGAGTTTGACAGAGGGCTCGTTTGGGGGCCTCTCCAGGCGACTGTTGTCGTAAGGCAAGCCAAACATTTGTTCGCCTGAGCCAATTGGTGGGCACCCTGAACTACCTCGCCTCTCACAGTATAGGATACTTTACCAAATAAGGTATCAATAGCAATTAGATTAGATGTAGTCTAATTGACTTTCAATAAGTGATATCTTGTATCCTATATTTTTTGATTTTGAGTTCGAACTGCGATTCTACGTGAATGTCAGTCTTAGAGATTGAAATTAAACTCTAAACTGTCATAATTTACTTAACTGAACTCGTTATTCACTCCAAATTTATTACATAGTCTAGTTTCTACTTGAACTCAGTAAAGCATACGCTCGACAGAGTATGAGCCATCGCGAGCTAGGATAATCTGTACTCGAGAACGACTTGACAGAGTTCAAAATCGAGCGAGGTGACACCAAACAGTGACTCTGTTGCTAAAACCAAGTTAAAATCCCATTTGCCGCGCCTCAGCACCGGTCATTGCTGGGCCTTAGAACGTCTACAAATAAAGCAGAAATAATTTCTTTTTATTTTAAAAAAAAAGATACCCGCCCCCAATAAATTGACACATAGGTACATAAAACTGAGAACTCTCTCTTTTCTGAAGTTGGATAAAATTCTTACTAAAAAACAAATACTTTTGTGAAAAGCGCATCAAAATCGGTTTAGCCAAACTCGTAATAATCGCGGACAAACATACATACATAAATACATACATACAGCTTAAACTGATAACCTCCTTTTTTGAAGTCGGTTAAAAATACAAGACCGTCCATTTGTAAATGTAATTCTAATCCGGATTATAATAATAATAATAATAAGTAGAAAACAGTAAATCCGTCACGACTTATTTTGTCCAGCAAGTGCTCAGCAATTTTTTAGAAGCGTGTTGGTATTAGATGCGAGCGTTTGATTTGCTTTAGTATACAAGCTAGTATATTAGAGAAAAAAACCAGATAAGGTAACGTCCTGTTACGGTGGTAGTCAAAATTACTTCCACGAAGGAATATTTTTCTTTAATCAATATATATAAAACTCTTCCGTTACTGACTGACTGACTGACTAACAGAAAACGCAGAGCCAAAACTACTGGGTGTATCGAGCTGAAATTTTGCACGTGGTTTGCTTGTGGAGTGTAGGGGAGCACTAAGGAATAATTTCCAGAAATTCCCATGGGAACGGGAAACAACGGGATTTATGTGTTTTAGAGAATTTTGCGCGGGTGAAACTGCGGGGTAGCCTCTAGTTGTTCATATTTTGACCACGCACAAACTTCTGGCACGCACTTTATCTACTACACTATTGTAAACGGAGCATAGACCACTTGTCCACAGCGGTCAAAGACCCAGACATCAAATTATTCATCGTATATTTTTTTTATAAAAAACATGATAAAAACATATTTTTCCCTTTATGACAAAAAACAAAGCGAATTCTTTAAATATTATTCACATTTCACACAGTAGAAGAATGATAAAACTTTAAATTTTATTGTTCATACTTATTTCAAAGTATACTTATGTACACATCTTTTACCATTTTTTTTTTACAATAAACAAAATATGCAGATAGTGAAAATAAACTACATTTTAGAAATTTTAGACCATTGGACATTGGACTGCTCCAAGATTGATTGGCAATAATAATAATAACGCTTCACACTCAGAGCCCCTAACTAGGAAAAACCTGTATCTAGGGTGCCCGAAACATACACAAAGACGAAAATCACACCCAGACCGGGAAACAAACATCGATATTCATCATAACAATGTTCGCTCCGCCGGGAATCGAACCCGGTGCACCCGAGTATCAGTCCACATCACTGCCAACTAAGCCACAGAGAGAAAAGGGTCCTTGTTGAACGGACGAAACACAAAAAAAGAAAAAAAAGATTAGTAAAGTCTCAGAGAACAAATTAATCTGTGTCGCAGAACGGAGGCGCACAGATTATATCTGCCTTCATAAATTTAACACTGAAAACGGGCCGAGATAAAACAGTTATAATAATTTGCTCTTAAATTACATTAAGGTGTATGTATAGATGATAGCACGTCAACTTTACTACCCACTACAGGTCAACAGGTTTACCTTGCGAGCAAAAATTATTTTAAAGAATAAAAAAATACAAAATCATTTATTTTCTACACTAATATTGAAGAATAAAACATCAACAGAAGAAAAAAACATCATAACAATCAAAGAATCAAATTTGATTCTTTGATTGTTATGATGTTTTTTTGTGTTTTTAAACGAACATGTACCCTAGAAAGTATTATAGTCTCTGTGCCTGTATATCGTTATTCATATATTTTTTAACCGACGAAAAAACAAAAAGGAGGAGGTTCTGAATTCGTCGCGTATATATATATATATATATATATTTTTATGTGTGATCACGCATAACTTTTTACTGTGTGGACTGATTTTGATAATTCTTTTTTTATCGACAGGGTATACCTTGAAGTTGGTCCCATAAAAATTTGGAAATAAAATTCCAACCCTAAGGGTGGAAAAATAGGGGTGACTTTATTGTTCACTCACAGATTGTATTGCCGTGTTGAGATTTACATGAAAACTGCTAGGAAAACATGAAAACTAAATTATTAGTCTTTTTTATATGAATGTTAATAATCATAATCTCAGCCGATAGACGTCCACTGCTGGACATAGGCCTCCCTCACAAATCGCCTCACCGACCGGTCGTGAGCGAACCTCATCCTTGTTAGTCCCTCAACATACACCAGGTTGTGTGGCCATATTGTGGGGTGCGACCACCTTATAAAGGGCGATTAGCTGGGGTCTCGCTGGGGTCAAAAAAAAAATAGCCAAAAAAAAAACTGAAAAGCAAAAAAACAAAAACTTTTTATCAAAAAATTAAACCGCCGAAAAAACTGAAAAGCATTAAATAATAGGGAAACATTTTCTATTAGGACTTAATTTACTCACTTCTTAAAGTAATTTTGGTATACCAAGAAATTTTGAGTCGGTGCCACACCACACAAGCAAATTCATTATCTACGTAAAGCGCGATGCGCGGCGGCTCACGTTTTTCGGTTATTTCTTCGAAAGATTACTAAATTACCTGAAATTCATTCATTGTTATGTATGGTGAGCAGAATCCCTCCTTTTATTTATTACCGCCTTGTCAGAAACACCCAGTATACAGCGACAAACAATTAAATACACCCAGACCGGAAATCAAACATCGATATTGATCATTACAAGGTCGCCCCTAACGGAAATCGAACCCAGGTGCACACGCTTACTCAGTCCATATCACTGCCAACTGAGCCACGGAGCAGTCAATAGACCAAACAGGCTCATTAAAGAGTTCTGATAAACTTTTTGTTTATTTGACCCTAAAAAAAAAACTTTAAAGGACTTTGTTCCTTCATCAATCTAAACTGAGCCTCTTAGTATTAATGGTTCTTGTTTTTTTGTTGTCGCAGATTTTAATTAGGACTTTGTTTTTTTGCCTAAAAAAAAGATAATTTAGGTTACAAATGATTTGTGAGTAAGAAGATTACGCGCCCTTTTAGAAAAACTCAGAATGTTATCTGTGTACTTACTTAATAAACTAGTCGACCCGGTGAACTTCGTACCTCCTAACCTATGAGTGTTTTGTGCATATATTATACTTATAAACCTTCCTCTTGAATCAATCTATGTATTGAAAAAAAACGCATCAAAATCCGTTGCGTAGTTTTAAATATTTAAGCATACATAGGGACAGACGCGGGAAGCCACTTTGTTTTATACTATGTATTGATTGATGATTGATATAAAATCATTTATCCCATATTATAGGATACTAGGTATCACTGATTGTACGTCTAGTAAACTAAATAACTTCAATAAATTTACACATAAAACTGAGAACTTTTTCTTTTTCAAAGTCGGATAAAATAGAAACTTTTATTTTGTAACTGAGGGAAAATGCCTATCGAATTTCCCAACGCTCGGTCTTTTACTGAATGTACAAATACTATTCTGAAAGCCGCATCAAAATCGGTCCAGCCAAACGCGAGATAATCACGTACATAACACACAGGTGAAACTGAGAACTTCCTGTTTTTAACCGAATCCTAAAGGGTTCGGTTAAAAACAGGGTTGAGGAGCAATCGCGTGACGTTTCATACGGTGCGAAACTATCGCCACTCCCGATAAATCATTAAATATCTTCTAAAACATGGCCGAAATAAAAAATATGCGTCTTTGACTCCCTAGATAATCTTCCTTTTGAATTTGTAAGGCCCTGTTGTGTAGCTTTCAGGTTCCAAATCTGAGAAAAAAACCGTTCGTTGCCTAAAGTGGCCACTTTAGTTTCTTAATAGAATATTTTTAAGATCATTATCCTAAAAGCTACACAACAGGGCCTTAAAAGTTCTAAGCAAGATTATCTAGGGAGTCAAAGACTTATATTTTTGATTTCAGTCATGGTTTAGAAGATTTTATTATTTTTTATCGAAATGGTGCTAGTTTCGCACCCGACGCTATATGAGTTTTTAAGGTTTTTTAGATCAAGTCATTCTCTTAATCTATAGAAGCTAAAGATCTGGAATTTTAATATAACCTTTTTGAGGATATAACAAAGTTTTTTATAATTGAGAATCACTAGTGGAATCAAAAAACCTCGATACATTATTTCGTCAAAGATAACCGTTCCAAAAAACGGGAATAGCTAATTCTTCGAAATGACTTACTAGTTTTTGTTAAAACTACCTAGGAATAACGATAATAAACAAAATTAAATTCTGGTAATTCAGATTTGATTTAAAAGTAATAATTAAAAAGATATTCAATATTTACTACTTTTTCCAATGAAATGTGGTAACCGATGGGCGACTGATATATGACTGTCCCTTGCCCTCAGTATGCTATATCAAAGAGATAGACTCTGTTCATTACCTCGTTCCATTTATTTGTCGTATATCGTCTTAAAGAGCAGTTCTAATTCTCTAAGTTTCTTAGCCGCGCCTCACGAGATGTGAGCAGGGCCTTATGTTACGTCCTTGCTACTGCACGCACCGGAATAATAATGTTGCTGAAGCGTGCCACCGGGTTTAAAGTGCGTTCGTGATAGTGAATAATATGGTGAACTACGACATTGTATAAAATTGGAGTTAAAGAATTTTATCACTGAGAGCCCATAAGACGATTTACGAGAAATAAATCAAACGACCGAGGAACAAAGGATGTCCTTTGTTAAGTCATTATGTCAGTCGCCCACAGTTACTACATTTTATTGTAAAAAGTAATAAATATTAAATATATTTTTAATTATTACATTTAAATCAAATTTGAATTACCAGAATTAGATATATACTTACTTTATTAACATTATCCCTATGTAGTTTCAACAAGCACCACACCACAAACAAACACCACATATTGATTTCTCACAAAAATCACGTTGTGGTTGTTTTCGGTTGGATAGGACATTGCAGGCTTGAATCACCTGAATGTCCGAAAAGTAAGATGATTCCGTGCTTCGGAAGGCACGTTAAGCCGTTGGTCCCGGCCGCAGTAGTGGTCGTTATAACCGCGGCGACAAGCTGGCCCCTTGTCACGTTGGTAATAAAGCATAAAATCGGCTAAACGTGGGTCCGGCTCTTGAGCAGGTACCTCTGCCTAACCCTTCGGGGAATAAAAAAAAAAAAAAGGCGTGATATTATGTTTATGTTATGTTTAGTTTCAACAAAAACTAGTTAGTCCCGTTTTTTAGAATTGTCATCTTTGACGAAATAATATATCGAGGTTTTTTGATTCCACTAGTGTTTCTCAATAATAAAAAACGTTATATTAAAATTCTAGATATTTAATACCTCTTATAGATTAAGAGAATTACTTGATTTAAAAAACCTTTAAAACTCATATAGCGTCTTAACTAGGTAAAACAAGTATGAACCTTGGTACACTGGCGGACTAGGAGGCCGTAACAGATTTGTCTATGGTTTCATCAGCCCTAGACTGTATTACCAAGGAACAAGAACTATTTTGCAATACAGAAAAACCGGAAGTGTTACGCCGATCGTGTCCGCCACTGTACCTTGGTGAACTCTGCTTTCAATTGTCCAATCCGATATAACCAAAAGGACCCCACTTTACGCTTAACTAATTTCTTAAACGATTACCTATAGGCACAAAGCTGTGGAGTTGATGCCAAATCAACCCCACTCGACGGCCGAGCCTAGTGATGTACAGTTGGACACTATTTAAGGGATAATTTCGTATCACCAGAAGATACAAAAGAACCGAGGTACCTGGTAATCTGCCATAAAGGTAGAATAATTGCCTGAAAATCAGTGCACTCGCAAGAAAACCTTAACAAACACTGTGCAAAGTCAGTGCCATTTCACATATAATATTACTTGTTTAAGTTTTTTTTTTTCAGTTAAGTATTATTGTTGCTTGCATAACATTAAAAGTCGTGTTTAATACTGTTTTTACAATTTATTGAGAATTAATATATAAGGCAAATACGTTCGGTTCACGGGAGTCTAGAGAGAGAGGGAGGTAGCTTACATAGACAATACTTAGACTATTGACCATAGAGCATATAAATGACTGTAGTTTGTTGACTATGAAAGTCAAAGGAAGAACAATAATTATGAAAGGTTGAATGTTTTTTGCAATCTATACCAATATTATAAAGAGGAAAGATTTGTTTGTTTGTTTGTTTGTTTGTTTGTAACGAATAGGCTCCGGAAATACTGAACCGATTTGAAAAATTCTTTCACTGGTAGCAAGCTACACTATCCCCGATCCCCGGCTATATTAGATTTTCAAAATAATTAGGGATCATAACCTAAACTTAAATAATGTAACCCAAGGTGCAAATTTTTTCCCGTTCTTTACATATTTGACAGGTAGTTTGTTGTTGTTGTTTGTTTGTTTATTCGCCCATTCTGGGCAGTCATAAGAACAAAGTCTATAGAGCCAGGTCTTATACATATTATATTCTATGGCGTAACTAAGTTAGCCGGGAAAGCTCGTTATTAAATACTTTTAATTTGTAAATGTACATTTTAGGTATTAACCCGATATGCAGTCCTGAGCGACCCGGAACTTGTTACCCAGTGTACTCCCGGAAACTTTACCAGGTCATCTAGCCACCTTGTTGGGGGTCTGCCTACGCTGTTTCTTCCGGGTCGCAAATCGGGCCCTTCGAATGAATACATAGTCAGGTCGATGGAGTGTAGGCCTGCGTTTAGCAGTGGACATCTTTCAGTAAAGATAAGTCTGATGATGCACGTTACAATGGTTTCGAAGTTTTTTTAACCGACTTCAAAAAAGGAGGTTATCAGTTTGACCTGTATGTATGTATGTTTGTCCACGATTATCTCGCGTTTGGCTTCCGATTTTGATGCGGTTTTCAGAAATATAATTGTAACATTCAGGAGAAGGTTTAGTACCTATTTTGACCGACTTCGAAAAAGAGGAAGTTTTTAGATTATTATATGTGTCAGTTTGTTGAAGGGGGGTCTCTTGTTGCAAAAAAGAAATTATTATATATACAATATACAGTCAGGTTAAGGCTGGGTAAACGGCTTCGCAGTATCTTTTTCTTTTCTGAAAATTCGGGGTAAATTAAAAAATAGGTATCCCGCAAACACGCACCCGGAAACTTTACCTTGTCGAGGTCTGCCTACTTTGCGTCTTCCAGTGCGCAGTCGCAACTAGGTCCCTTTTGATGTATAAAATACACATACAGGTCGATACTGGGCAAACGGTTTCGCAGTATCTTTTGCATTTCCGAAAATTCGGAGTCATTTAAAAAAATATCCCGCAATTTCGTGATACGTTTTTGGCAGCACTACATATCTAAGTAGAGCCGATTCGATTAGTCGGACCATTGTTCCAATGAATCCCAATCCTTACGCAACCCTACTCACACTGACATGATTAATAATAAGTCTGTCTTTATGTATGTATGTATAGCAACTTTACAAGTACCTAACCTATGTTATAAAATAAATAGAATATTTTACAGATTCTTAACTGACTGCATAAAATGAGGTTATAACTCGAGTAAGTACTAGCTAATCAATATATATAAAACTCTTCCGTTACTGACTGACTGACTGACTGACTGACTGACTGACAGACAACGCAGAGCCGAAACTACTGGGCGTAGCGGGCTGAAATTTTGCATGTAGGTTCCTTAGGGAGTGTAGGTGAGCACTAAGAGGGGATTTCCCAAAATTCCCACGGGAACGGGAAAAAACGGGAATTTTGTGTTTATGAGAAATCTGCGCGGGAAAAACCGCGGGGCAGCGTCTAGTGAAACAAATATAATGTTTTACAGATTCTTAACCGACTGCAAAGAAGGAGGTTGTAACTCGAGTACTGATCCTGGAACGAGTTGCACACTCCGTCGAGCATATGTTTCACTGTAACGAGGTCGTAACTCGACTATGACATCAATTTGGAGCGGAGAATATAATAATAATAATGGCGTAGGGATGTGACGACCCCATCGCCCAGTGGAAATTCCAGTACTTTCGGTCTGGAACTTCCATTGCAATTAGTCACCGCAGGGACGGCTTGTGGCGAGTCGATGGTGAGTGGCGACAACGGACCCTATACCTCCAGGGGGACACACGCAGTCATCACACGCACACTCACATGCAGTCATCACACACACACCCCCCCCCCCCTCCCCCCGCCTCTGAGCTTGCCTTCACCAGCCGGCCAGAGTGGAGTAGCAAGAGCGAAGCCTATGCTCCAGGTTGGAAGTGTAAAATGTCATAACGCCGGGTGCATCTTATGCTGCCCGCAGTCTCACCTCTCGACAACCTTAGCTGTCCACGACCAGTGTTGCGACCCGTTGCCAATATATCGGCGACTTAGTGGAAGCCCACCCAGTGGACAGCGAGTCACCGCCTGCCATGATAATTAGTGAAATGTTGCATTAAAGGCAGGCGTACCGGTATTTCACTCCATAGCACCAGTTAACCAGTCCATTAAACAGTTCACCCCCATCAACCATTTCTTATCATCCATTTTACAATAGTTCCTATCACCTTCTGGGTGCCGCCTCTGGGTGCATGATCTATTTGTGCATTTAGTGGCGGTGCCTAGTTGGTGATCCATATACAATATAGCAAAACTCTCGAAAGGGCCTCTACGAGTTGGATTCGTCCCCTCGCACGCCTCTCAAAGGACCAGGCTCCATCCCGAGATACCGAAGAGTATTGAGAACAATTATAATAATAATAATAATAAAATCATTTATTTGCCAGAATGAACTAATATAATACATGATTTCCTACGACTCTCAAACTCGGCAAAGCCTGTAATATGAGAGTCGTATAACAAAAAAATTACATAATGGTTTATCATAGAGTGTGTGTTTACTTGAATTATTATTATAATTAAAATTAAAATTAAGTTAATTAATTAAAATCAATTGTAATTTAAGTAAATAAAATAAAAATTAAAAGGAAAAATAATACACTAGGATAATATAAAATAAAGTAAAGAAATAAATAAAAATAGTAATAATAAAATTATAGTTTAAATAATAATAATGGTACATAGTAACTTGAAACAATGAAAAATTATTATTTGCTTGGAACATTATTAATTCTTACATTCAAAAAGAGTTTCTGTTTCATCGAAAGAGAGTGAATCTAAATAACTCCTAATTGTGCGCTTTCATTTTGACACTTCGCAGTGCGAGTAGGAGCTGTGAGACGACTGTGAAATGTCAGCCTTAGTCCAACCAAGAGGATTGTTCTTTCACTACGAGAGTTTTACCGGAGACGAGCTTTCCCGGCTTACTTCGTTACGCCATAGAATATAAGATACTACAAAAGACTTGGCTCTATAGACTATGTTCTTTTGCCCGCCCAGAATGGCCGAATTAAAAACAAACAACAACAACAAACCACCTGTCAAAATATGTAAACAACGGAAAAAATATTGCACCTTGGGTTACATTATTTGAGTTTAGGCAGGGATCCCTAATTTTTTTGAAAATCTAATATAGCCTATGACACTCGGGGTTAATGTAGCTTCCTACCAGTGAAAGAATTTTTCTAATCGGTTCAGTATTTCAGGAGCTTATTCGTTACAAACAAACAAATCTTTCCTCTTTATAATATTGGTATAGATAGATCGATGTTTTTAATATCCGTTTTTATTTGAACTTAATTTCCGCTCTTTCCCGCGACATAAAATAATTTCGCTTTCTTAACTCATTGGTACGCTTTTCGGAAGCCGAAGGAAGTTTTTACGATTAATGAATTTACTAGAGGCTGCCCCGCGGTTTTTCCCGCGCAGATTTCTCATAACCACAAAATTCCCGTTTTTCCCGTTCCCGTGGGAATTTCGGGAAATCCCCTCTTAGTGCTCACCTACACTCCCTAAGGAACCTACATGCAAAATTTCAGCCCGCTACGCCCAGTAGTTTCGGCTCGGTTTTTAAGTATAATACGTGCACAAATAGTTATAAGTTAGGCGTACGAAGTTCGCCGGGTCGACTAGTCTATACCAATATTATAAAGAGGAAAGATTTGTTTGTTTGTTTGTAACGAATAGGCTCCGGAAATACTGAACCGATTTGAAAAATTCTTTCACTGGTAGGAAGCTACATTAACCCCGAGTGTCATAGGCTATATTAGATTTTCAAAAAAATAGGGATCCTTACTTAAACTCAATTAATGTAACCAAAGGTGCAATATTTTTTCCGTTGTTTACATATTTTGACAGGTGGTTTGTTTTTTTATTCGCCCATTCTGGGCAGTCAAAAGAACATAGTCTATAGAGCCAAGTCTTTAGTAGTATCTCATATTATATGGCGTAACGAAGTAAGCCGGGAGAGCTCGTATTGAATAAATGAAATAAATCGTGACAGGCTGTATACTTAAAAATAATTTATTAAAGGACCGCTTCGGAAGCAGCTTCAATCTGAAGACAAATTGATCTCGGATCTCGAACTTTGGGTATCGTTACGACTTTTTCTGTTTAAAATTAAAACGAGAATTGAAAAGAGCGAAGCAGATTTTAAGTTGTGGATTCTTTTTATATATTTTAACTAGCCGATCCGGCGAACTTCGTACCGCCTAACCTATTAGTATTTTGTGAATGGTTTATGCTTATAAACCTACCTCTTGAATCACTCTATCTATTAAAAAAACCGCATCAAAATCTGTTGCGTAGTTTTACAAATTTAAGCATACATAGGGACAGACGCGGGAAGCGACTTTGTTTTATACTATGTATGTTTGTATATGTATATGTACTAGAGGCTGCCCCACGGTTTTTCCCGCGCAGATTTCTCTTAAACACAAAAATCCCGTTTTTTCACGTTCCCGTGGGAATTTCGGGAAATCCCTTTTTAGTGATCACCTAAACCCACTAAAAAACCTACATACCAATTTTCAGATTTATACGTCAAGTAGTTTCGGCTCTGCGTTGTCTTTCCGTCAGTAACGGAATAGTTTTATATACAGTGTGTCCGGGGAAGTTATAACATAATTTTAAGGGTGTATTCTATGATCATTTTCATCGACAAAAACACCCAAACAGCCTCAGTATGATGTTTTTAATATTTTTTTAAAATTACATAATACATATACAGATCAAACTCTCCTTTTTGAAGGCCCACGGAACTCTACTAGTATAGGATGATTTAAATATCAGCTCAAACTTAGTGTGCCATTTTGGTTTTTTTCTGCCCATCGCTGTATCTTGGCTGTTTGCCAAGAATCGGAAATTTACAAAGACCACTTTAAAAAACCACTACTTTATGCAGAAAAGAGAGATATAAATTGTAAAGTAGAGTTCGTTTCCCCTTTCTTCTCTACGCTGTAAAATCATTGCGAAAGGGAGTAGAATCATTTGACAGAGGAGGGCTCGTTTGGGGGCCTCTCCAGGCGACCATTGTCGTAAGGCAAGGCAAACATTTGTTTGCTTGAGCCGTTTGGTGGGCGCCCCTGTATGCAATGGATTTAATTCAAGAGGAAGGTTTATTCATATGTTGTATAATATCTACATGTACAAAATATGAATAGTGGTAAGGCGGTGCGAAGTTCGCCGGGTCGACTAGTGTTACCTAAAATGTGTCGCGTAGTTATAATAATGGAAAGATTACAGGCACAAAAATGTAGAGTATGTATTTCCCTTTTTTACTACATAAATCCGTGTCCTTTGGTACAGAATTCCTTTGATCAAAATAACAAAAGGATTATTTTGTTCCTTTTTCGAGCATGAAACCATACTACACGCAGATAATCCAACAAAGCCTTCAAAGCATTTGTACGTTTTTATATCTGACCGAGTGTCGACAGCGCACCGGAAGACTCAATGTAGGCAGAACCCTTACCAAGACTGCGGGAGTATATTGGATAAAGGTCGCGCTTAAACATAAACTCGGCTAAACGTAGGTCCGGCTCTTGAGATGGTGCCTCTGCCTAACCCTTCGGGGAATAAAAGGCGTGAGATTATGTATGTATGGTCGCGCTTAAGACCGGTCGGTATTTTGCCTGGTTGAGAAGACCTATGTCGGGCAGTGGACGTCTTTCGGCTGAGATAATGATATATGATGACCCTACGTATCAAAAACATCATTCTGTAAGCGCTCCAACAGACGATACCGCCACTGTGCCGCCGCCGCGCTGCAGCGCATGTACGATGTTCAGAAATACTAATGTATAATTTTCTTTGGTTGATTTGACCCCGGGGTCCCCTCTTAGTCGCCTCTTACTACAGACAGGGGATGACAGGATACCTCAGTCCTATTCTTCGGCCCGGCACTTCAGAGCGTTGACTTGCTATCTTTCTAGAGCTTTCTCCTGGACAAGGTGCAAGTGCAAGATTAAAAATAAATCTATATTATAGTGTACTAGAGGCTGCCCCGCGGTTTTTCCCGCGCAGATTTCTCATAAACACAAAATTGCCGTTTTTTCCCGTTCCCGTGGGAATTTTAGAAAATCCCTTCTTAGTGCTCACCTACACTCCACAAGGAACCCACGTGCCAATTTTCAGCTTTCTACGCCCGGTAGTTTAGGCTCTGCGTTGTCTGTCTGTCAGTCAGTCAGTCAGTCAGTAACGGAAGAGTTTTATATATATTGATTGATTGATAAGCCTTAAAATTGTATTTCATAATTTTGTATAATTTGTGAGACTCATTTGATCCCGCAGACAAACCGTTTAAACGGTTTTGCGGTACTATGTATAGCTTATGGTAATAAGAAATGTTTAATAAGATATTATTATATAAATATAAATAAAAATAAAAAATATCCTGGCTCGAAAAACTGGTCTCATCTGTTCCAGGCATAAGGATTGAAAAGAGATCGCGTGCAGGGTCTCGTGTGATCCTTGTGAGGGACCAATTGAAATTGTTAGACTCTCGGTACCTATCTTTGCCTCGCCTCACCTCATGTGCGTTAAAAAAAGGCCATAGAGAAAAAAAGAGTGTCTATGATTTGATTATCTAACAACGAAAATAATCTGGAAATCCAAAATCGCACAGAATGAAAACTCTATTCTTCTATCAAACTATTTGCTATTTGATGTTTATTTTTTAACCTTTTCAACATTATATTTTTTTTATAAGTACCTATATATTCCTCAAGTTTTTAACGTTTTAGAAAACCCTCATTTTCATGTTTCCTCAGCGAAATGTAATGCTAACGAACAAAAGGGATATGATATGAAGTAGCTTAATAGAAAAATGCGAATTATTTGCATTCTCCTATTAGTTTTTATCAATCAATCTAATGGTGAAACTGAACGTGAATCAAGCGAATGTAAGTAATAATTATCATCATAATTTCAGCCGAAAGACGTCCACTGCAGGACATAGGCTTCCCGCATAAATCGCCAAAACGACCGGTCTTGAGCGACCTTCATTCAGTGTACTTCATGCACTCGCAAGGCGAGGACATAGATAGTTACGCCCTGCAGTACCGGGCCGAAGAATAGGACTGAGGTATCCCCTGCCTGTCGTAAGAGGCGACTAAGAGGAGACCCCGGGGTCGTTGAGTGCACGTGTACGTGTAGTCATATAACGGCCCCGAGAAGGATGGCAGAACGCGGTGTCCCGATTCCGCCGTCGAGCGTAGGAAGAGCCATCCGCGCTCAGGGGGGACAACCACCACTTGTCCCCCCGTGAAGAGGCTAAACAGCCAATGCTGGAGGGGGTCGCAGGTTGCACACAACGATCGAAAGATTCCCCGTGACCCCCTTGCCAACAGCCGAGATGGACACGGCGGGGTTTTGGTGGGTGCAAACCCCACATAACCCTGCGACTCCCCCCGGGGTCGTAGGGTACTCGTTAGGAGTTTCCCCGCCTAAAAAAAAAAAAGGACATAGATAGATAGATATATTAGACTCTTTAATTACAATAAATCAACTTAAAAAATTCTAATAAGTTGCTATCACTGGTCGTTCTGTATATTATTAACTAGAGGCTGCCCCGCGGTATTTCACGCGCAGATTTCTCATAAACACAAAAATCCCGTTTTTTCCCGTTTCCGTGGGAATTTCGGGAAATCTTTTCTTAGTGCTCACCTACACTCCCCAAGGAACCCACGTGCCAATTTTCAGCTTTCTACGCCCAGTAGTTTCGGCTCTGCGTTGTCTGTCAGTCAGTCAGTCAGTCAGTCAGTAACGGAAGAGCTTTATATATATTGATTATGTTTCTCGTTCTCTTGGAAACCACGGGATAGAGCCCGGTCCTTTGAGTGGCGTGCGAGGGGACGAATCCAACTCGTAGAGGCCCTTTCGAGAGTTTTACTATAATTGTTTATGGATCACCAACCAGGCACCGCCACTAAATGCACAAATAGATCATGCATAATTGTAATTACTAGTTCTCCCGGCGAACTTCGTATCGCGCCTTACAATTTGCATGGAAAAATTCAACTGTTGTTTTTACTAACTTCACCTAAATTGTTTCATTGTGAAAATGGATACAACAGTAACGGAACACTTATTATAATTGTCGTTTTTTACTAACTTTCCCTCAATTTTTCCAAATTTTCTCACCTTTTAAACATTCCCTAGACTATTAAGAACATTTTGAGACCACAATCAGCTAAATCGGCCTGTCCGTTCTAGAGTTTTAGCGAGACTAACGAACCACGATTCATTTTTATAATATAACTAGAGGCTGCCCCGCGGTTTTTCCCGCGCAGATTTCTCATAAACACAAAAATCCCGTTTTTTTCCGTTCCCGTGGGAATTTCGGGAAATCCCTTCTTAGTGTTCACTAACACTCCCTAAGGAACCTACATGCATAATTTCAGCCCGCTTCGACCAGTAGATTCGGCTCTGCGTTGTCTGTCAGTCAGTCAGTCAGTAACGGAAGAGTTTTATATATATTGATGATAGTAGCAGATAGATAGTAGATTTCCCTCCATGATTGATCGATATAGTTCCTAATGTGTCCTACATTCAGACGTATACGACGATGAAACCTCCTCAACAAAAACTACAACGACCTCAACAACAACAACAACACAGCAAATAGACGATGAGGTAGAATTCTCGCACCGGAACAACAACAATGAAACATACATTCCAGAGGCGAAAAATATAAATTGCGATAGGATTCCGGAGTATGCAAAGAATTGTACAATCGAAGCTTCGAGAATTTACAACAATTCTATAAGAACACCGCCCTTGCCTGATAGAATTGATGATTGGTGCAGGTGAGTCAAAGCAGAACGCTTAGAGACTCTTACTAGGTAGAACCTGTATATCCAGGGCACTCTCTGCCTCCCTCAGCAAGTGCGGCCCGCGCTCGGCTACCTCTCAGTTACCGCTCAGTACAAATAAAGCAGCGTCGCGCGTCTCCTCTCACTCACACAAGCATGGTGCGCGTGCACGTACACGAGTTGCGGCTGTGCGCGAAGCAACGCGCTTTTTTCTATGAAGTATCCGAGCTGTGTCCAGGGCAAGGTTTTCCCTAGTTAAGGGCTCTTAGTGAGTTCAGATGTTGGCCTTAGTCGTTGAGTCTTATGGGAGGCAAAAGCGACTAACAATATTCAACCTTATTACCAGATCAATAAAGTACATGATCAACTGCGCGTTGAATTGGAACCAGGACTGCAGAAATGTAACGGACAGCAGTTTCAACGAGGAGAGTATAAGAGGCCACATGTTCATTTACCAAAGCGTTTGCCGAGAGGAATACTTTATGTACCGTAAGTACATTCTTCAAAGTTTGCACATGTTCCCTGCCCATTGCCACTTTAGAGCCAGTTTACAGCGATGCTAGCTCCATTCGCGAAAAAAATTAATATCTTCTAAACTAAGGCAAATATCAAAAGTATGACACTAGAATAGATAATGTAGCCTAGTATTTTTAGGGCTCTGTTGTATAGCTTTTACGTTAAAGACCAAAGAAAGCTACAAAGTGTTGCTAAAAGTGGCCACTTTTAGCAGCAATCTGTGTAGAATTTTGTTCTTTTAAGTTAGGGACTACTGTACTGTGCTCAAATAATACTAAGCAAGATTATCTAGTTACTTAGTTTAGAAGATTTTTTTTTCGAGAATGGCGCCAGCATAGCGGTAAACTGGCTCATAGCCCAGCTAAAGTAGCGCCACCTGCCAAAAAATTAATTTCTTCTAAACTAAGGCAAATATCAAAAATGTGATACAGTATTCCACTAGATAATGCAGCCTAGTATTTTTAGGGCACTGATGTATATGTTTTAGATTACAAACCAAACAAAGCTACAAAGTGTTGCTAAAAACAACCACTTTTGGCAACAGTCAGTAGCTTTTTTTGGTCTTTAACCTAAAAGCTACATATACAACAGTGCCCTAAAAATACTAGTCTACATTATCTAGTGTCATACTGTGCCATATTTTTTAATGTTTGCCTTAGTTTAGAATTTTTTTTTTCGCAAATGGCGCTAGCATCGCTGTAAACTGGCTCTTAAGGCACTGCGGATAACAAGCTTTGATAGAAAATTGAAAATTACAGAGTACCAGAACTTAGGTGAATGCGTTGATAAGACTGCGCTGGATTGGGAGGAGTGCTACGATACATTCCTTGCGAACACGGCGAGACACAAGAATAACACTTTGCACTGGACACATTATGAGACCCACTTCCATTTGTGCTGGTACGAATATTAATCTATACCAATATTATAAAGAGGAAAGATTTGTTTGTTTGTTTGTTAAGAATAGGCTCCGGAAATACTGAACCGATTTGAAAAATTCTTTCACTGGTCGGAAGCTACACTATCCCCGAGTGACATAGGCTTTATTAGATTTTCAAAAAAATTAGGGATTTTTACCTAAACTGAAATAATTTAACCCAAGGTGCAATATTTTTTCCGTTGTTTACATATTTTGACAGGTGGTTTGTTGTTGTTTGTTTGTTTTTTTTCGCCCATTCTGGGCAGTCAAAAGAACATAGTCAATAGAGCCAAGTCTTTAGAAGTATCTATATTCTATGGCGTAACGAAGTAAGCCGGGATAGCTCGTATAAAATAAAGTCGCTTCCCGCGTCTGTCCCTTTGTATGCATAAATCTTTAAAAGTACGCAACGCATTTTGAAAGGGGTTTTTTTTTAATAGATAGAATGACTCAAACGGAAGGTTTATAAGTATAATGCATGCACGAAATAGTAATAGGTTAGGCGGTACGAAGTTCGCCGGGTCGACTAGTAATATTATGCCAAATTAACTCTGTCTGTCTGTCCTGCTTTCCTGAGAAAACTACTCAACGGATTTGAATGAAATTTGGTATTTATACACCTATAGAACCTGAAAAAGGACGTAGGCTACTTTTTATCCCGGAATTCTTGCGGGAATATTAGGGATTTTATGTTTTAAGCTCGCGAAAATGCGCTGGCGAAGCCGCGGGGCGCCCACTGGTTTCATCTAAATCGGTTCAGTAGTTTTGGCGTGAAAGCGAAACAAACAGATTTACTTTCGCATTTATAATATTAGTATGGATAATGTATTGTGTTTTTTTTTTCAGTGCCAGATCGCTGTTTCGTAAGTGCACCTTGCAGGCCGTGATAGACGTGTGCGAAAAACAGCAAGTTATCACAATGCAGAGATACTCTGTTCTTGTGTCCGAGGGCGATGTCTTTCAGGTTTGTTGTTTTAGGGTTACGACGATATACGAGAAATATAAATCAAACGACCAAGGAACAAAGGATGTCCTTTTCCATCAAACATACTGAGGGAAAAGGACAGGTAAAGTTATATGTCAGTCGCCCACATCGGTTACTACATTTTATTGGAAAAAGTAATGTTCTCTACAGGAACAAGACAAATAACTGAAACAGTTGTTTTCTAATAATTTATAATTCTATTTTTAACAAGAGAAATCAACCGGTACAGAAAAGCGTGTAAAAACAAGTGAAGATCAATTTAACATTTTAAAATAAGGAATAAGAACACAGTTATTCGTAATCTTCATAAAAAAAGATAATGTACAACTAGCCAGTTTTATAACCGGCCAGTATCTTTATGTCGGCGTAGACAAGTAATAAATAATTAAATATTTTTAATTATTACTTTTAAATCAAATTTGAATTACCAGAATTTGATATAAGTACTTTATAATCATTATTCCTATGTAGTTTCAACAAAAACTAGTTAGTAATTTCGAAGAACTAGCTATTCCCGTTTTTTGGAATGCTTATCTTTGACGAAATAATGTATCGAGTTTTTTTGATTCCACTAGTGTTTCTCAGTTATAAAAAACTTTATTATTTCCTCAAAAACGTTATATTAAAATTCCAGATCTTTACCTCTTATAGATTAAGAGAATTACTTGATTTAAGAAACCTTCAAAACTCGCGCTATAGCGTCGCGCTAGAGCGCTATCCTAAGTCCGCATTCATAGTCACGCGGGGCGTTGCGCGGCGCGTCGTGCGGGGCGTGCTGCGATTAAATCAAATGTATAGCAATGTATGAGACCGTTTACGGAGACGCGTTGGCGGGCGCCGACGCGTGCACTGCCGCGGGCGACGACGCGGGCCTCGCGGCGGTGCCCGCGTCCTTCAACTCTTCAAGAACAAAACATAGGCCTATGTTCGATATCGTTTATGGAACCGTCGGGTCCCGCCGCGGTGCCCGCACGACGCCTCGCACAACGCGCCGCGTCTTAGTAAAGAACGCCTAAGTCGAACGTTTTTCTGTCGTCGTGATTTTTCATAGAAACTTTTGAAGTTATATATTACGAGCTTTCCCGGCTTACTTCGTTACGCCATAGAATATAAGATATTACAAAAGACTTGGCTCTATAGACTATGTTCTTTTGCCCGCCCAGAATGGCCGAATAAAAAACAAACAACAACAACAAACCACCTGTCAAAATATGTAAACAACGGAAAAAATATTACACCTTGGCTTACATTATTTGAGTTTAGGTAAGGATCCCTAATTTTTTTGAAAATCTAATATAGCCTATGACACTCGGGGTTAATGTAGCTTCCTACCAGTGAAAGAATTTTTCAAATCGGTTCAGTATTTCCGGAGCCTATTCGTTACAAACAAACAAACAAATCTTTCCTCTTTATAATATTGGTATAGATATAGTATACTAATTATGTTGCACGAAGAAAAATATCTCGATGTTCCTACGGAATTTTTTTTTACTTATTTAACGCAAAATTGGTATTTTGTGGTTTGAAGGAGAAGTGCGCTGGTGAAGTCGCTCGGTGTACAATTTTAGTAACCAAAAAAGTAAAAAATAAAAAAAATCTGACGACTGCATGTCGACTGTAACGCGGGAGCACGGAGTTCGATTCCCGGCGGGGGTAAAATTGTTATGATGAATATCGATCAAATCAAATAATCAATCAAATAACTCTTTATTCAATATAGGATACGAGACATAACTTATTGAAAGTCAATTAGACTACATCTAATCTAATCGCTATTGATACCTTATTTGGTAAAGTATCCTATACTGTGAGAGGCGAGGTAGTTCAGGGTGCCCACCAATTGGCTCAGGCCAACAAATGTTTGGCTTGCCTTACGACAATGGTCGCCTGGAGAGGCCCCCAAACGAGCCCTCCTCTGTCAAATGATTCTACTCCCTTTCGCAATGATTTTACGGCTGCAGATGTTTGTTTCCCGGTCTTGGCGTACCTATTTGTTCGTCTCTGTAGGATCTTCCTAGGTATTTCGAAGATCTGAGTGTGATGCATTTTTTTTTTCAGGATTGTGACCGTAATGTGATGTACGAAAACTGCCCAGGTGGTGATCCGAGGCCGAAAACTGTTCTAATTTCGAAATTAGTACAGAACCCGGTACTACCGGAAGTATATACTAGTGACGCAAGTTTAATAGAAATTTCTACATTTTGTGTTTGTTTAATTATTTTGAAATTTTTGGTTTTTGAATAAAGTATTGTTTTGTTTTAAAAATTGATTTCTAAATTTCACTTATAATTTTTAAAGGGGAAAAGATTTGATTGTTTGAATCGAATAGGCTAAGAAACTACAGGGCCTACATCAAAAAACACAAGGCTCATTGTACGAGCAAGCTCTACATTTTATTATTTGTCAAATAATCACTTTAGCGTTGCCCTACATTTTAGTGTAGCTCCATCAAAACCTCGCGTCCACCTTGCGGCCGACGCGCTCACCTACAGGCTTGGTTGATCAAACGCGGTATCAATCTTAACATCCCCCCATCATAGCATTTAAAGTTATTTCGGATAATATACTCAGTTTATTAAGTTAATTGTCTATACCAATATTATAAAGAGGAAAGATTTGTTTGTTTGTTTGTAATGAATAGGCTCCGAAATTGCTGAACCGATGTGAAAAATTATTTTACTGATAGGAAGCCACATTAACCCCGAGTGTCAAAGGCTATATAAGATTTTCAAAAAAATAGGGATCCTTACCTAAACTCAAATAATATAACCCAAGGTGCAATATTTGTTCCGTTGTTTACATATTTTAACAGGTGGTTTGTTGTTGTTGTTGTTGTTTGTTTTATTCGGCCATTCTGGGCAGTCAAAAGAACATAGTCTATAGAGCCAAGTCTTTTGTAGTATCTTATATTCTATGGCGTAACGAAGTAAGCCGGGAAAGCTCGTGTTGTATAATTTATCATATCAATCAGCTTAGGTTACGGACACATCAGACTGTGTATCTAGGCATAGATAAACGGACACCTGCAGACCGTACAGTCAAACTGCTCCGTAGCTCAGTTGGCAGTGATGTGGACTGAGTAAGCGTGAGTACCCGGGTTCGATTCCTGGGCGGGGCGAATATTGATATGATGAATATCGATGTTTGTTTCCGGTCTGGGTGTGATGTTCGTCTCTGTGTGTGTTTCGGGCGCCCTAGATACAGGTTCTTCCTAGTTAGGGGCTCTGAGTGTGATGTGTTATTATTATTATTATTATACTGGGTCACATTTTAGTACAGTGGCGGAGTAGGACGGCATAAAACTTCCGGTATTTCTGTATTGCAAAATAGCTCTTGTTCTTTGGTATTACAGTCTCGGGCGCACGAGACCATAGACAAATCTGATACGCCCTCCTAGACCGCCACTGTACTTACGTATAATAATTATTTTAGCAATAGAGACTTTCCCTTGTCACGTTGGTAATAAAGCATAAACTCGGCTAAACGTTGGTCCGGCTCTTGAGCTGGTGCCTCTGCCTATCACTTCGGGTAATAAACGTCGTGAGATTACGTTCAGACTTGTCCTGTTATTTATAAAAAGTCAAAGAGCACTTTAGTTATTTGACGTATGTCAATTTAGACTGGATGTCACGTATTTACCATACAACAAACCAGAGAAGTTGACCTCCAGTAAAGCTACTTAAAATCTACTTTATCTTTATGAATAATAAGTCGACCCGGCGAACTTCGTACCGCCTAACCTATTACTATTTTGTGCATGTAATATACTTATAAACCTTCCTCTTGAATTGAAATGAAAAACCGGATTAAAAAACGGTGCGTAGTTTTAAAGATTTAAGCATACATAGGGACAGACGCGGGAATCGACTTTATTTTATACTAGCTGACACGGCGAACTTCGTTACGCCACAGAATTTAAGATACTATTTAACACTTGGCTCTATAGACTATGTTCTTTTGACTGCCAAGATTGTGCTTAGTAAAAATAACAAACAACAATTACAAACCACCAACCTATCAAAATAGGTATGTAAACAACTGGTAAAAATGCACCTTGGGTTACATTATTCGAGTTTAAGTAAGGATCCCTTATTATTTTGAAAATCTAATATAGCCTATGTCACTCGGGGATAGTGTAGCTTCCTATCAGTTAAAGAATTTTTCAAATCGGTTTAGTATTTTCGGAGCCTATTCGTTACAAACAAACAAACAGACAACAAATCATTCCTCTTTATAATATTGGTATAGATAAGTATTGTTATTAATACAGTTGGTGTTGTAGGCAGTCTCTAAAATGGGATAAAAATAGGCAACCAATAGTGTAAGTAACTTTACTTCAGCATATTGAGGCTATGGAAAGGGTAAGTTTGGAACAAATAAGCGACACAAAACAAAATTCTATTCAAATTAGCAAGCAGCTTTGTGGCAAAGTTTCTAGCATCCCTCTTAAACAACGTCAGGACATACGTTAGTAAAGCTACGACTACAAGCGGTAGCGTCAGTGTAGGCGAACAGAAAAACATAGACAAAGTAAAACGCTGCGCTTCCTGTAGTGTAGACGGAGCATAGAAGAACCTGAATGCGAGCAGGCTTCAAATGTGTATGTGTAAATTGTATGGTTTTGAGTCCAGCTGGACTCAAAATAGTAGGCAAAATAGCAAAAAACAAAGACAAGAAAATGCTAAAAGCTGCTCGCGTGCATTTTTAGGCTATATAGAGTTTATGAGTTGGTCTCTGTCTCTCATATGATTAGTTTGATATTGTTGAAGGAATACGAGTAGTAGTTCTCCGTTTCTGCTAAAATAGCTTCCATCTAGTACATACCTTATCTCAGCAGAAAAACTGCTTCATAACCGTCTACTATTTCATGTTAGCCTGGTACTTTTTTTTTTAAACTACCAAATCAATAAGTAGCCAATTACATATGCAAGTCTAGGGGGGGGATACTCGAGACCCCCCCAGGGGAGCAACGCAGGGGGACAACGAGTCGTGAAAATTGCTGCATGCTTGCTCGATTAGATTGTTAAGTTTCATTAAGTTTTGATCAGCATTTTTTGCGTAAAGGTCTGAAAGGGTTAAGTAACAAAGCGCTTCACAAGCTGTTGTAGTGGCGGTATGGATTACTTATCACCACCCCATCTCCTCCCACGGGTGTCGTGAAAGGGACTAAGGGAACAGCCGAAGGACGGGCAGCAGCGTCCTTCGTTGAAATACTTGAAATGCTAAACTTCGATCGCCAACCCGCGCTGATATTATGGCAAAAGCCCTAGTATTTTTTTGTCTTTGTAGCAATCTTTAGGCTTTTATCCAACCGTGGACGTTTTTCGGCTTACATGATAGGCACAAGACAATGTCCGCCATCTTGAATCGCTTATCGCGCTCGCTCTTTTTCGTGGCAATCAATTTAGGGGGCATGTGGAAGTTTCTAACACTAATATAGGGGAGATGCAGCGGCGTGACGAAACTCTTGCTTAGAAAATGGCCAAATTGTAGAAAGAGCCTTTGCTTAGAGGTGTATAAAACATCATCCGGGCGAATAGTTTTCTATCTCCACTTCATCAAAGTCAAATGCAAAAATTCTTTATTCAATATAGGATACAAGATATCACTTATTGAAAGTCGATCAAATTAATATAATTTCAGACAGACGACGGCGCCACCGCGCCGCCGCCGCCGCGCAATCAATGCAAATTTTATCGTTCCACTGTACTATTTATATTAAAACACTAGAGGATGCCCCGCGGTTTTTCCCGCGCAGATTTCTCATAAACATAAAATTCCCGTTTTTTCCCGTTCCCGTGGGAATTTCGGGAAATCCCTTCTTAGTGCTCACCTACACTCCCTAAGGAACCTACATGCAAAATTTCAGCCCGCTACGCCCAGTAGTTTCGGCTCTGCGTTGTCTGTCAGTCAGTCAGTCAGTCAGTCAGTCAGTCAGTCAGTCAGTCAGTCAGTCAGTCAGTCAGTCAGTCAGTAACGGAAGAGTTTTATATATATTGATTGTAAGTTCTAAACGCTGTCCCTATGTTTCTTTGAACAAGCCCGTAACTGTACCTACACTTCAATATCAATCATCATCATCATCATATCATATCATCATGACATAGTATAAAACAAAGTCGCTTCCCACGTCTGTCCCTATGTATGCTTAAATCTTTTAATCTATGCAACGGATTTTGATGCGTATTTTTTATCGATAGAGTGGATCAAGAGGAAGGTTCATTAGTATACTAGTCGACCCGGCGAACTTCGTACCGCCTAACCTATTAACATTTTGCGCATGTATTATATACTTATAAACCTTCCTCTTGAAGCACTCTATCTATTAAAAAAAACCGCATCAAAATCCGTTGCGTACTTTTAAAGGTTTAAGCATACATAGTGACAGACGCGGGAAGCGACTTTATTTTAAACTATGTATTGATTGATAACATGCTTAATATAGTAATAGGATAGGCGGAACGAAGTTCGCCGGATCGACTAGTTAATTGATAAAGCAGAGATTTGTCGAAATACTGTCCGAAAGGGTCGGTTCTATTTGAAATTGTAAATCTAGTCAAAAGTGACAATGTCTAGGAAAGTTATAACAAAGTTTTGTATCCGGTCGTTTACTGTAACGGATATAACTGTGGCATGGACTCTCTGAATACTGAAATACATTAGATGGACGTATTGAAATGGAATAAGAAAAACACTTTGCCAATCAATATATATAAAACTCTTCTGTTACTGACTGACGGACTGACAGACAACGCAGAGCCGAAACTACTGGGCGGAGCGGGCTGAAATTTTGCACGTGGGTTCCTTCGGGAGTGTAGGGGAGCACTAAATAATAATTTCCTGAAATTCCAATGGGAACGGGAGAAAACGGGATTTTTGTGTTTAAGAAAAATCTGCGCGGGTGATACCGCGGGGCAGCCTCTAGTCTTCTACATTATCCTTGATGAACATAGACTATAGAATGTGAAAAAAAACCGGCTTTAATTATTAAGGGGCGAAACGGTGCGAAACTAGCGCCACTTCGATAAATAATTGATATTAGAAGATATCAATTATTTATCACAGTGGCGCTTGTTTCAAACCTTTCTTAAAGCCTGATTTTCCACGGCCAAAATCAAAAATATGCGCCTTTGAATCCCTAGATAATCTTGCTTAGAATTTTCAAGGCCCTGTTGTGTTTCTTTCAGGTTCAAAATCGAAGAAATAAACCGTTTCTTGCCTAAAGAGGCCACTTTAGTTTCAAAGTCAAAAGTAAAAAAATATTTATTCAATATAGGATACAAAATATCACTTATTGAAAGTCTATTAGACTAATTTAATCGGTATTGATACCTTATTTGGTAAAGTGTCCTATACTGCGAGAGGCGAGGTAGTTAAGGGTGCCCACAAGCGGCTTGGGCAAACAAATGTTTGCCTTGCTTTACGACAATGGTCGCCTAGATACCCCCCTAAACGAGCCCTCCTCTGTCAAATGATTCTACTCTCGTTCGCAATGGTTTAACAGCGTAGAGAAGAAAGGGTAACAAACTCTACTTTACGGGGTACGTTCGTAAGGTACGTTGTGGTTGTTTTCGGTTGGATAGGAAATTGCAGGCTTGAATCACCTGATTGTCCGAAAAGTAAGATGATTCCGTGCTTCGGAAGGCACGTTAAGCCGTTGGTCCCGGCCGCAGTAGTGGTCGTTATAACCGCGGCGACAAGCTGGCCCCTTGTCACGTTGGTAAAAAAGCATAAACTCGGATTAACGTGGGTCCGGCTCTTGAGCTGGTACCTCTGCCTAACCCTTCGGGGAATAAAAGCCGTGAGATTATGTATGTAGGTAGGTATGCAACTATTTTCAATAGTTTTGACGCATTAGAGACATATTCAGTATTCAGACGGTCGCGTCGGCACGATGGCTGCCAAATGGCAAAACTTTGACTCAAGGAAGCGGAGCTGTGGAGAACTTTGGTTTTGTACTAGTGTAGAGCTAAAAATTGCCGCTTCTAATGTGTTTTTTTTCTAAGATGTTTAGTAAAAAAGTGTATGAAGAAAAAAAGTTTTAATAATAATAACGCATCACAGCCATAAAGTGTCCGAAAGAAATAAAAATACATACAAAAAACAAAAAAAATCAATCGTATCTAAGGGCTATAACAGACGGCCCGAATTGTATGGGTCGTGCGTGCGGCTGCCGCTCAGCACACGGTCGCTCGTCTGTTATAACCCTAAACGTTTTTAACCGACTTCAAATAGGAGGTTATAAGTTTGAACCGATTTTTATGCGGTTTCACAAGGTTTTTGTTACATCCAGGAGAAGGTTTTAGTATCTATTTTAACCGACTTCAGAAAAGAGGAAGTTCTCAGTTTTGTATGTGTTAATTAATTGAAGATGGGTCCCTTTTTTTAAAAGAAATTATTCGACCATATGTTATTTCGAGCTAAAGTCTATTCAAAGAATTGTTCCGTTTCGTTAATCGAACATAATACGCATTACGTAACCCATAACAACTCAGGGCCTCTAACTAAGAATAACCAGGGACTCTAGTCTCTTAAACTTACGATTCAACTTCTATTCTATTATTATTCTACTATTACTCTATTACGATTGTGTCAAAAATTGCGAGTCTCGTAACATTGATCGATCATTATAGTATAGCAATAGAATATGAATAGCAAGCTATAGAATAATCTGGGATTTTTTTACCTAAATAAATAGTGAATCCTGTTTTATGTTGTGAATCCGGACGGGCGTAGTGCAACTGTCACTTAATATCAATCAATATTGACATATATAATGTCAGTCGAACGTTATCATAACAATATCTTATTATGGAGCAGACTACCCTTTTTGGTCTCCAATCTATTGCGATACTACTACTATAGTTATAGCAAAATTGATTACGAGACTACCAAATGTGTATATTCTTGCGATTAACGTACTGTTTCTACTCTACTTTTATTCGATAGTTACGTTTTGCGCGATGAGACGCAGGGCCCAGATCTAGGGGGCCCGAAACATATTACAAACACTAGTGAACAAAATTTTCTTACCCAAAAAAAAACATCTTAAAAACTTAACCTCTGCCGGCAACCTAACACGGATTTCCAAAGTCACTGTCATTATCACATTACAACCGGACCGAACAACGGACGAGATCAAATCAGATAATATGTAAAAAAAATAAATTAATAAGTCTATTTTCCATGTTCTATGAATCTATGTAGGTCTTCATACTTCACACTCACTGCCTCACTGCATTGCACTTATGTCTTGCAAATGGATAGAACTGTGTTTCTGAAAATTTATAAGCTTTATTAGCGTTATGGCGGTTTAGTTAATCATGAAGTTATTAATAAATAAAGAAGCTAAGATTAAACTTAAAGGAGATTACCAAAAACTATTTAAAATTTGTAATATCCTTCCTTTAGAATACAAAGTCAAACAAAACATTGTTTTAAGTGGGTTATTCCATTAGTCTCCAAAAATCATTTTTTTTTATTTCCATTTAGTCTCCAAGCTGATTTATTCTTATTCTTATTTAATTATTTTCCATTTCCTATAGTCTCCAAAATATTAACAGGCAAAGATGGTATCGACGGCAAAACAAGCAAGAAAAAACAGTTTTAACAGCATTACAAAATAAAAATATAGTAACCGATACAAGATTATCGCCTAGATTTAAAAAATATTTGCACTCGTTGTCAAAAACATTACAAACTCTCAGCTACCTGATAAAGGGCGGCTAAGACTACAACCAGGTACTAAGTTTTACGGAAACAATAGCCGTGCGGTTATTAAACCAATCACAGAGCGCTGCTCGGTAGTGCTGCTGTTTTAATTTTTGTTTTGTAAATGAATTTTCTAATGTATTTTTTATGTAAGTGAGTGTTGCTGTAAATAAACATTTTCTATTCTATTCTATTCTATAGTCCTTCGGCGAAAGTACCGTTATTTAAAATTTAAAAAAAAAAGAGTGCATGTGGTACTCTATTTTTTCTAATCCAGACTGATCTTTGACTTGAGGAGAGATTAGGCTAGTGTCACTGTGCCAGTGCTTAATGGAATAAAGTTAAAATCCAGGCGCAGGACCTAGCACAATCACGCCGTTTAAATATGCATTCAACTCACGTAAGTTTGGTTAATAATTATAATAAGCTAAGTATTACAGTATAGAAAATATGCAAGAAGTGTTTAGAAATTTATAAGATGTTTAATAAAACGTTATGTACATATTTTACCCTATCGTTACTTATATATTTAGCATAGTAATAGTGCTTCTGATTGTTGTAAATGTGAAAATTGTATTCCCTTACCTAAGCAAATTTTAACAGTCATAAGTATTAATTTTTTGTGAAGTTCACGATAATTCATATGTAAATATTTATTAAAACTGATCATACTAAAAAACTACGTTTTATTAAAATTCCTAAACTTTTGTTGTTGTCTCTACATAGTAAAACTTACCTGAAGACTAAAAGGAATAGTTGTATGAAAAAAAAAAATTGTACCTACCTTTACCAAAAAAGTGTTTTGGAGACTAATAGGAAACGTTGTATGGGGCGGCAAAATTTTGGACATCAAAGGTTTTGGAGACTATCGGAATAACCCTTTTAAGTGGGTTTTTAAGTCAATATGAAAATGACGAATTTAAAAAGGAAAGGGTTCGTGGATACCCTACCCGTAGCGCAAATACAAAAAGCCTAACAGTACCAAGAATGTGTAACTATTATGGGGAACGCACCCTTGAATACCTAACACCAATTTTATATAATGAACTAACAAAAATAATTGATAAATCACAATCAAAGTTAAGTCTTAAATCTCTGTTAAAAAAACATTACCTCACAGCATGTCCTAGATAAATAAATAAAAAATATGTAGGCACTGATAACCCTTATTTTTAAGAAATATATTTTGTTAATTAGTTTCTAGATAAATTACTTACAACGTAACAATCAACAAAAAACTGTTAACTAACACTTAGATATATGATCTGCCAACAAACTGTTTTGCAGTTTGGCGGAAATATGTAATTGTTGTACTACCTAAATTATTTATGAATAAACGATTATAAAAAAAAAAAAAAAAAAAAAAGTGAAAACTAACAAAAAGTTAACCAATATTATAAAGAGGAAAGATTTGTTTGTTTGTAACGAATAGGCTCCGGAAATACTGAACCGATTTGAAAAATTATTTCACTGGCAGGAAGCTACATTAACCCCGAGTGTCATAGGCCATATAAGATTTTCAAAAAAAAAGGGATCCTTACCTAAACTCAAATAATATAACCCAAGGTGCAATATTTTTTCCGTTGTTTACATATTTTGACAGGTGGTTTGTTGTTGTTGTTTGTTTTTTATTCGGCCATTCTGGGCAGTCAAAAGAACATAGTCTATAGAGCCAAGCCTTTTATAGTATCTTATATTCTATGGCGTAACGAAGTAAGCCGGGAAAGCTCGTTACACATAAAAGCGTTAATTGTGTAAAATTTTCTAGCTTTATAACTATCTATTTGAGAGTATTATTTGGGCACCAAGCGAAATCTCGTGAAACAATCAAATTAAAGTAGATTTATTGAGCCGTTTTGGAGATAAGCGATTTAGACAGACAGATAGGCGGATGGATGGAAGTACGCAATAATCATACATGAAGTCATCCAGACCGGAAATCAACATCGATATTAATCACAACAATGTTCGCCCCACCGGGAATCGAACGCGGTGCTGCACCCGCGTCAAAAAGAAAACAAAAAATTCTTTATTCAATATAGTATACAAGATATCACTTATTGAAAGTCAATTAGACTACATCTAATCTAATTTCTATTGATACCTTATTTGGTAAAGTATCCTATACTGTGAGAGGCGAGGTAGTTCAGGGTGCCCACCAATTGTCTCAGGCGAACAAATGTTTGCCTTGCCTTACGACAATGGTCGCCTGCAGAGGCCCCCAAACGAACCCTCCTTTGTCAAATGATTTACAGCGTCTCAGTCCACATCACTGCCAACTGAGCCACGGAGCAAAGCATAGCTTAGGTCCTTTTTTCAGCTCAACAGTTTAGATTTCACGCTTTCATCCCAGTATTAAACGATATAAAGCAAAACATCACAGTTTGCAAGTCAGTACTGGCGAGTAGCCAACTGCTCACAACTTTGTTCGAAGTTCGAAGATAATACAACTTAAATACTCCTTTTATTTCTTAATTTATATTAAAAAAAAAATAAGGTGACCAGGTGACCAGGCTCTTTTTCGAAGTCGTTTAAATCACCAAAACCTTTTCGATAATGTTACAAATACTTTTCTGTAAACCACATCAAAATCGGTTTGGCAAAACGCGAGATGATCGAGGACAAACCTACATACTATTTTTTTTTTTTTATTTCATTTTATCATACTTACATAGATACGAGAGTTTTGGCGCCAAACGGAAATAAAATTTAGGACTTTCAATTTTTCTTTATTACTAGAGGCTGACCCGCGGTATCACCCGCGCAGATTTCTCTTAAACACAAAAATCCCGTTTTCTTCCGTTCCCATGGGAATTTCAGGAAATCCTTTCTTAGTGCTCACCTACACTCCCTAAGGAACCTACATGCAAAATTTCAGCCCGCTACGCCCAGTAGTTTCGGCTCTGCGTTGTCTGTCAGTCAGTCAGTCAGTCAGTCAGTAACGGAAGAGTTTTATATATATTGATTGTGCCAGTGTATTGGAATTAGTTCAATAAGTATAATTAATATTAAGAAAAACGTGAGAAAAAAATTGACAGTGCTTTCGAATGATTTGATCGATTCCGACGAAACTCCCGTTGATCTTTGAAATGTAGCTTGAAACTTAGATCATCATCATCATCATGAAAACCTGTATCTAATGCGCATAAAAACTTAAAAAGAAGAATATAATATTCAGATCGAGAAGAAAACATCGATATTCTACATATAAATGTTTGCCTCAGCCAGTAATCGAACCCGGTGCTTCCGCGTCGAAGTCGACATCACTGCCAACTGATTTACAGAGGTTGTCAGTATGATTTAAGTTATGTTTCCACATGCTGTCTAGAAGTTTCAACGTCCATGATTTCCAATTGCAGACACAGTTTGAAGCTTTATTTATCTTATTTGCGACTAGTCGGCCCGGCGAACTTCGTACTGCCCTACCTATTACAATGTTGTGCATGTATTTTTTTTATAAACCTTCCTCTTGAATCACTCTGTCTATTAAAAAAAACCGCATCAAAATCCGTTGCATTAAGGACAGATGCGGGAAGCGACTTTATTTTATACTAGTCGACCCGGCGGACTTCGTACCGCCTAACCTATTACAATTTTGTGCATGTATTATACTTATAAGCCTTTCTCTTGAATCACTCTGTCTAATAAAAAAACCGCATCAAAATCCGTTGCGTACTTTAAAAGATTTAAGCATACATAGGGACAGACGCGAAAAGCGACTTCATTTTATACTATGTATAATTGTATTGATTGATTGATGATATTAATTATGTATTGATATTGATGATATTAGGTAGATATACTTTTGAATTTCGAAATGAGCCGTATGGTGGCGGCATAGTACACCATTCCCCCATCTCCTCCCACGGGTGTCGTAAAAGGCGACTAAGGGAACAGCCGAAGGACGGGCAGTAGCGCCCTTCGTTGAAATACTTGAAGAGCCACACTGCGATCGCCAACCCGCCTGCCAAGCGTGGCGATTATGGCAAAGCCACCCAGCATATCCCAAAGCACTCCAAAATACTTGTCATTGTGGCAGGCCTAATATTAGACCTAAGCCCTGTAGGTCCGGGCGTAAGAATAGGTCTACGGTATGCCCTGCCTGTCGTAAGAGGCGACTAAAAGGGGTCTTTGGGGTCGTGGGTGTGAAAGGCGGGGTCCCGACACACTCATCAAACGGCCCTGAGATGGGCGGCGGCACAACTTGTGGCACTGTGCCGCCGCAGCTCCAAAGGCGAGCCGGGGAGGGAACAATATGCCCTCCCCGAGCATGAAGCTAATAGTAGCTGAGCGTGGGAAGACTTCGGACGCTATAATGTGTGGTTCCCGGGGTTCTGCCCAAAAGCGCAAAGACGGCCGCCGAGGGGTTTTAGTGGGTGCGAGCCCCACATACCCCCGACGCTCCCCCGAGCGTCGGGAAATGCGCTAGGCATTTCCCCTCGTTTAAAAAAAAAAAGGCCTAATACTAGACCTAAAGACCTACAGAACCGATTTCGCTAAAATTTGGTAGGAAGGCAGCTTGAAACCACGAGATTGAAAGTCAAAAGTCATAGGATACTTTTTATCCCGAAGTTACTACGGGAACTTAAAATTGGGATTTGGTGGCATGAAGGAAAAATTAGTAAAACATTCAAACTAAGTAAGTTCTGAGTCTTAACTTAATGAGATCACTTTAACTTAAGTTAAACTTTACTAGATTATAAGTCAGCAAACTTACCTGGTAGCTTTGCCAAGTCTTATCTTGAAACAAAAGGCCTGTGCTTGCATAACTTAAAAAACTTAAAATTAGAAAGTTTTTATTTATTTACTGAGTTTCTGTTTAGGAAAAAAAAGTTTGCTTAAGGCGGTAACTCACGGTATGGCACCAAATTCAATTTGTTTCACGTTTTTTAATTATTTTGGCGAAAGTATTCATTTTAAATAAAGTTTAAATGAATTCGCGTACGTAAAAACCTATTTTCCACATTGTGATATATCGTTTTTGAAAGACAGAGTTACCGATTTTGTGTATATTCAAGGAACTTGTTTTTTGGCATTTTACCCCTTAGACACTAACCCTCTTATTCATAAAAAGTTAAAGAGCATTTTAGTTATTTGACGTATGTCAATTTAGACTGGATGTCACGTATTTACCATACAACAAACCAGAGAAGTAGACCTCCAGTAACGCTGCTTAAAATCTACTGTATCTTTATGAATAAGACGGAAAATCTGTAGGTCTGTCTTCAAAAAACGTTGTATTACAATATGGGAGATGGTTTTTTACATACGCGAATTCATTTAAACTTTATTAAAAATGTATACTTTCGCCAGAATAAATAAAAAACACGAAAAATTTTGAATTTCGCGCCATACCGAGAGTTGCCACCTTAACTAATTTTGTGAGCCTTAGATGAAAAACATTGTATAAAAAATAGCCGCGTGGCTGACGGCTGACCGCACGACGGCTATTCCGGCCGGCGGCGGCGGCGTAGGTCGACGTAACACTTCCGGTATTTTTGTATTGCAAAATAGCTCTTATTTCTTTGTAATACAGTCTAGGGCGCACGGGACCATAGACAAATCTGTCACGCCCCCTTGACCGCCACATTAAATAAAAAAAATATTAAGTAAAAAAAACATTTATTCGAAATTTTGTAGTCAATCTTAAAGTAAATACAAAAAAAAACTTATATCTAAAAATACAATCTTAACCGAATGAATGCTGCGTCACATAGCATTTCAAGGGGCGAACGAGTGCGATACTAGCGCCACTTCGATAAATAATGAAACCTTAGACGATTGCGGCCATGGTTTAAAATATATTAATTACTAGAGGCTGCCCCGCGGTATTTCCCGCGCAGATTTCTCATAAACACAAAAATCCCGTTTTTTCCCGTTCCCGTGGGAATTTTGGGAAATCCCTTCTTAGTGCTCACCTACACTCCCTAAGGAACCTACATGCCAAATTTCAGCTTTGTACGCCCAGAAGTTTCGGCTCTGCGTTGTCTGTCAGTCAGTAACGGAAGAGTTTTATATATATTGATTTAACAGAAGTGGCGCTAGTTTCGCACCGTGTAAGCTCGTAATGCGCATCGAATCATTTCAAAACTGCGTTTCCATTAAGTCTCCCACGTATGAGAAAGCTTAGCATTTTCTTTAGAATCCTCTAAGAATCTTCTTGGCTCTCAAATAGTCGGTGTTTTCGTCGATCCAGCTCCTAAGAGCTGATACCTTCGCGTAGACCCCTGGGTAGTCTGGTCTTGCGCAGCCGATGCCCCAGGACACTACGCCGGCTAGCTTCCTGTTGTGTACTAGAGGACCGCCGCTGTCGCCCTGAAAAAGAAAAAAATCTATAGAAAACTAGTCGACCCGGCGAACTTCGTACCGCCTAACCTATTACTATGCTGTTTTCCCGGTAATTTATCGATTTTTTCTCGCCGTAAAAACCTTCCTTGGACTTTAACAGACATTTAAAAAAAATAATTGGTAAAATTGTTCCAGGCGTTGTTGATACCAAACACTTTTTGCTATACATTTTTATATTATATATTATAGACATGGTTAACTATTTTTGAAGTAAATATTTTTTCTGTGTTGTAAAGATGAAAGTGATTTATTTTATAAATGAAAAAAAAAAAAACATGAGACTAGGAAGAACCTGTATCTAGGGTGACCGAAACATATACAGAGACGAACCGCCGGAAATCTCAGTCCACATCACTACCTAAAACAAAAGGGACTAGAAGGCCGTAACATATTTGTCTATGGTTTCGTCAGCCCTGGACTGTATTACCAAAGAACAAGAGCCTTTTTGCAATACAGAAGAACCGGAAGTGTTACGCCGACCGTGTCCGCCACTGTACGATAGGTGACTTCTCAAAAGTAGCACTTTACGGTGTCATTATTGTTCTCTAACTATAACAAACTATTAAAAAAGTATACCTACTAGACTAAACTCGGGGTCTGTCAGAGAAATATGGAGCGCAGCACACTGGGAGTTCGATTGATGGACAAAGTCCGAAACACCGAACTGCGCTCCAGAACTAAAATTCGGGATGTAGCTCAGAAAGCGGCAGAATTGAAGTGGGACTTGGCCGGCCACGTAGCCCTTATGGACTCCAATCGTTGGGCAAGGAGGGCCACTGAGTGGGTCTCGAGACACGCCAAGATACGACGTGGTCGCCCCAGGAAGCGATGGAGCGACGAATTGGGAGCACACGATAGGGACTGGTTGGAATTTGCCCAGGACAGGACAGGGAAGTGTGGAGGGAGGGTAAGGAGGCCTTTGCCCAGCAGTGGGATAACATAGGCTAGTAATAATAATAATAATAACCTACTGGTAGTTTATGAGTGAGATTTTAAAGGTTACCTGACAAGCGTCTTTTCCTCCTTTACTTAGCCCTGCACAAAGCATCCGAGGTGTGATACTGTAGAATGGGAAGTAGGCCTTCTCGCAGGCTTCGGAACCAACGGTCGGCACTTCGACCGACTGAAGGATTTTAGGAAGTGATATGCCGCCTTCCTGTAAAAAAAAAATATTAATGCCTATATTTCTCGAAAGGTTAGGTAGAAGCACCAGCCACCTTTTTTTTGCCTCATGCAACATCAATATATATAAAACTCTTCCGTTACTGACTGACTGACAGACAAATCGTTTGGGGGCGTCTCCAGGCGACTATTGTCGTAAGGCAAGGCAAACATTTGTTTGCCGGAGCCAATTGGTGGGCACCCTGAACTACCTCGCCTCTCACAGGATAGGATACTTTACCAAATAAGGTATCAATATCAATTGGATGTAGTCTAATTGACTTTCAATAAGTGATATCTTGTATCCTTTATTGAATAAATCATTTTTGACTTTTTGACAACGCAGAGCCGAAACTACTGGGCGTAGCGGGCTTAAATTTTGCACGTGGGTTCCTATGAGGAGTGTAGGGGAGCACTAAGGAATAATTTCCTGAAATTCCCATGGGAACGGGAAAAAACGTGATTTTTGTGTTTATGAGAAATCTGCGCGGGTAAAATAAGTAAAAACACGTCCACTGCTGGACATAGGCCTCCCTCACAAATCGCTTCACCGACCGGTCGTGATCGAACCTCATCCTGTTAGTCCCTCAACCTTCACCAGGTTGTGTGGCCACCTTGTGGGGTGCGACCACCCTGTGAAGGGTGAAAAGCTGGAGTCAAAAAAATTAGCCCAAAAAAAACTGAAAAGCAAAACATAAAAACATTTTATAAAAAAATTAAACCGCCGAAAAAACTGAAAAGCATTAAATAATAGGGAAACATTTTCTATTAGGCCTTAATTTACTCACTTCTTAAAGTAATTTTGGATTACCAAGAAATTTTGAGTCGGTGCCACAGAATCAACGAATAAAGATCACTAAATTACCTGAAATTCAAAGAAATAACCGAAAAACGTATGCCGCTGCGCATCGCGCTTTACATAGATAATGAATTTGCTTGTGTGGTGTGGCGCCGACTTAAAATTTCTTGGTAATCCAAAATTACTTTAAGAAGTGAGTAAATTAAGGCCTAATAGAAAATGTTTCCCTATTATTTAATGCTTTTCAGTTTTTTCGGCGGTTTAATTTTTTTATAAAAAGTTTTTATTATCAATGAAAGCCAGTTTACAGCTATGCGCCATTTTCGAAAAAAAAATTATATCTTTTAAACTAAGGCAAATATCAAAAATGTGGCACAGTATGATACTACATAATGCAGCCTAGTATTTTTAGGGCACTATTATATAGCTTTTAGGTGAAAGACCAAATAAAGCTACAAAGTGTTGCTAAAAGGCCACTTTTAGCAACAATCTGTTGATTATTTTGTTCTTTTTACTACTTAACTGTGCTCAAAAGATACTAAGCAAGATTATCTAGTGTCATACTGTGCCACATTTTTAAATTGCCTCAGTTTAGAAGAATTTCTTTTGATCAAGGCGTTGTATTGCTGTAAAGGCTCTTAAAGACGTCCACTCTTGGACAAAGACCTCTTCTCTCGCATGTTTGTTCTTCATGACAAACTGTGGGAAAGACCTATGATCAGCAGTGAACGCCTATCGAGTAAATGACTTACCCTTAAACTACCCCATCCAGTAACAACCGTAGTTTCACCTTCCTCAATCTCGTAATCCTGTTCGGCTACTTCTATAGCTGCAATTTTATCCCCAAATTCTAATTTTTCTTTCAGCAGCAGTATTGCTATATCGTAATCCATTTTTGAGTACGAAAAGCTGTTGTGTGATACTATATCTTCGACCGCTATAAGTTGACCTCCATCGACGCTTGATGTTGAGCCAACGCGCACTTTGAATGATTCTGGTTGGGAACTGAAAAGTATAACATTATATGATCACACGCCTTTATTCCCCTAAGGATTAGGCAGAGGCACCAGCCCATTGAATTAGCCAACAAAAGGCATTAGTGCATCGAGCTGGACCCGCGTTTGGCGCGAGTTTATGTTTTACGAGCTGTCCCGGCTAACTTCGTTACGCCATAGAATATAAAATACTAATAAAGACTTAGCTCTGTAGACCTTGTTTTTTGACTGCCCAAAATGGGCGAATAAAAAACAAACAACCATAAAAAACCACCTGTCAAAATATGAAACAACGGAAAAAATGCACCTTGGGTTCCTTTATTTGAGCTTCAGTACTTAAGGATCCCTAATTATTTTGAAAATCTAATATAGCCTATGTCAGTCGGGGATAGTGTAGCCTCCCAACAGTGAAAGAATTTTTCAAATCGGTTCAGTATTTCCGGAGCCTTTTCGATGCAAACAAACAAATCTTTCCTCTTTATTATTGGTTATATTAGTATTATTGGTATAGATAGATAGATATAGATTGGTATAGAAGATTACCAACGTGCCAGCTTGTCGCCGCAGTTATAACGACCACTACTGCGGCCGGGACCAACGGCTTAACGTGCCTTCCGAAGCACGGAATGTTTTAACATCGGACAACCATTCAGCACGCCTCTAAAATGACCGGGCTCCATCCCGTGATACCGAAGAGGATTAAGAAACGATAATAATCACACTCAGATCCCCTAACTAGGAAGAACCTGTATCTAGAGTGCCCGAGACATAATACAGACACGAACATTACACCCAGACCGGGAAAAAAACCTCGATATTCATCATTACTATATTCGCTCCGCCGGGAATCGAACCCAGGTGCACACGCATCTCAGTCCACATCACTACCAACTGAGCTACGGAGCAGCAGTCTAACTCTTTTTATTCTGGCAAAAGTATTAATTTTTAATAAACTTTTAATGCATTTGCGTATGTAAAAAACCATCTCCCACATTGTAATGCAACGTTTTTGGAAGACAGACCTACTGATTTTGTGTCTTAGGACATAACTTGACTAAAAAAAGGGCCAAAAATAAAGTTATGTCCTTAGACACAAAATCAGTAGGTCTGTCTTCCAAAAAACGTTGAATAACAATGTGGGAGATGTTTTTTTTTCATACACAAATACATTAAAACTTTATTAAAAATGAGCTGTCCCGGCTTACTTCGTTACGCCATAGAATATAAATACTACTAAAGACTTGGCTCTATAGAATATGTTCTTTTGACTGACCAGAATGGGCGAATAAAAAAACAACAACAATCAAAATATGTATACAACGGAAAAATATTGCACCTTGGGTTACATTATTTGAGTTTAAGTAAGGATCCCTAATTATTTTGAAAATCTAATATAGCCTATGTCACTCGGGGATAGCGTAGCTTCCTATTAATAAAATAATTTTTCAAATCAATTTCGCGCCATACCGAGAGTTTATTACCACCTTATTTTTTCAAACGAAGGTCGCTGCTGCCCATCCTTCGTGCGTTACATTAGTCGCCTCTTACGACACTCACTAATGACAAATGACAAATCATCATCATCATCATTTCAGCCGTAGGACGTCCACTGCTGGACATAGGCCTCCCTCAAGGCTCTCCATCTGTACCGATCGCAGGTGGCCTGCATCCAGCGTGGACCCGCAGCCTTGCGCAGATCATCCGTCCATCTGGTCGGTGGACGTCCTACGCTGCGCTTGCCGATCCGTGGTCTCCACTCGAGAACTTTTCGGCCCCAGCGGCCATCTGTTCTGCGGGCTATATGACCTGCCCATTGCCACTTCAACGAGCTTATCCGCTTGGCTATGTCGGTGACCCTGGTTTCTCTGCGTATGTCCTCATTTCTGATTCGATCCCGCAGAGAAATACCGAGCATAGCCCACTCCATGGCTCGTTGAGCTACTCGGAGCTCGAACTCGAACTCGAAATGACAAATGATAAATCTTTATTCACACGAACAATACAGGCATACAAAACAAAAGAAAAAAAATTTCAAAGAAAAGTTACACACACACAGTTACACACTCTAGTTACACTAGAGGAGACGGGCTGTTGGAATTTAATGCGGCTACGGCTACCCCTACGTCTGTGAGACATTCATTTTAAGGAATAAGATGGCGGATGCAATTTTTCCGCATCTGTGAGACATCCATAAAATGGAACAAAATGGCCGCCAATAGCCGCCGTTAAAATTTCAATTGTTTTGGTCTTTGATTCTCTATGGAAGACAGTCTAGCATTCCAGGTGACGGCATATGTCCATGGCACCTTTGTATGATTGATTGAAACTGATTGACATCAATTTTTTATACTAATTTTATTTTGGACATAAACATTAAAAACAGCCGTCTATGACGGCATCTACTTTAAGGATCTCACAGACTAAGAAATGTGAAAACAAGATGGCCGCCAAATCTTAACAGTTTGTCACTTTCGAAGGGCTTACACTGCAACTTTACTAAGATACCAACTAATGCCCAACGTACCCAACAACGCAATGGGCCGCAGTAACGACCAAATCCTCAGCTACAATGGCTCCCCCGCAGGAGTGTCGACCTCGGTTGAGGAGGGAAACTTGGTAGGGGGCGTCTTCTATGTCTATGTCGTGCCCTCCCACTATACGGTCTTCTTGCTTCGTTGGTGATGACCCTGAAATTGATTATCCATACATAATCATCACTACATGGTGTGCAACAATTGTCACCTAATTGTATTGTAATTGTAATATCACAAAAGAAAAAAAAAAAGAGAGAGATAAATTGTAGAGTAGAGTTTGTTACCCCTTTCTTCTCTACGCTGTAAAATCATTGCGAAAGGGAGTAGAATCATTTGACAGAAGAGGGTTCGTTTGGGGGCCTCTCCAGGCGACCATTTTCGTAAGGCAATCCAAACATTTGTTTGCCTGAGCTAATTGGTGGGCACCCTGAACTACCTCGCCTCTCACAGTATAGGATACTTTACCAAATAAGGTATCAATAGAAATTAGATTAGATGTAGTCTAATTGACTTTCAATAAGTGATAATCTTGTATCCTATATTGAATAAAGATTTATTTGATATTTGATTTGAATTAAAGTCGCTTCCCTCGCTGTGGGTTGCCTGGAAGAAATCTCTTTTAGCGATCAGGCCGGCCATTGCATGCAAATTCTAACTGACTGCGACCTTAATTTTAATTGTACTTTTTGTGTCTTAGTTTGTATTCGAAATAAAGTGTTCCTATTCTATACTATACTTAGATCTTCTATACTATACTTAGATCTTTTAATATTTTGATGCGGGTTTATTTAAGAGCCAGTTTACCGCGATGCTAGCGCCATTCTCGAAAAAAAATTATATCTTCTAAACTAAGGCAAATATCAAAAATATGGCACAGTATGACACTAGATAACCTTGCTTCGAATTTTTTAAGCACAGTAAAGTAGTCCTAACTTAAAAGAACAAAATTATACACAGATTGGTGCTTACACATTGGAGAAAAGTGGCCACTTTTAGCAACACTTTGTAGCTTTCTTTGGTCTTTAATTTAAAAGCTATACAACAGTGCCCTTAAAATACAAGGCTACAATATCTAGTGTCATACTGTGCCACTGATATTTGCCTTAGTTTAGAAGATTTTTTTTTTTTTCGAGAATGGCGCTAGCATCGCGGTCAACTGGCTCTTAATAGTTATGTAATAGGATGGTTTTTATTATATGAATTGGTTAGGAAACTTTTCTTTTCGATCAAAAGCGCTGTAAATATAAAAATCAATTACTGTTCGTTTATCTCGCGAAAACTCGAGAATTGCTGGCCCGATTTAGCTGATATTGGTTTTAAAATGTTTGGAGTATCTAGTCCAGGGAAGGTTTGAATCGAAGTCGTAAAAACAGCTAGGTAGTATAGGTTTTTATGAAATCGAAAGTAACTTTGTCTGTGTGTTATGCAATCACGCCTGAAATACTGCACCGAAATAGCTAAAAATTGGTAGGTAAGTTTATAATTATTAGTATAGAATAGATTTACTTACCAACGAAAGCCAGGAAACTAAACAAAACTAGTACATGTAAAGAAGACATTGTTATAAGTAACGATTCAAACCCGGACTACTTCATGTGAAGATTAATACAGTTATTTTATACCTGAGATTATTTCTAAATGTAAATAATAGAAAATTAGGTCAAATATCAATTATCGATCGATAGTTATTGTGACCTTAACATTATTATTAAGTGATAGATAAGAAATAAAATTATAAATACCTGATGAGTGTTTGATAATTATTGTGATGAGCCCTTAAGGACCAGCGCAGATATGGCGAGGCGCAGCGAAGATAATGAATGAATTAAATCTCATTGTTGTCTTTTATAACAGTACTATAGACGACCCGGCGAACTTACCATACCTATAACTATGTTGTGCGTTGAATTAAACATATAAACCTTCCTCTTGAATCACGCTATCTATTTAAAAATACGCATCAAAATCCGTTGCATAGTTTTAAATATATATGAAAATTAGAGACAGACGCGGGAAGCGACTTTGTTTTATACCTACTATATATCGATGTCAAATAGCGATCTTATCACGAAAAAAAGATTTCTTCCAACTGTGGCCACTTTTTTAGCAATAAACCGTTTATCTCTACCAATATTATAAAGAGGAAAGATTTGTTTGTTTGTATCGAATAGGCTCCGGAAATACTGAACCGATTTGAAAAATTCTTTCACTGGTAGGAAGCTACACTATCCCCGAGTGACATAGACTATATTAGATTTTCAAAACAATTAGGGATCCTTACTTAAACTCGAATAATGTAGCCCAAGGTGCATTATTTACCAGGTTGTTTACATAATATTTTGACAGTTGGTGGTTGTTGTTGTTTTGTTTTTTTTTAAGCCCATTCTGGGCAGTCAAAAGAACATAGTCTATAGAGCCAAGTGTTATGTAGTATCTTAAATTCTGTGGCGAAACGAAGTTCGCCGTGTCAGCTAGTTTCTAAGATATATATCCTAAAACCCACACAACAGTGCCTTAAAAATTACTAAGCAAGATTATCTAGTGTATCTTTGATTTATTTTTTTGATTTCGGCCATTGTTTAGAATATATAATTTCTTTTTCAAAAGTGGCGCTAGTATCGCTGTTTATACTTTCTTAAATTATCGATAGGTGCTCAGTTTTATAATATTATCTATTATTTAACTAATCGAGATTACTAAGTAGTTTTAAGGACAACCCTTGACATACATTTAAATGTTATTGAATTAAATTTTGATAAAATTTGACCATTTATTGGTGACCTAGAATATAATGTACCACCCCCCCATCTCACCCATGGGTGTCGCAAAAGGCGACTAAGAAAACAGCCGAAGGACGGGCAGCAGCGTCCTTCGTTGAAATACTTGAAGAGCCACAGTCCTAGATACAGATTCTTCCTAGTTAGGGTAAGGGCACAGTTACGGGCTCTAAGTATTTGACATTTTATATACAACTAGTCGACCCGGCGAACTTCGTACTACGTAAATTTTAACAATTTTGAGCATGTATTATATAATACTTATAAACCTTCCTCTTGAATCACTCTATCTTTTAAACAAAACTGCATCAAAATCCGATGTAAAGTTTTAAATATATAAGCATACATAGGACAGACGCGGAGAGCGACTATATTTTATACTATGTATATATATACAATTATACATTTAAGCATTTTAAATTGTTTACATAGTACTTAAATCATTAGGTAAAATTAAATAAATGATTCTAATGTAATCTAAGTTAGATAAAAAAAAAGGCCAAGTGCGAGGGCTCGCGATAAGAAGGTTTCAGAAGAAATGTAAGTATAGTGAAAATAGCTTTAGCATCTAGTTTTCAGTATTTGGTTATTCTACATGAAGTGAAGTTGCGACTGCTAATTATTTGGAGCCTGTTCACCCGGTCGGTTTCTCAGTAGAGGCTCTACAAAATCAATAAATATAATACTCTTCCGTTACTGACTGACTGACTGACAGACAACGCAGAGCCGAAACTACTGGGCGTAGCCGGCTGAAAATTTGCATGTAGGTTCCTTAGGGAGTGAAGGTGAGCACTAAGAAAGGATTTCCAGAAATTCCCATAGGAACGGGATAAAACTGGATTTTTGTGTTTATGAAAAATATGCGGGAGTGAAACCACGGGGCAGCCTCTAGTTGGTTATATAAACTAAGTTTTTTTTTTGCATTTATATCTAAACGAGCTTTCCCGGTTTACTTCGTTACGCCATAGAATATAAGATACTACAAAAGACTTGGCTTTATAGATTATGTTCTTTTGACTGCCCAGAATGGCCGAATTAAAAACAAACAACAACAACAAATCACCTGTCAAAATATGTAAACAACGGAAAAAATATTGCACCTTGGATTACATTATTTGAGTTTAGGTAAGGATCCCTAATTTTTTTGAAAATCTAATATAGCCTATGACCCTCGGGGTTAATGTAGCTTCCTACAAGTGAAAGAATTTTCAAATCGGTTCAGTATTTCCGGAGCCTATTCGTTACAAACAAACAAACAAATCTTTCCTCTTTATAATATTGGTATAGAGGTATAGATTTACGTGATTTTTATTACTTTTAATTTTTGTTAGTATTCTATGGGCATCAAGAAAAAATTCATGCAAACATTTCATTTACATTTATTGAGCTGTTTCAGAGAAAAGTACCTTTGACAGACGGACAGATAGACGGACGGAACGAATAGTCATTTATTAGTAAGGCTCCAGGACAAGTACTGTGAGCATTTTGCCTTCCTGCCTAAATATTTGTAAAATAAAAATAAATATATCCTACAAAGCTAACCTTACTATACTATACTACTATACTACTTCAAAAGGAAACATTCATATTTGGCCTTGTCGTGATCGTCTATCTGACTAATGGTTAGGACCCTCCATACGTTGTGTTTTAAATTAAATAATTTACAGTGCTAAAGCTCCTTTGAAAATTAAAGAATAATGAAAATAACCTTGGACTTATAAAATTTCGAGCCAATGAGCTGTACGCTGACAAATAAATTCTTAAAAAAAATGCGCGCTAAACACGCGCGCTAGCTCGACCTCGTCAAGCGACTACCTAGGTATCCTAAACAGACGTTCCCTAATACATTACTGCAATCGTCCTTCTAAAGAATGATTTAAAAGATTGAAAACCCTACTGTTGTTCCTAGAAGAGGAACCGCGGTCAAGTGTATTATTACGGAAGGTAAATTTTGGTTGAAGTGTTTGTCAACTAGCCCCGGGTAGGACAGTTCCTTCGCCATGCCCCGTCCAACTAGGTTTTGTGTAACCTTATGTTTGTGTGAAGAAAGTCGACTTTTGATGACCATCGATTCATGTGATAAAGGCTTAAGCCAGATTAATACAAATATAATCATGAAGTTATGTGCAAGATTCTCAAAACGAGAGCTACGGTGTAATAACCCTGTTGCCAATCCGTTGGTCTTGTACCAGCACTTTTCTTGGTTAGAACTTACTTAGGAATGTATGTCTTGTGGTTTCAACTATCACTCCCACCATGATAGCACATCTCCTGAAGTACCGTAGATCGTTAGGCAAAGCATTGCACTTATAAACCAAACATTAGCAAATTCTTTAGATCAAATCACAGCTCCTCTGAAGTTCATCCCCTAACACAGGACGATCGCTTCTTTACGCAAACGAGCCTAAAGCCGCATATTATCAAATGTTAGAAAAGAGATCTCGCCCCTGGATTAATTTATCACGAAGTTAGGTTTTACGGTTTAGTGAATATCGTGTGAATATATATATAATATAATATAAGTTTGTATAACAACAGACCCTCCCTTGATACATTCATTCTACCTCACACAGATTCTTTCTGTCTCACATACATTCTTCAAGTCCTATCAGCTGATAATGGTTGTGGTGTTAGTTTAGTGTAATAGAATTATCACGAATCTTTAGAATACGTCATCCAACGAGTAACAAACAAAGTAAGCAGTCAAGCTTCGACAGGATATTTTATATTTGGTTAGAACGATTCGGGCCTTATTTACTCAACAGGTATTTCTTATTAATCAACTAATCGTACACCGTAGTGCATCGACAAGTTTGATTAAGTTGTTCATTTGATCTCCATGCCACCGATCATGGGACCTTGTCTAGAACTCTTGGTTCTTTATATTCTCATCATTCAACTATATCGTGCATCGTAATGCATTGTCAAGTTTGATGTGAGGTTTTAGTTTGCTCGTCTGATCTTCATGCCAACAATCATGAAGTCTTGTCTTGAACTCTTGGTTCTTTACTTATATCCTTTGTCTTAGCAATTCCGCATTACATATGTAAGCCACCACGCATTGATATCGGCAAACTTGAGATTATTAAGTGTGATAATAGAGGATTAGACTTTCCCACAACAAGCATCCATTTCACTCAATCTACGATTTACAATAATTGATTAACATCGTAAAAGGCAATCAAGACACAAGAGTAGTAATCGTGCAATCCTTCGTTCGAGGTTAGTACACTAAATAGACTGCAGCGACTAGATCGCAGAGAATATGATTACTCAAACAAGTAATCTTTCAAATCAAAATAATCACCGCTATCCAATTTTGTGACCAGTGTAAAGTGTTCGGTTATGTATTTAACTATACATTCCCCATCTAACTACTTTGATGAAGCGAGTACCGAGGCCGGCAACAATACTCCCTCGCATCGTCCGAAGGTGCGAGTACATATATATAGCTGTATTTATGTCAAATCAAAGGAAAACAAAACACAATCTCCGCGCGCTCGCCGAGACGCGGTAGCCGTTTCTAGGGATCTGTCGTCGAATCCATCTAAAAGTATAAAATATATAATTTTTAAATTTAATAAAGCTAAAAACTGTACGATATAGGAAGGATCGTTACAGTACCTGGAACCTTAAAAAGTAATCATTAATCACAACCGAAAGACGTCCACTACTGGACACAGGTCTCCCCCACATTTTACCACAAGGACAATCATTGTGGGGGGTTTTTGCCGTAATCGCCACGCTTGGCAGGCGGGTTGGCGATCGCAGTGTGGCTCTTCAACATTTGCAACAAAAGACTGTCTGAATGATTAAGAGCCAGTTTACCGCGATGCTAGCGCCGTTCGCGAAAATAATTAATATCTTCTAAACTAAGGCAAATATCGAAAATGTGGCACATTATGACACTAGATAATGTAGCCTAGTATTTTTGGGTTACTGTTGTAGAGGTTTTGAATTGAATACCAAAGAGAGCTACAAAGTGTTGCTAAAAGTGGCCACTTTTAGCAACAATCTGTGTATAATTTTGTTCTTTGAAGTTAGGACTACTTTACTGTGCTCAAAAATACTAAGCAAGATTATCTAGTGTCATACTGTGCCACATTTTTGATATTTTCCTTAGTTTAGAATGGCGCTAGCATCGCGGTAAACTGGCTCTTAAATTAAAATTAAATTTAGTGAGATAAATTAAAGGCACTTAAAGCCCGTATTGAAACAAGGTACTGACAGATTGTCAATCAATCATTCGTGATAGAATTTGGACTGAACTGATTGATGAGTTACCCAATTCGTACTCTAGACGCTAATTGCTTTTAAATTCAGTTTTCAGGGTCCCTTAAGTAATAAATATAATTTCTAAAATAATAAAAAAGTAAAAAAAAATATAGTACAGTGGCGGTCTAGGACGGCGTAACAGATTTGTCTATGGTCTCGTGCGCCCTAGACTGTATTACCAAAGAACAAAACCTATTTTTCTAATAAAGAAAAAACGGATGTGTAACGTAGTAGTAGGTTAAGGTAGTATAACAATGTAAGCCCTGCAGTACCGGGCCGAAAAATAGGACTGAGGTATCCCCTGCTTGTCGTAAGAGGCGACTAAGAGGGGACCCCGGGGTCGTTGGGTGCACGAGGCGGGGGCCTCGTGTAGTCATATAACGGCCCCGAGAAGGACGGCGGAACGCGGGTGTCACGTTTCCGCCGTTGAGCGTTGGGAAAGCTACCACGCTCCGGGGGGACAACCATCATGTCCCTCCAAGGAGAGGCTATACAGCCAATGCTGGGGGGGTCGCGGAGAATTCCACAGGCTTACCCGTGACCCTGCTGCTATCAGCCGAGAAGGACACCGGCGGGGTTTTAGTGGGTGCGAACCCCACATAACCCTGCGGCTCCCCCCGGGGCTGCAGGGTACTCGTTAGGAGTTTCCCCGCCTAAAAAAAAAAAAAAGTATAACAATGTAAATTTTACAAATATTTGTCTCCGATCGGTTTTGTGCCCTTAAATAAAATTAATAAAGGTTTACAATGTATATTAGCTATTATTTTTTTGTTTATTAACAACTAGTCGACCCGGCGAACTTCGTACCACCTAACCTTTTGCTTTGTTGCTCATGTATTATTATACTTATAAACCTTCCTCTTGAATCACTGTATCTATAAAAAAAAACCGCATGAAAATCCGTTGCATAGTTTTAAAGATATAAGCATACATAGGGACAGACGCGGGAAGCGACTTTGTTTTATACTATGTATTGATTGATGCCCATGTTCCTCAGGGATATTTACAATCTGTGTATAAATAATTTCTTTTAAAAAAACAGACCCGCCTTCAATAAATTTACACATACTTAAACTGATAACTGCCTCTTTTCTAAAATCGGTTAAAATTGATACTAAACCCTTGTCCTGAATGTAACAAATACTTTTATGGAAACCGCATCAAAATCAGTTCAGCCAAACTCCAAATAATCGCAGACAAACATATATACAGGGCAAACTGATAACCTAATTTTTTGCAGTCGGTTAAAAAATAAAACACTTTTATAATTTCATGACTCCATGAGCCCTTCCTTTCCCAGTTTAATTAAAACTTTGGTGGCAATAAAAAGTCCGCGCAGAATATCACCTAAGGGTCTCATAATAAATTCCTTTTTTTTAAAGTCTTTAACGACCGAGTACAGAAATTGAATTTTAATTTTAATTGCCAATTTTAATCTGGATTTTCTCCTAATCGTGACTTTCGACGATTTTCCAGAAGATAATTTTGAGAAAGTTTTGAATCTTTAATAAAAAATAACAGACACGGCGAACTTCATACTGTCATCTGTTCTAAATGTTTAAGAATATTCTATAGCCTATGTCACCCGGGGATAGTGTCAAATCGGTTCAGTACTTTGGTAGCCTATTCAATGCAAACAAACACACAAACAATCAAATCTTTCCTCTTTCTAATAGTTTAGATAAGTATAGAAAATGTACTGTACGGAACCCCAAGTATTTTCTTTATCGCGCACTTTATTTCATTTATGCGTGTACAAATTCCTTATCGGGAAACCCAACAGAACAAGAATATACGAAGCAAAACGGGACTTATTAGATTTGTCAATGTAAATAACAAAAGAAAACAAAATATTACACTGCTGAAAACGTACAGTTAGCGATTCAAAAGAAGTTCAGTTGGCCGAGTTAGTGCGAGCGTCACAGATTCAGTCTTTGGAAAAAGACCTACTTTCGTTATTATCTTTAGCAGACTTTAGTACTAAGTGACAGTGTGAAATGTTTTACTTGTCCTTAAACGAATAATTTATTTACAAACTTACGCGCTTTTCCTATAAATATCAAGATAAAATTAGGCCCAGGGAAATAGCTAAAGAAACCAGTTTACAGTTTAAATTATACTTGTATCATCGTATGCTCGCACAAGCTATATAGCTACAGTATTTATTCTCATACAATCAATAAAAGCAAAATAAAATTTATACAATCATAAATTTATACAAAGAACTTATCTCTTTAAAAAATAAAATAAATAATTATAGAGTTTATTCATTTCATAATTTACAAGAAAATACTAAACAAAATATCCGCCAAAGTACAGAGCAGTTTGTTGGCAGAGAGTGCTCTCTGAATTAAATACATTAGTTACCTCATAATTATTATTTAATACATTTTTTTTTTAATATAAGTCTAGTAAACAACAATTTTCCTTGAATTCATTAAAAACATAGTATCTTATTCTATAGAGAGGGTTCAGGGCCGTCCTCAAACCTGAAATCAATAGATTCACAATAAATTGAACAAAGACGATCCAACTTTGAGTCGCAAGTTGAAGAATTGACTGTAAGCCCTCTGTGGGCTATAAAACTCGAAACGATCCTACATCCTGGCTTGCTCGCTGAACATAAAATATTGCTTGCTCTGCAAAAAAAAAACTAGGATAAAAACACAAACACATAATACCTACAATAAGACGATGTTTTGTTCACTTCCTATAAGTAAATAGGAGGTAAACATAACATAATCTCACGCCTTTACCCCGAAAAGGTAAGCAGAGGCACCAGCTCATGAAGTGAGCCAACAAGAGGCTCGAGGCATCGAGCTGGACCCACATTTGGCCGAGTTTATGTTTATACCTTCGTGACAAGGAGCCGCTTGTCACCGCTGCGGCCGGGACCAAAGGCTTAACGTGCCTTCAGAAGCTTGGAAATATGAGTTTTGATGGCTAACTACGACTCATTATCATCACCATATCAGCCGAAATACGACCACTACTGGACATAGGCCTTTTCAACAGATGACCCAAATTACCTTAAACGTGACTGTTAAAAATAACCAACAAAGATCTTTCAAACAGTGCTTCTATTGCCTTTCTTGATGGCTATGAAAATTTAAAGCATCTGACATGTAAAACTCAGTATGGGCACACCTCGGATACTTCATAGAAAAAAGCGCGTTGCTTCGCTCACAGCCGAAACTCGTGTACGTGCACGCGTACCATGCTTGTGTGAGTGAGATGAGACGTGCGACGCTGCTTTATTTGTACTGAGCGGTAACTGAGAGGTAACCGAGCGCGGGGCCGCACTTGCTGAGGGAGGCAGGGAGTGCCCGTACTGTATGTAGTACTATTTTGTCAAAAATTTACATTTAAATATCATTTACATGAAGAAAATCTTATTTAGCCTATGACACTCGGGGATACCCAACTAGCAACGAAGGTCGTTTAAGATTTACTCTTTCGACTATAGATCGTAAGACACTTGTATAAACGATCCTAAAATGTTAAAAAGCTGTATAAAAGCGGCTATCTGGATTATTTTGCATTCAACGCTTTTTGGCTCTATAAACATGTCTAGTAAACGTTTATACGATGAAATCATATCGCATTTACTCGATTGTTGTATAAATGTATCTCTTGATCGCCATTATACAACAATAAGTCGTAAGACAGCTCTTTAAAAGCAACTGAATTGCTAATTTGTCGTTAAACTAGCTATTATAACACAATCTATCGACATTTAATTTGAACAGCATAATTGTGGAGTAAACGCGGTTCATACGATAAAACAGCATCTTAGTTACTTTAACAGCACTTTATGTCGTATGATAACTCTATGGAATGCTTTTATTCGACTTAACTAATTAGGTTGAGTAAAAGCTTTCAAATTATTCTTTTACAACCTTTTCGGTCTCTAAAGGTTATTTGAAAGCCATTTTACATCGATATAGTGGTATAAATGCTTTTTGAAATCTTTTACAGCACTATCTGCAATTTTGTTACATGATACCAAAATAAACAACGTAATTTGCTTTTTTATTCGCAAAATGGATTATAATCGATGGAAAAGGATTGAAAGAAGTGGAGGATTCCGACGTAAAGTAAATAAGATGTATACATGATTGAAACAGTCAAGATCTTCATTGGCTATAACCACGAGTCAAGAGCGTTTAATTGATAGGCGTGAGGGTTCCGTAGCGTATAATAATTACTAAGTACTACTATTAGGTACTATTAGGTATTCTGTAACAACGGCCATATAGACAACCGTTTGCAATTTATTGAATTTGCCAGTATGTTTTTCTAAGTCATGGGTGTTTATCTTATACTTATTGTGTTTGTTTTTATAATTTTATAAGTTAGTTGGTAGGTACCCAAAGAATTTGACTAAACTATTATTATTATTTTTTATAATAAAGAGATACTTAAGTAAGTACTTACAATTTTGTTTTGTATTAAGTAATCCTACTTGCAATAATAACATTCGTCGCTTGGATAGTGATAATAAATTGAATATTCTGAACAATTCAGACACCAGAAAAATGAGGTGCGCAGTAATAATTTTATTCTCTTCTCAGATAATATAAAATGACGTGGTTTTGATCCATTTTTAATTACAAAATGACATGAGTAACATTTAAGCATTATAAAAAAATGTGTTTTCTTCCAAGGCCATTTTGCTTCCTTAAGCTTCTTTAAGTCCTTTTTTTATGAATTTATCTATATCCAAGTAGACCACCATTTTAAATTGTCACCCATAAAAAAAAAGGGTAATTTTACCTAAAATATTGTATTCTATGAACTTACGCAAACCAAATTCAATGTAACTTAACTATTCAATGTGGTTTTTTTTTTTAAGTTAGGTTGATGGTATAGGCAGTTTTTAAACACGGCCGCGCGCCCCGTCTCAAACAGAGGCGCAGATCGGCGCTTGTCTGATTGGTCAATCTTTCCAAAATTTAAAAATGTTTCAAAATATGCAAAAATTTAGCGAAGTTGACGGTATATTAAATTTATTGATAGTAAAATAATTATTTTATACTAAGTAGCTGACCCGGCAAACTCCGTATCGCCCTAGATATAAGTAAGCACGATTATTATAACATTATCTACCCGCTAAAAACTTGGCTGTATGTACTTTGTTATTTTGCCCGCCCAGAATTAAATAATTTAAAAACAACGTCAAATCAATCAATCTTTTGATTAAAAATGGATACAACAGTAACGGAAAACTTAGTATTGGAAATTATAAGTAATTGTTGTTTTTTACTAACTTTCCCTCAATTTTTCCAAATTTTCTCACTTTTTCAACCTTTTCTGGACTACTACAAACGTTTCAAGACTAAAAGCTAAATCGGCCCAGCCGTTCTAGAGTTTTTGCGAGACTAACAAACCACGATTCATTTTTATATATTGGTAGATAGTAGGTAGTAGAAGTAGATAGTAGATTTTGCACTAAGGAACCCTAAACTATCTGTAATGGCGTCCCTAGAAGTCGTAAGATGAAAATCTCATTTCAATCTTTCGACTAACAGCTGAGAGAATGCTCTGTGATGATAAATGAGTTGCTATTATTTGCTATTGATGGCGAATTTATTTTAAATGTTAAATTAACATTATTTTTTATTCATTATTTACATAGAAATCTTGGGGCCCATTGAAATATTAACTACAATGCTAGGTATATAGACGGAAAAATTAATTCCGCACATGAAAGTAAGACCCTACGACATAACTTTAACAGGTAACTAATTACCTGTCATCATTTGGCTTGATGGCTTAAAAACGTAATGGTTAATACGATGGCAAAATATACTTATATTTATTAGGTTTGACACTTCAACTGACATAAATTACACGTATAAAATAAAAAGTCTATAAGTGCTGCTTGGGTGCAGTTACACGATAAAAAAGTCGAGTGATTGCAACCAAATTGCTTTATTACTATAAATAAGTCGAATAAAAGCGGTTCTACCGACTTGGAAAAAGCAGATGTGTCGAATAATGGCATTCTGATGGCCATTATGGTACTAAGTAGCATTCTAGTTGCGATTACTCGATATTTATTCGACTAAATGGCTACTCATACGATAATCTTACGATATTTACTGGATCTAAAGCTGAGAGAAGTGCGCCCAAATCGCGTTGAGAGAACGTGCACAGAGCATTTACACGACTTTTTAAAGATCCTTCTTACGACCAATAGCTGAAAGAGAAACGTGCTGCTGACTTTTTTACGACACGATTTGCTGGTTGGGTAGTGTAGCTTCCTATCAGTGAAATAATTTTTCAAATCGGTTCAGTATTTCCGGAGCCTATTCGTTACAAACAAACAAACAAATATTTCCTCTTTATAATATTAATAATATATATAAAACTCTTCCGTTACTGACTGACTGACTGACTGACTGACTGACTGACAGACAACGCAGAGCCAAAACTACTGGGCGTAGCGGGCTGAAATTTTGCATGTAGGTTCCTACGGGAGTGTAGGTGAGCACTAAGAAAGGATTTCCCGAAATTCCCATGGGAACGGGAAAAAACGGGATTTTTGTGTTTATGAGAAATCTGCGCGAGTGAAACCGCGGGGCAGCCTCTAGTCATACAATAAATTTTAATTAGCTTAACTTAAACTCTACTTATCTGGTTAGGCCGCATTTAGGGGCACGCGGGCGTGCTGCGATTAAATTAAACGTATATGTAGCAATGTATGAGACCGTTTACGGAAACGCGTTGGCACAGTCTAGTCGACGCCCGCACGACCCAGTGATCCGCGTCTGCGTAAATGAGGCCTTATACGACATATACTATACAGTTTAAACTGTCATTTACGTCAAATAACTAAAATGCTGTAACACTATAGGCTCAGTCATTTGAGTACTGAACTGAACCCCAGAAAAACAAAAGCAATTCCGTCCGCATTTCCCCCGTTTCAAGTAAAACTTCAGGCTGAAATTTCCGGAACTTTCGACAGTAGTACCTGTGACTTTTGTTGCGGCATTTTTTTCCCACTCCTAAACAATTTGCAAAACATTCCTGTTTACGCTCCCCGTCTCGGGGGTCACGCAATTTCAGTTGGTTAGCAATGTGAACTGATTTGGGGCCAGTGAAATGAGTAAAATTTTATTATTATTTACTAGTCGATCCGGCGAACTTTGTACCACCTAACCTATTACTATGTTGCTCATGTACTCTTCCTTTTTGAATCACTCTATCTATTGAAAGACTCATCAAAATCCGTTGAATTGTTTTAAAGATGTAAGCATGCATAGGGACAGACACGGGAAGCGACTTTATTTTATGCTATGTATTGATTGATAAAAAAGGGACATAATTAGGTTCATAATTCATATAGTTTTATCCTGAAGGTTAAGACGCTATATGAGTTTTGAAGGTTTTTTTAAGTCAAGTAATTATCTTAATCTATAAGAGGTAAAGATCTGGAATTTTAATATAACGTTTTTGAGGATATAACAAAGTTTTTTATAACTGAGAAACACTAGTGGAATCAAAAAACCTCGATACATTATTTCTTCAAAGATAACCATACCAAATAACGGGAATAGCTAGTTCTTCGAAATTACTAACTAGTTTTTTGTTGAAAACACATAGGAATAACGATACTAAAGTATATCAATTTCTGGTAATTTAAATTTGATTTAAAATTAATAATTAAAAAGATATTTAACATTTATTACTTTTTCCAATAAAATGAAGTAACCGATGTGGGCGACTGACATATGACTGTCCTTTTCGCTCAGTATGTTTGAGGGAAAAGGACATCTTTTGTTTCTCGGTCGTTTGCTTTATTTTTCGTATATTGTCTTAAGATAACATACTTACTAAGATAATATTTCTACGCTATACGCTAGTTTCCTAGCCACAAAAAACACTTTCTCGCTCGAATATGCTCAGCCCACGTGTTCTCATAGATGAAACATCTCACGATAACTCTGTGACTATGTGTGAGTCGCATTCTAATCTCATACTCATTTGATATTCATGAGCCAGCGTCTAAACATGGATGTCATTAGAATGGTTTAATGAGATAGGTATTTAAGGCGGTCGTAAGAGACGACTAAGAGGGGACCCCGGGGTCGTTGGTTGCACAGGGCGGGGGCCTTGTGCAGTGCATCCATATAACGGCCCCGAGAAGAGCGACGGAACGCCATTGTATCGTTTCCGATGTTGAGCGTTGGACGAGCAAACCACGATTCTGGGGGATGACCACCATGTCCCCCCGAGAAGAGGCTTAACAGCAGATGCTGGAGCTGGTCGGGTGATGAACCAGCTCGAATAGATCTCCCGTGGCCCCCTTGCCAACGGCCGAGGTGGACACCGGTGATCCGTCGCATCCATCGTTTGGACCCACTAAAACCTTCCCACATAACCCAGCGGCTCCCACCAGGGCCGCAGAATTGAATTCTTACCGCAGCTAAATAATTGTCAAATTTGGAAATTACAAATCAGTAATTCGTCTTCCAAAAGCGATGTTAAACAATGTGACACAGTTATTTAGCTGCGCGACAGTTATTTACATTCTGAGACCCTAAAAAGTAGTTCTAAATAGTCATAGGGTGCCCAAACACATACGCGAATGCCCAAGTAACAAATATCAATATCAATGAGAGGTTTTCAATTTGACAGCTCAAAAGAAAAAAACTAGTTTTATTAAGCTGCTACCAGATGGCGCTCTGCCAGGAGCAATAGGTCAAGCTGAAATGAATGATTCAATAGCTCAAAATGAAACATAAAAATTAAAATTTAACTGAGGCAGTTACGGAGTAGGTGAAATTAAGATTTATACTTAGCAGAAAATGATCCAATCCAAAGATTCAGTCAATATTCGATCTCCCGTTTCTCTTATATTGCTTTAGACACCGCCATCTACCGGCGTATTATGAAACTTTTTTTTTTCTTTTCTGTCACTTTGAAAACCCCTCATTGATAACAATGTTCGCTACCACCGAGAGTCGAACTTAGTTTTCCAAAGTCACATTAAACATCAATGCCAACTGAACCACAGAGATGGTCAATTTGAATACGCAAATAAAGTATTATTTGCGCAGTAAACTGTATCAAACATCTGTTTTACATAACAATACAGGATTGACTTCGAATACACGTGCAAATATTATTGAAAGGAGACTAAAAATTCCATTCCGTAAAAAACATTAGTAATACAGACATGAGAGTTATAAGTTTAGTTTTAATAACTCTTGAGTTTATTAGTGAAAGTAACGGAGCTAGAATTTTGGGTGTTTTCCCAACAGCATCATTCAGTCATCAAATAGTTTTTAGAGCATTAACCAACGAACTTGCAAGAAGAGGTCACAATGTGGTTAACGTCACTCCATATCCTGATAGAAACAACGATACGAAACTCGATAACTTGACACAAGTGGACACAAGCGAAGTAACAATACAAAAGTTCATCAATGAATTCGGAAGAGCGATCAAAGTGGATGGCGATCATGAGAACAATTTACTAACACATGAACTGTTTCTGAATGTACTAACAGATACATTCGAAGATTGGCTTGCAACTGATGAAATGAAAAATATAATGAAAGAGAGATTCGATTTGATAATCGTAGAAGCATGCTCTTTGGCAACTCTTGTACTATCAGATAGAATGAAAGCACCAATCGTACAAATAAGTTCTTTTTCTGCTATCCATCCGAACTCCTATGCAATAGGATCTGGAAGTCATCCTTTGTTGTACCCAGAACCAACAAGGAAACGAGTGTTAGATCTAAGCTTTATGGAAAAGTTAGATGCTTTGCTTTATGAGCTGAAAATTTTCTTGTTCACCAAAGGCGTGGAGAGAAGGATAAACAGTATGATCGAAAGGAACTTTGGAGAAAAAACTCCAAAGATTGAAGAATTGTATAATAATTTGGAAGTGTTATTTGTAAATACTGTTCCCGTGTGGGATATCAACAAAGCGGTGCCACCCAGACTTGTTCATGTGGGTGGATTGCATTTGAAAGAAAAGAAAGAATTGCCAAAGGTAAGAATATAAGTAAGACAAAATCTGTAGTTATATATAGATGTTTTTCAGTTTCATTTGATAAAGTAAACAACTTGGATACCACTGACTTATTAGAAGGATTACTATGTGTTAGAGGTGGCCAATGGAAGAACAGTTGGCTTCAGCTTCAGTTCCTTGTAGCTGAGGTCGTAAGCTGAAATGGCCCCCCGTTTCACCATATAACCGACTGACGACGCGCGTCAGTGAAGACGCGCAGGGCCCGAGTGACGAGTGACCGTAGGCATCTTGCTATAAATGTTTAGTTATTTTATTTTGTTTATGAAACGGTTTTGGTGAATAAATGTTTATTCTATTCTATTCTATTCTATTCTTCTATGTTGGTTACTCAAAAAAATAGTAAAATTGTTTATGATGGTACAACGAATTACCAACGAATAATATTATAACATTTAAATCATGCTTTGCCTTGTGGTAGCAGCATAGAACATAGATTGACATTTACCTTATATTCTTCAATGGGTGTCGTAAAGGCAAAGGGAATCAAGAGACGGACAGCAGCATTGTCCTGAAAAACTTGGGAAAACCTCTCTTGAGAGAAGAGATACTGCGTTGGCAACCCCTTCAAAATATATCTTAGACGATCTGTGAGGAAGTCATACAGCATTTAGTGGTTGTCTCAGGGTTCGAACGATATTTTTGGTTATTATTTTCAGAGTACTGTAGCACTTAGTTCTTGTGTTATTCTGTTTATGCTATATCTTGCAAAAGGTTATTAAAATTTATTAAAAACAGTCTTATTTCAGGAACTAAAATCTAATTTGGACTCGTCTAAACATGGCGTCATATACATGAGTTTCGGAACAAACGTCGATCCGCGCACTTTGTCACCAAGACAAATACAGGTGTTTTCAAATGTTTTCGCAAGAATGCCTTATGACGTGCTGTGGAAGTACAATGGTGTACTTATAGGAAAACCCGACAACGTTAACACTTCCGAATGGTGGCTTCAGGCTGATTTACTTAGTAAGTAACAATTATAATTAATAATGTTGTATTAAAAGGCAGGCGTACCGGTATTTCACTCTATAGCACCAGTAACCGGTCTATTAAACAGCTCACCCCCATAAACCATTTTATGTCATCTATTTTACAATAGTTCCTATCACCTTCGAGGTGCCGCTTCTGGGTGCATGATCTATTTGTGCATTTAGTGGCGGTGCCTAGTCGGTTGGTGATCCATATAAAATAAAGATAAACTCTCGTGAAAGGGCCTCTACGAGTTGGATCCGTCTCCTCGCACGCCTCTTCTTAAAGGTCCGGGCTCCATCCCGTGATACCGAAGAGTATTGAGAAACGGTTTAGTCTATCATTTAACAAGAATTCCTGTCACCTTCTGGGTGTTGCCGCTGGGTGCATGATCTATTTTGTTCCTTTAGTGGCGATGTCTGGTTGATGATCCTACAATACAGTAAAACTATTGAATTGGCTTTTTGAGATGTGTATTCACGCACACCCTCGTACGTCCAGCGCACGCCTCATACGAGCCAGTTTACAGCGATGCTAGCGCCAATCGCGAAAAAAATTAATGTCGTCTAAACTAAGAAGGCAAATATCAAAAATGTGGCACAGTGTATGACCCTAGATAATGTAGCCTAGTATTTTTAGGGCACTTCTGTATAGCTTTACGTTGAAAACCAAAGAAAGCTACAACGTGTTGCTAAAAGTGGCCACTTTTGGCAACAATCTGTGGATCTGATTGATCTGATCTGGATTTTTGGTCTTTTTACTTAGGATTATTTTACTGTGCTCAAAAAATACTAAGCAAGATTTCCTAGTGTCATACTGTGCCACTTTTTTGATATTTGCCTTAGTTAAGTAGATTTTTTTTTCGAGAATGGCACTAGCATCGCTGTAAACTGGCTCTTTAGGGATCAGGCTCCATCCCTTGATTACCAAAATACAAAAAAAAACATAATATTAATAACACACCACACCACACTCACAGCCCTTAACAAGGTATTAAGGTATAACCCGTATCTAAGCTAGTTATGCCCAGAACACATAGAAACACATGCAGACCTAGGAAACAATCGATATCCTTTAAAACAATGTTCATCCCCATCGTTAATTGAAGGCTGCCTTCCGAAGTCAAAATCACTAAACCCATAGTAATGTCACAAAAGAACAAAAAAAAGGAGATAAATTGTAAAGTAGAGTTTGTTACCCCTTTCTTCTTTAAGATGTAAAATCATTGCGAAAGGGAGTAGAATCATTTGACAGAGGAGGGCTCGTTTCGGGGCCACAGACCAACTAGAGACATCGGGGCCTCTCCAGGCGACCATTGTCGTAAGGCAAAGCAAACACTTGTTTGCCTGAGCCAATTGGTGGGCACCCGGAACTACCTCGCCTCTCACAGTATAGGATACTTTACCAAATAAGGTATGAATAGCAATAGATTAGATGTAGTCTAATTGACTTTCAATAAGTGATAGGTATATCTTGTATCAATTTTTGATTTGATTGATTTGCGCCTATATAAAAGCGTAGTCGTAGCCAACGAGCAAAGAATTTTCATAGTGACAAATCTAGTATCTTCTAAACTTTCTTCTGAATTCAATGACATAACTTATTAATTTTTAACGAAAGGGCATCCCAAAGTGAAGCTCTTCATAACCCATGGCGGTTTGCAGTCATCTGAAGAAGCGATAGAAGCTGGGGTACCAGTTATCATAACACCGATGTTTGGAGACCAATGGTATAATGCTGAGCAATTGGAGAAGTATGGTGTCGGAAAGTTAATGCACTTCCCAACCCTGACTGAGGATGATCTTCGGACATCTATTGAAGAAGTTATTGGGAATATTAGGTTCGTAGATTTTTTTAATCAATCTACTGGGTGTTTCTGACAAGGCGGTAATAAATCAAAGGAGGGATTCTGCTCACCATACCTAACAACTTTCTCAAAGCAACATGGGTCGAAATCTCAAAAAAAAAAACAGCTGTTCCATACATTGGTTCGATCAGCTGACGGGGTCAATGTACGGGACGGCTGATTTTTGTTTTGAGATTTCGACCCATGTTGCTTTGGGAAAGTGGTTAGGTATGGTAAGCTGAATGCCTCCTTTGATTTATTACCGCCTTGTCAGAAACACCCTGTATATAAAACTCTTGCGTTACCGACTGACTGACTGACTGACAGACAACGCAGAGCCGAAACTACTGGGCGTAGTGGGCTGAAATTTTGCATGTAGGTTCCTTAGGGAGTGTAGGTGAGCACTAAGAAAGGATTTTCCGAAATTCCAATGGGAACGGGAGAAAACGGGATTTTTGTGTTTAAGAGAAATCTGCGCGAGTGATACCGCGGGGCAGCCTCTAGTACTCCATAATCAGTCATTTCACTGAGAGTTATGATTAAAATCGATGTTCTTTTTCCGGTCTGGGTGTATGGTCCGTATTTGTATTTTTTTTTTTCAAATAAGACAAATGTTTAACTTAAATTTCTATTACCTATGTAAAAATTATAGTGTTTTCTAAAACACAATAATTGTAGCGCCCATCGGGGTCCACAAATGCAGCCTAGCAAAATGTTTTAACCATAGTGGCTAAGATTCGTCTAAGTGTAAAACTAAATATGGTAATAATAATAATAAATAATAACAATGTTTTATTATAATAATTTTTTTTTTATTATTATAAAAATAATAATAATATGGTGATTTGTGGAAACAATAAAGTATTGAGTATTGTATTGTTTATGTTTCGGGCACCCTAGATACAGGTTCATCCTAGTTAGGGGCCGGGCCGTACTGCATTCGCCAACCCGCCTGCCAAGCGTTGCGATTATTTGACCTTGGGACCATTTGACGGGGAGGCCTATGTCCAACAGTGACGCCTTTTGGCTGAGATTTCAAGGAATAACATTCATATATTTACCAACAGCTACAAGGAGAACATGAAAAGGCTAAAGAAACTTCTACGTGACCAACCACAGCCTTCGATAGAGCGTGCCGTGTGGTGGACGGAGCACGTACTGAGGCATGGAGGCGCCAAGCATCTACGATCTCCCTTAGCCAGTGTCTCTTGGAGCGAGTACCTTTTGCTCGATGTTGTCCTAGTACTTTTAGTTTTGTTCATGATGAGTTGGGTTATGATTTTGAATGTATATCGGTTTATTGGAGTCAGATGTTACAAAATTAAGTATAATTAATTGTTAAGAGGCATAGCACAGCTAAAGTAGCGCCACCCGCGCAAAAAAATAATATCTTCTAAACTATGGCAAATATCAAAAATGTAAAACAGTATTCCACTAGATAATACAGCCTAGTATTTTTAGGGCACTATTGTATAGCTTTAAAGTTAAAGATCTAAGGAAACTACTGATTGTTGCCAAAAGTGGCCGTTTTTAGCAACAATCAGTAGCTTTCTCTGGTCTTTAACGTAAAACGTATACAATAGTGTCCTAAAAATACTAGGCTGAATTATCTAGTGGAATACTGTTTCACATTTTTGATATTTGCCTTAGTTTAGAGGATATTAATTTTTTTCGCGGGTGGCGCTACTTTAGCTGTGCTATGCCTCTTAAATGCCTTTAAGATGCCTAACATTACTCATTTGAAATCATACCCGGCTGATGATTATAATGGGTTAGCCGAAATTACTATACCAATCCATGTGAGGTGTAAACTCGACTCGACATGACCCGAATTTTTTAGCGGCCGAAAAGACTTAGTAAAAATCAAATATTGAAAATGTCATACTCAAACTCAGCCAGCAGCGATATACTTAAATATGAAAACTAGCTGTCCCGGCGAACTTCGCATTGCACCTCACAATTTTGTATGGAAAAATTCAATAGGCGTTTTTACTAACTCCCCCTCATCATCATCATCATTTCAGCCGTAGGACGTCCACTGCTGGACATAGGCCTCCCTCAAGGCTCTCCATCTGTACCGATCGCAGGTGGCCTGCATCCAGCGTGGACCCGCAGCCTTGCGCAGATCATCCGTCCATCTGGTCGGTGGACGTCCTACGCTGCGCTTGCCGATCCGTGGTCTCCACTCGAGAACTTTTCGGCCCCAGCGGCCATCTGTTCTGCGGGCTATATGACCTGCCCATTGCCACTTCAACGAGCTTATCCGCTTGGCTATGTCGGTGACCCTGGTTTCTCTGCGTATGTCCTCATTTCTGATTCGATCCCGCAGAGAAATCCCGAGCATAGCCCGCTCCATGGCTCGTTGAGCTACTCGGAGCCTGTTCATAAGACCTATAGTGAAGCACCACGTTTCAGAACCGTATGTCATCACTGGCAGCACACATTGGTTAAATACCTTCGTCTTCAGGCACTGAGGAATATTGGACGAGAAGACGTTGCGTAGTTTCCCGAACGCCGCCCATCCGAGCTGGATTCGGCGATTGACCTCCTTCTCGAAGTTGGACCTACCTAACTGGATGATATAACTGGTGGAGTATACAGTATACAGTATCCCCATTAACTCCCCCTCATTGAACTATTATTACCAACGTATGGAAACGACAACCCCGAACTGGTTCTTGCGCAGTGCGTTGGAGCTAATTAGCTCCACCGCGTTTATGTGGCGTTTATAGCGCTTTAGCGCTGCATGTTATAATAGTTTAGTTAGACGACGATAGTTTGATCAAGCGCTGCAGCACAGCCGGGGCTTATCTTGTCATTTGCGACACGATTTTTGTTAGAGCGAGCGTCTCTATACGTAGTAATTACAGCTTACTGCTTCCCCTCAATTTTTCCATATTTTCTCACCTTTAAACCTTCCCTGGACTGCTACTTTGAAATTTTGAAAATCAAAATCAGCTAAATCAGCCCGGCCGTTCTCAAGTTTTAGCGAGACTTACGAACCACTATTCATTTTTATATATATAGTAGATAGATAGATATAGTAGTCTTAATAGTCAAATAATATGTTCCAGTTTTAAAACCACATTTTTCGTTTTATTTCTCTAAAATTCCGCCTCGTTTGGCCTGTGGTTCAGTTGGCAATTATGTTGACTGTGTCTTCAAAGGATTGAGTTCAATTCCTGGAGTAAGGAAAATTGTTAAGAATGTTATTATGGATATCTATGTTTGTTTCCAGGGCCTGGATGTACATATTTGTTTGTACAGTGGCGGATACGAACGGCTAAACACTTCCGGTTTTCTGTATTGCAAAATAGCTCTTGTTCTTTGGTATTAAGAGTCTCGGTCCTACGAGACCATAGACAAAAGTGTTACGCCGTTCTTGTCCGCTACTGTACCTATGTATTTTTTTAACGTGCTTCGGCAACCCTAGATAGAGGTTCTACCTAGTAAGGGGTGCTCAATGTAATGATTTTAAGCCCCGTCATTGTTTTAACAGTTCTCGCACCCTTGTTCCTTATTTTATTTGGACAAAATTAATTTATTATGTAAACAGAATTTCACGTTAGATTCAATCTATTTTATAAATTGTTGTTTGAGAATGGAGGACACGGCTGGTTAGTAATGGACACCTTGAATTCTCTATTTCTATCAAATCAAATAATTCTTTTTCAATATAGGACACAAGATATCACTTATTGAAAGTCAATTAGACTACATCTAATCTAATTGCTATTGATACCTTATTTGGTAAAGTATCCTATACTGTGAGAGGCGAGGTAGTTCAGGGTGCCCACCAATTGGCTCAGGCAAACAAATGTTTGACTTGCCTTACGACAATGGTCGCCTGGAGACGCCCCCAAACGAGCCCTCCTCTGTCAAATGATTCTACTCCCTTTCGCAATGATTTTACAGCGTAGAGAAGAAAGGGGTAACAAACTCTACATTATTTACAATTTACTCCTCTTTTTTTTTGTTCTTTTGTGACATTACAATACAATTAGGCGATAATACAATGAACATTATACATATTAATAAATATTATAATATTGGTTTGTTCTTTACAATTTTTGTTTAACGTAGAGAGCCCCTAACTAGGAAGAACCTGTATATAGGGTACCCGAAACACACACAGAGACGAACATTACACCCAGACCGGAAACAAATATCGATATTCATCATATCAATAATAGCCCCGCCCGGGAATCGAACCCAGGTGCACACGCTTACTCAGTCCACATCACTGCCAACTGAGCCAACGTAGAATCATTTCCTTTGGCGAATCGTTGTATTATTACGGCAAACCACCCTCACCAAATTGTTGGTTCCAGCATTCCTTTTTTTTCAATCATCCTGACGTAAAGCAGTTTATTTTGCAAAAAAACCTAGTATAATTGAAAAATTTGAAACCTGCCTTAACTCTGATTGGCTAGATTTATTGCTTGCTGGTAAACTCTTCTTCTGATTGGTTCTCTGTAGCGTCAAAGGATATTTTAACGAACCAATCAGAATAAGAGTTTACCAGCAAGCAATAAACTAGCCAATCAGATTATAGGAAGGTTTCAAAGTTTTCAATTTTACTAGGTTTTTTGCAAAAAAACTGCTTTATGTCAGGATGATTGAAAAAAAAGTAATGCTTATATCAAATTATCCGTGTTTTCGCAAAATCCCTAGGTTTTTTGCAAAAAGCTAATTATCAAATCTTACTACGACATATATAACACTAGTCGACCCGACGAACTTCGTACCGCCTCACCTATTACTATATTGTGCATGAATTAGACTTATACAGCTTATACACCTTCCTTTTGAATCACTGTATCTAAAAACAAAAACCGCATCAAAATCCATTGCATCATTTTAAAGATTTAAGCATACATAGGGACGGACGCGGGAAGCGACATTGTCTAATTCTATGTATTGATGAAGTAGCCCTCCCGTGATTTCACCCGCGTGTAGTGACTTTTTGATATTGTCCCACCGTTTATAAACCTTCCCTGGTCTACGAGAAACATTTCAAAACCATCAGCTAAATCGGCCCCACTGTTCTAGAGTTTTAGCGAGAGAACCGAACAAAAATTGATTTATCTACGTATGTACTTATTGTTTTATATGAAGTGCTAGTAAAAATAATTGCGAAGTTTCTCAATGGTTTAAAATAAATAACGTATCACACTCAGAGCCCGTAACAAGTATATAGGCGTCCTGTGTCCAGGGTGCCCGAAAAACACAAAGAGGCAAAAAAATACACCCAGTCCAGGAAAAAAAACATCGATATTAATTATAACTGTGTTTGCCCTCTCTGGGAATCGAACCCGATGCTCCCGCGCGCAGTCTACATCACTGTCATGCCAGCTGAGCTACAGAAGCAGTCAAAAAAGAGACGTAACAACAATAAAATAGTAACTTCGGTAGAGAACCGATGGTACCACTTCGGAATCTCCCCTTTTCTCTTGATTATACGCCAGCTTTCCGCTACCTGTGTAACCATTTTAGGGTTGCGTACCTTCACAATAGGTACCAAGCTAAAATAGTATCCCTATTTATTCCAGCCTTTGTTTTAAGCCTTGGAAAAAATGCCTCCGTATAACCGCAGTTTTAATAAATAGTACTACCATACAGTATGGGCACTCCCTGCTGCCGTGTTGCTTCGCGCACAGCCGAAACTCGTGTACGTGCACGCGTATCATGCTTGTGTGAGTGAGATGAGACGTGCGACGCTGCTTTATTTGTACTGAGCGGTAACTGAGAGGTGACCGAGCGCGGGGCCACACTTGCTGAGGGAGGCAGGGAGTGCCCATACTGTATGTAGTACTATTTATTATACTGCGGCGTAGCATAACAGCTCTGTCTACCTAGTACCGACAGTGTTCTGCTATTTGAACTAGTATGTACCTACATCTGAAGATAGGTTGATTTCACATTCGTTTGTCTGAGCCGTTTGATGTGCGCCCCTGAACCACCTCGCCTCTCACAGTATAGGATACTTAAGAGCCAGTTTACAGCGATGCTAGCGCCATTCGCGAAAAAAATTAATATCTTCTAAACTAAGACAAATATCAAAAATGTGGCACAGTATGACACTAGATAATGTAGCCTAAAATACTAGGCTACATTATCTAGTGTCATACATACATACATATTATTTTTTTTCGCGAATGGCGCTAGCATCGCTGTAAACTGGCTCTTAACTAAATCTAAGGTACCTACTGAATAATTTGTCGTAATTGGACTTACAATAAATAAGTGATACCTTGTTATATCCAATATTGAAAAAAAAAAAAAACATTTTTTATCCCATCTACTTGAAAAGTTGACTTTTTTTTATTAAGTACTAGCTTTTACCCGCAGCTTCGCACGCGCTTTTTTATCATTTACGGAAATAACTGGCGGATGACTTAGTCTGGAATTTAGGAAAATAATTTTTGATAGCACCCATACACCCTAAACATAGGTATCTTTTTAAAATAAAAATTTTAAGCGCTTTGTCTTTATATCAGTTAAAATTAGTAAGTATACTATTTCAGTTTACGTGGAAACTCCAAAAAAAAAATTTTACTGAACCGTGCATAAGAAACCTATATTTTCATAGTTCCTAATACTAATAGTAGCTAGTTGCACTAATATCAATTGGTTGGAGTATTAACTACGTGAAAAAAAAAATGGTGTAGAGGATAATGTTCTGTTCCCATGTGAATTTTGGTAATCTATTTTCTACTTCTCCTTCTAGCTCTAGGAGTTTAATACTTACAAAACGTTCTGTTTTACCGCTCCCGTAGAATTTTTTGAAAATCCATTGTTATAGCTTACTTGCAAACACTGAAGAACACGTTTTCCTATTTTTACGACGAATTTAAAAAAAAAGTTGTTTTCATTAGTATATTCCTTCTTTCAACACTCCTAAATCCACTGAGGAATCTGCACACCAGATTTCAGGTCAATACACATATGAGTGCATTGACTATTTTGCGAACATATTATATTGATTGATGATGTAAGTTCTAGCGCAGTTCGGTGTTTTTTTGGAACCATATCAACCAATCAAACTCCCAATAAAGCTTCGCTCCATATATCTCTAAAAAACCTTGAGCCTGGACTTTTGAATGACATTGAAAAACCAAGTCAGAGCTGCGTAGGTAAGGATGGGGAAAATTCACATGTTCATGAGTTTACGATTCAGACATAAAGGGTAAGGTCGCCTTTATGATTCCCTTCACAATAGCTCCGCAAGGCGTTTTAATGCGTCTTTCGACTTCTTTATTCTGTCACGCCTGTAAAAAGTTTGGCCAAAAGTTGGTATTATGCAATTCTCTCACGATCCACATCCACTACTTGCTACAAAATGTTGGTCATGACAAAAATCAAATAAGATGTAGCTCAAAAGGCGGTTGAATTAAATTGGACTGGGCTGGTCATGTCGCGCGTAATAAATCTGATCTCTGGGCATGGAGTACCACTGAATGAGTTTCGAAACATGGCAAGAGATGACTTCGCACCAGAAAACGATGGAGCGACGAATAGACGCTCGGCAGGGCCTGGTGGGAAAAGCCCTGTAGGTCCGGTCGTAAGAATAGGTCTACGGTATGCCCTGCCTGTCGTAAGAGGCGATTAAAAGGGGTCTGTGAGGTCGTGGGTGTGAAGGGCGGGGGCCCGACACACTCATCAAACGGCCCCGAGATGGGCGGCGGCACAGCTGGTGGCACTGTGCCGCCGCAGCTCCAAAGGCGAGCCTGGGAGGGAAAAATGTGCCCTCCCCGAGCACGAAGCTGATAGCACCTGAGCTTGGGAAGGACTTCGAACGCGAGTAATGCGTGGTTCCCGGGTTCTTCCCAAAAGCGCAAAGACGGCCGCCGGCGGGTTTTAGTGGGTGCGAGCCCCACATACCCCAGACGCTCGGGGGAGCGCTAATGCGAAAGACATTTCCCCCCTTAACAAAAAGGGCCTGGTGGGAATCTGCTTAGAACAGTGAAGTGTGGAAAAGAGGGACAAAGGGCTTTGCACTTTTTTTTTGTAACGGGGGGAGCGAAGGCGGTATTTGGGGCTCACAGCCACCAAAACCCGCCGGTGACCGTCGTGGCAATTTGGAAAGAATTGTTATGGTCGACATCCAGTGTCCCTCCCACGCCTGTTCCTCTCTTCGCCGGCTCCACTTTAAGCTCATTGCCACAGGCTGTGTCTGTTTGCTGTAAACAGTTTGTCACTACTTTGGTCATGGATATGTCGCTTATGTGAACTACGATCTATGGGCAATATGGGCATACATACATACCACATTTCATATGAGGAACTCACATGGTGCTGTGATTGATGGATAAAGTCTGAACAGCGAACTGCGCGCCAGAACTCATAAAGAGGATGTATAGTTCAAAAAGCGGCTTAGTAAAAATAGGACTGGGCCAGCCATGTCGCTTGTATAAAATGCGATCTTATGGCTAAGAGGACCATTGAGTGGGTCTCGAAAAACTTTAAGAGATGACGTGGTTGCTCCGAAAAACGATCGGTGGGAAGCGCTTGACAGAGCCTGGTGGGAATCTGCTAAGGAGAGTGAAGTGTGGAAAAGGAGGAATGAGGCCTTTGCTCTGCCGTGGAAAAGGTAAAGCTTAGGTATAATAATAAGGCTAAGGAAAACTCCTGTCGCATTTGCAAACAATGACCATAATGGTTGTGTCGCATATTGGGAAATTTTCAATCTGTTATATCTTCGAAAATATTCATTTGAATTTCATGCTGTAAACGACTATTTGATCTTTATTAAATTCACAATGTATTTAAGGTGCTAAATTGGATAAGGATTAATGATGTTTTGCTTTAAATTGCATCAAAAATATACCATGATTATTTTTGTAAAAAATTAAGGATAAAAATGTTTATTGTGGGTTATATCTAAGAGATAGACATATACCATCGCGGACTTTTTTGTATAGCTTTTTGAGATCTACAATACTGTGGTACATTATTTTTATCTATCTCCTAGGGTTCAGCCAGCGTTTGCAATGTAAACTCAAAAAAAATCATTTACGACATCACTTTAGAAACCTCTTAAATTATCCGTGTTACTCTTTTATATTATGCATGTATTATACATATAAACCTTCTTCTCGAATAGATCTATCGATTAAAAAAAACCGCATCAACTTACGTTGCGTATTTTTTAAGATTTAAGCATACATAGGGACAGACGCGGGAAACGACTTTGTTTTATACTATGTATTGACTAGTTCTCCAGTCGTAAAGTTCCTCATTATTCAGATGCGGTTTATAGCCGGTCAATAATAAATTTCCATACATTATTTTTTCTCCTCTGGGCAATTATAATGCATAAATACATGTCAGTAATAGTTACATAAATAAATGATTGAAGTGATAGATATAATAGGTGCTGTTATTTATATGTGAATTTTCTCATCGGATAGAATAAAACGCAGCAAAGCTTAGGGGTAAAGTTATTCTGCCTCGGGTAAGGTTAAAATCCTCGCTTGTTAAAGGTTCAAGTCATTATTCCCTCACTACGTTCGGGAATAAACCCTTGCAACTCTCTCTGCGCTCGGGTTTTAACAGACCACCCTCGTACATAATACATCACTTTGCACCCTTGTTAAATAAACTAATATTTCATTTACATTATCTATAATCTATACCAATATTATAAAGAGGAAAGATTTGTTTGTTTGTAACGAATAGGCCCCGGAAATACTGAACCGATTTGAAAAATTATTTCACTGGTAGGAAGCTACACTATCCCGAGTGTCATAGGCTATATTAGATTTTCAAAAGAATTAGTGATCCTTACTTAAACTCAAATAATGTAACCAAGGTGCAATATTTTTTCAGTTGTTTACATATTTTGACAGGTGGTTTGTTGTTGTTGTTTGTTTTTTTATTTGCCCATTCTGGGCTGTCAAAAGAACATAGTCTATAGAGCCAAGTCTTTAGTAATATATTATATTGTATGGCGTAACGAAACGAAGTAAGCCGGGACAGCTCGTATTAGTATATATAGATAGGAAAACGGATTCCATTTACGCTCTCAAATGCTTGAACTAAATCTTTTTCAATGAATGCGACGCATTCGTTCCATAAGCACACACATTTTCTGAGACAAGAATAATACATCTTGCTTGCACAATACTGTGAATCTTGAAAAACATATTTCCTTAGTTCTATTTTAGAAGCGTAAATAATTTAGAGGCAGCCATTTTGTGTATAATTTTTGTAACCGACTTCAAAAAAGCAGGTTATCTGTTTTTGAACTGTATGTTTGTGTCTATGATTTTACAGCGAAGAGAAGATCGCCAACGCCAACCCGCGTGCCGAGGTGTCGAATATGGCAACCCTTCTCCACTAAAATCCACGGCCATGTGTCCATCTGTGGGGGAGGCCTATGTCCATAATTTATTTTTTTCAAAAAGAGACCGGCCTTCAACAAACTGACACATACATAAACTGAGATCTTCCTCTTTTTCGAAGTCGGTTAAAATAGGTACTAAAACCTGCTCCTGAATGTAACGAATACATTTCTGAAAACCGCATCAAAATCGGTTTAGCCAAACGCAAGATAATCGCAGACAAACAAACATACATACATACATACAGGTCAAACTGATAACCTCCTTTTTTGAAGTCGGTTAAAAAGTAGATCTTTCTCGGCTGAGATGATATAACTGATTAAAATATTATCTACTAGCTGTCCAGGCGAACTTCGTATCGAGATAGAAACGCTTTAGGGTTGTTTTTACTAACTTCTCCTTAATTTGTCCAAATTTTCTCTCACCTTTAAAACCTTCCATGGACTACTACTACGAACATTTCAAAATGAAAATCAGCTAAAGCGGCTTGGCCGTTCTCGAGACTAACGAACCACGGTAACAGATAGATAGCCTGCAAAAGTGCCTGAGACATTTAACAGAGCTATTTTGAATAAGATAGACTTATCACACAGAACCAAATAGTATCTATATACCAATATTATAAAGAGGAAACATTTGTTTGTTTGTAACGAATAGGCTCCGGAAATACTGAACCGATTTGAAAAATTCTTTCACTGGTAGGAAGCTACATTAACCCCGAGTGTCATAGGCTATATTAGATTTTCAAAAAAATTAGGAATCCTTACTTAAACTCAAATAATGTAGTCCAAGGTGCAATATTTTTTCCGTTGTTTACATATTTTGACAGGTTTGTTTTGGTTGTTTGTTTTTTTATTCGCCCATTCTGGGCAGTCAAAAGAACATAGTCTATAGAGCCAAGTCTATAGTAGTATCTTATATTCTATGGCGTAACAAAGTAAGCCGGGACAGCTCGTTTAAAACTAAAATTCAAATTCAATTGCTAGGTATTTGGATACTAAAGTAAAGTTTTTAAATGTTCATGCAAAAGATTTTAACACAATGCCTTCTTTTACTGCAGCGAAAAACAAAGGATACGGCAATGCGTGCGTTTTATTACTGGAAAAATTGTGAAGGCACTCAACTTCAGCGTTTGTTGAGTAATCCTTCGAGCTCTCCTCTACATTCACAGCCAGAGTTTGATCTCGGACAAGTCCTTCTCAAGTACAGATTATTGGTTCGAGCCGTCTTGTACTCTGTCGAGCATATGCTTCACCTGTCTTGAAGTCAAAAGTCGACTAAACTGTTAATAAAAGGTTCCTTGCTCGACCACGGGACTCTAAATTAGAAACCCAGTTTCAAAATTACTATTCAATCCATGTAACATACGTTGTCGGCGACTCTTTAGTGTATCTTTGTACTAAATGTATGAAGCCAGTCGGGTGAAAAACGAGGTGATGCGTTTTGTACAGAAATCGGTAAGTTAGAGCCAACGCACAACTGGTGAGGCGCACGAAGATAATCAATACATAGTTTATACCAATATTATCTATACCAATATTATAAAGAGGAAAGATTTGTTTGTTTGTTTGTTTGTTTGTAACGAATAGGCTCCAGAAATACTGAACCGATTTCAAAAATTCTTTCACTGGTAGGAAGCTACATTAACCCCGAGTGTCATAGGCTATTATTAGATTTTCAAAAAAATTAGGGATCCTTTCCTAAACTTAAATAATATAACCCAAGGTGCAATATTTTTTCCGTTGTTTACATATTTTGACAGGTGGTTTGTTGTAGTTGTTTGTTTTTAATTCGGCCATTCTGGGCAGTCAAAAGAACATAGTCTATAGAGCCAAGTCTTTTGTAGTATCTTATATTCTATGGCGTAACGAAGTAAGCCGGGAAAGCTCGTATAAAATAAAGTCACATCCCGCGTCTGTCCCTATGTATGCTTATATCATTAAAACTATGCAACGGATTTTGATGCAGTTTTCTATATACTGATTTAAGAGGAAGGTTTTTAAGTATAATACATGCAAAAAATAGAAATAGGTTAGCCGGTACGAAGTTCGCCGGGTCGACTAGTATAAAATAAAGAAGCTTTCCGCGTCTGTCCCTATATATGCTTAAATCTTGAAATTTACGCAACGGATTTTGATGCGGTTTTTTTTAATAGATAGAGTGATTCAAAAGAAAGGTTTATAAGTATAATACATGCAAAAATAGTCATAAATTAGGCGGTACGAAGTTCGCCGGGTCGACGAGTTATCAATATAACAACCGATACTGAATATGTTTGTTTTCGGTCTGGGTGTAATGTTCGTCTCTGTATATGTTTCGGGCACCTAGGGTTCTTCCTAGTTAGAGGCTCTGAGTGTGATGCGTTATTATTATTAAAAGGCACTGGTTTAAAAAAAAAAAAAAATTAATATTTTCTTAGCTACTATAAGAAACGGCTCGCGATTGATCCTCAACCCTGTGTCATAGAAATTAAGGACCAGTTTATCATATTATATATTGTTATCTCCTTGTTATCTTCGCTGCGCCTCGCCAGTTGTGTGTTTTGGCCTTAGAAGTAGTTTGAGTTCATTCTTTGACGATAAAATTGTAAAAGACAATTCTTTGGTAAAGGAAGAGACTAAAGTAACTCTCGAATACAAGAAACTTTAAGGCTTTTGCTAAACCAACTTAGTACTCTGTTCTTATTTTACTTCTAGTCGACCCGGTAAACTTATCTTTTTTGTAATTTTCATCTATACCAATATTATAAAGAGGAAAGATTTGTTTGTTGTTTGTAACGAATAGGCTCCGGAAATACTGCACCGATTTAAAAAATTCTTTCACTGGTAGGAAGCTACATTAACCCCGAGTGTCATAGGCTATATTAGATTTTCAAAAAATTAGGGACCCTTACCTAAACTCAAATAATATAACCCAAGGTGCAATTTTTTTTCCGTTGTTTACATATTTTGACAGGTGGTTTGTTGTTGTTGTTTGTTTTTTATTCGGCCATTCTGGGCAGTCAAAAGAACATAGTCTATAGAGCCAAGTCTTTTGTAGTATCTTATATTCTATGGCGTAACGAAGTAAGCCGGAAAAGTTCATCTATTACTTATACTTACTTTTAAACCTACCTCTTGAATACTCTATGTATTAAAAAAACTGCATCAAAATCCGTTGCATAATTTTAAAGCACATCAATACCATTACATAGTATAACACAAAATTGCTTTCCGCGTCTTTCCCTATGTATGCTTCAAGAGGAAGGTTTATAAGTACAACTTGTTAACCCGGCATATTACGTACCGCCTTACCTATTCCTATGTTGTGCATGTATTATACATAATTATAAATCTTCCACTTGAATCGCTCTATATTTAACAACAAACCGCATTAAAATCCTTTGTATAGTTTTAAAGATATAAGCATACAGAAAGGGGACAGACGCGGGAAGCGACTTTGTTTTATACTATGTATTGATATTGATTATTCCTTTGTCTGTCGATATCAATATATATAAAACTCTTCCGTTACTGACTGACTGACTGACTGACTGACTGACTGACTGACTGACTGACTGACTGACTGACTGACTGACTGACTGACTGACAGACAACGCATAGCCGAAACTACTGGGCGTAGCGGGCTGAAATTTTGCATGTAGGTTCCTTAGGGAGTGTAGGTGAGCAGAGCACTAAGAAGGGATTTCCCGAAATTCCCACGGGAACGGGAAAAAAACGGGATTTTTGTGTTTATGAGAAATCTGCGCGGGAAAAACCGCGGGCCAGCCTCTAGTAATATAAATATGCCTTTAAAACTATAAGCAACAGAATTTGATGCAGTTTTTTAAAAGATAAAGTGATTCAATTGGAAAGTTTACATGCTTAATATATGCACAATATACTAATGTTTGGTGGTACGAAGTTTGCCGGGTCGACTGGTTTAATATAAAATACGTAGAGGGTTATCAGTGTTGCTATTGTGACATGGAAATACAATTTATGTCATACGCCGAAGTCGGGGCGGCGTTCGCGACGCGCTATGCGTTTATTATTTGATCGAATCACAGACTATGAAACCTATAGCACAGTATAATAAATAGTACTACATACAGTACGGGCACTCCCTGCCTCCCTCAGCAAGTGCGCCCCCGCGCTCGGTCACCTCTCAGTTACCGCTCAGTACAAATAAAGCAGCGTCGCGCGTCTCATCTCACTCACACAAGCATGATACGCGTGCACGTACACGAGTTTCGGCTGTGCGAGAAGCAACGCGCTTTTTCCATTTTTTCCTATGAAGTGTCCGAGCTGTTTCCGCTCCACATATACCCCCGAGCGATGGAAAATGCGCGTTAGACATTTCCCCCCTTATCATACCTTACCTCTCGACTCTGTGCAAGAGGTAAACAAAGATAAACTGGATCATCATCATCATCATTTCAGCCGTAGGACGTCCACTGCTGGACATAGGCCTCCCTCAAGGCTCTCCATCTGTACTGATCGCAGGTGGCCTGCATCCAGCGTGGACCCGCAGCCTTGCGCAGATCATCCGTCCATCTGGTCGGTGGACGTCCTACGCTGCGCTTGCCGATCCGTGGTCTCCACTCGAGAACTATGGAACGCCGCCCATCCGAGCTGGATTCGGCGATTGACCTCCTTCTCGAAGTTGGACCTACCTAATTGAATGGTTTGTCCTAGGTATACGTACTCGTCGACAACTTCGAGAACCGAGTTTCCAACCATAACTGGGGTAGGCAGGACATGGACATTAGACATGACCTTCGTCTTGTCCATGTTCATTTTAAGGCCCACCTGTTGGGAGACTAGGTTGAGGCCTTCGAGCATCTGGATCCGAATCTTTATTTTCTTAGCTTCAATAATTTCTTTTTTACAAAAAGAGACCCGCCTTCAACGAACTAGAATGTTAAAATTGGTACTAAAACCTTCTCCTGAATGTTACAAATACATAACTGAAAACCGCATCAAAATCGGTTCAGCTAAACGCGAGATAATCGCGGACAAACATACGTACATACATCCAGGTCAAACTGATAACCTCCTTTTTTGAAGTCGGTTAAAAAAGGTTCATCTGTTTGCTGTTAAAACTTTCACAGACGCTTTATTTCAGTGTTAATGATAGAAACGCCAATTTGTCAAAAAAAAAAGATAATATAATTGAAAAAATCTATTTGATATCAGAATCTTCTCACAAAATCTAATTAGAATCGCTTTTCAAATTAGAGACGAAATAATAATAGAACGAAAACGCGAAACGGAATATTTTTTTCCCAAAAACAAAATGGTCGCTCAAGAATATTCTAACTATTTCCATTGGTTTAATGGAACAGTCTTGTTAGATAACGTGGAAAAGGTTATACGAATGTTGTTAAAATGTGAGTATTGAAGAATATCGAAAAATAAACTTTATATTCTGTTGTTAGACAAAGTATACACAGGCAAAACTGTTTGTTATGGAGACTTGAAATTCTAATAGGGGTATATACTGAAGAAGGAATCCTCAAAATTCCCATGTAAACGGGAGTTAACGTTTAAAGTGACAAACGACCTTGAACCTTACTAAACTACATGTATATAGTAATTTGATAATTATTTGAATTAATGTCTTTGGCGATTATATTTTGACAAAACATAACATAATCTCACGCCTTTTATTCCCCGAAGGGTTAGGCAGAGGTACTGGCTCAAGAGCCAGACCCACGTTTAGCCAAGTTTATGTTTTTATTACCAACGTGACAAGGGGCCAGCTTGTCGCCGCGGTTATAACGACCACCACCACGAAACGGAATATTTTTTTCCCAAAACCAAAACGGAGACACCCTTTTTTTTTTAATGGGGGGAAATGCCTATAGCATGCCTATAGCATAGGTATGTGGGGCTCGCACCTACTAAAACCCCCCGGCGGCCGTCTTGTCACTTTTGGGAAGAACCCCGGGAACCAAGCATTAAGGTGGTAACTCTCGCTATGGCGCGAAATTAATTTTTTTTTTGTGTTTTTTATTTATTCTGGCGAAAGTATACATATTTTTAAAAGTTTAAATGAATTCGCGTATGTAAAAAACCATTTCCCACATTGTAATACAACGTTTTTAGAAGACAGACCTACTGATTTTGTGCCTAAGGACATAAAGGCCAAAAATCAAGTTAGGTCCTTAGACACAAAATTAGTAGGTTTGTCTTCGAAAAACGTTGTATTACAATGTGGGAAATGGTTTTTTACATACGCGAATTCATTAAAACTTTATTAAAAATGAATACTTTCGCCAGAATAATTAAAAAACGCGAAAAAATTTTAATTTCGCGCCATACCGTGACTTACCGCCTTAAAGCTCGAAATTCCCGCTCTCTCGGTCAAATAGTATATTCTATTTCCATTGGTTTAATGGTACAGTCTTGTTACATAACATGGAAAAGGTTATACGAATGTTGTTAAAATGTGAGTATTGAAGAATATCGAAAAAGAAACTTTATATTCTGTTGTTAGACAAAGTATACACAGGCAAAACTGTTTGTTATGGAGACTTGAAATTCTAATAGGGGTATATACTGAAGAAGGAATCCTCAAAATTCCCATGTAAAGTTTATAATAAAAAAAAAAAATATATATGGTGTTTTCCGCGGGGATCGAACCCACAACCTTCCGTGCCCTAATCAAAGGCGCAACGCGCTACGCTACTGAGCTACGGAGGCGGTAGGGATATTTTAATGACCTTTATTACGAGGTAGGTAAGTATGTATATTATACTTATAAAGCATCACGCTCAGAGCCCCTGTACCTATCTATGGTGGCCAAAACACATACCCTAAAACACCCAGATACAGGAAACGAACATCGATATCCATCATACATAACAAATGTTCGTTCCCGCCGGGAATCGTACCCGTTCCTCCGAAATCACAGTCAACAACACTATCAACTGAACCATGGAAGTGGTCAAGTAAGTGTCAAGGAAGAAATTCCCGAAATTCCTACGGGAATTAATAGCGCAGGCGATACGGAAAACGTTCGTCGACTTTACTCTATAAACTCAATTTTGCTCAACAAATAACTTTGGGAAAAGGTAGGTATATGAAGGTTAAAGGGTTTACTTAGAGCTAAGGTCGCGTTCTGATTTATGGAGGGAACGGAAGGGACACTTTTAGGGTTGCGTTGCGTAACAACTAAGAAAAAAAAAAAAAAATGCTTTCGACCTTGAAACTTACTAAACTACATGTATATAGTAATTTGATAATGATTTGAATTAATGACTTTGGGGATATTTTAACATACAATAACAAAATATCACGCCTTTTATTTCCCGAAGGGTTAGGCAGGCACCAGCTCACGAGCCGGACCCACGTTTAGCCGAGTTTATGCTTTATTACCAACGTGACAAGGGCCCAGCTTGTCGCCGCGGTTATAACGACCACCTGCGGCCGAGACCAACGGCTTAACGTGCCTTCCGAAGCACGGAATCAAAAACTCGGCTAAATGTGGGTCCGGCTCTTGAGCTGGTGCCTCTGCCTAACCCTTCGAGCCTATGTCCAACAGTAGATATATCTCATCGACTCGTCCGTAGCTCAGTTGGCAGTGATGTGGTCTGAGTAAGCGAGTGCACCTGAGTTCGATTCCCGGGCGGGGCGAATGGGTATTGATATGATGAATGTCGATGTTTGTTTCCGGTCTGGGTGTAATGTTCGTCTCTGTGTGTTTCGGGTACCCTAGATACAGGTTCTTCCTAGTTAAGGGCTCTGAGAGTGATGTGTAAAATGTATTTATTATCATCATCTCACACTTGTAAAGAGATAGGACCAAAAATAATATCACAATTTGAGCAATGTCTGAAGTAATCCCTTTGCTCCATGAAGAAAATGATTTTTATAGATATTTTTCTATTTTCGGGGCAAAAGTGATCAATTCACGCCAGACGGCGGGATCGTCCTACCGATTTATATATAGCTAGTAGATTTTGTCTGGAACATAGCTCTATAGACTTATGGAGAGACTATTGCTGATATGCCGAACTGCGAACCGACTTATAATACTTATAAGTTTGCACAATATTATTAACTACTAGCTGTCCCGGCGAACTTCGTATAGCGCCTTACAATTTTACCTTTCCCCTACATTTTTTCATACATTCTCAGCTTTTAAACCTTTACTGGACTAACTACGAACATTTCAAAACCAAAATCAGCTCAATCGGCCCAGCCGTTATCGAGTTTTAGCGAGATTAACGAACCACAATTCTTTTTTATATGATAGTAGATAGAAGATAGATTGATAGCATAAGTACTTTTCTAAAATTTTGACAGTTACCTACATAGCCAATAGAACGCCTAATCAAGAAGCCTAAGGTCGCCCAAAGGGCAATAGAAAGGGCTATGCTCGGAGTTTCTTTGCGTGATCGAATCAGAATTGAAGAGATCCACAGAAGAACTAAAGTCACCGACATAGCCCAAAGAATTGCGAAACTTAAGTTGCAATGGGCAGGGCACATAGCTCGAAAAACAGATTGTTGTTGGGGCCGATCAGTAAAGTTAAAAAGTTAAAGTTAAAAAACACTTTATTGCATACAAAAAATACAAAAGAACATTATACAATTAATGGTAGACATGTTTAAATTTGCATGCAATGGGCGGACTTATCGCTAAAAGCGATTTCTTCCAGGCAACCCATGTGAAATGTTTGCACATAGACATATTAAATTGGTCGTAGGCGATACAGTATTGTAAGTAACAAAATTAAATACTAAAGTTTTATTAATAATAATAATAATAATAACACATCACACTCACTAGGAAAAACCTGTATCTAGGGCGCCCGAAACACACACGGAGACGAACATCACACCCAGACCGGAAACAAACATCGATGTTCATCATATCAATATTCGCCCCGCCCAGGAATCGAACCCGGGTGCACACGCTTACTCAGTCCACATCACTGCCAACTGAGGTACGGAGCAGTCAAAGTTCAGTTCTCGAGTAGCGACCGCGAGCCGGAAGACGCAGAGTAGGCTGACAAGGTGGTCAGATAACCTGGTGAAGGCTGCGGGAGTACCACAAATTAAATAGATCAAAATCAAATCAAATAATTCTTTATTCAATATAGGATACAAGATATCACTTATTAAAGTCAATTAGACTACATTTAATCTAATTGCTATTGACACCTTATTTGGTAAAGTATCCTATACTGTGAGAGGCGAGGTAGTTCAGGTTGCCCACCAATTGGCTCAGGTAAACAAATGTTTGCCTTGCCTAACGACATGGTCGCCTGAAGACGCCCCCACACGAGCCCTCCTCTGTCAAATGATTCTACTCCCTTTCGCAATGATTTTACAGCGTAGAGAAGAAAAGGGTAACAAACTCTACTTTACAATTCATCTCTCTTATTTTTTTTTGGTTTGGGATATTACAATACAATTAGGTGACAATAGAGATGCGGGAGTACACACGACGAGGTCGCTCAAGACCGTTCGGTGTAGCGATTTGTGTAGAAGCCTTATGTCCAGCAGTGGAATTGTTTCGGCTGATATGATAAGGTTTACTGTTCATTGTGATAACTCAAACCACACCGGCGCCACGAAATTTCTGGTTGTTTTACGACGCTCAAAGGAAATGCGTGTATTTTATTGTTCACTAGCCCGCCTGGAGTTGCTGCGAATTGGCACTTGAAAACAGATATTTTATAGATATATACTGAAATCTTTTTCTTCAATACATATCATCAATCATCAAAATATATAAAACTCTTCCGTTACTGACTGACAGACTGACAGACAACGCAGAGCCGAAACTACTTGGCGTATCGGACTGAAAATTTGCAAGTGGGTTCCTTTGGGAGTGTAGGTGAGCACTAAGAAGGGATTTCCCGAAATTCCCACGGGAACGGGAAAAAACAGGATTTTTGTGTTTATGAGAAATCTGCGCGGGTGAAACCGCGGGGCAGCCTCTAGTACATGGTATAAAACAAATGATCTGTCCCTATGTGTATGATTAAATCTTTAAATTTATGCAACGGATTTTGATGCAGTTTTTTTAATAGATAGAGTGATTCAAGGTTTATTATGTTTAATATTATGTACAACATAGTAATAGGTTATGAAGTTCGCCGGGTCTACTAGTAATATTATAAACGCACAATTTTGTGAGAATGTAATTACGCAATAGCGCATTACACTCAGAGCCCCTAACTAGGAAGAACCTGTATCTAGCTAGAGTGCCCGAAACGTATACAGAGATGAACATTACACCCAGACATGAAACAAACATCGATATTCATCATAACAATGTTCGCCCCGCCGGGATCGAACCCATATCTCCAAAGTGACATCAACATTACTGCCAACTGAGCCACGGAGTTTAAACTCTGTGGTAAAATTACTCCAGTAAGCTTCAGTACTACAAGAAGTACAAGTTAAGAGGCATAAAACACCAAAAATAGCGCCACCAGCAAAAAAAATAATACCAAAAGTGGCCACATTTAGCAACACTGTAGCTTTCTTTGGTCTTTAACCTAAAAGCTATACAATAGTGCCCTAAAAATATTAGGCCATATGATCCTAGTGACATATACGGTTCCAAATCTATACCAATATTATAAAGAGGAAAGATTTGTTTGTTTGTAACGATATGTATACTGAACCGATTTGAAAAATTATTTCACTGGTAGGAAGCTACACTATCCCCGAGTGTCATAGGCTATATTAGATTTTCAAAAAAAAAATGTGATCCTTACCTAAACTCAAATAATGTAACCCAAGGTGCAATTTTTTTTCCTTTGTTTACATATTTTGACAGGTTGTTTGTTGTTGTTGTTAATTTATTTTTTGCCTATTCTGCGTGCAGTCATAAGAACAAAGTCTATAGAGCCAAGTCTTTAGTAGTATATTAGTTAGCCGGGAAAGCTCGTTTTTGATAATCTTAGTTTAGAAGATAATACATTTTTCGCGGGTGGCGCTACATTCGGTTTTCTATTCCTTTTAAGTACAGGTGGCGGTCTAGGAAGGCGTAACACTTCTGGTTTTCCTGTATCTCTTGTTCTTTGGTAATACAGTCTAGGGCGCGCGAGACCATAGACAAATCTGTTACGCCCTCCTAAACCGCCACTGTACAGTGGCGGACACGGTCGGCGTAACACTTCCGGTTTTTCTGTATTGCAAAATAGCTCTTGTTCTTTGGTAATACAGTCTAGGGCTGACGAAACCATAGACAAATCTGTTACGCCCCCCTAGACCGCCACTGTACAAGAAAGCAAACAACTTATATCTAAGCACTAAATCATAATCACTGTAACGTGATAGTGCTTTCCTCCTCCCTCTTATCCATTAGAAAGAGAAAACAATCTTAGTTCGCGTCATAGATTAAACACACACAATGCATACGTGACGCGTTGAAGTGTTAAATAGATTGCATTTCTAGACAATGGAAGTTGCTAAAAATCATAATACAAAATAATAATAAAAAAATTCTAAAAAAAAAAATTTGATTAAGTCCCTATTTTTCGGACGAAGTCGGTTAACGCACCAAAACTTGTGTACCGAATTTCTGAAAACCGAATCAAGTTGGTTTAGCCGAATTCAAGATAATCGCAGTCAAACATACAATGTACATACAGGTTAAACTGACAACCTTCTTGTTTGAAATCGGTTAAAATTAATTATTATACTTACTTGGTTATTGTTGTAAAATACCAAGAATCATTATTTTTAAGCTTAAAATGAAATGGAAACATGCCAATAAATAAATAAATAAAATGTTTATTGGTTCCAATTTACACATAAATTACAGTACAAATTGAGGGCCTCTTTTAAGTATTTCTACCTGTGCCAGAGGTCCTCGCTCTTTCTTAACTAGAACTACATTTGGAAAATAGGCCGAATCTACAATGAATAGAAAAAATAAAAGATAAAGAACTTAAATAAAAACATGCAACATGCAATGATTGGGAGGGGGCCAGCCAAGGATGTTGTTTACCTTAGACATATAAGAAACAGATTTGAACTAATTTTGTTGAATAAGTTCCAAGCAACCAATCAAGCAATCAATCTTTCATCACGATTTATAGGATCTCATTTTTTATATCCAAACTTAGTACTTAGGTAACATATTTACAATTTGTACAAGTTTCTATGAAAAGTACTCTTTAATAGCTTTCACCACTTCCCTCTAGCCTTGCCTTAAGTATATAGGGTTAGGGTTCAAAATTAAACAACCGCTTTTAGAAGGATGTTCTCTTAAGTTACGAGAAAAGTGCATTAGAGCTCTAATAAATGGTGCTTTCTCTGTTAAAAGTGTATGTGACTTATTTTGACTATCTTTTTGGTTCAGTTAGCTGTGTTAATGACTGTGACCTGGATGTCCGGTTGACAATTGACCTTATTGATACAACACAATAAGGTGGTCCCTCTCGCTATGGCGCGAAATTCAAAAATTTTCGCGTTTTTTATTTATTCTGGCGAAAGTATTCATTTTTAATAAAGTTATAATGAATTCGCGTATGTAAAAAACCTTGTTTCACATTGTAATACAACGTTTTTGGAAGACAGACCTACAGATTTTGTGTCTAAGGGGTAAAAGGCCAAAAATCTAGTTTCTTGAATATACACAAAATCGGTAACTCTGTTTTTCAAAAACGATATAATATCACAATGTGGGAGATTGTTTTTTACGTACGCGAATTCATTTAAACTTTATTAGAGATGAATACTTTCGCCAAAATAATTAAAAAACGTGAAAAAATTTGAATTTCGCGCCATACCGAGAGTTACCGCCTTAAGTTTTAAAATAAAACAAAAGGGCCCCAGTTGATTGGTTAGGTCTTAATATACTAAGAACAAAATCAGTGCCCTACGTCTAACGATTATTCGAGATAAAAATAAGGATAATAATAATATTTGCCATTTAGAAGACACACGTATATATTATGTTTTTTGCAATCTGTGCTTGTATCGGTGTATTAAGTACATAAAAACTTATTATGAGATAAACTGATTGACCTTTATTGTAAGATACTTTACTTAGGTATAAATAAAACTTGAATTCATACATTAAATTATTATTTAAATAATCTGAACTCAGTTTGTTATAAAAAAGATTTGACCTTAGAAATAATGTAATTTGTTAAACGAAGGTGCGACTACGACTTTGCCCATATTTTAAAATGTTTTTCGTAAATTTTCCCTTTTTTCCGTTCCATCCGCTCGGTATCTTCGCCAGAATTTTGAAAAAAAAAACCTAAAACATGTATAACAAAAAAAAAAAAATGAAAATAAAAAATATTTATTCAATACTGGATTCAAGGTATCACTTAGTTAAATTAGCTAGTCAATTAGACTACCTTATCTATACCAATATTATAAAGAGGAAAGATTTGTTTGTTTGTTTGTAACGAATAGGCTCCGGAAATACTGAACCGATTTGAAAAATTCTTTTACTGATAGAAAGCTACACTATCCCCGAGTGACATAGACTATATTAGATTTTCAAAATAATTAGGGATCCTTACTTAAACTCGAATAATGTAATCCAAGGTGCATTTTTACCCGTTGTTTACATATTTTGACAGGTTGGTGGTTTGTTGTTGTTGTTTGTTATTTTTACTAAGCCCATTCTACGCAGTCAAAAGAACATAGTCTATAGAGCCAAGTGTTAAGTATGTATCTCAAATTCTGTGGCGTAACGACGTTCGCCGTGTCAGCTAGTAAGTATTTAATAAAGTATCCTATAGGCCGAATTTAGGGGCACGCGAGGCGTTGCGCGGGGCGTCGGCGTCGTGCGGGGCGTGCTGCGAATAAATCAAACGTATAGCAATGGATGAGAACGTTTACAGAGACGCTTGAAGCGGGCCCCGCGGAGGTTCCAACGTCGTTCAACGCTTCAAGATCAAAACATAAACCTGTGAGAGGCGAGGTGGTTCAATGGCCCCCTATGCAGCTCCTGGCAAACATTTGTGTAATGTCTACAAAAAGACATACCGTCCGATAATATTTCGCTCAAAAACTATATTCACGGAAGTTTAACATTAATTATTATGCCAATGTTTTTATAATGAGTTATTAGATTAAAATAATTAAGAGGCATTGGCACTGCTACAGTAGCGCCACCCGCAAAGAATTTGATATCTTCTAAATTAAGGCAAATATCCAAAATTGGAACAGTATTCCACTCGATAATGTAGCCTAGTATTTTTAGGACACTATTGTATAGCTTTTAAGTTAAAGACCAAAGAAAGCTTCGGATTGTTGCCAAAAGTGGCAGTTTTTAGCAACACTTTTAAAATATCTCTAGTCTTTAACCTAAAAGTTATACAAAAGTAACCTAAAAATACAAGGTTACATTATCTAGTGAAATACTGGTCCACATTTTCAATTCAGAATATATTAAATTTTTTCGCGGGTGGCGCTACTTTAGATGTGTTATGCCTCATAAACATAATTAAAATTAGTTACCAATCTTGATTCTGATAGTGCGGTCGTGACCATGATAATCCGATTCTTTATTTTCGTAATGTTGCTAGCCCTATGTGATTCTGCTAGGATACTTGGTGTTTTTCCAACACCATCGATAAGTCACCAAGTGGTCTTTAGAAAGTTAACTTTAGAACTAGCTAGAAGAGGTCACGAAGTGATTTCTATAACCACCGATCCAGTACCTCTAAAAGATCGGCATGAAAACCTCAAGGAAATCGATTTACACGACATTTCATACAAATTTTGGATAGAAAAATTCGTACCCAAAATGGTCGGCTTGGATTACGATCCTGTATCCTTTATGGACATATTCTACAAGTGCACAGATGAACTGACAGAGATACAACTGAGCCAACCAGAAGTAAAAGAGATTATAAGTAACAGAAACCTGACATTCGATTTGATACTTTACGAGACTATAGCGAGAGCTGCAATTGGCATAGCGCATGTCTTCAAAGCGCCCTTAATAGCTTTATCTTCTGTTGCACCATTGTATGATCAAGCTGCAACTGTAGGATTTCCTAGTCATCCTGTTCTTCATCCTCATATTCTTTCTTTGAAAGCCACAAACCATACGCTCATGGACAAAATAGTTGCGGTCTTCAATGATTTATTACTTGAAGCGATGTACGTTAAGCAGGAATGGAAAGACAATGTGCTGATGAAGAAGATTTTTGGAGATGACTGCCCGAATTACAAAGAATTGACGCAAAGGATTGATATGTCGTTTATTCACGAGAATTTAGTGTTTGATAGAAGACCAATGCCGCCTTCTGTTGTGTATATAGGCGGTATACATTTGAATCCAGTTAAGGAATTGCCCAAGGTAAGTTTTTTTTATTACATTACTAGTCGACCCGGCGAACTTCGTACCGCCTAAACTATTACTTTCTTGTGCATGTATTTGACCTATAAACCTTCCTCTTGAATCACTCTATCTATTATAAAAGACTGCATCAAATTCCGTTGCATAGTTTTGAAGATATAAGCATACATAGGGACAGACGCGGAAAGCCACTTCATTTTATACTATGTATTGATGGTATATGTATAGAAAAGTGGCGTTATATAAATAATCATAGTAATATAACGCATCATACTCAGAGCCCCTAACTAGGAAGAACCTGTATCTAAGGTGCCCGAAACATAGACAGAAACGAACATTACACCCAGACCGGAAACAAACATCGATATTCATCATAACAATGTTCGATCCACCGGGAAACGAACCCAGGTGCACACGCTTACTCAGTCCACATCACTGCCAACTGAGCTACGGAGCAGTCAAAATACCTGCCGCGTTGTGGCGGCATGCAGCAAAACCCCAACTTTTCCTATGGGTGTCGTAAAGGCAACTACGGGAACAAGCAATGTATCTCCATCGAGCTGCAGCTTTATTCATTGAAAACTTAAAGAGCCAAGCAAGCATGGCGATTTGGGCAAACGCTTTCCAACATTTCAAATGTACATTTTTCTAGTGAAATGTGAGGGAGTATGTCCAGCTGTGACCGATATCTTTTGGCTAAGACAATGAATCGTATTTCGTTTTACAGGATCTTAAAGAGTACATGGACAATTCGACGAATGGTATTGTCTATATGAGTCTTGGTACCAACGTTATGCCTTCTGGACTCCATCCGAACATCAAGACTATCTTCATCAAGGTGGATACACTTATTATTAGTTAATCTGTGCAATAAAATACTCCAGGTGATGAACTGACGACCTAGCCTTCAGCTACCAGATCAGATCCGTGTCTATCGGTTCTTGGATGGTCATCTACCACAGTCGCATATTTAAAATATTCCTTTCTTCTCTACGCTGTAAACTCATTGCGTAAGGGAGTAAAATCATTTGACAGAAGAGGGCTCGTTTGGGGGCGTCTCCAGGCGACCATTGTCGTAAGACAACATTTGTTTGCCTGAGCCAATTAGTGGGCACCCTGAACTACCTCGCCTCTATCAGAATAGGATACTTTACGAAATAAGGTATCAATATTAATTAGATTAGTCTAATTGACTTTCAATAAGCGATATCTTGTGTCCTGTATTGAATAAATCATTTTTTACTTATTTTTTTTACTTTTAAAATGGTTTTTTAATGATAATTAATGAATTTCTAAGGTTTTATCATCACTACCTTATGACGTTATACTGAAATGGGACAACCAAGAGCTAGCTGGAAAATTCAAGAACATTATGACAACAAAATGGGCTCCACAGAATGATTTGTTGAGTAAGTATTTTGTCTCCGCTCATCTGAAGACTCAAAGTAGGCAGACTCCTCACAAAAGCCCTGAAGGCCTAGGCGTAAGAATAGGTCTACGGTATACCCTGCCTGGCGTAAGAGGCGACTAAAAGGGGTCTTTGGAGTCGTGGGTTTAACGGGCAGGGGCCCGACACACTCATTAAACGGCCCCAAGATGGGCGGCGGCACAGCTTGTGGCACTGTGCCGCCGTAGCTCCAAAGGCGAGCCGGGGAAGAAACAACATGCACGCAGCTGATAGCAGCTGAGCGTGGGAAGAACTTCTGACGCCAATAATGCGTGGTTCCCGGGGTCCTTCCCAAAAGCGCCAAGACGGCCGCCGGGAGGTTTTAGTAGGTGCGAGCCCGACATACCCCCGATGCTCCCCCGAGCGTCTGAAAATGCGATAGGCATTTCCCCCGGTTCTAAAAAAAAAGACTCCTCACAAAGTGGTAAGACAACCAGGTGAAGGCTGTGGGAGTAGACTGGGTGAGGGTTGGACAATATCATCATCATCTCACAGCGTGACTGCTACCTAGCTCAGTTGGCAGTGATGTGGACTGAGATGCGTGTGCACCTGGCGGGGCGAACTTTTTTATGAATATCGATGTTTGTTCCCGGTCTGGGTGTAATGTTTATCTCTGTATATGTGTCGGGCACCCTAGATACAGGTTCTACCTAGTTTGGGGCTCTGAGTGTGATGCGTTATTATTATTATATTATTATCTTAGCCGAAAGACATCCACTGCTGAACATAGTCCTTCCCCAAATCGTCATACCGACTGGTCTTTCACTAGGTCGTCTGACCACCTTGTGCTGGGTCTGCCTTCTCTGCTTCTTCCGGTGCGCGGTCGCCACTCAAGAACTTATCGGCCCCAGCGACCATCTGTTCTTCGAGCCATGCCCATTATTTTTTTACTCCCAATCAATAATCTCGTACAAATTTATTGTTTTACTAGTCGACCCGGCGAACTTCGTACCGACTTATCTGTATAATTGTACATGTATTATACATATTAACCTTCCTTTTGAATCACTTTATTTACTTACTAGAGGCTGCCCCGCGGTATTTCACGCGCAGATTTTTCATAAACACAAAAATCCTGTTTTTACCCGTTCCCGTGGGAATTTCTGAAAATCCCTTCTTAGTGCTCACCTACACCCCCCAAGGAACCCACGTGCCAATTTTCAGCTTTCTACGCCCAGTAGTTTCGGCTCTGCGTTGTCTGTCAGTCAGTCATACAAACTTTATCCCCTCAAAATATCTACCTATTTACAGTAGTAATATTTTGTTTATTTCAGTTCCCGTGGCAACTCCAGAAATTCCTTTCTACACTCCACCATTCAGACACTGAAACTCATATTTCTAACATATAAGTATATAAGCTGGTTCGGTAAAATATTAGCTCGGTAGTTGGATTATGTACCTACGCGAGTAATTTTTTTTAGGCGCTTTATGTTTTTGGGAATGTTCCGTTACCATGTGAATTTTGGTGAATCTTTTCTTAATATGACTCTGAATCTAATAACACCCACTGAAGAACCCATTTTCCTATTTTTACGTCAAAATAAAGAAATATACATTGTTTTCATACTAACTAAAGAGTCCCGTTTTACGTTCCCGTGGGAAATTAGTATATTTCTTTCTTCCAACTACTACTACTACCACAGAGACACTTGTAGACCAAATTCCACGTTGACATACTCAAGAAAATCAATTTTTCATACAAAATAATTAGTCCGGTAATCCCCGTTCCCATGGGAATTTAGTTAATTCCTTTCTTTCAACACACTTTCATCAACTGAGGAACCTGTACATAAATTTCACGTCAATACACTCAAGAAAGTCGATTTATCATTACCACAAAAAAAGTCCCGGTATTCCCGTTCCCGTGGGAATTTTGTAAATTACTTTCTTTCAACATTCCTACATTTACTAAGGAACCTATACACTAAATTTCACGTCGATACACTCAATAATGTAGATTTTTCATACTAACTAAAAAATCCCGTAATTCCCTTTCCTGAGGGAATTTTGGGAAATCCTTTCTTAGCGGATGCCTACGTCATAACATCTACCTTCTACCTAACTTTGTATCAAGGACTCCAGCTATAAAAGCAGTTATGTATGATACCATATTTGTTGTTTTAATATTAATAGGAGCTTATTTTCAAAGTTCAAGTTTCTAGTGTCAATAGTTTAGATTTTAGCGATAAACGTGTTTTACCCTGTATAAGAACTTAAGAACTCAGGGGAAAAAATTAAAAAACTACTTAAGTATATGATGTTTTTAATGCAAAGAGAATCTACAGTGTAAATTTCAACTTTCTGAATCCAGACGTTTAAGAGTTTCCTACACACTAATACACCTTGTATACGGCGTCCCGTTTTTTTCGTAATTAGCGCCCCCAACAATCTAGAAACATCACCCATTTCAAATAAAAGAGAATCTACAGCGTAAATTTCAACTTTCTAAATCCAAACGTTACACCCTGTATACGGCGTCCCGTTTTTTTCGTTATCAGCGCCCCCAAAAATCTAGAAACATCGACCATTTCAATTTCTAAGAAAAATAATGAGCGATTTCCGTTTTTCATACAAACTGTAACGCCCTGTATCAAGGCTTTTAGGACTAATATACGCAGTTTTCAAGTCTCTAGTGTCATGAGTTTAGATTTTAGTAAAAAACTTGTTTCACCCTGAGTATAAACTCAGGGGCAAAAAAATAAACCATATAATGATGTTGGTGATGCAAAAAGAATCTTCACCCATTTCGATTTGTAAGAAAAATAATGACCGGTTTCGGTTTTTCATACAAACTTAAACATCCTGTATCAAGGACTCCAGTAACTATCAAAGCAGTTATGATACCATATTTCATGTTTCAATATTTACAGGAACTTATTTTGATAATTTCAAGTTTCTAGTGTCAATAGTTTACATTTTAGCGATAAACTTGTTTTACCCTGTATAAGAACTTAAGAACTCAGGGGCGAAAAAAAACTACTTATGATGTTTTTAATACAAAGAGAATGTACAGTGTAAATTTCAACATTCTGAATCCAAACGTTTAGGAGTTTCATGCACACCGTTACATCCTGTATACGGCGTCCCGTTTGTTTTTCGTAATTATCGCCCCCAACAATATAGAAACATCACCCATTTTGAATCCAAGAGAATCTTCAGTGTAAATTTCAACTTTCTAAATCCATACGTTACACCCTGTATACGGCGTCCCGTTTTTTTTTCGTAATTAGCGCCCCCAACAATCTAGAAACATCGACCATTTCAATTTCTAAGAAAAATAATGAGCGGTTTCGGTTTTTCATACAAACTTTAACACCCTGTATCAAGGCTTTTAGGACTAATCAACGCAGTTTTGATGTCATATTTCATGCTGCTATATAAAAAGGACCTTATTTTGAAAATTTCAAGTCTCTAGTGTAATTAGTTTAGATTTTAGCAAAAATCATATTTCACCCTGTATAAGAACTCAGGGGCAAGATATAAAAAAACTAAAACCATTTATGATGTTTATAATGCAATGACATTATACAGTGTAAATTTCAACTTTCTAAACCCAGCAGTTTAGGAGTTTCATACAAACTGTTACACCCTGTATACGGCGTCCCGGTTAAGTTATCCCAAAATCCCGTCTTAGTGGGTGCCCACGTCACGCAAGGAAGCTACTGTCCAAATTTCATCTTTCTATCTTCAGCGGTTTCGGCTGGGCGATGATGAGTGAGTGAGTGAGTGAGTGAGTGAGTGAGTAGATCAGTGGTATTTGGATTTTATATATATAGATTACGAGCTTTCCCGGCTTACTTCGTTACGCCATAGAATATAAGATACTACAAAAGACTTGGCTCTATAGACTATGTTCTTTTGCCTGCCCAGAATGGGCTTGATAAAAAACAAACAACAACAACAAACCAACTGTCAAAATATGTAAACAACGGAAAAAATATTGCACCTTGGGTTACATTATTTGAGTTTAGGTAAGGATCCCTAATTTTTTTGGAAATCTAATATAGCCTATGACACTCGGGGTTAATGTAGCTTCCTACCAGTGAAAGAATTTTTCAAATCGGTTTAGTATTTCCGGAGCCTATTCGTTACAAACAAACAAACAAACAAATCTTTCCTCTTTATAATATTGGTATAGATAAAAGAAACCGCATCAAAATCCGTTGCATAGTTTTAAAGATTTAAGCATACATAGGGACAGACGCGGGAAGTGACTTTAATTTATACTATACTAGTCGACCCGGCGAACTTCGTACCGCCTAACCTATTACTATGCTGTTCATTGTATTAATACTTATAAACCTTCCTCTTGAATAGATCTATCGATTAAAACAAACCGCATGAACTTCCGTTGCGTATTTTTAAAGATTTAAGCATACATAGGGACAGACGCGGAACGCGACTTTGTTTTATACTATGTATTGATTGTTTTATAATTTACAGGACATCCAAAAGTGAAACTCTTTATAAATCAAGGAGGTCTACAATCAACATACGAGGCGTTAGCAGCAAAAGTACCTCTAGTATCTCTTCCAATATTGGCCGACCAGTTCATTAATGCAGACAGATATGAACAGTATGGCATTGGAATAAGACTCGTTTTGGATTCACTAACCGAGAAGGACTTTAGGGATGCCATAGAAAAAGTTATCGGAGACAAAAGGTAAGTTCTATTTTTAACTGAATTGGTTTATAAAAGTCGCTCGTAACTTGTCTATGATTCATTTAAGCCAGAGCTAGAGTATTTTTTCCACAAGGGGCGAACGGGTGCGATACTAGCGCCACTTCGATAAATAATTAATATCTTCTAAGCCATGGCCGAAATAAAAAATATGCGTCTTTGCTTAGAATTTAGAAGAAAAAACCGTTTGATGCCTAAAGTGGCCACTTTAGTTTGATAACGGTTTTTTTCTTTGATTTTAAACCTTAAAGCTACACAACAAAGCCTTAAAAATTCTAAGCATGATTATCTAGGGAATCAAAGGCGCATATTTTTGATTTCGGACATGGTTTAGAAGATATCAATTATTTATCGAAGTGGCGCTAGTTTCGCACCGTTTGGCCTCTTAAGTGACTTCGACTTCGTTTCACTTTCTTTTGACATGTCTATGATTTGTTTAGATGTCGATCTACAATAATATTTTTAAGGAGGAAAGTTTGATAGTTCTTTTGAAAGGAATAAACTGCGAAACAACTGGACAGGTTAGAAAAATTATTTTAACACGAGCTTTCCCGGCTTACTTCGTTACGCCATAGAATATAAGATACTACAAAAGACTTGGCTTTATAGACTATGTTCTTGGCCGAATTTAAAACAAACAACAACAACAAACCATATGTCAAAATATGTAACAACGGAGAAAATATTGCACCTTGGGTTACATTATTTGGGTTTAGGTAAGGATCCCTAATTTTTTTGAAAATCTAATATAGCCTATGACACTCGGGGTTAATGTATCTTCCTACCAGCGAAATAATTTTTCAAATCGGTTCAGTAATTCCGGAGCCTATTCGTTACAAACAAATCTTTCCTCTTTATAATATTGGTATAGATAGACTATACTCTTAAATTGAGAATAGTACGTAGGCTTTAAATAATAATACTTGTATAAACTTTATATTTGAAGGCGGTAAGAATTTGACCATGACCGTGTCAGTTAGTCATTGATTAAAAAAAACTGTGTGAAAAAGTTGAAGAACTCGATTTATTCATATAACCTTCACTAATTAATGTAGGAATATAATAATAATTACCTATTTCGTTGCTAAACAAGATTATTTATTTTAAACTTTGAACCAATAGAAGAAATAAACGATCAAGCGCGAGTCGGGACTCGACATTCAAGTACATTGTAGGTATTAAATGGTTAGATTTTTAAACAAAATAGATTTTTTCCGTGAAACGTAATTGTGTAAAATTTGTTGGTGCATCAGTTTTCAATATTTTTTTCTACATTTATACAATAATATATAAGACAAGCTGACATGGCAAACTTCGGCCAAGGCAGTAGGGGTTTTTTTTTTTTGAGAACATTCTATAATAGCCTATTCACACACATCCGAGCTTCCCAACAGTGAAATCACTTTTCAAATTGAGTCAGTGCTTTCGTATCCTATTCAATGTTAACATGCAGACAATCAAATATTTCCTTTTTGTATATTGGTATGTGTTTTTTTTTTATTTCAGCTACCAGGCAAACATAGCAAGGCTGGGTTCTCAAATAGAAGATCAATCCCAAACACCTCTAGAACGCGCAGTGTGGTGGTCCGAATACGTCATACGACACAAAGGGGCGAAGCACCTAAGATCAGCTCAGGCCAACGTTAGTTGGTACGACTTCCTAATCATTGATGCTTGCCTAGTACTTTTCTTGGCGTTTGTTGGATGTTTAGTATTGTTTTTTATAGTTTTAAATTGTATTTATAAGTTGTTTTATGGTTTGAGTGGAAATTTTGTTCTTTCGTCTTATAAAAAGAAGGATTAAATACGTATTGTTAAGCATACTAAACGTGTACACAAAATTTGAGCTCATTCGGTTAAAGATAATAACTGCTTCAAAAATAAAGTTGCAAGTTTCACCCGTACAAACAATCATACATACATTGCAAGTTAAATAAAAGCTTTTAAAAATATCGTGGATTGGTTTGAGAAATATTGTGTTAGTTACGTCATGAAAGAGTTGAAAATATGTAAGTAAGTGAACTACAAAAAAAAACAGGTAATTAAAAAGGCAGTTTTAAGTTGGTATTTTTAATTTATTTTAATCATCCGCAATATCTGTTATAATATTGAATTTATTATTATTTTTAAATAATATGTAAAACGATATAATTTTGTAAAAGAACTTAATTTATATGCCAGTATGATTATTAAAATAAACTTATATTTTAATTGACTAACCAGTTTTTATCGTAACTATAAATAAGTAAGAAATAATTTAAAAATACAACATCTTTTAGGTTATTTATAAATAAGTATTAGGTACCTACATACACTCAGAGCACCCTAACTAGAAAATACCTGTTACCAAGGATGCATAAGATGCCAAAGACAAAAAAAAAATCTAATGAATTGTTTTATGAATAGCGAAAAAAAGCTTCTAAACAGCCTAGAAAATCTTGCTTACTTTTTCCAAAGGCTTTGTTGTGTTTAGGCAAAAGCACTTTGCCTTTTGGGGAAAAAAAGCTACAAAACAGTGCCCTAAAAATATGAATTATCAATCAATAAATATAAAACTCTTCCGTTACTGACTGACTGACTGACTGACTGACTGACAGACAACGCAGAGCCGAAACTACTGGGCGTAGAAAGCTGAAAATTACCACGTGGGTTCCTTGGGGAGTGTAGGTGAGCACTAAGAAGGGATTTCCCGAAATTCCCACGGGAACGGGAAAAAACGGGATTTTTGTGTTTATGAAAAATTTGCGCGGGAAATACCGCGGGGCAGCCTCTAGTCTATAATATAATAATAATATGATCACATTTCGATATTTGCTATGCTTTAGAAGTATTTCTTTGATTAAGTGTTTGCTATGCTAACTTATGTTTCTTTCTTCTAACAATACCTTTCTTTAAGCTGTCAGAAATCAACTTAAAAACGTACCAAACCAGCAAGAAAGTTAGACACAAAATAATCAAAAGTACTAGGACAACATCGAGCAAAAGGTATTCGCTCCAAGAGACATTGGCTAAGGGAGATCGTAGATGCTTGGCGCCTCCATGCCTCAGTACGTACTCCGTCCACCAGACGGCACGCTCCAGCGAGGACTGTGGCTGGTCACGCATCAGAGCTCCCAGCTTTGATATGCTCTCCTGGTACCTGATAAAGAAACTTAGACTTAAATAACGCTGTAAATAGACTCTTACTAGGTTAAACCTGTATCAAAGTGCCTGAAATTTACTTACAGCAACATTATGATTTTTTCCAAAATTTTAAAAAATAAATAAATTAATAACACATCACACTCAGAGCCCCTAACTAGGAAGAATCTGTATCTTGAGTGCCCAAAACATATACAGAGACTAACATTACACGTAGACCGGAAACAAACATCGATATTCATTTAACAATGTTCGCCCCGCCGGGAATCGAACCCAGGTGCACCCGCATCTCAGTCCACAACCTAGCGTTCATCATGACGATGCAGTGTGGTTGTGGAATATAATATTATAATGGCGGCCGAACGCATGCTATCTCTCGTATATTAGTATGAGAGAAGAGTTAAGAAGAGACACAGCCCATACAACGGCCGCCATTTTGAGATTTGATCTTTATCTGCGCAGGTTATACTATCCCATCTTCTCCCATGGGTGTCCTTAAAAGTGACTAAGAGGATATTCGAAGAACGGGCAGCAGCGTCCTCAGTTGAAAAATATAATCAGCCATACCGCGATTGCCTTTTTTTTTTTAGGCGAGGAAACTCCTAACGAGTACCCTGCGACCCCGGGGGGAGTAACAGGGTTATGTGGGGTTCGCACCCACTACAACCCCGCCGGTGTCCATCTCGGCTGTTGGCAAGGGGTTCACGGGTGATCTTTCGATCGTTATGTTCAACTCCGCGACACCTACCAGCATTGGCTGATAATCACATACACATCATCTCGGGGGGACATGATGGTTGTCCCCCCGGAGCGTGGATTGCTTCCAAACGCTCGACGACGTAATCGGGACACCGCGTTCCGTCGTCCTTCTCGGGGCCGTTATATGACTACACGATGCCCCTGCCTCGTGCACCCAACCCCCGGGGTCCCCTATTAGTCGCCTTTTACGACAGGCAGGGGATAACTCAGTCCTATTCTTCGGCCCGGTACTGCAGGGCGTTTTAGTTACAAACCTTTCATCGTTAACAACTTTATCGACGGCTTTAACTAAATCATCAGCCGATAAGTTCAGGATATCCAACTTCAGTCCAATTCCAAATTTTACATATTTTTCGCTGTTCATCCATTGGTCGCCCATCATTGGGATACCTTGAAAAAAATAAAAATAGAACCATAAAAAATAATAATATTAAATTATGCAACGAGGCTGTAAAGTGATGTATTATGTATGAGGGTGGTCTTTTGAAACCCGAGCGCAGAGAGAGTTTCAAGGGAATCATGACTTGAAACTTGAACAAGCGAGGGTTGTTACTTCACCCGAAGCAGAATAAATTAGAAAATCGCGTTCTTAAGGGCTTAATTACATAGAAATTAATGTTGAAGATGATCTGCGCCGATACAGATATACTACGTAGATCGCATCTACGTAGTCTGTGACGTGTCTGTGTGTGTGTAGCGCTTAAGGTTCTATTAAGAGATGTATTTCCGCTAAGATTGTGATGATTTTGGTATACCTAAAACTGGCGCAGATAAAAAACTTTTGTAAAGACACACAGCCACATGCTTTCTAGCTCAAAATAAATATATCTGAGCGAGACAGCATGAAGTTTATCATGATTTTTAAAAATTTTTTCTTTATCTGCGCAAGTTAAAGTAAGCTAGAACATACCTATAAGTGGAACCCCAGCATCAATAGCCTCGTCAGTTGATTGAAGTCCACCTTGAGTGATAAATGCTTTAACTTTAGGGTGAACTGAAATTTCAAAATATTTTTTGAGTGATCTCAACGAAGGGTGCCCTAAATAATAATAACGCATCATACTCAGAGCCCCTAACTAGGAAGAACCTGTTTATAGGGTGCCCGAAACATATACAGAGACGAACATTACACCCAGACCGGAAACAAACATCGATATTCATCATAACAATATTCGCCCCTCCGGGAATCGAACCCAGGTGCACACGCATCTCAGTCCACATCACTGCCAACTGAGCTACGGAGCAGTGCAGCAGTCTAAATGTAGATCTTAAAAAAACCCTGAATTACTTAACACTAAAGACGCAGCGTACATCTACCAAGGCGTAGCAATTAAACCGAAATATTGAACATGGTTTTGGAGCAATTGCATTGCATTCCTTTTTATTTATTAAAGTAGCTAGGATTAATTTTCAATTAAAAATCTGTGCCTTATAATTGGTATATTGCTGTTTCTAATGGCTATGAGAATGAAAAGTAAAATTATAAAGGTACTCTTATGGGGTAAAAGTCAAAATCAAAAAAGTTTTTTTTTTTTATTCAATATAGGATACAAGATATAACTTATTGAAAGTCAATTAGACTACATTATTCTAATCTAATATATTGATACCTTATTTGGTAAAGTACTTATCCTATACTGCGAGAGGCGAGGTAGTTCAGGGTGCCCACCAATTGGCTCAGGCAAACAAATGTTTGCCATGCCTTACGACAATGGTCGCCTGAAGACGCCCCGAAACGCACCCTCCTCTGTCAAATGATTCTACTCCCTTTGGCAATAAAATTCACCTATAAACCGCATGAGTTCTTAACGCATATCAAAATTAGTATCAATTTCATAGCCATCAAGATCGACAAAAGACACAGAGATTATCATGTTATCCTTTCGGAATCTTTGCCACGCTTCGCCAAATCTGCTCTTCACTATTTTACTTTACTTACACAGCAAATCACGTTGTGGAAAAAAAGGGGCCGTTCTCAAATTACTTATAGGCCTCAGCGTTTTTCCTTCAAATTTCCATAAAATATTATAGGGCATTCTCTCGAACGCTTCTAGGAATAGATTTATTAGACCCTTATCCATATTTTCAGGTCTCACAATCGTTTCCAAGCTTACGTAGACGATGGGTGCTTCGGAAGAGTCGAGCAATGCTTTCCAACCCTGTAGATAATTCACACTATTATTTTAAAATTAGCTACTTTCCGTGTGAAAGCGGCATAGAATAACTACCCCATCTACACCCATGGGTGTTTTAAGAAAAAACAAAAGCACAGGTTAATTATGCAAGAGTAACATAACTCAAAGAACATAATATGGTAGCTGGGGCCGAAAAGATCTGCTGAAAACAGATGAAAAAGGGGCTGAAAAGTTCTTAAGTGGCGACCGTGCACCGGAAGACGGAGAGTAGGCAGACCCCGCATAAGGTAATCAGAGACTGTAAAGGTTGCAAGAACACACAGGATGAGGCGTCGCTCAAGACAGGTCAATTTTGCACTTATAAGGGAAGGTTCATGTCCAGCAGTGTACGTCTTCGGGCTAAAATGATGATGTTAGGCAGTATGAAATTCACCGGGTCAACTAGTCAAGAAAAAAAAAGTAGAGTAAAAAACTCAATAAAGGTACATAAATAGTTATGCTTGCTTACCTCTGACAACTCTTCACTAGGTTTCAAATGGAGACCCCCTAAATGAATGACATTAGGAGGCACTGGTCGATTCCCTTCGAAAACAGGATTTGCATTCACAAATAATAAATCAATATCGTTCATTGCATCAAAAACACTTGGTGCGTTTACACCAAAATGTTCTTTTACAAGCTCATTCTCTCTTTTTGCACCATTGTAAAAAGTATACCAAAATTTGAACTCCTGAAAAAACTCGTATATCTTTTCCTTTAAACTTTGATCATAGAATCTCTTCCTGTGATAGTTTCCATATAACAAAGGATGTCTTGAAGGAGCTCCCATAGCTTCGTAATTGAAAGTCGATTCGTAGAAACTGCTGAACCAAATTAGAGGTGCTTTGTATTTTCTAGCTAAAACTAGAGGGTATAGAAAGAGTGATTCTGCGATTATGAGATTGAAATTCTCGTTTGGATCAGCTAATAAGGTTTTCATTTCTGCTGTATTAAATGTAGTGTTTAAAACATTGATCATTGTCTCATATCTTTGTGAATCTATTTGTTCTGCTGTAACAACAATTCCTTTAAAATTGTCTGAAGTATGTTTTAGAACATTGTAACTTGCATTGGTATTGATTTCTCTTACGTTATCAGTATATTGATTTTCTGATAGACCTGGGTTGGGAGTTAAGATCACCAGTTGGTGACCCCTTTTTGCAAGCTCGTTGGTCAAAGTTCGAAATACTAACTGATGACTTAAGGATGGATAAGGAAAAACGGCAAGTATTCTTGCACTGTGCACTTTTGATATGAGAAAAAGTAAAAGAAATAACACAGCCATTTTAAGTCACTAAACTGCTAATAATGTTGCAAAATTTAAAGTTAGACTAAATCGTGAGCCTTTGAATCTAGGTTAAGTATTACGACCAAAAATATAAAGTTATTTTAATGACAAAGACATGACAAACCCATATCCGTTGCTCAATAGTATTAACGTAAAAATACGGTTTTATAGTATACGAGCTTACCCGGCTTACTTCCTTACGCCATAGAATATAAGATACTACAAAAGACTTGGCTCTATATACTATGTTTTTTTGACTGCCCAGAATGGCCGAATAAAAAACAAACAACAACAACGAGCCACCTGCCAAAATATTTAAACAACGGAAAAAAATATTGCACCTTGGGTTATATTATTTGAGTTTAGGTAAGGATCCCTAAATTTTTTGAAAATCTAATATAGCCTATGACACTCGGGGTTAATGTAGCTTCCTACCAGTGAAAGAATTTTACAAATTGGTTTAGTATTTCCGGAGCCTATTCGTTACAAACAAAAAAACAAACAAACAAATCTTTCCTCTTTATAATATTGGTATAGATAATGTTATCTATATCCAGTCATTTTGAAACATAATGAACAATCACAGTCGTGAATCGTGATAAAGCAATTAAAATAATGCATTGATAACCAATACGCAGTGATTTCACTGAAAGAAAGACGTGCGGTTTCTTTTTTTTTGTTTTAATTTATCAGCCAGTATGAAAAAGTGATTTAAAAAAAATGTTTCGGTTACAATTCTTGTTCACAATCGTACTAACCATACAGATTGAGATTTCAGCCTATAGAATACTGGCAGTGTACACATTTCCAGCAAGAAGTCATCACGTTGTTTTTAACGTTCTTACAAATGAACTGGCTAAGAGAGGGCACGAAGTAGTCGCCATAACAGCTGATCCACAAAACGCTAACAATGAGAACATAACAGAAATAGATGTGAAGGAAGTTAGCGATATATGGACCAAAGGATTTGTCAACAAAGAGACGGCGTCAAAGTTAAAACGTGGAGTTAAATTTACAACCGACATGATTGACTCTAAAGCTGCACATGTAATGGTTGATATGGCTGATCTAGTATTGTCAAATGCTAAAGTAAAAAATCTCATTGAAGATAAGAATCAAAAGTTTGATCTGATAATTGCTGAATGTTTATTCGATTTTCCGTTGGTATTTACAGAAATGTACAAAGCGCCATTTATATGGTTCTGCAGTTTTCCAGGTATTGATAATAATTATAAAGTCATCGGTGCTCCAACGTCGCATCCGTTTCTGTACCCAAATCTGTACAGAAATCGATTCTACAATCTTTCTATTAGAGAAAAGTTGTATGAACTCTTAATGGAGATTAAATTGGCTCACCATCATAGAAAATTAGAAAATCTAGAAGATGAATTGGTAAAGAAGCATTTTGGTCCAAAAACTTCGTTGCACGAATTGAAAAATAATGTAGATTTGCTCTTTGTTAATACAAATCAAATATTCGCTGGTAACAGGCCGGTGCCTCCAAGTGTTATCTATTTAGGAGGTTTGCATCTGAAACCTGTTCAAGATTTACCTCAAGTAAGTTAGATCACTACTTTTACTAGTAATTTACCTATTTATGACGATATACGACAAATAAATGGAACGAGCGAATGAACAGAGTCTATCTCTTTGATATAGCATACTGAGGGCAAGGGACAGTCATATCTCAGTCGCCCACATCGTTTACTACATTTTATTGGAAAAGGTAGTAAATATTGAATATCTTTTTAATTATTACTTTTAAATGAAATCTGAATTACCAGAATTTAATTTTGTTTATTATCATTATTCCTAGGTAGTTTTAACAAAAACTAGTAAGTCATTTCGAAGAACTAGCTATTCCCGTTGTTTGGAAAGGTTATCTTTGACGAAATAATGTATCGAGGTTTTTTGATTCCACTAGTGTTTCTCAGTTATAAAAAAACTTTGTTATATCCTCAAAAAGGTTATATTGAAATTCCAGATCTTTACCTCCTATAGATTAAGAGAATTACTTGATTTAAAAAACCTTCAAAACTCATATATCGTCATAAGCCCAATCCAAGGGCCGAAACAAATCATTACTACTCTCTAAGGTCTTGATCGATGTCGCAGACTTCCTCCGAGGGTTTTTTAGGTGTGCTTCAGATCCTTCTTTATTGTACTTCCTTCCAATATAAAAATATATATCTCAACTATAAGTAGATACTTATGACCACATCCATGTTTCAGTTCGCAGTGACTGTGACTTTGAAGGTTCGATTTCCGCCGGTTGGGGCAAATGTTTGTTCTGGGTGTGATTTAAGTATTTGTGTATTATTATTCTTGAATCCTAGTTACAATTTCTACCTAGTTAAGGACTCTGTTAAGTTTCTCTATCTCTTGAATAGATGGAGCCCGGTCCTTAAGCGGCGTGTGAAGGGACAAATCCAACTCATGGAGGCCCAGCGAGAGTTTTTTTTTAGTCAATTAGGCTCTACGGCAAATGCACTCATTTTAATAATATAACGTTTCCTTTAATAATTTCAGGATCTTAAAATGTTCTTGGACAGTTCAAAATCGGGTGTAGTGTACATAAGTTTTGGAACCAACGTCAGGCCATCATTGATGCACGCTAATCTTCTGGACTCCTTTATAAATGCTATTGAAGAGCTGCCTTATGATTTTATATGGAAATTTGATGGAGAATTGACCAGAAAACCCAAGAATTTGCGAATCGAAAAATGGTTACCACAACGAGATTTGTTGAGTAAGTGTTTCTATATCTGATCATTATAAACTTATAAGTTTACAGAATGATAATAATGAAATGTGTGTCCATTGTGCTGTTCTGTTTTTTTTTTTAATATTATATAGCCTTGGCTCATCTGGGATAATGTGGAGAATTCAAATAGTGAAAGAAGTGTTTAAAACTCTCCTAGTAGTTTCAGAGCTTAGTTAAAAGTTAGCTTATTTTTTAACAAACTAATCTTTCCTCTTATTGTTAACGTTATTATTTTTAAAAGATTTGACCCCAGTTCAGTGGAGTATTTTGCCAAAGTTGTGTTCAAAACAACGTTGTAAAGTTCTTCCTATTTATAATACAAGAGGCTGCCCCGCGGTTTTTCCCGCGCAGATTTCTCATAAACACAAAAAACCCGTTTTTTCCCGTTCCCGTGGGAATTTCGGGAAATCCCTTCTTAGTGCTCACCTACACTCTCCAAGGAACCCACGTGCCAATTTTTAGCTTTCTACGCCCAGAAGTTTCGGCTCTGCTTTGTCTGTCAGTCAGTCAGTCAGTCAGTCAGTCAGTCAGTCAGTAACGGAAGAGTTTTATATATATAGATTAGTGTAAAATACGTATTAACATAGCTATCGCTCAAATTTAATCTTTCAGATATCTGTAAAAAAAACATGCTGCCTGGAACAAATCGCTTAAAGCGATAAGGTCGCCTTTTGTCAGCGTACAAATATGTATATTTTTCGTATTTTTTGTACATTAAAGAGATCTATCTAAATTCTAAAATGTCAATATTTTTTCAGACCATCCCAACATAAAAGCGTTCGTTACTCAAGCCGGACTCCAATCATCAGACGAAGCCATAGATTCAGGAGTACCATTAGTTGGTATACCAATGTTAGCGGAACAAGGGCTGAATGCAGAAAGATATGTCCAACTAGGCATTGGTGTTTGTATCGATGTTGCTGTTATGACAACTGAAGATCTGATTCGAGCTATAAGAAATGTTATTGAAGATGGAAGGTTGGTTCAATTTCTTTTTCATAAGATTTTGGGTTACAATTATCTATATCTATACCAATATTATAACGAGGAAAAATTTGTTTGTTTGTAACGAATAGGCTTCGGAAATACTGAACCGATTTGAAAAATTATTCCACTGGTAGAAAGCTACATTAACCCGGAGTGTCATAGGCTATATTAGATTTTCAAAAAAAATAGGGATCCTTACCTAAACTCAAATAATGTAACCCGAGGTGCAATATTTTTTCCGTTTACATATTTTGACAGGTGGTTTGTTGTTGTTGTTGTTTGTTTTTTATTCGGCCGTTCTGGGCAGTCAAAAGAACTAGTCTATAGAGCCAAGTCTTTTGTAGTTCTTATATTATATTCTATGGCGTAACGAAGTAAGCCGGGAAAGCTCGTACTAAATATAGTCGAAAGCGACATTAAGGGACACCTCAAGATCATTAAGGCTGAATGTTATCAATCAATCAAATTAAATCAAAATTCTTTATTCAATATAGGATATAAGATATCACTTATTGAAAGTCAATTAGACTCATCTAATCTAATTGCTATTGATACCTTATTTGGTAAAGTATCCTATAATGTGAGAGGCGAGGTAGTTCAGGGTGCCCACCAATTGGCTCAGGCAAACAAATGCTTGCCTTGCCTTACGACAATGGTCGCTTGAAGAGGCCCCCAAACGAGCCCTCCTCTGTTAAATAATTCTAAAAAATTTGAAATGATGCTTAAAAAATAATACCAGATGTATTATTTTTTTACCTATCTAACTTTCTTATCATCGCAAATCGCAACTCAATCAGAGATTGTTGCATTTTGTTATCATTTGAAATGATTGTTACAACATCACCTACATACATGTTCTATCTATCTTTTTTTTTTTTTTAACGAGGGGAAATGCCTATACGCATTTCCCCCCGTTACAATTAAAAAAGAGACGTCCGATCAATCTTGTGTGATCGGATGTCTCATCAGAGACGAAGATCAGCTATCCCTTTTACTTACTTAAATTCTCTAATTTTCACTGAGTGGGTCCCGAGACACGCCAAGAGACGACGTGGTCTGGTCGCCCCAGGAAGCGATGGAGCGACGAATTGGGAGCACACGATAGGAACTGGTGGGAATCTGCTCAGGACAGGGAAGTTTGGAAGGAGGGGAAAGAGGCCTTTACCCAGCAGTGGGATAACATAGGCTAGTAATAATAATATTAATAATTTTATTTCCAGCTACAAGCGAAACATTATCCAATTAGGAACCTATGTTCGCGATCAGCCACAGACCCCCCTCGAACGTGCAATCTGGTGGACAGAACATGTACTAAAACATGGAACTGCTAAACATTTAAGATCACCTCAAGCCAATATCTCTTGGGTCGACTATCTAGTTCTAGATGTTGTTTTAACTCTATTGTCTATTGTTTTAGTTTGTTTTTTGTTTGTATTGTTAGTTATAAGTCTAGTTACTAAGTTTTTAAGGAGATTATTGAGAAAGGATTCAGTGTTGAAGAAATATAATTGATTTAAAGAACGATAATTGTGTTTTGAATAAAAAGAAGACTTTTCAGAATTTTATATTCCGAGTTGTCGCAAAAGCAACGTCCACACTGGGGACAAATGGAAATAAAATCCTAGTAGTCGCCAGTAGGGACCTTGCCAGTGGTGACTTCTGGGAATAACGGCTTCACTACGTTTAGTTTGAAATCAGTTCCGTAAAGGAAAGACCCACATCTGACGAGGTGCGGAAATAAAAAACATCAGACTCCAACTACCTATTATAGTTTCTTAGCTCATAATAATTTTCGATTTAAAACCGGTACCCTGTGCCATAGAATTTAGAGACCAGATTAAATTTGTATGCTCTCAGTATATTCGCCGTGTCTTGTAAAATGTGTGCTGATATCAAATCTTATCCTTATCTTTACTCTGTCGTCCGACTGCAAATCAAAATCTGAGGCGACGTCAACCAAAAATCAAATGACTATCCGAATTAAATAATAGAATACGGTTACATCAGTTAAATTTAACTTTAATACTTTTTTTTTTATTCACAAACCTCCATACTAAACGCACACAAAAACTTAACAAGAACATTACTAAAACGCACATAAAACAAAGTACCAGGATAACATCAATCATAAGGAATTCGAACCAAGACACATTAGCACTGGAAGAGCGAAGATGCTTGGCTCCTTTATGCCTCAGAACGTGCTCCGTCCACCACACGGCACGCTCCAGCGAGGACTGTGGCTGGTCACGCATCAGAGCTCCCAGCTTTGATATGCTCTCCTGGTACCTGAAAGATTAAACAAACAGTTTGTTCAGGATTCTTTACGCAGATAATTGTGGGTCCATTTCAATACCTCTCTTTGGCTAAGACAATGAGCAGGTCCCTTGTTCTACAACTTCGGGAAATATAGCCGTGAGATTATGTTAATGATATTAAAACCGCTTGTACTGAGCGTACAGCATGACTGTCTCTCTAGCTGATTTATTCTTTAAGTCAGTAGTTCCAAAAGTAGTTGCCCAAGGAATCCATGGGAACTCGACAGGGGTTTCTATTGGCAGGGCAAAAAGTTTTCTATCTATCTAAGTTAAAGAAATATTGTGGTAGAAGATTAGTTGAAAGGGGTCAAGTCAACCGACCAGATTAATTTTAAAGTTGTTTTATGAAAAAAAAAAGTATGGATATCTTTGTTCTTGGTGATAAATTTTGTATCGTAACCATTCATGATTGCATTTGCATTTTCTAAATAAAGCAGCAAGGTATTGACATTTGCGCTTACCTTTTATCTTCGACGATTTTTCTAATTCCATCAATGAGATTTTCAGCTTTTAAAGTTAGGACCTCCAATTTTACACCAATACCGAGCTCAACATATCGCTCACAGTTATGTGATTGGTCAGCCAACATCGGCAGACCAACCAATGGGACGCCAGCATCTATTGCTTCGTCAGTCGACTGTAAACCACCTTGAGTTATGAACGCTTTGATTTTTGGATGGACTGTAATAGAAGCAGAAAATTGATACATGAAATTTAAATCTAGAGCTAGCAGAAGTAGAACCACACAAGAACTAAAGTTGCCGACATAGCCCAAAGAATTGCCACTCTATTGTAAGTAGCTCAAAGAACTCGAAAAGGATTTCAAAATCAAAAAATTCTCTAGTCAATATAGAATACAAGATGTCACTTATTGAAAGTCAATTAGTAATATAATTGTGCTATTGATACGTTATTTGGTAAAGTATCCTATACTGCGAGAGGCGAGGTAGTTCAGGGTGCCCACCACTTGGCTCAGGCGAACAAATGTTTGCCTTGCCTTACGACAATGGTAGCGCCTGGAGACGCCCCCACACGAGCTCTCCTCTGTCAAATGATTCTACTCCCTTTCGCAATGATTTCGCTGTGGCAGTAAATATAATGAATTGTCACTGCACACCAGAAGTCGCAGTGCAGGCAGACTCCACAAGCAAGTCAGACGAACTGGTAAATGTAACGCTGGATGAGGTTCGCTCAAGACTGGTCGAAATGGCCATCTGTGGAGTAGGCCTATGTCCAGCAGTGGTCTTCCGACTGAGATGATGATACCTGAATAATGAATATGGAATCGACTTATTTAGTACTCTATACCTACAAAGTAAATCACGTTGCGGAAGCCACTTAGCAATCCTGACATTACTAATGTTTCTCGGTAAAGAATCACCGTCGAATTTCCAAAGGAAATCATAGGGCAGATGTTCAAATGTTTCCAAGAATACTTCAAAAAGTTCACTCTCCATAGCTGAAGGTCTGACGTTAGTGCCTAGACTCACGTAGACAACACCATTCTCCGAATTATCTAGGTAACTCTTCCATTCCTGAAAAAAAAAACAATTTTATTGATGCATTGGAAAAATAAAGCTAACAACTGGATCATCATCAAAGCCACCCAAGTAGCAACCGATAGATTTAACTGAGTATTGAAGATTTCTTGAAGGCAACATGGCTAATTCCAGCTATTGCCTTGGCCAAAACTATTATGTCCCTCAAGATATCCCTAAGACTTGCTTGGAGGGTCAGTTAAGAAAAAGTGGGCACGGTATTTAGGAGAATATGAAGGGGGAGTTAATACTACTGCTAAATCATACTTTAACCTTACTTAAGCAATTGGGATTTAATAGGGTTTTCCAGATTCCTTAACTAAGGTTTCGCGATATCTTGAAGTTTAAGTTAAAGCAGCAAAATAGATTTAAATGCAAAATTAAAACTGTTTTATAATCTATTTCACTAATGCAATTTTCGCTAAGCGAAGAAAATTTTAAAACGTTTTCAATTTAAGTAATCATAATAAAGAAAATATGGTGAACATTTTATGCTACAACACAAGAACTTTACTTAGTGTTAAGAATTTGTAAACTTTAAGTAAATATGACAATTAGAAATCCGTTTTATTTAACTTTAAGTAAATATGACAATTAGAAATCCGTTTTATTTCGTCGTAAGCAATAAAAATCTTAAACGCATGATCATTTATCGTGTAAAATCGATAGAAAGAGCCATAAAACAAACGGGCCCTCGAAATAGCTTGAAATAACAATAAAATAAAGAATAATTGTATATGGAATAAAAATAAAGTTATCATTTATGTCATTAATATTACCTTTTCTCATCACATAATCACTTATTTCTTCAGTAAAAACAATTACACTAGCCACATTTAACTGAAATCCACATTTTTTTCACGATATCACTTCGATTTTATTTTGTTGTTCTGTTTTCTAAAAGTTCAAAATGGCGTATAATCTTGTTTTACTTGACGAAATCTGAATTTAGAAAAGTAAGGATTCAAAAGGGTAGTTGAGTATCAATTAAATCAAAGATTAATAAGTTCGATTTGAAATAATGCTATTTTAGAAATGTTTTACTCAAAAAAGATTTCCTCAAATCTCACTTAATACTTAATCGTTTTACTAAATCAAACGTAAGTAACATTTAAATCTCACAGTATTAAGTGATCCTTTAGTTTGATTAAATAAATCCTCAACGATTTAAGTGATACTTCCGATTGATTTCATGAATACTATTCTGATTTATTTGATCCTTTACTTTGATTTCTTAAATCAAGATTTCTTATCGCCGCCTCCGTGCTTGAATGTTCAACTTCCATATTGTACTCTGTTCAGGAGAAGGTTTTTTTACTTATTATCAAACGAGATGTTTAGTTTCAGGAATGATAAATGCAAATTTATAGTTTTTAGTCTAATATATGGAATTGCCAATAAATTTGTTTACGATGCTGTGATTTTACGTATTTTATCATACTTTTAAAATGGAGGTTGAACAAAACTGCGAATAAAAATGTTCGTTCATGGAAATACAACACTCCTGCCATGGAGATAGCACAGTGTTCCTTAAAATTGTTGCGTGCTTGTTTGTCCAACCTCCTAATACCATATACAGGATGATTAAATTACTTCGTAAAAAAATTTGTTTTTAGATGATAAAAGGTATAAGAAATTGAAATCAAGAAATAAAAAAAATTTAGACTCAAGTAATATTAACATAAACGTAACAAAATGATAAAATATACCTACTTAATTATTGTTAAAAATTTGGTTGTTGAACCATTGTGAAAGACAGACAAAAGGACTATCAAACAGAATTAACATAATAATATACTTAATTCTCAACCATTTTATTACCAAGTGAATTTATTAACATCCTGTATCAGTACGTTTAAGTTTCTATTCGGAAATGAACATTATTAAAAAGTACTTATTGCTCGAAAGTCGCCAAAGTACGCCTTTTGCTTGTTTTGAAATTGGTACTCGCCATCCTGCTGCAGCTTTTAACGTTACTTGCAGTTAGTTTTCTTAGTTTTGAACACAATAAAACTAATTTATTAGGTTTTTGCAAGCAAACTAAAGGAGCAACCAAGTTCATCACAGAAAAAACAAAATGGCCGGGTAGCGTGACGTACTGTGCTGTGATTGGTCGGCCGGCTGGAGTTTGAACACTCAAGCACGCAACAAATATTTCGATGCGGGACTTTGGGTAATGCTGTGGAGGTTGGCTAAACAAGCACGGAATTTTTGTTACGATGATGTGGGCTTCAATATTTAAAACGTGAAATTTATTGTATTTTTTCTAGGAAAAGCCTTTTTTTACTTGACCTTCTGGACCTAAATTACATCGTTAACAATCCTGCATCAAAAAGTCATTTTCGACCAAAATGGAGCTTGAACACTTAAGCACGGAGCCGACGTTATCTCACAGTATTAAGTGATCCTTTAGTTTGATTAAGTAAATCCTCAACGATTTAAGTGATACTTCCAATTGATTTCATGAATACTATTCTGATTTATTTGATCCTTTTCTTTGATTTCTTAAATCAAGATTTCTTTGTTTTGCAACAGAGTTAGTTTTTCTAATACCAAGTGTAAGTGTTGAAAGTGATAGACGTATGCAATATTATTAGACACATAAATTAGATGTTTATGTACAATTGTGTTTATCAGAATGCATTACAAGGTTGTTCAAACGAATTAATATGATCTATGTTTGTGGCTGGCATGTTGGCGATTCGGGTAGGAAGTGACGTGACTTGGCTATGTCTATATGGCAGAATTTAAAAGGATAATTTCGAATTCAAGCTTTTGTAAGTATTCATCACTTCCGCTTATAGTTCCTTTCGCAAAATGAATTTTTTTTATAGTGTCCCTTTTGTACATGTAAACTTGAGCTAGTGGAGAAATGGTAATTTTTCGAACGGGTCATTTTGCGAAAAGCACATTTTGCGAAAAGGACGTTTTGAGAATTCTTTAAAAGCGTTATGGTTTTCAAAGAAAGTTATTATGATTTTTTTTGGTGTTTTAGCAATAAAGTGCATTTAAACAACAGCAGAGCTTGCATATAAAGTCAAGTGTGTGTGGCAAGTATTTCTATCAGACCATTCTGCTCACACTTGTGGCAAAACAAAAACTGTTGTAATAATTTATTTCATTGTCTTTTGCTGCTTTTTAAGAACCACAAAAGTACATACCATAAGAAAATCAGCAATGGTTTTCAATGCTGTCATATCATCGAGTTATCATATTTTGTTTAGCTAAGAAAGCTGTGTTAGAGCTAGTTCGGAAAATATATATAAACTACCTGCATTGGCAACCTAATACTTTTAACTTATTTAAGTGTATCAAATACTTATTCAAAGACTAATCATACAAAATTTATTATGCTAAACGAGTCCGTGACCGTAACTACCTACCTACTTTGCATCGATTAAGAGTGAAAGGCCCTACAATTTAGACCCATAATGCACCGTTCGCAAATATTTCTTCGAAACTGTCTACAAAAAATAAAAGCAAAAGGGACATTACGACAAAGGTTTTTTCGATGTTACATTTTGAGAAAGGGTCATTTTGGGAAAATACAATTTTAGAAAGGGACATTATGTAAAAGGAAAATTATGGGAAAGGGACATTTCTGTGTTAAAGGTTATTTTTTCAATTTTTCAACGTCTTTGCTAATTTATTTTTTCTCCATCTTGTACAAACCGTCCCTCTAAATCAATTATTACTTATAAAATAATAATTAATACAAAATTTATTTGTGTTTTGCCTAGCAAAAACTGATTTGAGGACAGACGTCTTAATATGGCTTTTAGTTTGGATAGCAAATCTTTTTTGCATTAGTGCGACTGTATAAGTCGAACAACTATCCCATAATGATTTAATTCAGTTTACAAATAATGAGAGTTGAGTGAAAAGAGAGTTTTATGGTTTATCTGAAACCTTAATTAATACTGAATAGGTTTAAGATGATTTAACTACGATTTGTATAATCTTTATTTTCTCAAAAAGCGGTATTGGAATACTATATAGCCTTTAAGAAATATGTGACTATATGAAATCGTTTTTTATTTAGTTAAATCACAATACAGGCACTGTTAAGATATATGCGATTTAAACAAAATTCTTCAATGCTACTTGGGCAAAATACGTTCACTGTTGAATATAGGCCTATACCACAGATTACCAAAAGAGACAAAGATTTTGAGGAGGATTTGGCATAATCATCACGTTTGCCAGTCAGTTTGGAGATTGTTTTGCTCTTCAAGGTATTCAACGAAGGACGCTGCTGCTCGAAGCTGCTCATTCTTCGGCTGTTCCCTTAGTAGCCCATGGGAGGTAGAATTGGGGAATTTTGGTGATTTTTTCTATTCATACCGCCACTACAAGGCTCTTATTGATAAAGAAGAATTATGATATTTTACCTGTGTCAATTCTTTAGGCGGCTTCAAATGTATACCACCCAAATGAACAATGTTAGCCGGAACAGGTCGATTCCCTTCAAATATAGGATTAACATTCAAAAACATTAAATCAGCTGCTTCATTTATTTCGTTCCAACCAGGTGCTTTATCACCGAAATATTCCTTTACAAGTTCATACTCCTTTGTCGCTTCAGCTAGATTAATGTACCAAAATCTTAGCTCTATATACAATTCGTAGACCTTTTTCAATATACTTAAGTTATATCTTCTATCTCTATAACAATGACCGTAAAGAAATGGATGCGTTGGAGCACCAAACGCTTGATAGTTATCTGGCCATACATAAGCTGTGCTAAACGATATCATTGGAGCTTTAAAAAACTTCGCTAATGCATTTGGGAAAACGAACAAAGGCTGTGAAATTATCAGATCAAATCTTTGCGTTTCGTCTTTTAGTAATTTTTTTACTTCGCTATTTCGAAACGTTCCTTCCATAATTTTGTACAAAGTCATTTGCCTTTCTAAGCTTATTAGTTCGGCTGTTATCTTGATTCCTCTTTTCAATGGATGGTCCGCTATAGCTTGTTTGAGGACCGGAATGATATCGCTTGTATCGATTTCTGTTATATTATCAATAGCAGTTTCACTCTTCATTGGTGTTATAATGACCAGTTCATGTCCTCTTTGTGCCAAAGCCTTGGAAACTTCACGGAAAACTAAGTGGTGACTGAATGAAGGGAATGCGTAAACGCAAAGGATTCGCGCACTTTCTGCTTTTGTTACTATTAAAAAGAACGCCACTAATTGTAAACAGAGCATTTTTGACGAGTTTATTCTAATGACTGATACTGTTTATCTTAATTTTTTTAGAGTTCCTCACCCAGTTTGGTTATGGGATCTTTTTACCTATTATCTGGATCAATTTGAAATATTATTTTACCATTAAAGTTGTTCATTATCCTTGATGAACTAAGGCAAAAGATATAAGACAAAAGCAAAAGGCTATAGGTATATTTTCAAAAAAGTAATGGATAGAGAGATAGATTTTCAAAAAAGTAGTGCTGCCAGTGATGACATACGGTTCTGAAACGTGGTGCTTCACTATAGGGCTTATGAACAGGCTCCGAGTAGCTCAACGAGCCATGGAGCGGGCTATGCTCGGGATTTCTCTGCGGGATCGAATCAGAAATGAGGACATACGCAGAGAAACCAGGGTTACCGACATAGCCAAGCGGATAAGCTCGTTGAAGTGGCAATGGGCAGGTCATATAGCCCGCAGAACAGATGGCCGCTGGGGCCGAAAAGTTCTCGAGTGGAGACCACGGATCGGCAAGCGCAGCGTAGGACGTCCACCGACCAGATGGACGGATGATCTGCGCAAGGCTGCGGGTCCGCGCTGGATGCAGGCCACCTGCGATCGGTACAGATGGAGAGCCTTGAGGGAGGCCTATGTCCAGCAGTGGACGTCTTACGGCTGAAATGATGATGATGATGAATGGATAGAGATTTTTTGTTAGCTTTTATAATTTTTATATAGCCTAACTGACACGGTGAATTTCGTTCCGCCTCACGTGACTTATTCTGATATTATTGTGAATATTCTATAGCTTATGTCAATAAGGGATAATGTAAGATTCTAATGATGAAAGCATTTTGTAAATCGGTCCATTAGATTTAAAAGCCTTGAGTCGATGCAAACAAACAAATCTTTTCTCTTTATAGATAACTAGTCGACCCGGCGAACTTCGTACCGTCTCACCTATTACTATCTTGTGCATATTATAAACTTATAAACCTTTGTCTATTAAAATAAATCGCATTAAAAATCTTTTGCATTGTTTTAAAGATTTAAGCATACATAGGGACAGATGCGGGAAGCGACTTTATTTTATACTATGTATTGATGATACATACCATATTTGTGTGTTAAAATGGTAAATTACGGAACCGTAGATTCTTAGTAGAGTTTTGCAATTATACAGTTGTTAATTTTATCACCAAGCAACTTTATATGTTATCGTATAACTAATCTTAGAGGTTGAACTAATGATAAAATTTACTCTGCTGACGATAAAAATTGAAGGTTTCAGCTGATACTATACCACAGTATAATAAATAGTACTACAAACAGTATGGGCACTCCCTGCCTCCCTCAGCAAGTGCGGCCCCGCGCTCGGTTACCTCTCAGTTACCGCTCAGTACAAATAAAGCAGCGTCGCACGTCTCATCTCACTCACACAAGCATGATACGCGTGCACGTACACGAGTTTCGGCTGTGCGCCAAGCAACGCGCTTTTTTCTATAAGTGTCTTACTTATTTCGTGCCATAACATTTCGTGTGGAAATAAAACCGCCTGTGCGTTCGTAGCCTAAGGGAACAGCCGAAGGACGGGCAGCAGCGTCCTTCGTTGAAATACTTGAAAAGCCAATCGATCGCCAACCCGCCTACCAAGAATTGAAAAACTATGGTAAACCCCTTAAAATGTGTGTCCTTGTAGCCATCTGTGGGGGAGGCCTGTGACCGACAGTGGACGTCGCTCGGCCAAAAAGATAATGATGATAATATATCGTTGGGACTTCGGATGCAGACGTTTTTTCATTATGTATTTTTTGGTAAACATAAGAACAATATATAATAATAATAATAACGCATTACTTACACTCAGAGTATCTATAAGAACCTGTATCTAGGGTGCCCGAAACATATACAGAGACAGACATTACACCCAGACCGGGAAACATACATCGATATCCATCATAACAATGTTCGCCCCTCCGGGAATCGAACCCTGTGCACCCGCGTCTCAGTCCACATCACTGCAATCTGAGCCAAGGAGCAGTCAATCAATCAGATTGATTTGTTTTCTAGGTTTCTATATCTGTTCGGAGTTCTGTGACCTTGAGCCTGTGGACAGTCCGAAAAACGGACAATTTTGCGTTTTTCGGACAAATAATACTAAAAAAAAAATCTTTTTGGAATTACGCCAAAATTTTATTAGCTTTAAAAATGTAATAAAATACAAACAAATGCTTGAAATAGAAAAATAAATAAATAAATTAACAAGTGACTGTGGACGAGTCCGTTTTTCGGATCTACAGTAACAAAAGAAAAAAATTAAATAGCGGAAAGTGTCACCCACGTAATAAGGGGTAGGGGGTAGTAATAATGTAACGATTTTCACACAAAAGTTTGTATTGTGTTTGTGTCCAAAAATATAAATAATCTAAAATAATCTGTTTACAAAGCAAAACATGAACCGAACATAAAGTTAGCGAGCCGGAGGGCGTACAGTGCAAGATGCAAAATTTTCGAATGGAAACTATGGTTCTACGAGCGATCGATTTTTAGCGAACCACGATTCATCTATACCAATATTATAAAGAGGAAAGATTTGTTTGTTTGTTTGTAACGAATAGGCTCCGGAAATACTGAACCGATTTGAAAAATTCTTTCACTGGTAGGAAGCTACACTAACCCCGAGTGTCATAGGCTATATTAGATTTTCAAAAAATATAGGGATCTTGACCTAAACTCAAATAATGTAATCCAAGGTACAATATTTTTTCCGTTGTTTACATATTTTGACAGGTGGTTTGTTGTTGTTGTTTGTTTTTTATTCGGCCATTCTGGGCAGTCAAAAGAACATAGTCTATAAAGCTAAGTCTTTTGTAGTATCTTACATTCTTTGGCAGAACGAAGTAAGCCGGGAAAGCTCGTTTTTATATAAAAAGTAGATAGATAGTAGATAAAGATTAGATAGTAGATAGATAGCTCAGATTTCCTTTTCAATTGGACTGATCGAAGAGTCAGTTTCCATGATAGCTGACTGAAAGCTTACATAATGCACATTAAACTGAGCCCTGTTAACACAAGATATCGGTAGTAGAGCCCCAGCTTATTTGTATTCTGACTCCGTAATTTTGTGAGAGGCGAAACTCCTTGGATTTGGGAATCGAGGTGAATCATTCCTGTTACTGAATTTACATTAGACTTCTTTTCTAATACTAGGAAAGCGATTATTGAGTGATTATTAGATTAGATTCATTTATTTCACACTATCATATTACATACAAAGTTGAATTATAAAATGTCAAAGTTTGTTGTAATCGTCAAAATAGTGTACAAAATTATATAATACGAGCTGTCCCGGCTTACTTCGTTACGCCATAGAATATAAGATACTACTCAAGACTTGGCTCTATAGACTATGTTCTTTTGACTGCCCAGAATGGGCTAATAAAAACGCGAACAAACAACAACAACAAACCACCTGTCAAAATATGTAAACAACGGAAAAAATATTGCACCTTGAGTTACATTATTTGAGTTTAAGTAAGGATCCCTAATTTTTTTGAAAATCTAATATAGCCTATGACACTCGGGGATAGTGTAGCTTCCTACCAGTGAAAGAATTTTTCAAATCGGTTAAGTATTTTCGGAGCCTATTCGTTACAAACAAACAAACAAATCTTTCCTCTTTATAATATTGGTATAGATAACAAATTGATTGTAAAGACGTGCAAAGCTGACATTCTCGGTGAGTGCTTTACTGGTTCAAGTTTGAACTCTAATGAGCTTTTCTAAAGTACAATTATCTTGGCTCGAGTCGTCCGTCATACTTTGTCGAGCATATGCTCGGTGTGTTTTTCAATTAAAATTGAAATTCTTAATTTCTATATTTTTTACATGAAAAATTGTTGTACAAAATTAACAAAATTCTAGTAGCAGAAAAACAGTTTAATTAAGACAGTTTGGAGTGCAAGTTTCAGTTTCGACTCGACTATGAATACGCACAAGTGTAACGGTTGTTTGCTGACGAATATATTTTTAGAACCAGTAAAATTTGACAAACGTAATTTTAAGACCAGTAAAGCTGTGTATCTTCTCAATGAACCCTGAACTACCTCGCCTCTAGCAGTATAGGATACTTTACCAAATAAGGTATCAATACCAATTAGATTAGTCTAATTGACTTTCAATAAGCGATATCTTTGTATGCTATATTGATAATCATTTTTGACTTTTTGACTAAAATCAGCAACGAGAATACCCGTTTCCGTTTCAAATTTGGAAGCTGGATTTTCGTCACATACCGCACAGCACAGTTACTGCTAGGTGCTCAAAGACGAATGTCAGTTCAGTTTAGATACTCCCGAATTGACATATTTCTATATTTTTATTTCGATATCTCAGATTGAACGACCAAGCAACGAACACCGACCAAGCTCGAAGAACAGATGGTCGCTGGGGCCGAAAAGTTCTCGAGTGGCGACCACGAACCGGAATACGCAGAGTAGGCAGACCACCTACAAGTCCAGCAGTGGACGTTTTTCGGCTGAAATGATGATCAACGACCAAGCGGGGTATTCTCAGACCGTGAGATATATCTCACCTTCGTATTTTGGACTGTAAACTAGTGTTTAGTTACACATCTGACTGATGGGTCACGATGAGTACTGGGTCGAAATTCTCTTGTTTTGACATACAATATTCTACTAGCTCAAGTCAACTATACCATACAATAGCGATCCTAGATAGCTTTTCTATAGAATTTCTGTTTAGAGAATTGCTAAAACGTGAAATTTGGCATTTGACATACACATAATAATCAATACCAATATTATATAGAGAAAATATTTGTTTGTTTGTTCGTTTTTTTGTAACGAATAGGCTCCGGAAATACTGAACCGATTTGAAAAATTCTTTCACTGGTAGGAAGCTACACTATCCCAGAGGCTATATTAGATTTTCAAAAAAAAATGGGATCTTAACTTAAACTCAAATAATGTAACCCAAGGTGCAATTTTTTTTTCCGTGGTTTACATATTTTGACAGGTGGTTTGTTGTTGTTATTTGTTTTTTTATTTGCCTAATCTGGACAGCCTAAAGAACATATTCTATAGAGCCAAGTCTTTAGTAGTATCTTATATTCTATGGCGTAACGAGGTAAGCCGGGACAGCTCGTACAGCATAAGTTTAAAAAAAATAGAATACCGGCCCTGTTGATTGCAAGGCATTAAATTTCTCAGCGATCTCGCTAAAACGGTTACCTTAAGATTATAACAAAAGTGTTATAATCTTAAAATCGATAATCTCGAAATCGACATAAATAAAACGGACTGAGAATTGCTCTGTGGAAATATCTTATAATTTCTTCAACTTAATATCATCTGAAATACTGCTAAACATAGACCTTCCCAAGGGACGCATCCAATGGACTCCCATACCCTTCACCAGTTCATCTGCCTTCCTCGTGTCTTCCAGAGCGTAGTCGCCAAATTCTGAACAAAGGTAGGCTCATTAAATGAGGTCCTATTTTATCCCTACTAGGCTACGAAGCCCTTAAAACAAAGTACAAGAACCTATATCCTAACGAGTATAAGAACAGGGCACATAATAATAAATATTAAGATAATGCTGCTATAATGTTATGACTTTATGTTTACGATTCACCCTTAGGTCCCTAGATAGGGTCGTTCGCTAGGTTTTAGGAGATTGAAACACCTAAGTTAAGAATTGAAGTCACTTTTTTTGGGACACTCGAATAGATAGAAAATATTATCTGCTGTATCTGCCTTTGATTCTTTTGGTTTATAATAATAGTCCAGTTTTTTTTTTATTTACTAGTTGACCCGGCGAACTTCGTACCGCCTAACCTTTTACTATCTTGTGAATGTATTATACTTATAAACCTTCCTCTTGAATCACTCTATCTATTAAAAGAAACCGCATCAAAATCCGTTGCGTAGTTTTAAAGATTTAAGCATACATAGGGAGAGACGCGGGAAGCGACTTTATTTTATACTATGTATTGATGTATTGATACAAATACACAACATAGTAAGGCGGCACGAATTTCGCCGGGTCGACTAGTTTTAAAATAAGATAATGCGACCTTGGATTACTAATTAAAGTTTTACAAATAAAAAAAAAATCACTCAACCCCAAACAAAATCAACAACTATAAACCTATTTTTTTGAACAAAAAAAAAACATAATACCGTCCGTCTTTGTCAAGGGTAAAAATTGCCCATAAATAGGGAAAACTATTGAATGATAAAAAACATTTGGACCCTACATTGGACGCAAATAATATCACAACTATTTTTCACTGCAACCCTTCTTAAAAGGGGCTTTTACCCATTTGTTGCAACAGAACCTTTTAAGACTAGACTGACGTTTTTTTTTGGTCAGAACCACATGATACGTATGTAATAGTATAAGACAGAAACACAATCGAACCATATAATCAATAGTACTACATACAGTAAGGGCATTCTTTTGACTGCTCCGTGGCTCAGTTGGCAGTGATGTGGACTGAGTAAGTGTGAGCACCCGGGTTCGATTCCTGGGCGAATATTGATATGATGAATATCGATGTTTGTTTCCGGTCTCGGTGTGATGTTCGTCTCTGTGTGTGTTTCGGGCGCCCTAGATACAGGTTCTTCCTAGTTAGGGGCTTTAAGTGTGATGTGTTATTATTATTACTCCCTGCCTCCTTCAGTAAGTGCGGCTCCACCGCGCTCGGTTACCTCTCAGTTACCGCTCAGTACAAATAAAGCAGCGTCGCACGCACAGAACAAGGAAGATGCTCTCTCTTTCTAAATAGAAATCGCGAGTAGGCGGAGCCCGCGTGCCTATCATTAGCTCTGCAGTGCATATTCGTAGTTTTTGACAGATTTGATAAGCTCAGTTGCTTTATGCTTCTTGTAAACAAACCACCAGGAAAAATATGAAAAAAAAACCACTAAAATGCCATATTGTGCTGTGTTGGATGGCAAAAATTAAAGTTGGGGACTTAAAAGTACTAATTATGCCGTATCATTACATCGGTAAGTAATATTTCACTGTATTTTTAAATAAATTTGAAATTATACATGAACAAGAAAACAAAACCATAAGTGAGATAATGAAAACACCCTAATTACGGAGCAGTAAAATTGAATTTTCATTGAAGCCTGTGAGTCCTGTGACTGTGACTGTACCTTCTTAGCGTTCTTCTTTATCTATGGTATTAGACTCATGACTTTTTCTAGAACATTTTGACAACAGTATAATGGAAATCAGCTAGAGATTGCTCAACATGATGAAAATCTATCGATAATTTTCTATGATAAAAATCTATCGATAATAATAATTTTCAGTAAAAAAAAAGGTATTCGCTTCGACTTGAAAACCTCTACCTTTTTTTCGGTTTAAAATGTGATTTACTTTAAAGTTAAATTCTTAAATACGAATGAAATTATATGAATCTTTCAACTTAGACTCTTGCGTATAAATGAAATTATATTAGCATCATCATCATATTACAATAATGTTGTAATATGTAAAAAATAAAGTCGCTTTCCGCATCAGTCCCTAGGTATGTTTAAATCTTTAAAAATACAGCGGATTTTAATGCGGATTTTTTTAATAGATAGAGTGATTCAAGAGGAGGCTTTATAAGTATAAAACATGCACGTTCTAATAATAGGTTAGGCGGTACGAAGTTTGCCGGGTCGACTAGTATTGTATAAAGACAAGTAGTCACTCTTATAGTGTGCTATATTTTATTTTTCTTTTCATTTATTTACAGCCTGTGTTACTGGATCACCTTGGGCCAAGCTCAGAACCTAATACACTAAGCATAAACTTGAAGATGGAGCCATCATGAAAGCTTCTTAAGCTAAGAGGAGTTTCGATAAACAATACCTAGAGAAGAAAAAATGCTAAATATTATGTATTAAAAAAAACAAGATTAGTTAAGAGTTTAAGGCAAGTAATAAATAAGCAAGTACTTCGATATTAAATAAGATAAAATAATATAAATATAAAACCCATCTTGTTTTATTGGTCTATCTACCCATCCACCTAAATTGTTTACTTTGGTTAAAATAAAGCTTCATTTAAAGTACAGTACTTACTCCAAAATTAATAATGCGCATGCAGATTCGCTAATTGTCAATTTCACGGAAACAACTGAATCAAAAATCATAATTCTACTAAATTACGCATGCAAAAAATGCACTTAACCTCCTTAAATCTATACCAATATTATAAAGAGGAAAGATTTGTTTGTTTGTTTGTTTGTAACGAATAGGCTCCGGAAATACTGAACCGATTTGAAAAATTCTTTCACTGGTAGGAAGCTACATTAACCCCGAGTGTCATAGGCTATATTAAATTTTCAAAAAAATTAGGGATCCTTACCTAAACTCAAATAATGTAACCCAAGGTGCAATATTTTTTCCGTTGTTTACATATTTTGACAGGTGGTTTGTTGTTGTTGTTTGTTTTTTATTCGGCCATTCTGGGCAGTCAAAAGAACATAGTCTATAGAGCCAAGTATTTGTAGTATCTTATATTCTATGGCGTAACGAAGTAAGCCGGGAAAGCTCGTACATATATATATACATTTATATGGGAATACGACCGTTGTCAAACAGTGACGAAGATTTCTATGCGCATTATAACTTTTGCAGTACTGTAGGTATATACAATTTTATAACTAAACACATTTTTATTTCTGAATCTCTATTTATGCGAAGCATAACTGTTGAATACAAAACGACATTGGAAATAAATAAAAATTAAACTGTACACTAAAATAAACTTTGTTCTATGAGCGACTGGTTTTTTCATATGATAAAACCAATTCATCGCCAATCACCAAGAAGGCCGTTTGCGTAGAATACCCATAGTTTTTCGTCATCATCATCATCATTTCAGCCGTAAGACGTCCACTGCTGGACATAGGCCTCCCTCAAGGCTCTCCATCTGTACCGATCGCAGGTGGCCTGCATCCAGCGTGGACCCGCAGCCTTGCGCAGATCATCCGTCCATCTGGTCGATGGACGTCCTACGCTGCGCTTGCCGATCCGTGGTCTCCACTCGAGAACTTTTCGGCCCCAGCGGCCATCTGTTCTGCGGGCTATATGACCTGCCCATTGCCACTTCAACGAGCTTATCCGCTTGGCTATGTCGGTGACCCTGGTTTCTCTGCGTATGTCCGTAGTTTTTCGTAAAAAAAAGTAATTGTTAACTGTAGCCATATGAAAGAAAGTTGTATATCGATAGGTTTTTCTCATCGAGAAACTTTTTCCCGCAATATGTACATCCCTAGCTTAGTTTTTCATTTTTCGACGTAGCCACCTAGTGTTTAGTAGCGGTAGTACAAAAGCTGTAGTTCCATCTAGCGCCGAATAGTAAAACTAGGAACAATGCATGAGGATTTTAAAGCAAAGAGGATGTATAGCTTTCTACCATGTCTTTGAAAAAACCTAATTTCATTCTTTTATCATATGTATGTCATCATTATCTTAAGTATTTCATAATTGTTATTTGATTTTGATCTTTGTTTATTTGTAAAAAAAGGTTCATAGTCTACTTCAAAGTTTTGGGATGTAGATCTTTTCGGCTTTGTCGTTAATCACCAATGGTGGCTTGGATTTTATAGTGAGCGTTTGGTTTATATGTGTGAGTTTGGACACACTGGTTTCAGTACTAAAAGCTCATGATGCTATTTCTATTGTATTCTCTTGTTCTGTGGTCGCACGTCTCATCTCACTCACACAAGCATGGTACGCGTGCACGTACACGAGTTTCGGCTGTGCGCGAAGCAACGCGCTTTTTTCTATGCGGTGTCCGAGCTGTGGTAATAGAGTACATTAAAAGTCGACGCTGTAGCGCCGCGTAAGTCTAAGGGGCCAAGTTTCTTAACTAAAAACGAGTGACTCGTAATTGTCTTGTTGGCGATTTCGTTAACCATTGCCGCTTTAACAAAGGTGATTTCTGTTGCACGCTCAAAGAAAACAGCAATGGTTAACTAAGTCGCCAACAAGATAATTACGAGTCACTCGTTTTTAGTTAAGAAACTTGGCCCGTAGAACTCTAGCGCCATTGTGTTAGACTAAGGCTTGAGTTAAGAAGTTTTCTTTAAAATCAACAAATACACACTTGACTCCTTTTACCATAAAGTACAGTTTTCCTGTCCCAAAGCCATTATGAGTTTCATCATTTCCTTTGAGAAAACTTTTTTTTTTCCCTTTTTGTGAAAAACTTATGCAATTCTGGACAAAAAAAAATATATTTTCTCCAGCTTAGATTCTTTTGCCACAATTTATGGGATACTAGAGGCTGCCCCGCGGTCTCACCCGCGCAGATTTATCATAACACAAAAATCACGTTTTTTCCCGTTCCCGTGGGAATTTCGGGAAATCCCTTCTTAGTGCTCACCTACACCCCCCAAGGAACCCACGTGCCAAATTTCAGCCCGCTACGCCCAGTAGTTTCGGCTCTGCGTTGTCTGTCAGTCAGTCAGTCAGTCAGTCAGTAACGGAAGAGTTTTATATATATTGATTATGTTCTTTTTCAGTTACAAATTGCCCTCTGACGAACAAAAGTTGAAGCGTCATTTTGTTTATCGTTTCACAGTTTTTAAGTTAAAAGTTTTGTGACACCCTCTGTGTTTCAGTTCACAGTGATTTTGAGATCTGTGTCTTTCGAGATCTGGTTTTGATTCCTGGCAGGAACAAACCTTTTTATGTTGGAATCGACTAATAATAACACATCACACTAAGAGCCCCTAATTAGGAAGGACCAGTATTTAGGGTAACCCAAACACACACAGAGACGAACATCACACCCAGACCGGAAACAAACATCGATATTCATCATATCAATATTCGTCTCGTCGGAAATCGAACCCAGGTGCACACGCTTACCCAGTCCACATCACTGCCAACTGAGCCACGGAACAGTCAAACATTAACATTAACCTCTTCGTTCGACTTCTAGAAGTTTATTTTAACTGTAAAAAAGGCAGTTCACACACACCAATAGTCATGGCATAGAAATAACCTTCAGAATTATATCTGTGGCCAATTGGCCATAACCGATTATACGTTACGATTTGTGATTACCTATTGACACACATTTTCAAGAATTTTCTATTGATATAGGTATATAGTAGAAGTAGATATCATAATCCCTCAGAGTGATTTCTCAAAAATTACGATTTGGTTGTTTTCGATCGGTTAGGAGGAGGGCATTGCAGGCTTGACATCACATTTTTTTCTCCAGAGCCAATTTTTTTTAATACTGTGAGTGGCCATTATAATAATTCAATTATTGATGTGAATTTACTTTTATATTGAAACACTAAAAAAACATTGCGAAAGGGAGTAGAATCATTTGACAGAGGAGGGCTCGTTTGGGGGCCTCTCCAGGCGACTATTGTCGTAAGGCAAGCCAAACATTTGTTTACCTGAGCCAATTGGTGGGCACCCTGAACTACCTCGCCTCTCACAGTATAGGATACTTTACCAAATAAGGTATCAATAGCGATTAGATGTATAGTCTAATTGACTTTCAATAAGTGATATCTTGTATCCTATATTGAATAAGTAAAGAATTTGACTTTGACTTTGACTTGACTTTGACTACTAGCTGTACCGCGAACTTAGTACCGCGCCCTACAATATTATATGGAAAAATAAAGTTGTTGTTTTTGCTAACTTCCCCTTGATTTTTCAAGTTTTCTCACCTTTTAAACGTTCCCTGGACTACTACGGACATTTTGAGACCAAAATTGGCAAAATCTGCCCCGCCATTCTCGAGTTTTAGCTTGACTAACGAACCACAATTCATTTTTATATATATCTATACCAATATTATAAAGAGGAAATATTTGTTTGTTAGTTTGTTTGTAACGAATAGGCTCCGGAAATACTGAATTTTATTCGGCCATTCTGGGCAGTCAAAATAACATAGTCTATAGAGCCAAGTCTTTTGTAGTATGGCCTAACGAAGTAAGCCAGGAAAGCTGGTAGTAGATATAGATGGAGCTTTTTAAGGACGATTGAACTAGACTGTCAGTCGTTTGAGTCATTAAGACGGGACGTAGCCTGTCGGGTCAACTAGGTATAAAATATAAAAACCCTTTTCCTAGCATTTTATTGGACTCTATCGAAAAAGGACTCCCGATAATTCACAGAATCTACGATCTATCAGGTGACTCGCTCCGGGTAAATACAGTGGCGGGCAAAGGAAAATGCCTAGAACAAATCTTTATACACTTACAGTATTATTCATTAAGATACAGTACATTTTAAGTAGCTTTACTTCTCTGGTTTGTTGTATGGTAAATACGTGATATCCAGTCTAAATTGACATTACGCCAAATAGAAAATTTTCTCTTTAACTTTTCATGAATAACAGGGTGTTTACGCTCCTGCAACTAACATGAAGTGTGAAGCAATGCAACTTCATTCTGCATACGCGATACGTCGCCCCTCCACAAATATGGCTATTCTTCACTTTTTACATCTAACTTCTAACCTACATTGCCTCTAAAACTAAAATATTGTAAAAGTCATTAAATTCTCAAGAATTCAACCAAAATATCTTTCATTTCCTTTGTTCACATCACAAGCGTGAACAAAACTGGCGACCGTGACAGGACATACCTAAGTGTTCGCATTCGGGCTAATTAGTTCTTTCGCCTACGTGACATCCGCGCCGGTCACCTACCTATTCTACTACCCATCAACGGAGACTGGCACTACATTGGATCACGGCTACTGCAGAAGAACATCCTGCAAGGCAGCACTCTAGTACGAGTGATGTGAAAGGCGCAAATCGTAAGGAACACTTCGCGCCTACGTGTGACCACGCCGCATCCATCAAAATCATTGGAAGTTGGCACTACACTGGAAAACGGCTACTGCAGAAGAATTTCCTTAGACGCAAGAAACATCACCCAGATTACAACAACGTTCCACGGCAAGTGATTGAAGATTCCAAGTGGTTCCATCGTGCTCGGGCGCCGCCATACAAATCTGTGCGCCGCTGCCGCCATTACAGCTCCACTTCACTTCAAAAGATAAGTGCCCGGAACTATTGATTTCCCAAATCCATCCATTCCTATATGTCTATTTCCCAAAAAACCTACCTAACTTTCTATAAATTCAAAATATCTAATTCATATAAGTGAGGCCCTAATCGACAAATAACCGTTTTCACACTTAGAAATACCAAATACCTGTACTTTTCTATAGCATAAACTATCGCATTATCCTAAGTACAAGCTGTCATTGTATCTACTATTTACAGATAAACGGTAATCAATACCTAAGCATCAAATCAAACAAATTAAAGCTAACAAAATCAATCCCATCCTATTTCCCTTTCAAATCACTATCCTTCTTTCTCAAACATTACATTAATACTTTTTTATTTTACGTAGCTTCTAGTAAAATATTTCAAATAGTTTTTGCGGACGCGTTTCAGGTGATCTGAAAGACGTCCAGCCAGCCAGTATAGCTACCTACGCGACACGCTGCTACTCGACTCCGGCCGGCCCGTGCAGCTGATAAGAGCAGCTGACCGGCCCATTGTCTTCCGAGCGGGAACCTACCTAGCTAGGAGCGTGCGCGTATTTATTGTTTTTATTACCTTTCTATTGGTTCAGTAAACATGACTGAGTTAAAAGAATTAATTATTAAACGTAGTTCTGTTAAAGGACGTGTTACGAAATTTAAAAATCATTTGGATGTTTTGTTGAACAGTGATTCCTATGATCCTATTGAAATAAACAAATTAACTTTAAAAGTAGCAAATATTCAGTCCTTGTTTTCTGAATATGACGAAATTCAAAGTAAAATAGAAATATTTAACAAAGATAATTTAGAATTTGAACTAACTGAGAGGGATAATTTAGAACAAGAGTTTTATCACTGCATCGCTACTGCTCAAAATATTATTGAATCTCTTTCTAGTAATAAAAAAAACGAGTCTGCTCCCTCTGAGGCCGGTTCCTCTCGCGACAATCACCAGGTCTGTCAACACGGTGATTCTATGATGGGATTTCGTCTCCCTACTATTGAAATTCCAAAATTTGACGGATTGTATTTTAAGTGGCTGGAATTTCGTGATACTTTCCAGTCATTGATTCACGAAAATCCAAGAATTAAAGATATAAATAAATTTCACTACTTGAATTCATACCTAGAGGGAGACGCGGCTCGCATCATTTGCAATTTAGAGGTCACAGACAAAAATTATGCCGATGCTTGGAAATTACTATGCGAGCGATACAACAATAAGCGCCAGCTGATTAATAATCACCTAAACTCATTATTCAACATTGAACCGATTAGCCGCGAGTCAGACAGATCGTTGCGTTTTCTAGTGGACCACATTACAAAAAATTTACGTGCTCTGAATACACTTGGCCAGCCTACAGAAAAGTGGGATACACTAATAATACATATGGCTCAATCTAAACTCGATCATTACACACGTATCAAATGGGAAGAGAATCGCAACAATCTTTCTGATATGCCAACCCTAGATAACTTTTACACTTTCCTAAAAAATCGAGCTGATGTTCTAGAAACCATATTTCGTTCAAAAATAGAACGGAATCCTAAAAAAGTAAACTTTACTCCATTCAATCAACAAGTCAAAACAGAAAAACCTAGCATTACGAAAGCATTTGTTGTATCTTCCAAAGACCAAAATATAAAAACCTTTACTTGCAATTTTTGTAAAGGTCAGCATCGTAATTATGAATGCCCAATATTTAAAAATAAATCTATTGAGGAAAGACTTACCTTAGCTAATTCTCTTTTTCTTTGCCGGAACTGTCTGCGGACTGGTCATGATGCCAAACGTTGCCGCCTTCCCGGCAGCTGCAAGGTGTGCCACGAGCGTCACAACTCCCTACTGCATGCCCCTACGCCTCCTGCCGATTCTGCCAGCATCGAATCCCCTAAAGAGTCCATTGCGCTTTCCGCGTCTTGTCTAAGCGATGTCTTACTTTGCACAGCAATTGTTAAGGTAACGAACCCTGTTACTAATCAAACCGAAAACATCCGTGCACTACTGGATGGCGGAAGTCAGTCTTCTTTCATTACTAATGATTTAAAATGTAAACTACAACTGCCTTCTCAGCCTATTAAATCCGCTAAAATAGTAGGCATAGGAAACACTTCTCTTACCTGTCAAACCGAACGCTGCTCTTTTAAGATAAAGTCTAACAGCACTAATTTTGAAACCAACATTTCTTGTCTAGTTATTCCTGAAATATCTGACCAAATTCCAAGAACCAACATTGATATTTCACAATTTAATCTGAATCAATATAGTCTAGCGGACCCAACATTTCATATTCCATCCAAAATTGATATGTTGATTGGTGCCGATCTATTTTTTGATCTAATTGGTAACCAAAGCCAGTCCCTTGGCAAAAACTACCCAATTTTGCGAAGTTCAAAATTGGGGTGGTTGATAGCAGGGCCCTATACACCTAATTGCTCTGTAGCTAATGCACCACAAATCCAATGTAATTTTTCCAAATTAGACGATTTAAATGAACAAATTGCTAAATTTTGGGAGCTCGATAATTTTCCCCACAATACAGAGACTTCCCCTGACAAAAATAATTTTTGCGAACAACATTTTACCAAGAATACTTACCGACTACCTAGCGGTCAATTCTGTGTGAAACTTCCCTTAGTTAAAGAAGCTGACTGCCTCGGTGACTCCTATAAGATCGCTAAATCTAGATTCCTTAATTTAGAGAAACGCTTTCGTAAGCAACCTGAATTAAAAAGTTTATACGTTCAATTCATACAAGAATATAAAGACCTTGATCACCTACAAATCTCAGATCAGGCTATTCCTAAATTATCTTTCCTTTTACCGCATCATCCAGTTATTAGACAAAAGAGCGAATCAACTCGTCTTCGCGTTGTTTTTAATGCCTCAGCCAAAACCACCACTGGCATATCCGTAAATGATTTGCAAATGGTTGGCCCAGTTGTTCAAAATTCTATATTTAACATCCTAATACGTTTCAGGCAACATAAATATGTACTTTGTGGCGACATAGATAAATTTTATCGCCGTGTTGCTCTACATAGAGACGACAGAAATCTTCAATTAATTTTATGGAGAGACGATGAATCAAAGCCTATCTCTACATTACAATTGAAAACCGTAACTTATGGTTTTTCAAGCGCAAGTTTTTTGAGTACTCGATGCTTATGGGAGTTAGGAGAACAATGTACTTCTAATCCAACTATAAAGAAAATTATACAACAAGATATGTACGTGGACGATCTAATTACAGGAGCTGACAGCGAAGCTGAGCTTACATTCATTAAAAAAGAAGTGACTGCTGTACTTGCCTCTGGTTGTTTTCCCTTAAGAAAATTTCGATCAAATTTAGAGTCAATACTTCATTCAGAATCAACAGAAAAAAGGGAGAGCCTCCTAATCAGTAACTCTGACAGCTCTCTTGGTTTAGGTTGGAACTCGTCTGCAGACAAACTTAGTTTCCCAGTACAAATTAATTCAAATGAAAAACCAACAAAAAGAAACATTCTTTCTTCAACCTTTAAAGCCTTTGATCCTTTAGGGTTGTTATGTTTATGCACTATCATTCCTAAGATAATTATTCAGCAACTTTGGTCTCTCAAAATTGATTGGGACTCACCAATCCCTAAGGATATAGAGTCAAAGTGGCATCGTTTTTTAACAAATTTTTCTGAAATCTCCACCCTAAAAATACCTAGATGCGTTTTAGTAGAAAACCCTAACTTTATCGAAATGCATGTGTTTTGCGACGCGAGCCAAAAGGCTTTTGCCTCCTGTATCTATTTAAAATCTAGTGACTTACAAAGTCGATGCTCCATTAATTTACTTTGTGCCAAAGCTAGAGTGGCGCCACTCAAACCAACCACCATCCCTAGGTTGGAGCTTTGTGGGGCTCTACTCTCTGCACAACTCGCCTCCTCTGTGTCCCAGGCCTTGCGCTGTGTCATACATCGCTGCGTCTTTTGGACCGACTCTTCGGTTGTACTAAGCTGGCTAAAAACCGACTATAATAAACTAAAGATTTTTGTTGCTAACCGTGTTGCTAAGATCCTTGATTTAACAGACCGCGCTTCTTGGAGACATGTACCAACTTCTCTAAATCCTGCCGATTTAGCGTCCCGGGGGGTCGAACCTCATCAAGTTCCAAATTCTTCATTATGGTGGCATGGCCCTACATTCCTTTCGCAGCCGGAGAGTCAATGGCCTACGCTGGAAAATAAAATACTACAAGACATACCTGACATCAAAACTTTTTCTGCTACCGTTAATGTAGCAGAGCCAATAATCGACATTAAAAAATATTCTTCCTTTAAATTTATACAACGCGTTTTAGCCTATGTTTGCCGTTTTATACATAATTGCCGCAATCACGAATCAAAAACCACAGGGGTGCTTCAAGTGCAAGAATTAGAAAACTCTCTAAAACATTTGGTTAAAATTTCTCAAAAGGAAACCTTTGCTTTAGAAATCAGTCAAATCGCAAATTCAAAACCTATAAAATCTAAATACTCAATCCTATCATTGAATCCGTTTCTTGATCGAGAAGGCATTCTGCGTGTTGGCGGGCGTCTTGACCGTTCGGCATACAGTTTCGACAAAAAGCATCCCATGCTCCTACATGCCAAGCATCCATTGACCCAATTAATATTTAATTATGAGCATGTCAGATTATTGCATGTCGGACCACAAACTTTGCTCGCCACAGTCCGCGAGGTTTTTTGGCCTTTGAGAGGCAGAGTCTTAGCAAGAAAAACGTTTAAAAATTGTGTTCTTTGTCAAAAGGTTCGCGGTAAAACTCTTACTAATATTATGGGCAACCTCCCCCCTCAACGACTTATGCCTGATTACCCCTTTTGTACTGTCGGTATTGACATGGCTGGACCTTTCTCTATTGTAAACCGTCGAGGGCGAGGTTGCAAGCTCATTAAATGCTACCTATGTATTTTCGTATGCTTTAGGTACAAATGTGTACACCTAGAAGCCGTCTCGGACTTGTCTCGAGACGCGTTTATTATGACCCTTCGCAGATTTATATCCCGTAGAGGGAAACCACACGAAATTTTTTGTGATAACGGAAGAAATTTCGTGGCTGCTGAAAAAGAAATTAATAGTTTTTTCAAATCCAACTCCGAATCACTGATCAACTTTACATCCAATGAAGGAATCCGCTTTATATTTTCCCCAGTTTACGCTCCTAACTACGGCGGCCTGTGGGAGGCCGGAGTCAAATCCGCTAAGTTCCACGTTAAGCGCATCATGGGCAACTCACACCTCACGTTTGAGGAAATTTCCACTCTCTTTACCCAAGTCGAAGGCGTTCTCAACAGTAGACCTTTGTGTCCCCTCAGTCCCGATCCCAACGATCTCGAACCCCTTACTCCCGGGCACTTTCTTGTCGGCAGGGCACTTACTTCGCTTCCGACACCAGACCTGCGAGACTACAATCCTGATCGCTTGGACCGCTACAAAAGACTGGAACAAATAAGACAACATTTTTGGCAAAGATGGCAGCGAGAATACATCGCAGAAACTCAACAGCGCACTAAATGGCAAAGACGCCGCTGCGACCTAAAACAAGATGACCTCGTTATCATTAAAGAAGATGATGCTCCTCCGCTCAAATGGCGTATGGGGCGCATAGATAAATTGTATCCAGGTGACGACGGAGTGCCTCGTGTAGCCGACATTCGCACCGCTAAGGGCATAGTCCGCCGCGCCATCAACCGAATCTGTCTGCTACCCACTGAAGATGCTTGAAAGCTTGCGAAGCTTTCCAGGGCGGCCAGGATGTTTACGCTCCTGCAACTAACATGAAGTGTGAAGCAATGCAACTTCATTCTGCATACGCGATACGTCGCCCCTCCACAAATATGGCTATTCTTCACTTTTTACATCTAACTTCTAACCTACATTGCCTCTAAAACTAAAATATTGTAAAAGTCATTAAATTCTCAAGAATTCAACCAAAATATCTTTCATTTCCTTTGTTCACATCACAAGCGTGAACACAGGGTTAACATTGAAACTATTTCATGCAGGCGCAGTCGCAGGCACAGATAACTTGCAGAGTAATATTTTGATGTTTGTTTTACTCGTCTGAGTGTAGTGTTAGTCTCTGTATATGTTTTGGGCACCCTAGATACAGGTTCTGTCTAGTTAGGGGCTCTGAGTATGATGTGTTAGTGTTTGTTAGTTACTTCCACGTGTTAGTATAATATGGATGGAATCCTCTTATTTTGACATTCACTGTGCTCACGTAAGTCACACTATACAACAGCAGCTAGTATAAATATTTCTATTCCATAGATTGGTTATTTAGATGATTGCAAAAACGTGAAATTTTACAATAATCTATATATATAAAACTCTTCCGTTACTGACTGACTGACTGACTGACTGACTGACTGACTGACTGACTGACTGACTGACTGACTGACTGACTGACTGACTGACTGACTGACTGACTGACTGACTGACTGACTGACTGACTGACTGACTGACTGACTGACTGACTGACTGACTGACTGACTGACTGACCGACTGACTGACCGACTGACTGACCGACTGACTGACCGACTGACTGACTGACCGACTGACTGACCGACTGACTGACTGACCGACTGACTGACCGACTGACTGACCGACTGACTGACCGACTGACTGACCGACTGACTGACCGACTGACTGACCGACTGACTGACCGACTGACTGACCGACTGACTGACCGACTGACTGACCGACTGACCGACTGACCGACTGACCGACTGACTGACTGACTGACTGACTGACCGACTGACCGACTGACCGACTGACCGACTGACCGACTGACCGACTGACCGACTGACCGACTGACCGACTGACCGACTGACCGACTGACCGACTGACCGACTGACGGACTGACCGACTGACCGACTGACGGACTGACCGACTGACGGACTGACCGACTGACGGACTGACCGACTGACTGACTGACTGACTGACTGACTGACAACGCAGAGCCGAAACTACTGGGCGTAGCGGGCTGAAATTTTGCATGTAGGTTTCTTAGGGAGTGTAGGTGAGCACTAAGAAGGGATTTCCCGAAATTCCCACGGGAACGGGAAAAAAACGGGAATTTTGTGTTTATGAGAAATCTGCGCGGGAAAAACCGCGGGGCAGCCTCTAGTAATATTATAATAGGTTTTTGTGCTTAAAAATACGAGAAAACGAGCCCTAGTCAAGAATTAATGATACTCAACTTATTATGATCGTAGAAATCAAAATACCACAGGTTTTATTTTAATGTAAAATTTACATTTCAAGTCTAACTAATAATATTATGATATTATACATCAAAATAGCACATAGGCTTTATTTTTAAGGTAAATAATTTCTTTTTTACAAAAAGAGACCCGCCTTAAACAAACTGACTCACATAAATTGAGAATTTTCTCTCTTTCAAAGTCGGTTAAAATAGGTACTCAACCTAACCTTCTCCTGAATGTAACAAATACATTGCTAAAAACCGCATCAAAATCGGTTGAGCCAAACGCGAGATAATCGCGGACAAACATACATACATACATACATACATACATACAGGTCAAACTGATAACCTCCTTTTTTGAAGTCGATTAATTAATGTAAAATTTAAATTTCATGTCTATAAGAAAGAACAAATTGCCTACGATTTCAAAGTTTCTATTAATGATAGACTACTTATTTTGAAGTTTCGATTTGTTTATGCCAAGAAGTGTACTCAAAAGCTGAAATACCGTCGTTAGAACTCAAGATAAGTTTGATCTCGTAGAAAAATACCTTTAACGGCACTAAAAAGAGGTTTTTGCACCGATTCGTCTTATCCAGACGAGCGTGCAGGTTTCACGCTTAATTTGTTTTAGGACTTATTCTTTTGGTTAGAGTTGAGAGTGCGCCGTCCGCGATCTTCCGTGATTCTATTGATAAGATAAATATTGATGTTTAAAATAATAATAATAACACATTACACTCAGAGCCCCTAACTAGGAAGAACTTGTCTCTAGGGTGCCCGAAACAAACACAGAGACGAACATCACACCTAGACCGGAAACAAACATCGATATTCATCATATCAATATTCGCCCCGCCCGGGAATCGAACCCGGGTGCACACGCTTACTCAGTCCACATCACTGCCAACTGAGCCACGGAGCAGTCTGCTTGTTTCCGGTCTGGGTGTAATGTTTGTCTCTGTGTGTGTTTCGGGTACCCTAGATACAGGTTCTTCCTAGTTAGGGGCTCTGAGTGTGATGTGTGTGTGTGAGTGTGATGTGTTATATACAGGGTGTAAGGCAGATGAGTGGACATACGTTAATGGGGGACAGGGGGACCGTCTGCTGCTTTTTTTGCGCCAAGCTTAAAAAAAAAAAACTTCTAAACCATGACCGAAATCAAAAATATGCGTCAATGATACATTCTAGTTAATCTTGCTTTCATTTTTCAAGGCACTCTTGTAGCTTTCAGAATGAAGATCTTAGATAATTTAGAGTTTGTTTTGCTAAAAGTAGCAACTTTAGGCAACAAACAGTATATTCCTTACATTTTGAATCTGAAAGCTACACATCGTACCCTAAAAAATTCTAAGCAAGATTATTTAGTGCACAATTAACACATATTTTTGATCTGGGCGAATATTGATATGATGAATATCGATGTTTGTTTCCGGTCTGGGTGTGATGTTCGTCTCTGTGTGTGTTTCGGGCTCCCTAGATACAGGTTCTTCCTAGTTAGGGGCTCTGAGTGTGATGTGTTATTATTATTATTATTATTATTATTTGGGCCATGGTTTAGAATAAACATTTTTTTTTTCGAGATTGGCACTTGTATCAAATATCGCGCCTTTAACTCTTCAGGCCTAGCAACTATTTGTATAGGATGGTGATGATGATTAATCCTTTAACTCCTCGGGGAGCATAGGGCCTCAACAGTCTTCCTCCAGACTTCTCTGTCCTGCGCTCTTTCTTTGGCGTCGGTCCAGGTCATCCCTGCCTCCCTGAGTTCTGTCATGATAGAACGCTTCCAGGTTGCAGCGGGACGACCCTGTCTTCTTCGGCCGCCAGTAGGGTTCCATTCTAAGGCTACTCTGCTGATGTTTGCTTCAGGTCTTCTAAGGCAGTGGCCTATCCATCCCCATTTTCTTTTTAGGATTTCGAGTGAGATGGGCCTTTGATTCGTTATCTCCCAAAGTTCCTCGTTAGAAATAGTATTTGGCCAGAAGATCATGAGAATTGAGCGTAGACATTTGTTGACGCATACTTGAAGTTTGCGGGAGAGCACTTTCGTGACCTTCCACGTTTCGCAGCCGTAGAGCAGTATAGACTTACTTACTACTACTTACTACTTATAGTATAGAAAATCCTTAACTTTAGAATTCGAGAGATATTAGTCGTGTTTTTCCAAACTGGTGATAGTTGGGCAAATGCACCTTTCGCTTTCTTAATCCTGCTATCTATATCTTCATCCGTTCCACCTGTATTTGTATAGGAACGACTAAGATAAATATAGAGATAAGAAAGCTTTATTATAAAAAAAAAAAAAAACACATAAACAGCACATTTTTGATCAGGACCAATATGCGGACTTATCCCTAAAAAAGCGATTTCTATCAGGCAACTCGCAGATAATGTAATAGTAATACTGATAATGTAATAAAATGGATGACTATAAAATGTTCTATAGGGGTTTTTTATTGTTATGTGTTAAACAATGAAAAACGAAGCACAAAATTAATTAGCAAAATTAAAAATGTCGAAAGGAAAATAAAAACTAAAAGCGAAATAAAGAAATATTTGCTTTGCTGAAATTCTTCCAAGTAACTTATCACACTGAATAATTACCGTAGCCTGAACTGGCCTCTTTGGCAACTGAAACTGAAAAAATAAGGTTAAGAGCCAGTTTACAGCGATGCTAGCGCCATTCGCGAAAAAACTTAATATCTTCTAAACTAAGGCAATTAACAAAAATGTGGCACAGTATGATACTAGATAATGTAGCCTAGTATTTTTAGGGCATTTTTGTATAGCTTTTAAGTTAAACACCAAAGAAAGCTACAAAGTGTTGCTAAAAGTGGCCACTTTCGGCAACAATTTGTGTATTATTTTGTTCTTTATACTTAGGACTACTTTAATGTGCTCAAAAACCACTATGCAAGATTATCTAGTGTCATACTGTGCCACATTTTTGATATTTGCCTTAGATTAGAAATATTTATTCGAGAATGGCGCTAGCATCGCTGTAAACTGGCTCTTAAAACTAAACCAAGTTCAAGGTGTTGCTCTTTCCAAAGGTTCCTTAAGGGCCGAACGGGTGCGATACTAGCGCCACTTCGGTAATCATTAATATCTTCGAAACCATTGCCGAAATCATAAATATACGTCTTTGACTCCCTAGATAATATTGCTTAGCATTTTTAAGGTTATGTTGTGTAGCTTTTAGAATAATAATCTTAGAAATATTATTTTATGAAACTAAAGTGGCCACATTTGGCAACAAACGGTTTCTTTCTTAGATTTGGTACCAGAAAGCTACACAAAAGTGTCTTAAAAATTCTAAGCAGGATTATCTAGGGAGTCAAAGACGCATATTTTTGATTTCGGCCATGGTTTAGTTTAGAAGATATGAATTATAAAATAATTATCGAAGTGACGCTAGTATCGCACCGAAATTGACACAAGTATCAAAAAAGTGCGAAAAAAAGCAAACAATAATGAGTTTTTGTGCATTTTTAAAATCAATATATATAAAACTCTTCCGTTACTGACTGAATGACTGACTGACAGACAACGCAGAGCCGAAACTACTGGGCGTAGCGGGCTGAAATTTTGCATGTAGGTTCCTCAGGGAGTGTAGGCGAGCACTAAGAACGGAAACCACAGGAACGGGAATTACGGGGCTTTTTAGTTAGTATGAAAAATCGACATCATTGAGTGTATCAACTCGAAATTGGTGTACAGGTTCTTCAGTGAATTTAAGAGTGTTGAAGAAATGAATTTACAAAATTCCCACGGGAACGGGAATTACGAGACTTTTGTGATCATGAAATTCGACATCATTGAGTGTATCGACGTTAAATTTGGTGTGCAATTTCCTTAGTGGAATTAACTTAATTTCCATGGGAATAGGTATTACCCGAAAACGGGTTATTCAATAGGTGTAAAGGCGTGTTATAATCATGGAATTTAAAAAAAATTACGGGAACGGTATCTAAAAACCGGATTTTTAAGTTTAAAACTACAATAGGTAGAAAGAAGAAGAACAAAATTATTTTTAAGAGGTATGGGTGCAATTAGAAATAATGTTTCCAAATTCCTGAGTAGTAAATCAACCAGTAATTATAACGTTTATAATGAAGAAGCGCGTGCGAAGCCGCGGGCAAAAGCTAGTAAGCGAATAAGACCTCATATCGGAGATAGGGTAGTGCTATTCGATGTTGCCACCACACGGCTAGAAATCTTGTTACGTACAAAATCAATATCGGCCACCATTTTAGTTAAGGAGATAGAACGTTAATGGATTGACCAGTAATTATCTTTGACAGGTCGCCCTGATCGAAAATAGAGGAGAAATAATAGCACACTAGCTGACCCGGCGAACTTTCGTACGGCCTTACAATGTAAGTTAATAATAATAATAACACATCACACTCAGAGCCCCTAACTAGGAAGAAACTGTATCTAGGGTACCCGAAACATACACAGAGACGAACATCACACCCAGACCGGAAACAAACATCGATATTCATCATATCAATATTCGCTCCGCCCGGGAATCGAACCCGGGTGCACACGCTTACTCAGTCCACTTCACTGCCAACTGAGCCACGGAGCAGTCATCAGTTTACACTACTTATATAAATTTACTAGTCAACCCGGCGAACTTCGTACCGCCTAACCTATTTTGTGCATGTATTATACATATAAACTCCGTATCGCCTACACGATTATACTTACCCACTAAAACCTTGGCTGTATGGACTATGTTCCCAGAATGGGAGAATTAAAATACAACAACACCAAATCAATCTTTGACAGGAAAATGGACAGAACAGTACCTAATGGAACAGTTTGTATGTAAAAATAAATAGTTGATTTTACTAATTTCCCCTCAAATTTTCCATTTTTTCTCACCTTTTAAACCTTCCCTGGACTACTACAAATATTCCAAAACCAAAATTATCTAAATCGGCCTGAGCGTTCTCGAGTTTTAGCGAGACTAACGAACCACGATTAATTTTTATATAAATAGTAGATAAATAAATCATAAATCATAAATTTTATTGCGAACTAAGTGTTTTTACAGATGGTTTAAAAAAAAAAACAGAGCTTAAGAACTTAGTTGCCCTTAAAGGGCGCAGCAAATAGTAACACAGCAGATTTTTTTTATCAAAATTTGACACTGCAACTTAACATTAAATACTAAACAGAGAATTACTCCTTCAACATAGTACTTATTTACTTAAATAAACTATTTAATAAAATTAAAATAATACCTTTTTTTAAAACAAAATCTCTTAATTAACATATAATAGAAACTTTTTTTTTTTTTTAGAACTGAGTATAGAAACCAAAAATTAACTTGATAGGAAATCTTCAACAGAATAATAGCAATTTGAGATAAGGTGAGTTTTTAGGTATTTGGAATATTTATATTTATTTAGAGTAGATAGATAGTAGTTATTGAAACACGGAAAGCTCTAATGAGAGCTTTAAGCTCCCAGGGAGCCTTAAAAGTGTCGCAACTTCACGAGAAGAGTAAAACAAACAAGTATCGATTATGCAGATTCGATTCTGAACGCGATCCAAGTGGGGCCTCGAGTTAATTTGATGTTAACTCAGAGCGAGTGAGTACTCAGGAGTAAAGTGATAACAAAAGTTGTGCAACGCTTGGCAAGGTCAAGTGCTGGATGGGTGTCCGCGATAGTGTGTTCTGTTGGCAATTTTCGTCTTGAGCGAAATCTAAGCTTTCCATCCATATTAAACTACTGAACCGATTACCGAAATTAAATCAATGCTTAATATAAAATAATTTCTTTTTTTTTTTCAAAAAAGGAACCCGCCTTCAATAAACTGATAATACGTCAACTGAGCACTTCATCTTTTTCGAAGGCGGTTAAAATAGGTTACCTTCTCTTGAATGTTACAATCACCTAAAAACGGCATCAAAATCGGTTCAGCCAAACGCGAGATAATCGCGGACAAACATACAAACAAACATTTAAACATACAGGTCAAAACTGATAACATCCTTTTTTGAATTCGGTTAATTAAGTCACTTTGCGCTATCTCTGTGTATGATATGCTTAGATTTCTAAAACTTCGCAACGAATTTCGATGCCTTTTTTTTATATAGATAGAGTGATTCAAGTGGAAGTTTTAATAAGTTTAATACACATGCACAACATAGTTTTATGTTAGGCGATAGAAGTTCGCCGGGTCGATTAGTAGTACAATCATATTCGTTATCTACTATCTCATTTATCTTCTTCTACTAAGTATATATATAAATGAATCGTGGTTCGTTAGTCTCGCTAGAACTCTAGAACGGCCGGGCCAATTTTGCTGATTTTGGTTTTGAAATGTTCGTAGTAGTCCAGGGAAGATTTAAAAGGTGAGTAAATATTGAAAAATGAAGGGGATAAGTTAATAAAAACAACAATTTCTTTTCCATTATAATAATATGACGCGATACGAAGTTCGCCGGGCCAGCAGCAAGTACGGTATACAAAATGTACTTATATACCGGGTGTTTCTGACAAGGCGGTAATAAATCAAAGGACTGCTTCTGCTCACCATAACTAACAACTTTCCCAAAGCAACATAGGTTGAAATCTCAAAAAAAAATAACAGCTGCTCCATACATTGGTTCGATCAGCTGGCGGGGTCAATGTACGGGACAGCTCATTTTTGTTTTGAGATTTCGACCCATGTTGCTTTGGGAAAGTTGTTAGGTATGGTGAGCTGAATCCCTATTTTGATTTATTACTGCCTTGTCAGAAACACCCGGTAGATACAAGTATGATTAGTTAGTAACAATACGAGGTAGCACAATGTAACTGTCACCGTTAAAGTGCGAAATAGTTAATGTGCACTTTACCGGGTAATGTGCACATTAACCTGGTTTAGGTCAGTTAGTGCGAAATTTTACGTGAAATATGGGGTATCCGCACTTTACCTAGTTAATGTGCGTATTACCGGATATCTCGCCGTTAAAGTGCGGAAAACAGAAAACTTCGACCGAAAATTAAAATCTAGGGCAAATCTGTAGGTTAGGTTAGGTCTGGCTTGTGATCTTTAACTGTGTTAAACTGAAATCTAAGGAATCAGTTTTTCGAACTTTACCGTATGCATCGTTACTCTGCAAATTCCTTAGCAATTTTGCAGATTACCTAAGTAAAGTGGAGAACATTTTTTTTTTCGAACTATAACGGATTCAGCCAGTTAGATTAACTGTCAGTCTGCAGATTAACTAGTCAATCTGCACTTAAACTGAGTTTCGCACATTAGCGGTAACATAACCATGCGTCCACTATCTCATCCAGACAACTTTATTACACCCCTACTATGTATATATATTTCTACATAGCCTTTAGATAAGCCTGCCGACCGAATTATGTGTGGTAGTGAGCCAAGTGATAAATCATTTAGTATTTTAGTCTACGCTTATATTATAAAGAGGAAAGATCGGATTTTTTGTTCGGATTGAATAGGCTTCGAAACTACTGAATGGATTTGAAAATTATTTCACTATTGGGTAGCTACACTATCCACGGGTAATATCTACTATCTACACCAATATTATAAAGAGGAAAGATTTGTTTGTTTTTTTGTAACGAATAGGCTTCGGAAATACTGAACCGATTTGAAAAATTATTTCACTGGTAGGAAGCTACATTACCCCGAGTGTCATAGGCTATATTAGATTTTCAAAAAAATTAGGGATCCTTACCTAAACTCAAATAATGTAACCCAAGGTGCAATATTTTTTCCGTTGTTTACATATTTTGACAGGTGGTTTGTTGTTGTTGTTTGTACTTTTATTCGCCCATTCTGGGCAGTCAAAAAACATAGTCTATAGAGCCAAGTCTTTAGTAGTATCTTAAATTCTATTGCGTAACGAAGTAAACCGGGACAGCTCGTATATAAATAAAATTGAATCATGGTTCGTTAGTCTCGCTAAAACTCGAGAACTGACGGGCAGATTGAGCTGATGTTGGTCTTGAAATGTTTGATGTAGTCCAGGGAAGGTTTAAAAGGTGACACCGGCGGGGTTTTAGTGGGTGCGAACCCTACATAACCCTGCGGCTCCCCCCGGGGCTGCAGGGTACTCGTTAGGAGTTTCCCCGCCCAAAAAAAAAAAAAGGTTTAAAAGGTGAGAATTTTTGAAAATAGTAAATACAGCAAATATTTCTCTTTAGTAAATTGTACGGCGCGATATGAAGTTCGCCCGGACAGCTAGTCAATATATATAAAACTCTTCCGTTACTGACTGACTGACTGACTGACAGACAACGCAGAGCCTAAACTACTGGGCGTAGCGGGCTGAAATTTTGCATGTAGGTTCCTTAGGGAGTGTGAGCACTAAGAAGGGATTTGCCGAAATTCCCATGGGAACGGGAAAAAACTGGATTTTTGTGTTCATGAGAAATCTGCGCGAGTGAAACCGCGGGGCAGCCTCTAGTATGGTATAATTAAACAAAGAAAGTAAACTAAACTTGCATAAAGTCGATCTCAGTATTTCCAACTACCGTTCTAGCCCTCCAGAGGCATCCGCATCCGCAATATCCGGGAAGCGGTGAATTTTGACCGCAAACCGCAAATAATCGGTCCGACGGTCATCGGTCACGACTCACGACTCGAGCGAAACTCTGAGCGTGTTTCGAACATCCACGAAGCCTACCAGATGTAAGTACCTAATAACAATTGTATATCAAATCAAATCAAATATTTTTTTAATTCAATATAGGATACAAGATATCACTTATTGAAAGTCAATTAGACTACATCTAATCTAATCGCTATTGATACCTTATTTGGTAAAGTATCCTATACTGTGAGAGGCGAGGTAGTTCAGGGTGCCCACCAATTGGCTCAGGTAAACAAATGTTTGCCTTGCCTTACGACAATGGTCGCCTGGAGAGGCCCCCAAACGAGCCCTCCTCTGTCAAATGATTCTACTCCCTTTCGCAATGATTTTACAGCGTAGAGAAGAAAGGGGTAACTAACTCTACAATTTATCTCTCTTTTTTTTTCTTTTTGTTTTGTGATATTACAATACAATTAGGTGACAATACAAGGAACATTATACAGATAAATAAAAATGAAATTACATGAAATAATGAAAAATATCTTAAGTGCAGAGCTTATTTTGACAGCCACTATAGTACCTAGTGCAAGTCAATGTTAAATTCATACGAGAGCGATCCATATTAACTCTTTTCTATAGATTTTATGTTTAGAGAATATATAAAACGTGATATTTGACAGTTGACATATCATAATAATGAGACAATCATGAGTTTTTGTGCTTTTTAAAATAAGACAATGAGGCCCCAGGCGAGGAGGGTGAGGCGTGATGGCGATCAAAGTATTAAGTAACAGTGTGCCATAAAATAATTCGAAACTGAGTACTATTTGAGCATTTTTTACTTATAAAAGTTGTTCAAAAAGTGGATATAATCAAAATGTCACTCGTTTAGTAGCTCTGCCTTGACAAGCATTCATAGACAGCTTAGTTGTCGTCTCCCGCCGCCATTTTGGATTTCCTTTTATTATTCAAATGTCTTTCTAATCCAGTTCTGGTTCCGGGTGACATTTTTCAATGTCACTCCATACAATGCAATGCTGTGGGGTAAAGTTCCAAATATTTCGGATAAAGGTACAATCACATTTATGAGAAACGACCAGGGATCCTTGTTTTGTCATTCAGTACTGGGGTTAAGTTTCTTTACTAAATTCGATCGACTCGTAATGAGGGGTTTCCATTTAAATAAAACTTTTCGTAATACGCCCGTAGATGGCGTTGTCTAAAGTAATAGACACAGTAAGTAATTCAAATCTGTTCAATTTAACTTGAAAAGTTTAGAACAAAACTAAAAAAAAACTATTTGACTGACGCGTGACGAGTTTCAATTTTATTTTGAGCTTTCAATGATTCATTTCAACTTGACCTCTAGACTTTTGCTAAGCGCCATCTGATAGCGGCGTGATAAAACTTGTTTTTTTTTTCTGAAATGTCAAATTAAAAACCTCTCATAGTATTGCTAGCAACAATACAATAACAAGTCGATCAAATGTAGTTTTAAAACTTGACCCTCTTTATTTGCGCAAGTCAATAAATCGTACCAACAGAACTAAGTTTTTACTTGTCTCAGGTGTCGCTTAAATATTTTAAAATTTATGAAGTTTAATGTGCTATGTTAAGAGCCAGTTTACAGCGATGCTAGCGCCATTCGCGAAAAAAATAATATCTTCTAAACTAAGGCAAATATCAAAAATGTGGCACAGTATGACACTAGATAATGTAGCCTAGTATTTTTAGGGCACTGTATAGCTTTTAAGTTAAAGACCAAAGAAAAATACAAAGTGTTACTAAAAGTGGGCACTTTTAGCAACAATCTGTGTTTAATTTTGTTATTTGAGGTTAGAACTAGTACTTACCTGTACTCAAAAAATACTAAGCAAGATTATCTAGTGTCATACTGTGCCACGTTTTTGATATTTGCCTTAGTTCAGAAGATATTAATTTGTTTCGCGATTGGCGCTAGCATCGCAGTAAATTGGCTCTTAAATTATTTTCCATTCTATTCTAAAATCACCATACAAAAACCAATGTAACTACCAATTAGGTAGACTTTCATTCGCGTTTACTTTGCCGCCATCTTTCACTGATCAACAAAACATTATTTAAAGGTGAATAGTCTAGTGTGTAGCAACCTTAACTAGGATGTGACCACATGAACGAGAAGATAATAAAATTCTTTCGCTGACATTTTACCCGTTCTTTCCCTAGGCTTCCTATTTTGCTTCATTCGCACTAGGCCATTTTCATTTTAATAATATTCATTTAATTCAGGCAATTTAGACCACAAACTGACCTTCTTCGGCTGACCAAGACGATCCACGGCTAAGGGGCCACACGGTGCTAAACTAGCGCCACTTCTGATAAATAAGTATATCTTCTAAACCATGATGGCTAAAGTCAAAAATATGCGTCAATGACGCCCAAGATAAGTTTGCTTAGAATTTTAGTTTCACAAAAGGATTATTCTATGGTCATTATCCCAAAAGATACATAGCGTCATTACTGCATGTTTTAGATTTCGGCCATGGTTAAAAGGCATAGCACAGCTAAAGTAGCGCCACCCAAGAAAAAAAATCAATTCTTCTAAACTAAGGCAAATATCAAAAATGTGAAACAGTATTCCCCTAGATAAATGTAGCCTAGTATTTTTAGGGCACTGTAAAGGCCAAAGAAAGCTACTGATTGTTGCCAAAAGTTGCCATTTTTAGCAACACCTTTTAGCTTTCTTTGGTCTTTAACCGTAAAGCTATACAATAGTGCTCTAAAAATACTAGGGGAATACTGTTTCACATTTTTCACATTTGCCTTTGTTTAGATAATATTAATTTTTTTCGCGGGTGGCGCTACTTTTAGCTGTGCTATGGCTCTTAAAAAGATAATTAATTTTTTTAACGTAGTGGCGCTAGTTTCGCTCTGTTTCGCCTCTTAATAAAAAAAAAGTATACTGTCATAGTAAGAAGAGTACAAAAATATTTCCACGTGCATTTCTCTGTCCTGCTTCCGCATTTTTGAGCATTTTACTGCAGTCCTTAGATTGTTTGATAATTATACATTTTGGACCGATATGTTATCTAAAAACCTCATTGCCTGGGCTTGGCGTTGTTTTAGTTTTCTATTGAACACCCTAGAAACAGGTTCTTCCTAGTTAGGGACTCTAATAATAATAATAACATAACACACTCAGAGCCCCTAACTAGGAAGAACCTGTATCTAGGGCGGCCGAAACACACACAAACACGAACATCACACCCAGACCGGAAACAAACAACGATATTTATCATATCAATATTAGTCCCGCCCAGGAATCGAACCCGGGTGCTCACGCTTACTCAGTCCACATCATTGCCAACTGAGCCACGGAGCAGTCCATCTAATCGTGAAGCGTAATCCATACATACATAATCTCACGCCTTTTATTCCACGAAGGGTTAGGCAGAGGCACCAGCTCAAGAGCCGGGCCCACGATTAACCGAAACTCCATACTTATAGATATAAAAAATGCGAATGTTACTATATCTGTCTGTGTGTTACACAATCATGCCTAAACTTCCGATCCGATCCGATTTAAATTAAAAAGATATTCGATTGGGCCTTTTTCAGGGCGAAGCCGCGGGCCGCAAATTTATAAAAAGTTAAAACTTAGTCAATTAAAAGGTTATGTAACCCTTAAACAAAACCTCAGGAACATAAAACCAGATTTCTAACCCCAAACCGCAAACCCGGTTAGCGACGTAACGTCCAGTTTCAAAATCAGGGCAAAACGGGGTCCAGCAAACATTTGCCTGGCGGATTTGGAACTTTGGTTCCGTAGTGCAACTCGGAATTCGCTGGACATTCTGCGTTATGAAATTATGCAGAATAATAATTCTGGTGCAACACTTCAGATGGTACAGACGGCATAGCATGAGAGTGGTTTGTTTTTTTATGTCCATACACTTATGTAATAACTAAAGGCTGCCCCGCGGTATTTCCCGCGCAGATTTCTCATAAACACAAATTTCCCGTTTTTTCTCGTTCCCGTGGGAATTTCGGAAAATCACTGCTTAGTGCTCACCTACACTCCCCAAGGAACCCACGTGCCAATTTTCAGCTTTCTACGCCCAGTAGTTTCGGCTCTGCGTTGTCTGTCAGTCAGTCAGTACCGGAAGAGTTTTATTTAGAGAGATTAGTCGACCCGGCGAACTTCGTACCATTAGTATCTTGTGCATGTATTTAACTTTATAAACCTTCCTCTTGAATCACACCATCTATTAAAAAAATCCGCATCAATATCCGTTGCGTAGATTCAAAGATTTAAACATACATAGGGACAGACGCGGGAAGGGACTTTATTTATACTATGTATTGAAGAGAAAGTATTTTTTCACTATTACAATTAGGATTGATTATGAAATATCTCTGATGAATATCGGTTAAAGAATATTCACATACATTCAAAATTGGACATAAATTATAAATAATATTGTGTAAACTTATACTGTTTGTTGTATATATGTAAGGTCCGAAGTTTGCCGTGTCAGCTAGTATGTTATATGGTCAATGGTTTAAGATTAACCCTGTTATTCATAAAAAGTTAAAGAGCATTTTAGTTATTTGACGTATGTCAATTTAGACGGGATGTTACGTATTTACCATACAACAAACAAGAGAAGTAGACCTCCAGCAGCAAAACTACCTAAAATCTACTGTATCTTTATGAATAACACTACAGTGTTACAAGAGACTAGACTAGACTTACAAGTCTATTGATAGGTAGATAATTATATTATGTTTTATCTCATCCGCTTGAAAACTGGACTTTTTGATTACTGTTTTCTAATCGTAAAGATCATCATTATTCACATGCGGTTTATAGCCGGTCAATAATGAATTTCTATACATTATTTAATGTCCTCTGGGCAATTATGATGAATAATTATATTATTGTTACAACAGTAAATGATTAAAGGGAAGTAGGTTTAAAAAAACAAGCTTGGTCAGCAAAATTAGGTAGGAAGGTATCTACAAAGGTTCTGGTTTTTTGTGAATTTTGTAGTCGGATGGGATAAAAAGCAGTATTAAAATACAACTTGGGGATAAAGTAATTTTGCATCAGGTAAGGTTACAACCCTCGCTTTTTCAATACCTGAATACGCTCGGGAATAAACCCTTGGAACTCTCTATGTGCTTAGGTTTTTTTAGATCACTCTCATACATGACATCACTTTACACACAGATATAATTTAAATTTTCTTAAATTATTACCTACATTGCTCCGTAGCTCAGTTGGCAGTGATGTGGACTGAGTAAGCGTGTGCACCCGGGTTCGATTCCCGGGCGGGGCGAATAATGATGAATGAATATCGATGTTTGTTTCCGGTCTGGGTGTGATGTTTGTACCTGTGTGTGTTTTGGGCACCCTAGATACAGGTTCTTCCTAGTTAGGGGCTCTGAGTGTGATGTGTTATATTATTTTGTTATTACATTGATATTAAGATTTTTTTTTATTGAATATAAGTTTTTATGATAATATCTATATAACATTAATCGCGTTCATGCTAGGGTTGCTGGCGTACAAAAGACAAATTCTATAGCTTAACCGTCACTCTATAGAAGATGAACGACTTGATAAATGAATATTCAAATCTTGGACGATTATCTGGTAAAATACGAGTTATCGGAGCAAAATTATAAAAAACGAGCTTTCCCGGCTTACTTCGTTACGCCATAGAATATAAGATACTACAAAAGACTTGGCTCTATAGACTATGTTCTTTTGACTGCCCAGAATGGCCAAATAAAAAACAAACAACGGAAAAAATATTGCACATTGGGTTACATTATTTGAGTTTAGGTAAGGAACCCCAATTTTTTTGAAAATCTAATAGCCTATGACACTTGGGGTAAATGTAGCTTCCTACCAGTGAAAGAATTTTTCAAATCGGTTCAGTATTTCCGGAGCATATTCGTTACAAACAAACAAACAAATCTTTCCTCTTTATAATATTGGTATAGACTGAACGTTCACCGACCAAATTGGCGACGTCCTGAGTAAAGGCCGCGTGAAGAGTTCAAGAAACCGACGTGCGTGTATGAAAAGGCTTATGACTGTAGAAGAAGCGAAAAAAGTGTGAACAGATCGTAGCAAGTGGAAATCAATTGTCTTTGCCTACCCTGATGGGATACAGGCGTGACTTTATGTATGTTTCTTAACTAAGTTTGTTTGTCGTTATCTGACATAATAAATCAACTTGGTGAAATAGGGGTCAGCTAGGACGAGAAGGTCAATCGGGTCAGCCTTATTGTATGTACTTATCTATACCAATATTATAAAGAGGAAAGATTTGTTTGTTTGTAACGAATAGGCTCTGGAAATACTGAACCGATTTGAAAAAATATTTAACTGGTAGGAAGCTACACTATCCCCGAGTGACATAGGCTATGATATTTTCAAAAAAATTAGGGATCCTTACTTAAACTCAAATAATGTAACCCAAGGTGCAATAATTTTTATATTTTGACAGATGGTTTGTTGTTGTTGTTGTTTGTTTTTATTCGCCCATTCTGGGCAGTCAAAAGAACATAGTCTATAGAGCCAAGTCTTTGGTAGTATGTATATTGTATCTTAATAATAACAAATAATAATAACACATCACACTCAGAGCCCCTAACTAGGAAGAACCTGTATCTAGGGTGCCCGAAACAAACACAGAGACAAAAATCACACCCAGACCGGAAACAAACATCGATATTCATCATATCAATATTCGTCCCGCCCGGGAATCGAACCCGGGTGCACACGCTTCTCAGTCCACATCACTGCCAACTGAGCTACGGAGCAGTCAAATCTATCTTATATTCTATGGCGTAACGAAGTAAGCCGGGACAGCTCGTCTTACCTATAGTTAGACAAAATCCCAATAAATCAAGTGATCCAAGCAAGCTAAAATGAACAGATTGAACATGATAAGTTACTAACCGAAAGTTCCGAAGCTCGCTATATTGAACTTATGATTTATAGTCGAAACGTGCGAAAAAGTACGTTTTGCGTTAGCTATTTTGTTTTATTTTTATAATATACTAGTTGACCCGGCGAACTTCGTACCGCCTAACCTATTAATATTTTGTGCATGTATTATACTTATAAACCTTCCTCTGGAATCTATCTATTAAAAATACCCGCATCACAATCCGTTGCATATTTTTGAAGATATAAGCATACATAGGGACAGACGCGGGAAACAACTTCATTTTATACTATGTATTAATATTTTTTTTTAAAAGAGACCCGCCTTCAATAATTTAACACATACATAAAACTGAGAACTCCCTCTTTTCTGAAGTCGGTTAAAATAGGTACCTACTTAATCTTACTCCTGAATGTAAGAAATACTTTTCGGGAAACCGCATCGAAATCGGTTCAGCAAAACTCGAGATATTTGCGGACAAAAAAAAAATAGATACATACATACATACAGGTCAAACTGATAACCTCCTTATTTGAAAAAGGACGATTATCATCTGAAAATTAAAGCACCACATCAAGCAACATAGGATGCTATTTTTAACCGACTTCAAAAAAGGAGGTTATCAGTTTGGCCTGTATGTATGAATGTATGTATGTGTGTATGCATGTATGTATGTATGTATGTATGTTTGTCCGCGATTATCTCGCGTTTGGCTGAAGCGATTTTGATGCGGTTTTCAAATAAGCATTTGTTACATTCAGGAGAAGGTTTTAGTACCTATTTTAACCGACTTCGAAAAATAGGAAGTTCTCAGATTATGTATGTGTTAGTTTGTTGAAGGCGGGTCTCTTTTTGCAAAAAAGAAAATTTTTATTTAAATAAATATAAGGTATTTTATCAATTATATTGTTTTAATCAAATATGTTTAAATAAAATATCTTGCATCTTGTATTCTAAATTGAACGAATAAATTTCGAATAAACTTGACTGGTCGGTGTCGCGCTTTGTGGGGGAGGCCTTTGTCCAGCAGTGGACGTCTTTCGTCTGAGAATATGAATCATGGCCTCCTTCGGGAATTGAAGCTGGACCACCGAATCCACAGTCAAAATCACTGCAAACTGAACCATTGAGATAGTGAAATAACATCAAAAATTTATAACCAAGTTGGAAATCAGTTTTCATGGAAGACGGGAAAAATATCGCATTTAAAATTAATACGATCCATAAAAACGTTGTAACATAAAACGTAATGCATTTTCAAATAGGCAATAATATAAAGAAAAAAAAACACTTATATTTATAAAGCTGAAAGATTAATTATGTTTGTTTGTACGTAAGTGCGAGGGAAGAGGCCTATGTCCAGCAGTGGGCTCTTACAGGCTGATGATGATGAAGATGTTTTTTACTTTTCAGGATGAAATGGCCAAACGGGTTTATTTTAAACTAGAGGCTGCCCCGCGGCCCGTTTTTTTCCGTTCCCGTGGGAATTTCGGGAAATCCCTTCTTAGTGCTCACCTACACTCCCCAAGGAACCCACGTGCCAATTTTCAGCTTTCTACGCACAGTAGTTTCGGCTCTGCGTTGTCTGTCAGTCAGTCAGTCAGTCAGTAACGGAAGAGTTTTATATATATAGATTTGGAATAAAGGTAACTAAGCTCAAATTAGATAACATAACAACAAAAAATAGTGTTACGCTTATACCTACTCCCCGAAGGGGTAGGCAGAGGCACCAGCTATTTGAATGAGCCCACGAAAAGTATGGAGCTGGAATCACGTTTCGCAAAGTTTAAGTAAGAGAGTAAAAAGTTTTATAATCGATTTTTTTTTTTAAGTTTTGCTTCCTCATAGTCTTGAAAACTTCATTCGCTAGGTAACGCATCACACTTAGATCCCCGAACTAGCCAGAACCAGAACCTGTTACTAGGATTCCTGAATCATATACTAATTTGTACATCCAGAATCAGAAAGCAACATCGCTAACATCATAACAATATTCGCCTTCACCGGAAAACAAACTTGGATCTCCGAAATCATTAGGCAACAAAACTGCCAACTGAACCACGGAGGGAGTCGAGAAAAAAAATACTCAGTCTTGAAGGTAGAAACATGTAGAAAAGTGGTTAAGTATAAATTCACAAGACGAAATCACCGCGTGTAGCGTATGAGATATTGTTTAAAATTCACACGGGATGTGTTATTTTATATAGCGCCAATATTGAAAAAACTCTCACCCATTATCGAAATCAAAAATAATATGTAACAATGATGCCTTAGTTAATCATGACATCGTCATCATCATCAATTATGATAAGAATTTTTCAAGGCACTTGTAACGATCCTTCCTATATCGTACAGTTTTTAGCTTTATTAAATTTAAAAATTATATATTTTATACTTTTAGATGGATTCGACGACAAATCCCTAGAAACGGCTACCGCGTCTCGGCGGGTGCGCGGAGATTGTGTTTTTTTTTCCTTTGATTTGACATAAATACAGCTATATATATGTACTCGTACCTTTGGACGATGCGAGGGAGTGTTGTGGCCGGCCTCGGCACTCGCTTCATCAAAGTAGTTAGATGGGGAATGTATAGTTAAATACATAACCGAACACTTTACACTGGTCACAAGGTTGGATAGCGGTGATTATTTTGATTTGAAAGATTACTTGAGTAATCATATTCTTTGAGATCTATTCGCTGCAGTCTATTTAGTGTACCAAACTCGAACGAAGGATTGCACGATTACTACTCTTGTGTCTTGATTGCCTTTTACGATGTTAATCAATTATTGTAAATCGTAGTTTGTGCGAAATGGATGCTTGTTGTGGGAAAGTCTAATCCTCTATTATCACACTTAATAATCTCAAGTTTGCCGATATCAATGCGTGGTGGCTTACATATGTAATGCGGAATTGCTAAGACAAAGGATATAAGTAAAGAACCAAGTGTTCTAGACAAGACTTCATGATTGTTGGCATGAAGATCAGACGAGCAAACTAAAACCTCACATCAAACTTGACAATGCATTACGATGCAAGAGATAGTTGAATGATGAGAATATAAAGAACCAAGAGTTCTAGACAAGGTCCCATGATCGGTGGCATGGAGATCAAATGAACAACTTAGTAAAGCTCATATCAAACTTGTCGATACACTACGGTGTACGAAATAATTGATTATGTTGAGTAAATGAAGCCCGAATCGTTCTAATCAAATATAAAATATCCTTTCGTCGAAGCTGACTGCTTACTTTGTTTGTTACTCGTTGGATGACGTATTCTAGAGATTCGTGATAATTCTATTACACTTAACTAACACCACAACCATTATCAGCTGATAGGACTTGAAGAATGTATGTGAGACAGAAAGAATCTGTGTGAGGTAGAATTAATGTATCAAGGGAGGGTCTGTTTTTATATAATTATTATATACTAGTCGACCCGGCGAACTTCGTTCCGCCTAACCTTTTACTATTTTGTGCATGTATTATACTTATAAACCTTCCTGTTGAATAAGTCTATCTATTAAAAAAAAAAAACATCAAAATCCGTTGCGAAGTTTTAAAGATTTAAGCATACATAGGGACAGACGCGGAAATGGACTTTATTTTATACTATGTATTGACTACAAAAGACTTGGCTCTATAGACTATGTTCTTTTGCCCGCCCAGAATGGCCGAATAAAAAATAAACAACAACAACAAACCACCTGTCAAAATATGTAAACAACGGAAAAAATATTGCACCTTAGGTTACATTATTTGAGTTTAGGTAAGGATCCCTTATTTTTTTGAAAATCTAATATAGCCTATGACACTCGGGGTTAATGTAGCTTCCTACCAGTGAAAGAATTTTTCAAATCGGTTCAGTATTTCCGGAGCCTATTCGTTACAAACAAACAAACAAACAAACAAACAAACAAATCTTTCCTCTTTATAATATTGGTATAGATATTCACACGATTTACACTAAACCGTAAAAGTAACTTCGCGATAAACTAATCCAGGGGCGAGGTCTCTTTTCTAACATTTGATAATATGCGGCTTTAGGCTCGTTTGCGTAAATAAGCGATCGTCCTGTGTTAGGGGATGAACTTCAGAGGAGCTGTGATTTGATCTAAAGAATTTGTTATTGTTTGGTTTATAAGTGCAATGCTTTGCCTAACGCTCTACGGTACTTCAGGAGATGTGCTATCATGGTGGGAGTGATAGTTGAAACCACAAGACATACATTCCTAAGTAAGTTCTAACCAAGAAAAGTGCTGGTACAAGACCAACGGATTGGCAACAGGGTTATTACACCGTAGCTCTCGTTTTGAGAATCTTGCACATAACTTCATGATTATCTTTGTATTAATCTGGCTTAAGCCTTTATCACATGAATCGATGGTCATCAAAAGTCGACTTTCTTCACACAAACATAAGGTTACACAAAACCTAGTCGGACGGGGCATGGCGAAGGAACTGTCCTACCCGGGGCTAGTTGTCATACACTTCAACAAAGTTTATCTTCCGTAATAATACACTTGAACGCGGTTCCTCTTCTAGGAACAACAGTAGGGTTTTCAATCTTTTAAATCATTCTTTAGAAGGACGATTGCAGTAATGTATTAGGGAACGTCTGTTTAGGATACCTAGGTAGTCGCTTGACGAGGTCGAGCTAGCGCGCGTGTTTAGCGCGCATTTTTTTTAAGAATTTATTTGTCAGCGTACAGCTCATTGGCTCGAAATTTTATAAGTCCAAGGTTATTTTCATTATTCTTTAATTTTCAAAGGAGCTTTAGCACTGTAAATTATTTGATTTAAAACACAACGTATGGAGGGTCCTAACCATTAGTCAGATAGACGATCACGACAAGGCCAAAGATTAAAGTTTCGTATTGAAGTAGGGTTAGCTTTGTAGGATATATTTATTTTTATTTTACAAATATTAAGGCAGGAAGGCAAAATGCTCACACACTGTTGTGTAGCTATCAGGAAAAAGATGCTTTAAAAAAACAGTGCGTTAAAAAAATTTTGCAACATCATTGACACATAGGTACTTTTGTTTTTTTTTTAGCACTAGCATCGCGAAGATCGCGGACGAAACACTCTTAAATAGTCCGGAAAAGCGCCTGAGTAGATAGAATTAGCAAACTTTAGATGTGATTTTTTATCAACTAGGCGACCCGGCGAACTTCGTACCGCCTAACCTATTACTATATTGCTCATGTACTATACTTATAAACCTTCCTCTTGAATCACTCTATCTATTAAATAAAATCCTCATTTAAATCCGTTGCATAGTTTTAAAGATTTAAGCATACATAGGGACAGACGCGGGAAGCGACTTTTTTATCTATACCAATATTATAATCTATACCAATATTATAAAGAGGAAAGATTTGTTTGTTTGTTTGTTTGTTTGTTTGTAACGAATAGGCTCCGGAAATACTGAACCGATTTGAAAAATTCTTTCACTGGTAGGAAGCTACATTAACCCCGAGTGTCATAGGCTATATTAGATTTTCAAAAAAAATAGGGATCCTTACCTAAACTCAAAAAATATAAACCAAGGTGCAATATTTTTTCCGTTGTTTACATATTTTGACAGGTGGTTTGTTGTTGTTGTTTGTTTTTTATTCGCCCATTCTGTGCAGGCAAAAGAATATAGTCTATAGAGCCAAGTCTTAAGAAGTAAGTATCTATATTCTATGGCGTAACGAAGTAAGCCGGGAAAGCTCGTACTATGTATTGATGACAAAGCGAACTTCGTTTCGTACCGACTTGCAATAGAATTTTTGAGAATATTCTATAGCCTCTATGTCACCTGGACGGGGATAGTGTAGCTTCACAACAGTGAAAGAATGTTCTAAATCGGTTCAGTACTTTTAGAGCGTATTCCATACAAACAAACAGTCAAATCCTTCGTTATTAATAGAAGACAAAGAGTATGACTCATACAAAATATACGTACCAAAGCTGAAATTAAGTCTTTTTGACGATGACAATCTTTGGCCCGAGGGAATATTTTTCCGTAGGTACTTTATATTTAGAAACAAACAGCCTATGACAGCCTCAGATTTAAATTCGAAGTAATGGACGAAGAAAGTAGTAATTTGGTACTATGTACATTCAACTGTAAGGGTCTAATTAGATCTACTGAATGTGTAAGGCGATTGTGCGACACCGCTGACGTCATCGCATTACAGGAAACCTGGCTGTGGCCACATGAGATATCACATCTTGAAAGTTTAAATCATTGCTTCGCATACACAGGTAAATCAGCCATGGATACTTCAGCTGGTGTCATCCGTGGAAGACCATACGGTGGGGTCGCCTTATTGTGGAGAAAATCTGTGTTTGAAAACATCTCAGTGGTACCGTGCAATAGTAATCGTATAATTGCAATTAAAGTGGTGCATAGTAATCGCGCTCTGTTAATATTGTCAGTTTATATGCCTTTTGACAATAATAGTAGTGATAGTTTGATCGAATTTACTCAGTGCCTTTGTGAGATGATAGCGTTGATCGAAAGTGAAGACGTGGAATCGGTAGTAATATTAGGTGACTTCAACGCACATCCTGGAGAGCGATTTTCTAGAGAGTTAATGAACACTTGTGAAGAGCAAACATGGATTTGTGTTGATCGTGAATTATTACCACGTGACACACACACATTTGTATGTCAAGCGAGTGGGTCACAGCGCTGGTTGGACCATTGTCTTGTGACGACTGCGGCTAGTCCTCTGTTTAAAAGTGCAGCAGTGTTGTATGGCGTGTACTTATCTGACCACTACCCTGTTATTTTTGAGTGTAATATTTCCGTTCTTAAACCTAAACAATCTGCATCTATACCTATAGTTTATAGTAATAAAGTCCGCTGGGGCGAAAGAGATAGTATTCAAATATCTAAGTATCTCGAGTTTTGTAATTCAAAACTTAGGAATGTCGATTTCCCTTCGGATTGCATAGATTGCGCGTTTAAATTGTGCCATAATTTTGATCATTGTTTACTTATAGATAAGATGTATAAAAGTATTATATCAATTTTGAGAGACAGTGCGGAACATTCATTCAAGGGGAGAGAAACTGTGAAAAAGAACAGATATGTAGTTGGTTGGAACAAACATGTCAGTGGGGCGCACAGGGAGGCTCGGTTGTGTTATCAGATGTGGTTGTCATATGGTAGACCTACACGCGGACATGTCTATAATAAAATGTGTGAATCAAGAAAAGTTTTTAAATCTAGATTAAAATATTGTGTCAATCATGAACAACAAATCAAGATGGATATTCTTGCTAAATATCACTCTGAGAAAAAGTTTTGTAAATTTTGGAAGTCCACAAATAAACTAAATGTAAAACCGAGTCTTCCTGTAACAGTGGGGGGATTAAGTGACCCCATTGACATTGCCAATATGTTTCAGCGCAACTTTAGGGTTGAGTCAGAATTGCCAAAAGAGCAGAGGAGGTTCGATGCTGAGGCTAGTATAGGAGTGATCCCCACAACTGTATTTACAGCGAAAGACGTTGAATCTGTTATTAAGGACATGGTAAGGGGTAAGTCTCCGGGACACGATGACCTCAGCATAGAGCATCTGAAGCATGCGGGACCGCACCTGCCAAGAGTACTTGCTCTGTTTTTTAATTTGTGTGTAAATCATAGTTATATGCCTCAGGACCTGATGTTTACTGTTGTTGTGCCTATTGTTAAGAACAAGACTGGAGACGCCTCTGACATGTCCAATTACAGGCCTATATCTCTGGCTACTATAATAGCTAAGGTGCTGGACAGTTTGCTTGACAAACAGCTAGCTAAGCATCTTGAACTACATGATGCTCAGTTCGGATTTAGGCCAGGTCTGTCGACTGAGAGTGCAATATTGTGTCTTAAGGAAACTGTTCAGTACTACACGGCTAGAAAAACGCCTATACTTGCCTGTTTTTTGGACCTGTCAAAGGCGTTTGACCTTGTGTCGTACGATATCCTGTGGCGTAAGCTCCGTGAGGAAACCAGCTTGCCTCCAGAGCTTACATCTCTTTTCAGTTACTGGTATGACAATCAGAGGAACAGTGTCAGGTGGGCTGGCGCCAAATCAGACGTGTACAGGTTGGATTGCGGGGTGAGGCAGGGGGGATTGAGTTCGCCCAGGCTGTTCAATCTGTACATGAATGAATTAATTGTGCAGCTCAGCAGCACCGGTGTCGGATGTCATGTTGATGGCGTCTGCTTAAATAATATTAGTTATGCAGACGACATGGTGCTGCTGAGTCCGTCTGTTGGTGCTCTTAGAAAGCTGGTTACTATGTGTGAGTCTTACGCGTTGACCCATGGGCTCAGATACAATGCTAAAAAGAGTGAGCTCATGGTTTTTAAATCAGGCACCAAAACCTACACTGATGTGCCGCAAATAATACTCTCTGGTGCGTCATTGTGTAGAGTAGCTAAGTTTAAGTATTTGGGCCACTGGGTCACCGAAGATTTGAAAGACAATTTAGATTTGGAGAGGGAGCGCAGGTCGCTGGCTGTCCGCTGTAATATGCTTGCCCGAAGGTTTGCGCGGTGTACAAAACCAGTGAAAACTACACTTTTTAAAGCTTATTGCCAGTCGTTTTACACTTGCAGCCTTTGGGTGAACTTTACGGCACGGGCATACAGTGACCTGCGAGTCCAATATAATAATGCATTCAGGGTTTTGTTGGGGCTCCCGTGGAGATGCAGTGCGTCGGGGATGTTTGCGGAGGCACACACTGATGACTTTTATGCCATTATTAGAAAACGATGTGCCTCCACACTAGCACGCCTCCGCGGGAGCACCAACGGACTCCTGAAGGTGTTTATAGACAGGTGGGACTCTCCTATGCTACAGCATTGGGTGCAGCTTCACACAAAATTGTAAATAGTTTAGGCTTTAATTTATTTATTTTTACTAACGTAAGTTAAGTGTTTTACTAACAAGCTATGGAATCCTAAATTTCTGAAAATAAATTATTTGAATTGAATTGAATAATAGCACATCATACTCAGATAGCACATCATACTCAAAGCCCCTAACTAGGTAGAACCTGTATCTAGGGTGCCCGAAACATATACAGAGACGAACATTATTATAATATTGGTATTGGTTTGCCGAATGGACCCGTACCGGTGGGCCAAAATCGTCACCGAGTGGGTTCCGAATGATGAACGGTGAAAGCGTGGTCGACCCAGGCGCAGATGGCGGGACGACCTCGACAAGTTTCAGGAGGATTGGTTGGGGATGGCACTGGATAGAGTGGAGTGGAGGAAAACGGGGAGGCCTTTGCCCAGCAGTGGTACACAATAAAGGCTACATAAAAAAAATGTCTATGTAATAGACTCTAGTTACGTAAACCTATGTAGACACCAGGGGGTCAAGTTTCTTAACTAAAACGATCGACTTGTAATTGTCTTGTTAGTGACATAAATAATAATAGAAAAACCACCTCGTGTAAATATAATAATATCCTTTTCTGAATAACGACGAAGTAAATTTTAACTCTGCAAGATAAGGTGTTAAAACATTTTTTGGCGTACCACGGTTTATGGTTGAACATATTTTTTCATAGCGATGATTAATTTCGTGCTATACCTAAAAATTGCTTTATTACTCTCTTCGTATGAATATAAATAACAAGCTTTCCCGGCTTACTTCGTTACGCCATAGAATATTAGATACTACAAAAGACTTGGCTTTATGTTCTTTGGCTTTATGTTGGCTATGTTCTTTTGACTGCCCAGAATGGCCGAATTAAAAACAAACAACAACAACAAAGCACCTGTCAAAATATGTAAACAACGGAAAAAATATTGCACCTTGGGTTACATTATTTGAGTTTAAGTAAGGATCCCTAATTTTTTTGAAAATCTAATATAGCCTATGACACTCGGAGTTAATGTAGCTTCCTACCAGTGAAAGAATTTTTCAAATCGGTTCAGTATTTCCGGAGCCTATTCGTTACAAACAAACAAACAAATCTTTCCTCTTTATAATATTGGTATAGACTAATGCCGCGGCGAACTTTGTACCACCTTACAATACTAATAAGTTTACACTTTATTAAACAAGTAAAGTAAAGTAAAGTAAAAAATGATTTATTCAATACAGGATACAAGATATCGCTTATTGAAAGTCAATTAGACTAATCTAATTAATATTGATACCTTATTTCGTAAAGTATCCTATACTGATAGAGGCGAGGTAGTTCAGGGTGCCCACTAATTGGCTCAGGCAAACAAATGTTTGCCTTGCCTTACGACAATGGTCGCCTGGAGACGCCCCCAAACGAGCCCTCCTCTGTCAAATGATTCTACTCCCTTTCGCAATGATTTTACAGCGTAGAGAAGAAAGGGGTAACAAACTCTACTTTACAATTTATCTCTCTCTTTTTTTGTTCTTATGTTACATTACAATTTAATTTAGAATAAAAAGAACATAAATTAATAAGATTTAAAGTACATACATGAAATAATGAAAATATCGTGCAGAGCTAGACTACTTCCATGCGTCTTTGTCGTTTTCATAATCATCAACATTGTAATAAGCTTTCTAATTTTCACAAGCCTTTGTAATTTTCTGATACAATAAGTGCACCTGGGTTTGATTCCCGGGCGACGCTAATATAGATATGAAGAATATCGATGTTGTTTCCGGTCTAGGTGTAATGTTCGTCTCTGTGTGTGTTTCGGGTACCCTAGATACAGGTTATTCCTAGTTAGGGGCTCTGAGTGTGATATGTTATTATTGTTATTGTTGTTGTTTTCGAAGCCTATTCCTTTCAAGCAAAGAAACAAATAAACAATCCTTAGGGTGCTGCATTTACGTACAAAGCTAGAAACAAGCGCTTGTTGGCGCTGTTTCGAAAAACATAGACGCTTGTTCCAGCGCGAGTGTCAGCACAGGTATTTTCTATACATTTTTCTAACCAGCGCCAACAAGCGCTTGTTATCAGCTTTGTAAGTGAATGCACAGTTTTAACTAAGTATAGCAAGACAAGCATCTACTATTTTATATCAAAATGAATCGTGATTCGTTAGTCACGCTAAAACTCGAGAACGGTCGGTCCGATTAAGCTGATTTCATCTTAAAATGGTTGTAGTAGCCCACGGAAGGTTTAAAAGGTGAGAAAATATGGAAAAATGGGCGAGAAGTTTTTTAAGAATTGTAAAGTGCGACACGAAGTTCGCCGGGACAGCTAGTAAAATATATAATTTCTTCACGATTATGCTAGTACAGTGGTGGTCTAGGACGGGGTAACAGATTTGTCTATGGTCTCGTGCCGCCCTAAAATACATTACCAAAGAACGAGAGCTATTTTGCACTCAGAAAAACCGGTAAAAAAACATAAACCTGGCTAAACGTGGGTCGGGCTCTTGAGCTGGTGCCTCTACCTAACCCTTCGGGGAATAAAAGGCGTGAGATTATGTATTATGTTAGGAAAACTGGAAGTGTTACGCCGTCTTATACCGCCACTATAAGTGTAATAGGGATCTAAACTACCTGGACAAAGGTAAAAATAAAACTAAAACAGTTACTTAAAGAACCGGTAACGAGATTTCTCTGTAGCAACTTTCGACTCCTATAAACGTTGCACAGAACTTTAACCCGACATCGATTCCGTATTACGTATTTAAAGAGGCCACACGGTGCGAAACCAGCGCCACTTCCAATAAATGATTAATATCTTCTAACCATGGCCGAAAGAAAAAAAAAAAAAAAGAGAGAAATTGTAAAGTAGAGTTTGTTACCCCTTTCTTCTCTACGCTGTAAAATCATTGCGACAGGGAGTAGAATCATTTGACAGAGGAGGGCTCGTTTGGGGGCCTCTCCAGGAGGCGATTGTCGTAAGGCAAGGCAAACATTTGTTTACCTGAGCCAATTTGTGGGCACCCTGAACTAACTCGCCTCTCACAGTATAGGATACTTTACCAAATAAGGTATTAGATTAGATGTAGTCTAATTGACTTTCAATAAGTGATATCTTGTATCCTATATTTAATAAAGAATTCGACTTTGACTTTGACATTGAAATCAAAAATAAGCGTCTTTGACACCCTAGATAATCTTGCTAAGAATTTTTAAGACCCTGTTGTGTAGCTTTCAGGTGCGAAATCTAAGGAATAAACTGTTTGTTGCCTAAATTACAAAAGTTTCAAAAGCGTTTATTTCTAAGATCATTATCCTAAAAGCTACAAAACAAAGCCTTTAAAAATCTAAGCAAGAATATCTAGTAAGTCAAAGACGCATATTTTGGTTTAGAAGATATTAATTATTTATCGAAGTGGCGCTAGTATCGCACACGTTCGCCCCTAAGTTCGAAATTCCCTTGACTTACTTTCACTTTGTATTTCAACCCAAAGCGGAACGGTGAAATGTTGTGAGCTCGAACTTTTGACTTTAGAATTTATTTGTATGCGATATGGAATCCTTTATACCTTTACTAGTTGACCCGACGAACTTCGTACCGCCTAACCTATTACTATTTTGCTCGTGTATTATACTTAGAAACCTTCATCTTGAATCACTCTATTTATTTAAAAAAAACTCATCAAAAGCCGTTGTATAATTTTAAAGATTTAAGCATACATAGGGACAGACGCGGGAAGCGACTTTATTTTATACTATGTATTGACTAGTCGACCCGGCGAACTTCGAACCACCTAACCTATTACTATGTGGTGCATATATCGTACATATAAACCTTCCTCTTAAATCACTCTATTCATTAAAAAAACTGTTTCAAAATCCGTTGCATAGTTTTAAAGATATAAGCATACATAGGGACATACGCGGGAAGCGACTTTGTTTTATACTATGTAGGTATTGATTTGTATGCGATAAGGAATCCTTTATACCTTTACTAGTCGACCTAGCGAACTTCGTACCGCCTACCCGGATGTGGTTGTGAATGCGGATGTGGCATAAAGTGACCAGAAAAATTCGCTTCACAGGACCCGTCGTTGCTAAAAAATAAAACCCAAAAAAAGGAACTTCGAAAAAAACGGACGCTACGGGCTACGTCCAAAGCGCTTGGGCGGAAAGTTACTTTTTGACCACTCAAACAATGGACTTGAAACCTTTTTTACGAATTTTTAAATCATTTAAAATAATGTATTATGTTATTTACTGCTCCGTGGCTCTGTTGGCAGTGATGTGGACGGGGTAGCAGATGTACCGGGTTCGATTCCTGGCGGGGCAAACCGTTATGTAATTCCGTTGTAACAATTGTTATGAAATTTTTTTAGAAGTCGAACGAAGAGGTTAATGTTAATGTTTGACTGCTCCGCGGCTCAGTTGGCAGTGATGTGGACTGGGTAAGCGTGTGCACCTGGGTTCGATTCTTGGTGGGGCGAACTTTGTTATGGTGAATATCGATGTTTGTTTCCCGGTCTGGGTGTGATGTTCGTCTCTGTGTATGTTTCGGGCACCCTAAATACAGGTTCTTCCTAGTTAGGGGTTCTAAGTGTGATGTGTTATTGTTATTATTGTTATTGCATACTTTATACCATTACTAGAGGCTGCCCCGCGATTTTTCCCGCGCAGATTTCTCATAAACACCAAAATCCCGTTTTTTCCCGTTCCCGTGGGAATTTCGGGAAATCCCTTCTTAGAGCTCACCTACACTCCCCAAGAAACCCACGAGGCAATTTTCAGCTTTCTACGCCCAGTAGTTTCGGCTCTGCGTTGTCTGTCAGTCAGTCAGTAACGGAAGAGTTTTGTATATATTGATAGTTAGAAGCTTACCCTACAAAAATACCAAATTTCTTATATGTAACTAAGGGTCCAAATTATGGAGGAGCAAACAAGGATCCATGTTTTTTTGGGCAGGGCATAATGGACGGTAATTCAAAAATAAAAGGCCAAGTGCGAGGGCGCGCGCTTAGAAGGTTCCGGGAAAAAATTATTGTGTAAAATTGGCTAGCTTTAGCATAGTTTTTTTATTTGGTGCCTGTTAACCCGGTCGGTTTCCCACTAAATTAGTTTTTTTTTTTTGGATTTATATCTAAACTAGTCGACCCGGCGAACTTCGTACCGCCTAACTTATTGCTATATTGTGTATTTATTATACTTATAAACCTTCCTCTTGAATTACTCTATCTGTTAAAAAAAACCGCATCAAAATCTGTTGCATTGTTTTAAAGATATAAGCATACAAAAGGACAGACGCGGGAAACGACTTTGTTTTATACTATGTACTAGAGGCTGCCCCGCGGTTTTTCCCGCGCAGATTTCTCATATACACAAAAATCCCGTTTTTTCCCGTTCCCGTGGGAATTTCGGGAAATCCCTTCTTAGTGCTCACCTACACTCCCTAAGGAACCTACATGCAAAATTTCAGCCCGCTACGCCCAGTAGTTTCGGCTCTGCGTTGTCTGTCAATCAGTCAGTCAGTAACGGAAGAGTTTTATATATATTGATTGATTGATATTGATATTGATTTACGTAATTTTTTGAAGTTTTAATATTAATTCCTTTGGACATCAAGAAAATTTTCGTGCAAACATTTCATTAACCCGTTTTAGAGATAACTGCCTTTGACAGACGGACGGACGGACTAAGAATAGAGTCCCGGGACGAGTACCCGGAACCTTACTGTTAGAATTAAGCTTGATACATAATACTACCTATACATACGGCACGTGCACCCTATACTTACCTTATTCGACCTTTGGTAGTGTGAAAGGGTTCTTATATAAAGAAGTAAGTTTCCGGATTTGACCAATTCGCTCGGATCGACGTCGATCAGTACAGGTATAATCTATCTACTATACTAGTCGACCCGGCAAACTTCGTACCGCCTAACCTATTAGTATTTGGTGCATGTATTATACTTATAAACCTTCCTCTTTAATCACTCTACGTATTAAAAAAAAACCGCATCAAAACCGTTGCGTAATTTTAAAGATTTAAGCATACATAGGGACAGCGACGCGGGACGCGACTTTCTTTTATACTATGTATTGATGACGATGATATATAAAAATGAATCATGGTTCATTAGTCTCGCTAAAACTCGAGAACGGCCGTGCCGATTTAGCTGATTTTGGTTTTGAAATGTTCATAGTAGTCCAGGGAAGATTTTAAAAGTAAGAAAATATGAAAAAAATCAGGGGAAGTTAGTAAAAACAACAATTTAATTTTCCATACAAAATGCTCCATCCATTTTCCTGTCCAAGATTGATTTGACGCTGTTTGTTTTTAAATTCACCCATTCTGCCAAGTAGTTTTTAGTGCCTGGTTAGGTATTTTAATGATAAGGGTGAAAATCCCAAGCGAAAAAAAATCATGGCAAACCTGATTTTGGTAGTGCAATGTGCTCGTTGATCATTAGGATATTTTTTTTTAAGTAGTGTAAGTACTTCTCCACCTTGGCAAAAAAAATTATGGAGTAAGGGCTTCTACAACACCTAAAAAAAATTGTCATAGTGTCATTTTATCATCACGGTGGCATGTCCTGAACCCAATTTCACTCGTAAAGTATCTTTTCTTACAAACACGTTTACGATTTTGATTTAAATCGATTTGCGTATCGTTAAATTATTAGTTAGTATATCGATAAAAACTATTATTGTTTGTTTATCTAATTTCTCACACATTTAACAAGTACTCGAATTTTGTCCTGAGAAAAGTTATCATTTCAGAGGACGGTAAGTTTTAGCAGAATAGTTATGACAACACTGCGTTGTTACGCCCCCCTTCTGTTTCCTCACCACGGATTAGTCCGGCTAAAGCTCTCGGTGCGTACGGGCCGCTTACAACACCACTGTGGATTCCCACCAAAACGTAAGTTTATCATTTCAGTGATGAGGGGACAATTTTTTTTTCATTTCGGTGGCCGTTATATCTCGTGTTGGATTCATTTAATTTATTTTCAAATTTCTGTTTACATTCGACGTATGTATTGTTTTGTTTCAGTTATATTTATAGTTTGATAATTATTTAATTTGGAGTAAAATTTTAAATTAACCTTTGTTTTATCATCTCAGTGCTATCATTTCAGTGGATTCGGTGGACTGTTATACCGAAAAGAGTCCACCGGAATGAAATATATCACCGAAATGATAGAACCATCAAGTTTTGGAGATCCTTGGGTCAAAAAAATAATTAAGGTTTTCCTTCCCAATCCTTTACCGTGTCAGTACCTACGTTAGGTTTTGCCGGCGTAACCATTTAATATACCGAATTATAATACGTACCACTATATAATGTCAACTTAATAATTATATAAATTGTGTTAGTTTATCGTTTAAAATCTTTATGCTTAATTAAGTAGTTTCGCCCTAGGACAATATTATATTAGGCGGTTATTGTGCTATATTGACAATTCAAATAATCCCCAAAGTACCTATCTAAAGCACGGGCACACCTCGGTGGGACACGAGCGATCCAAATAATGAAACAAACGCGTTGCAGTTGCAACGCACTTAGTCTAAGCTCGTGTACGTAAACACTTTCCATGTCTTGTGTGAGTGAGATAAGACAATGCTTTTTGTAGTTTGTACTGTGCTGTACGGTTAGTAACAGAGGGATAACCGAGCGCGGATGGCCGGCACTTTCACCGGGAGGCAGGGAGTGTCCGTCCATACTGTACGAAGTAATTTTTCTTCTGTGGCACAGTGTAGCTTAAAAAATACGTATTCTATAAACTTCGATCATCAATATCAATTCCAACTACCTAGTTAACGGGTCACCGCAGAAAAAACATCTCGTCAAATAACACCTTATTTCATAAGTAGCTTAGGCTCTTATTTCTGTTTTGTTAGGTATCGGTCCAACAAACCACACAATCAACGTAAACACGTGCATTTTAATACCAAATTTACTATTAAAAAAGTTTCTACTAAACTTTAACAAAATGTTGGCCCAAACACGCGCCTTCTTGTCATCGCTAAACTGTAGATGTTTTATTTTGACAAAATAATATGAAATACCATTTTTTATATTTGCGATCTAATTACAAGGTAGAAGGTAGCATGGTTGCAATTAGTTTCCACTGAAAAATATTTTTGAACTTGTCTAGTCGTCATTGTTTCGTAAACAAATGAACTGTGGTGTGTGTAGTAGTATCTCAGACTATGTAGATGTAGGTGTATCATTGTATACGCGGACAGTTTTTAACCCCCGACGAACACCTCAGATTTTTTAACATATCTGTCTGTCTGTGTATCTGTCTGTGACATCGTAGAGCCCAAACGGCTAAACCGATTTTCGTTTAGTTTTTTTTGTATCTTATAAAATTGTATATTATTTAAATAGGCAGTACTTAAACTTACAAACACAATGTTTACACACTCGAAAACTAAATTCGAGCTATTGTTCAGTTTTTTTTAAATGTAGGTAGGTATCATCTTAGTACGGAACCCAAACTTAGAGGTATGGTTGTTCTTAGCTGTATCATTTCGGTGGGCTTTTTTCATTTCGGTGTATGGTCTATCATTTCGGTGCACATTTTTATCATTTCGGTTGACACTTTTATCATTTCGGTGGATTTTTTTCATTTCAGTGGACTCAAATAAATTCAACCTTTAATATTTGAGTAAGTTTTAATGTTAATTGGTGGCCATTCTCGCACATTTTCCAAAATAGGTTGAAGTTTTAATAATAATTAAATCTACGTCGATAACATTTAAAATAAAAAAATCCACCGAAATGATACAAAAAAACAGTTTGTTGATTTTGACCCATAAATGGTGTAAACTTATAATCTAATCGTCTTATTCATAAAGATACAGTAGATTTAAAGTACAGCTACTGGAGGTCTACTTCTCTGGTTTGTTGTATGGTAAATACGTGATATCCAGTCTAAATTGACATACGTCAAATAACTAAAATGCTCTTTAACTTTTTTTTTTTTATGAATAACAGGGTAAGGCGATACGGAGTTTGCCGGATCAGCTAGTATTTCTATATTTTACTTATGAAAAAACTGGTAAACTTCTAAACAGTTTAAGCCTGAAAATATATACGTCAACCTACGCGAATTCGGCTTCTCTTAGTAAGCACAGGAATATGTATAAAATGCTTCAAGAGTTATATAAGCTTTGTATAAGTCATAAAACGCAGCGGTCGCCCCGCCGGCCTGTCAAACCTTCTGTCCCAGATTTCAAGTCGCGGGAAAACTTTGAACGATGCCAAAAATGTGGACAGTAGGATCTAACTATAGGTATATGTAGGTTGGTATAGATATTTAGTTCAAGCAAAGAACTATTATCCTACTAGCTTTTGCCCGCAGCTTCGCACGCGCATTTTCATAATTTATGGAAATAACTGGTGGATGACTTATTCAGGAATTTAGGAAAATAATTTTTGTTTGCACCTATTCACCCTAAACATAACATATTTTTAAAATAAAAATTTCAAGTGGTTTGTCCTTATATCAGTTAAAATTAGTAAGTACACATATTTCAGTTTACGTGGAAACTCCAAAAAAACATTTTTACACTGAACCGTTCATAAGAAACCTATATTTTCATAGTTCCTAATACTGATAGTAGCGTGTTGCACTACTTTTAATTGGTTGGAGTATTAACTACGTAAATAAAAATAGTGTAGAGGATAATGTTCTGTTCCCATGTGAATTTTGGTAATCTATTTTCTACTTCACCTTCTAGCTCTAGGAGTTTAATACCTTCAAAACTTTCTGTTTTACCGCTCCCGTAGAATTTTTTGAAAATCCATTGTTATAGCTTACTTACAAACACTGAAGAACACGTTTTCCTATTTTCACGATGAAATAAAAAAAATACGTTTTCATGTATCAACCAATCGAACTCCCGATAAGGCTTCGCTCCATATTTATCTGAAAGACCTTAAGCCTAGACTTTTGAATGACATTGAAAAACCAAGTCTGAGCTGCGTAGGTAAGGATGGGGAAAATGCACATGTTCATGAGTTTTCGATTCAGACATAAGAGTAAAGGTCGCCTTTATGAGTCCCTTCACAATAGCTCCGCAAGGCGTTTTTAAAGCGTCTTCCGACTTCTTTTTTCTGTCACGCCTGTAAGGAGAGTATTTGGCCAAAAGTTGGTATTATGCAATTCTCTCACGATGCACATCCACTACTTGCTACAAAATGTTGGTCATGACAAAACTCAAATTAGATGTAGCTCAAAAGGCGGTTGAATTAAAATAGGACTGGGCTGGTCATGTCGCGCGTAATAAATCTGATCTCTGGGCATGTAGTACCCCTGAGTGGGTTCCGAAACATGGCAAGAAATGACTTTGCACCAGAAAACGATGGAGCGACGTATATACGCTCGGCAGGGCCTGGTGGGAAAAGTCCTGTGGGTCCAGGCGAAATAATAGGTCTACGGTATGCCGTGCCTGTCGTAAGAGGCGATTAAAAGGGGTCGTGGGTGTAAAGGGCGGGGGCCCGACCCACTTATCAAACGGCCCCGAGATGGGCGGCGGCACAGCTTGTGGCACTATGCCGCCGCAGCTCCAAAGGCAAGCCTGGGAGGGAACAATATGCCCCTCCCCGAACACGAAGCTGATAGCACCTGAGCGTGGGAAGGACTTCGGACTCTATCGGCTCTACCACAAAAACAGTTAAACCTGGTCTAAATCGCTAGACTAGGTTTAAATCTCGAATTCGTCATACAAATTGGCGATTTAGACTGGTCTAACTTTTTTGTGGTAAGGGGGTATAATGCGTCAGCATGCGTGAGAGCTAGACGCCAGTACACCAGGCATCGCAGGCGACGGAACCACAACGCAGAGGAGGAACTCCATCTCCACGAAGACTACCGCGACGCCAGGAGAGCGCTAAAGATGGCCGTGCGTAGTGCCAAGGCCGCCTCGAGATCGGAACTGCTGGATTCCCTAAACGAGGATCCATGGGGTCGTCCGTATCGGATGGCAAGGAAAAAGCTCCGCCCATGGACCCCACCGCTCACTCAGAGTCTCCAGCCTGAGGTGGTGACCGAGGTGGTGTTGGCTCTGTTCCCTGTCCGGCCCGAGTTTCCCGCCCCTGTGATGGTCGAAGTGGTGCTGGATGAAGCCGAGCTGGTTGTCCCACCGGTAACGCAAACGGAGATGGCAGTGGCAGTAAAGCGCCTTCAGGGCAAGAAGACGGCGCCGGGCCCAGATGGAATCCCGTGTCGGGCTTGGCACCTGGCTCTTCAGCCAGAATTCCTGGAGGTGCGGATGCGCAGTTTGCTTTCCACCTGCCTGGAAGCCAAAGTGTTTCCACGGCAGTGGAAAACGGGCAAGCTGGTGCTACTCCGTAAAGAGGGGCGCGCTGTCGACTCCGTGCGTCCGCCGGACTTTCGGCCTATCGTCCTGCTCGACGAGAGTGCCAAGCTCTTCGAGAGCGTCCTCAGCAGGCGCATCATCGGGCACCTAGAGCGCGTAGGGCCGAACCTGTCTGACAATCAGTTCGGCTTCCGTGCTGGCCGCTCTACGCTTCACGCGGTGGAACGAGTACGCAAAATTGCGGACACGGCGGTCTCTGCGGGCGAGGTGGTGCTGGCGGTGTCTCTTGACATTACCAACGCCTTCAACACCTTGCCCTGGGCCTGCATAAAGGAGGGACTGGTGTATCATCAAGTGCCTCTCTACTTAAGGGAAGTTCTCGGGTCGTACCTCTCGGACAGATTCATCACGTATCCTGGCCGGGAGGAGTGGCTCCAGCAGGCGATGTCGTGCGGTGTTCCACAGGGGTCGGTTCTTGGCCCTCTCCTTTGGAACATCGGTTACGACTGGGTGCTGCGCGGAGACTACCTCCAGGGTATTGATGTCACGTGTTACGCTGATGATACCCTGGTGACGGCCCGAGGTACGACCTTTAGGGAGGCCGCCGTGCTTGCGACGGCGGGCGTGGCGCAGGTGGTTCGTCGCATAAGGCTTTTGGGCCTCGAGGTGTCGCTCAACAAGTCCAAGGCCATGTGGTTCCACGGGCCTCGGAATCGTCCTCCGGCCGGAATGGTGATCGTCGTGGGTGGGGCGTCCATTGCCGTCGAGCCCACCCTTAAATACTTGGGGCTGACTCTCGATGGGCGGTGGACCTTCCGCGCCCACTTCCAGCGCCTGGGGCCGAGACTGTTGGTGGCGGCTCAAGCACTGAGCCGCCTGCTTCCGAACCTAGGAGGTCCAAAAGCATTTTGCAGAAGGCTGTACGTGGGGGTTGTGCGGTCCATGGCCTTATATGGCGCCCCAATATGGGCCGACGCTCTGACGCGTCAGACCGCTGGATTACTTCAGACTCCGCAGCGGCTGATGGCGATTAGAGCTGCGAGGGGGTACCGCACGATCGCCAGGGAGGCAGCATGCTTGCTTGCGAGGACCCCGCCGTGGGATCTTGATGCGAAGGCCCTCGCGTCAGTTTATTACTGGCGTGAGGAGGCGCTGGCGAGGGGCCACTGGCCAAATCCTCGCGAGATTTTGGCGCGGCGGCAAGAGGCTGCCGACGAAGTGGTTGAGGCGTGGGCACTCCGGCTTGCGAACCCGAGTGCGGGGCACAGGACGGTGGAGGCAATAGTCCCCGTTTTTGAGCAGTGGCTGCATCAGCGGCACGGAGCTCTGAGCTTTAGGCTCACACAGGTGCTGACGGGACATGGCGTCTTTGGTCGGTACCTGTGGAGAATAGGTAAAGAGCAGCCCGCTCGATGCCACCACTGCTCAAACTGCCCTGAGGATACGGCGGAGCACACACTGCTCGAGTGTCCGGCCTGGGCCACTGAGAGGTCGGCGCTCACCACTGCAATTGAGGGACATCTCTCGCTGCCATCCATGGTCGCAGCCATGGTTGGCAGCGAAGAGGCTTGGCGTGCGGCCGCCACCTTCTGCGAAGCTGTCATGCTTGCGAAGGAGGCGGCCGAAAGACAGAGAGAAGCGGCTGACCCAGCCCGGCGTGGCCGGAGAAGGGGTCGCGGTCGCCGCGGCGGCAGGGCATAATGCCGTCGCGAAGCCCTGTAGGTCCGGGCGTAAGAATAGGTCTACGGTATACCCTGCCTGTCGTAAGAGGCGACTAAAAGGGGTCTTTGGGGCCGTGGGTGTGAAGGGCGGGGGCCCGACACACTCATCAAACGGCCCCAAGATGGGCGGCGGCACAGCTTGTGGCACTGTGCCGCCGCAGCAACAAAGGCGAGCCGGGGAGGGAACAATATGCCCTCCCCGTGCACGAAGCTGATATCAGTTGAGCGTGGGAGGAACCTCGGACGCCAGTAATGCGTGGTTCCCGGGGTCCTTCCCAAAAGCGCCAAGACGGCCGCCGGGGGGTTTTAGTGGGTGCGAGCCCCACATACCCCCGACGCTCCCCCGAGCGTCGGGAAATGCGTTAGGCATTTCCCCCCGTTACAAAAAAAAAAAAAAAAAAGGGGTATAATGCGTGGTGCCCGGGGTTCTTCCCAAAAGCGCCAAGACGGCCGCCGGTGACAAAGATCTTTGCATTTTTTTTGTAGCGCGGGGAGCGAAGGCGGTATTCGGGGCTCACAGCCACCAAAACCCGCCGGTGGCCGTCGTGGCAATTTGGAAAGAATTGTGATGATCGACATCCAGTGTCCTGTCCCTCCCAAGCCTATCTGTTCCTCTCGGGGAGGGCATGTCATTTCTTCGCCGGCTCCCCTCTAAGCTCAGTGCCACAGGCTGTGTCTGTTTGCTATAAACAGTTTGTCACTAATTTGGTCTTGGATATGTCGCTTATGTGAACTACGATCTATGGGCAATATGGAGTGCATACATATATACCGCATGGCATATTGGGAACTCGCATGGTGCTGTGATTGATGGATAAAGTCTGAAACAGCGAACTGCGCGCCAGAACTCATAAAGTGAATGTATAGTTGAAAAAGCGGCTAAAAAAAAAATGGGCTGGGCCAGCCATGTCGCCTGTATAAACTGCGATCTTAGGGCTAAGAACACCACTGAGTGGGTCTTGAAAAACTTTCAGAGATGACGTGGTTGCTTCGGGAAACGATTGGTGGAGCGACGAACTGGAAGCGCTTAACAGAGCCTGGTGGGAATCTGCTTAGGACAGTGAAGTGTGCGAAAGGAGGTATGAGGCCTTTGCTCTGCCGTGGAAAAGTTAAAGCTTAGGTATAATAAAAGGCTAAGGAGAACTCCTGTCGCATTTGCAAACAAAGACCATCATTGGCCATGTGTCGCATATCGGGAAATTTTCAATCTGTTATATCTTCGAAAATATTCATTTAAATCTCATGCTGTAAACGACTATTTGATCTTTATTAAATCCACAATGTATTAAAGGTATTAAATAGGATAAGGATTAATGCCGTATTGCTTTAAATTGCATCGAAAATATACCATTATTATTTTTGTAAAAAATTTAGGATAAAAATGTTTATTTTGGGTTATATCTAAGAGATAGACATATACCATCGCGGACTTTTTTGTAGAGCTTTTTGAGATCTACAATACTGTGGTACATTATTTTTATCTATCTCCTAGGGTTCAGCCAGCGTTTGCAATGTAAGCGCAAAAAATGTGTTTTTTTACGACCTCACATTAGAAACCTCAAAAATTGTACGACCTCACATTAGAAACCTCAAAAATTGTAGCCTATATGTTATTCTGATGTATAAGCTATATTGTGGTAAAGTTTCATTCAAATCCATTCAGTCGTTTTTACGTGAAAGAGTAACAAACATCCATACATCCATACATCCATACTTACAAACTTTCGCCTTTATAATAGTAGTAGGATTCATTGAATTTTCACTTTTTTTTTTCAAGAATCTGTTGAAAATGTATAATTGTAGAGTAGAACCTAATAAATACAGTATACAAACAGATGATTGGTTGGATGAAAACTTACTAAACGATAAAGCAGTTAATTGCAATCAATGTTTTAATAATAATAATAATAATAACACATCACACTCAGAGCCCCTAACTAGAAAGAACCTGTATCTAGGGTTCCCGAAATACACACAGAGACGAACATCACACCCAGACCGGTAACAAACATCGTTAATCATCATATCAATATTCGCCCCGCCCGGAAATCGAACCCGGGTGCACACGCTTACTCAGTCCACATCACTGCCAACTGAGCCACGGAGCAGTCAGTAATGCAATGATCGCAGTAATGGGTCTTTAAGTTTTCAACGAAGGACGCTGTTGCCCGTGCTGTACTATTCTTTGCTACCTATTACTTTATTAAAGTTTTTAATATGTTCATTGATTTAATTATGCATTAACCCGATTCACCACAAGCCGCAACTTCGGAAGGATTATTATGTGTGAAAATTTATTACGCTCCACAATTACGGAGGCTGGCGTGGACTAATTGATACTCCAGCCTTGCTTGCTTACTGAATTCACGTGGATTTCATGCCTATTAATAGTGTTTGGTTTTTGATAATGTATATTAACAGATATTTACAGCTTTTTAAAAGCATTCACCGCGATACCGGCGCGGCGGCGCCAATCTTGAAAAAAAAAAATACCCACCTAATAATCTTGCTTAGATTTTTCAAGGCACTGTATGTACTGTAATGTTGTGTCACAGTATAATAAATAGTACGAAGTACATACAGTATGGGCACTCCCTGCCTCCCTCAGCAAGTGCGGTCTTCGCTCGGTTACCTCTCAGTTACCGCTCAGTACAAATAGCACGACGTATCCTTCTTAGATATTTATCCTGAAAGCTAAACCACAACATACCTCGGTCACTTCATAGAAAAAAGCGCGTTGCTTCGCGCGCAACCAAAACCCGTGTACGTGCACGCGTATCATGCTTGTGTGAGTGAGATGAGACGTGCGACGCTGCTTTATTTGTACTGAGCGGTAACTGAGGGGTGACCGAGCGCGGGGCCGCACTTGCTGAGGGAGGCAGGGAGTGCCCATACTGTATGTAGTGCTCTGTATTTATACTGTGGCCCCAGCGTGTGCCTATCATATAAAAAAAAAGTTAAATGGAAAAGATTGTATTATATTTCGTATCAACGCTTAACATGCCAGATGGAGTGTAGAGTAAACACGATATTTACGAATCCATCGAGAGTTCAGCAAATATATTAGTTCAACGTTCATTTATGTTTATTCATTTAAGTACTAGTTCTTCACGCCTCCGTGGCTCAGTGGATCTAACTTGTGACCTAGAAGTTTAATAATAATAATAATAAACGGTAACGGTAACGGCGTACCGGTATTTCACTCCATAGCACCAGTTAACCGGTCTATTAAACAGTTCACCCCCATAAACCATTTCTTGTCATCCATTTTACAATAGTTCCTATCACCTTCTGGGTGCCGCCTCTGGGTGCATGATCTATTTGTGCATTTAGTGGCGGTGCCTTTATGGTGATCCATATACAATATAGCAAAACTCTCGAAAGGGCCTCTACGAGTTGGATTCGTCCCCTCGCACGCCTCTCAAAGGACCGGGCTCCATCCCGTGATACCGAAGAGTATTGAGAAACATAATAATAATAACACATCACACTCAGAGCCCCTTACTAGGAAGAACCTGTATCTAGGGAACCCGAAACACACACAGAGACGAGCATTACACCCAGACTGGAAACAAACATCGATATTCATCATATCAATATTCGCCCCGCCCGGGAATCGAACCCAGGTGCACACGCTTACTTAGTCCACATCACTGCCAACTGAGCTACGGAGCAGTGCGCTACGTTAGTATGAAATTACTACATGCCTTTGTTTGTGTTTTGTTTCGTGCACTTTAGATACAAATTCTACCTAGTCAGGAGCTCTAAGTACTCCGAATCGACGCGAATATCAGCTTTAGTGTGTGATGTCTTATTATTAATAGGTAAGTACCTGTAAAGATAGTTTTAAGTAAATTTAATTATTATAGAGGTTCTACCTAGTTAGGGGCTCTTGAGTGTGATGTGTTATTATGTTATTTATATCATAATTCCTTTTTGTATATTCGCTGCACCTCGTTAGATGTTTGCTGGGGCTAAGAATCTAATCGGGACAAAGTTTCCAACCGAAATACGAACTAAAATCGAAAAATAATTTATTATTATTAACTGTTGCGTAAATCACAATTTTGAATTAAATTGCAGACGAAATTTTACTTTATAACTTTCAAGTTTGATAAAAGACATTTTACATTTAAAGTAAATTAGTTTTAAGTCAAAACCATTTTGAAATTATAAGTTAAAGAAACTAATTTATTGAAAACTAGTCGGCCCGGCGAACCTCTAACCTTCCTTTTGAATCTATTTAAAAAACCCTCATCAAAATGTGTTGCATAGTTTAAAAGATTTAACCATACATAGGGACAGACGCAGGAAGCGACTTTGTTTCATACTATGTATTGGTGGTTTGTGATTTAGCCTGAATTAATAGTTTTCCAATGCTAGACAAAAGCCTCCCTCTTAACCTCTTATTCACCTTTTCTTGTAAAAAGGTGTCGAGGTCTTTCGCACCTCCACAGTAAAATCTTTAAAAACTTTCTTTATAAAAAGATACGAGTAAGTAATATTATAGGATACTTTACAGTATAGGATTACTTTACCAAATAAGGTATTAATAGCAATTAGATTAGATGTAGTCTAATTGACTTTCAATAAGTGATATCTTGTATCCTATATTGAATAAAGAATTTTTTATGTTTATTTTTTATGCAGGTTACATTTTTTAGTAAATTTATTTTATTATTCTAAAATTATATATGAATAAATAATAAAATAACAAATCTATGTATGTTGTTCATATGAATAAGTTTATCCCTCATTATCTCACATGGTAAAAATATCCATGTGAGATAATGAGGGTTTAATATTCAAATGGTGAATTTTTTTTCTAATCGCTCCAGTAGTTTCTGTCCCTATTCAATTCAAATAAAGAAACCAACAATAAAATTTCTCTTCTTTAGTAGTGTAGATGAAAACCTGATTAAATTGATCGCTACATTAATATGACAAAAGATTTTTATCAAACAAAGCGACAAAAGCTCGAACGCAGATGGCGTAGCAAGCGCTACGCACAGTCGCGGGCTACGCTTCGCCGCCGACGGTTCGTAGCAGCTACGGCGTAGTCAGTTCGTCTTGTGTAGCAGAGAGTGACTGGGTGAATTTCGCGAGTGATTTTTTTAGTGCCGTGCTAGAAATTGTGGTTTTCTCAGGTTTTTTTTGTTACAAGTGTTTCAGAGAGTTTTGTGTGTGTTTAAGGAGTTTTAAAATTGGTAAGTTGTTGTATGGTTTTCTGGCTAGGAAATTTAGGTTCATTTAAAAAAATTAGCAAAAAATAATAATATGCCTCTTAGTAAAAAAGCAAAATTTTAACATAATGTTTTAGGCAGATAGGTAGGTATGATGTGTTGCGTAATGATAAAGCGAATATTATTAAAATTAAACAGTCAAAAAAAAAAACTCGAAATTTTATAATTATCGTGCTATTTCTAGTTTTTTTTTCTTTCTTAAAAACTATTTTTTTTTGTAAGGTTAAAAAATCATTTCTTAAATAAGATTGTTCGCAGTTTCGACAATCTGAGTAAAAAAAGTACATTCATTGTTTCAAGAATAGGTAGTGGCGACTTAAGGGCCCTCGGCTTGACAGTTTTGGGTTACACTTAAGGCGAAGTGCTATGTAAATTGATTCATTCCCGGGGTTGGTCAAAGAAAATGAGTTGTCGATAGCGTCTTTAACCGACATCCTAAAGAAAAGAGAAAGTTATAAATGCGATTCTTTTTCTAAAGCTTTCTCATAATTATAAGCATTATATAATATTTCTCATAATATAAGATTTCTTCATATTTCGGTCGTTTTTTTGCATAGTCAGGGGTTTTTATTAATAAAAAAATAATTCGACCATTTTTGTTGGTTAGTTGATTATACATTTTGAAGCCCTGGTTCGATTCCAGGCAAGGGCAAACCTTAAGCTTAATTTTCGATGATTTTTTATCTCCGTTTTTTTTTGTATGTGTATTATATCTGTTTCGGAAACCCTAAATATACAAATATCTACCAAGTTAAGGACTTGAAGACGTGATGCGTATTATAAATTTTGTTCAATTTATTATTGACTGCTCCGTGGCTCAGTTGGCAGTGATGTGGACTGAGTAAGCGTGTGCACGCGAATATCAGCTTTAGTGTGATGTCTTATTATTGAGAGGTACTTGTAAAGAAAGTAAAATTTATTATTATAGAGGCCAGTTCTAATTGTTATACATTCAATGACTGCTCCGTAGCTCAGTTGGCAGTGATGTGGACTGAGTAAGCGTGTGCACCCGGGTTCGATTCCCGGGCGGGGCGAATATTGATATGATGAATATCGATGTTTGTTTCCGATCTGGGTGTGATGTTCGTCTCTGTGTGTGTTTCGGGCACTCTAGATACAGGTTCTTCCTAGTTAGGGGCTCTGAGTGTGATGTGTTATTTATTATTTACTAGTCGACCCGGCGAACTTCGTACCGCCTAACTTATTGCTATGTTGCTTATATATTATACTTATAAACCTTCCTCTTGGATCACTCTATCGATTACAAAAAACCGCATCAAAATCCGTTGGATAGTTTTAAAGATATAAGCATACATAAGGACAGACGCGGGAAGCAACTTTGTTTTATTTATTATTTATTTATTTATTTATTTATTATTATTGGGCACTATTAATAAGGGTTTATTATTCTTGATACAATCGCGTCAGTCTGTGTGTATATCATAAAGCTTTATCTCTATAAAAAGATAAAAAAAAAGTTTTATTGTAGAACCTTTTATCTCCGTAGTATTCCTAAATTGAAACATTAACAATTTAATTATTAAAGCATTAAAGAAAACCTTTTTTTAATACTATAAACATTTTTTCTTTAAAGAAAGTACAAAAAACCAGTATATTTTATTAAAGGTTATATTTTATTCCGTAACAATGGCTTAAAAGAGGCATTTTATTTGCTCAGACTAGACTGGCCTTTGTGAGTAAAATTTAGCGGCTTTTGAGTGTGCTTTCAACAAATTTATTTTATTTATTGCATATTATAATTTTACTGGCCTTTTTTTACAAATGATGCGCTTCACTCCCTCATTATCATGGAAAATAATACATATCGTAAAATGATAAATTTTGGCCGTAAATTTATAAAAAAAACTTAACGTTTGTTTATAAACTGACGTACGTTAGTTAAAAACCAAACGGATGTGCAATTTAACTCCCTTCCTTGGGGAGTGTAGGGGAGCGCTAGGGAATAATTTCCCATAATTTCCATGAGAACGGGAGAAAACGGAATTTTTGTGTTTAAGAGAAATCTGCGTGGATGATACCGTGGGGCAGCCTTAAGTTTGTTTTAAAGTTTTATTTTAACGTTCAATAAGTCGCTTTTAAACGAAATTATCCGTGAAAAATGAATCGTTTTTCTTACAAAAAACCTCTTCATAACTTCTTATCCTTTCTAAATTATTCACCCATCTACAAACTTACTTTGTGGCCTTCAATAAATTTCAATTCAAAGGCAAAAAAAAGCAAAAAGTTACCGAAAAAGGGTTTTCACTTTGCTCTTAAAGTTTAACCCTTCGGCTAGGCTCAGGGCAAACATGGTGAGATGCAGCAAAGATACCGATAATAAATAGTACTACGTACAGTATGGGCACTCCCTGCCTCCCTCAGCAAGTGCGGCCTTCGCGCTCGGTTACCTCTCAGTTACCGCTCAGTACAAATAAAGCAGCGTCGCACGTCTCATCTCACTCACACAAGCATGATACGCGTGCACGTACACGAGTTTCGGCTGTGCGCGAAGCAACGCGCTTTTTCTATGAAGTGTCCGAGGTGTGGTAATAGGATACCAATTTATTTAAAGGTTTCTAACTTCTATGGCACAGGGTTTCTAATGGTAGCTTAGAATAATTTTCGATTAGATTACTTATTTTGAACCTTGTGTCAAAGCACTTAGAGACGAGTTTTTATCGTTATCTTCTCGCTGGTGGTTTTTACAATGTATTAAAAAACTTTTTTAATACCTTGTCATACTTAGGAAAGTAAAGTTTTGAGCAAACATAGAACCTTATACGTACAAGTGTGCGTTTTCAAAGAAGGACGTTGCTGCCCTTCCTTCGGGTATTTTCCTTAAGAGGCATAGCACAGCTAAAGTAGTGCCACTCGAGAAAAAAAAAACTTCTAAACTAAGGCAAATATCAAAAATGTGAAACCACATTTCCCAAGATAATTCAGCCTAGTATTTTTAGGGCTTTGTTGTATAGCTTTTAGGTTAAAGACCAAAAAAGCTACAAAGTGATCTGTGGATTATTTAGTTCTTTTTACTTGGGACTTCTTAGCTGTGCTCAAAAATACTAAGCAAGATTATCTAGTGTCATACTGTGAAATAATTTTGATATTTGCATTAGTCTAGGAGAAATACTTTTTTTCGAGAATGGCGCTAGCTTCGCTGTAAAATAGCTCTTAAAAGGCGGTACGAAGTTCGGCGTGTCAGATAGTATACAATATTTAATAATCTAAATTGGTGCTACTTGAGGTCAAAAGATGAGCGTCTTTCATCAATCAGCAAAACTTCTAATGCTCCAATCAATTATTTCAGATTCAAAGGGATTCGATTGAATAGCACTGAGAACTCTTTAGTCATCAATATTCGAAGGACTGTCAGTAACGTCACAATGGGGGTTCCTTCTTTGAATTCTTATATAATAAAAAAGAAGGTTTTGCACGAAGCTTCGTCCACGCTTTCTATACATGAACAAAGACGAAAATATTTTCCGTGAAGTCTACTTTTTAACCGACTTCAAAAAAGAAGGTTATCAGTTTACAACCTGTATGTATGTTTGTATGTATGTATGTATGTATGTATGTTTGTCCGCGATTATCTCGCGTTTGACTGAGCCGATTTCGATGCGGTTTTCAGATAAGTATTTGTTACACTCAGGATAAGGTTTTAGATTTTAACCGACTTCGAAAAAGAGGAAGTGTTCAGTTGATGTATGTGTCAGTTAATTGAAGGCGGGTTCCTTTTTTGTAAAAAAGAAATTATCACCATCATCAGCCCACTGCTTTTCCATATTTTTTTTTCCAATTGGCTGTAAGTCTTATTATTACTGAAAAACCTACCTTCCTATTTATACCGTCCCTGATAATATTTGATTTTAAGCAGTAGTCCTTTTCTTATTTTATATATACATAGTATAAAATAAAGTCGCTTCCCGCGTCTGTCCCTTTGTATGCTTAAATCTTTAAAAATACGCAACGAATTTTGATGCAGTGTTTTTTAATAGATAGAGTGATTCAAGAGGAAGGTTTAAACAAGGAATAACAGGTTAGCCGGTACGAAGTTCGCCGGGTCGACTAGTTTTACAATAATTCTAAGGGCTGCGCACATTTGGTAAGTCTCTCGATTCCATGGAACATTATTGAAAACATGTTTTCAATCGAAAATTATTGTAAACTTCTATAAGAAACGGTACGAAATCGGACTTAACTCTGTGCCAGATAAATTAAATATCAATTTAAAATGGTTATTCTCTCGTTATCTTTGCTGCGCCTTTCCAAATGTGCGTTGCGCCTAACGAATTACAACAACGACTTCCCCAAATTATGACAAACTTTAGAATAAAAAACAAACTACAGAAATGGCGTGTCAAACGAACATCAACCGTTACTGTTCAATATTGATTGAGTTGATTAACTCATCAATCATACTGTACAGTGCAATTTAAATTTCATTCGATCAGCCATTTTCCTTTTGTTAAAACTGCCGTAAATACTTGAAATGTGGGTGTTTATTTTACTGTTTATATTTACACTAGTTGAGGCGGCAAAATTGGTAACGCCTTAATTATAAGTTACGAGCGTTCCCGGCTTACTTCGTTACGCCATAGAATAAAAGATACTACAAAGACTTGGCTCTATAGACTATGTTCTTTTGACTGCCCAGAAAGGCCGAATAAAAAACAAACAACAACAACAAACCACCTGTCAAAATATGTAAACAACTAGGCTATATTAGATTTAAAAAAAAAATAGGGATCCTTACCTAAACACAAAATAATATAACCCAAGGTGCAATATTTTTTCCGTTGTTTACATATTTTGACAGGTGGTTTGTTGTTGTTGTTTGTTTTTTATTCGGCCATTCTGGGCAGTCAAAAGAACATAGTCTATAAAGCCAAGTCTTTTGTAGTATCTTATAATCTATGGCGTAACGAAGTAAGCCGGGAAAGCTCGTTTTAAATATAAGTCAAATACAAGTAGAAAATTACACTATAATATAATGTTTGTTTTCATTCTTTCGAGGTTAAACATTTACGTCTCTACCACAAAAAGAGTTAATCCTGGTCTAAATCACTAGACTAGGTTTAAATCGCTAATTTGTCATACAAACTGGCGATTTAGACCGGTCTAACTTTTTTGTGGTAGCAGGGTTATGTGCGTGTTCAGAGTGTTGCGTGTGACGGAATCGCACAATCTTTATCTCGTGTCGAATCTACTGAGTTCCCGCTTCAAGCGATAATAAAATGAATCGTAAAGAAAATTATACAAAAATACATAATGACACTCCTATTTTACATTGGGGAAGGCGTAGGCAGAGACTGTTTTCATACAAAGTAATTAATAATAATAACGCATCACACTCAGAGCCCCTAACTAGGAAGAACCCGTATCTAGGGTGCCCGAAACATATACAGAGACGAACATCACACCCAGACCGGAAACAAACATCGATATTCATCATATGAATGTTCGCGCCGCCGGGAATCGAACCCAGGTGCACACGCTCACTCAGTCCACATCACTGCCAACTGAGCTACGGAGCAGTCATTTAAAACCGCTCGTACACATAGACATCATCAATATATATATATAAAACTCTTCCGTTACTGACTAACTGACTGACAGACAACGCAGAGCCAAAATTACTGGGTGTAGCGGGCTGAAATTTTGCACGTGGGTTCCTTGGGCAGTGTAGGGGAGCAATTGAGGAATAATTTTCCGAAATTCCCATTGGAACGGGAAAAAACGGGATTTATGTGTTTATGAGAAATCTGCGCGGGTGAAACCGCGGGACAGCCTCTAGTATGTTCTATTTCGCTAAAACCTTAAAACCTAAAACACACAAAACATATAAGTCAATCAAAAACATCAGTTGTCCAACGCCGGATCTTTTCAATCAATCAATCAATCGTGCCATATTGCCTTGAAATATTTTACAAATCCCAGTTGAGTCGTGGTTTCGCTTCAATTTTTGTGAGAATAGAATAGAATAGAAAACACTTCATTGCATACAAAGTAAGACACAAAAGTACATTATTAAAATTCGGGGTGAAGATAAATTTTATTTGCACGCAATGGCCTTATCTCTAACAGATACGATTTTTTCAGCCAACCCATTGCTAAGCTAAAATAAGTTACATAAATGTACTTACGTTTAGTTGGAAAAAAATAATATTTGAATGAAAAATGCATGTAAAATTTGTATGTTTTTAAAACACTACAGCCTAGCTCACAACTGGCGAAGCGCAGCAAATATACTTAACGAAAGGAAAACAATTTAAATATATCTCTAAATGGTTCAAAATAGGTTTTCAATCCAAGACCTTACCTTTTTTTGAAACTGGTGTGCACCCCGCTGCTTCGTAGGCACATTTTTCACTTCAAGCTAAAAATACAAATTTTCGTAATAAAAATTAGTTCTAAAAGCTATCTAGGTTCCAATTTTGAACACATTTTCTGTTCAGTATTTTAAGTGTGATTGCGTAACCCACAAATAGACAGAGTTACTTTTACATTTTATATGTATATCTATATTATACCAATAATAAACAGGAAAGATTTGATACAAGATACAAGATCATTTATTTGCAAACTAAGTGTGGTACAAACATGGTAGATGGTAAAACATTGGTAAAAGCACTTAAAACTTAGTGACCCTTTAAGGATGATATTTGATTGTTTGTTTGTTTGTATAGAATAAGGCTCCAGAAATACTGAACCGATTTTAAAAATTCTTTCACTGTTGGTAAAGTATAACATAGGCTATAAAAAGATTTTTAAACAAAATTAGGGATCCTTACTTGAACTCAAATAATGTTACCCAAGGTGCATTTTTTTTGGTTGTTTACATATTTTGTGGTTTGTTGGTGTTTGGGCAGTCAAAAGAACAAAGTCTATAAAGCGAAGTCTTTAATAGGGACGACTCGTATAATATAAAAGTATGGATTTAGCTCAATCTTGCCTTTTGGACGTAATTTTCGTCAGATATTAAAATGTTTACAAAATCTTGCTTCATTCGGAGTAAAGACGCAGCTAGCAGTCGCTTTTTATGAAATTGCAAAGAGATCCGTTCCCACATTGAAAGTCGAGAGCTCTTCTTTACTAGTGCCGTACATCTATAATATATCGATATCGATATTCACTTCCGCGTTGAAAGAAATACTTATCGACTTATCACGGCGTTTGTCGAAAAATCCCTAGTTTAGTTAAGGTGGTAACTCTCAGTATGGCGCGAAATTCAATTTTTTTCGCGTTTTTTATTTATTATGGGGAAAGTATTAATTTTTAATAAAGTTTTAATGAATTCGCGTATGTAAAAAAACATCTTCCACATTGTAATATAACGTTTTTGGAAGACAGACCTAAAAAATTTAAATTTCGCGCCATACCGAGAGTTAACCGCCTTAGCAAGAAGTTTTGTGCTTTAACGATTTAATATTTGTTCTCTGAAATTTGTTTGTAATCAAAATTATATCTGAGTGGCATTTAACTTTAGCTATACTATACAATATATGCAGCCTTATCAGTGTTTTGTCTATTGCTTTGTTTGTTATAAATATCTATTTGTTTTGTTTAAATTATGTGAGTACCAGCTGTGTTGGCCACTCGCGTGTATGTACAAAATGCTGTTATTTATCGTGCCATTGAAATAAATGTATATTCTTTCTTTCTTTATACCTTACCTTATCCTCTCCCAATACAGTTTGTCACTGCGGGGGCGTATGACAATTACCCTCTTACAACAAAAGATTACCTTGATTACATAGAACACTTGAAGAAGATGTAAAGAGGAGGCCTCTGCCTATTGACACACTAAACCAATTTAAAGAAAAAAAAATAAAGAAAGCAAATGAGACGGTTTAGAAACAAAAGGCTATTCTATTCTATTCTATTCTGTACCTTACCTTTGGTTTATACAGAAGAGACGTGGTGCAGGTGTACGTCGGTTGCGGATAGTTAAATTGTATTAATGTACTTTTCTATTCTATTCTATGAAGCGGAAAAGCTTTCATTCATTTTTGTAGCTAGAGAATAAACTCTACAAAAAAACCTTCATTAACAAAATTTGTTTTATTTTACTCGTACCGAGACATGGACACTAACCCAAAGAGATAGGGAGAGATTAGAGGCCTTTGAGATGTGGTGCTGGCGAAGAATGGAGAGAATAAGCTGGAAAGACAAAATTACCAACGAAGAAGTGCTAAGAAGGGTGGAAGAGGAAAGAATGATTTTAAAGACCATTGAGAGCAGACGGGGAAAGATGATTGGGCATCTGATACGACACGACTCCTTTACCACAAACATTTTTGAAGGAAAGATTGAGGGGAAAAGAGAAAGGGGACGACCGTGAAGAAACTACCTTGACCAAATGAAGGAAAGGATAGGTTGTGTCGTATCAAGAGGTCAAGCAGATGGCGGGGAAAAAGGAGGAATGGAGGAGGCTCCACCGACAAAAGCGAAGCTCTTAAGTATCAAGAAGAGAAGAAGAAGACCGAGGCTTAAAATTATCGCTAGATTTAGATACCCTATGTTCTAAAATAAGCGAATAATAAAAACATCGATTCAACGATTTGTTGCCATCACTAAAATCGAGCTCTTAAGAGGCCAGTGATACCCTATGCTGCCTTTTATTCGATTCTATTGGAATCGATTCCTAGCCTCCATTCAGAGAGGTGCAGATAGCTGACAATACTGCAGTCTATTATAGTTGTCAACTCCATTCTTTAGTGACATTTATTCTATACGAGCTGTCCCGGCTAACTTCGTTACGTCATCATCAATATATATAAAACTCTGCCGTTGCGGACTGACTGACTGACAGACAACGCAGAGCCGAAACTACTGGGCGTAGCAGGCTACAATTTTGCACGTGGGTTCCTTGGGGAATGTAGGGGAGCACCAAGGAATAATTTCCCGAAATTCCCATTTTCCCGGTTTTTTTTTGTTTAAGAGAAATCAGCGCTGGTGATACCGCGGGGCAGCCTCTAGTACAAGTAGAATATAAGATACTAAAGACTTGGCTCCATAGACTATGTTCGTTTCTTCGCCCAGAGAAGGCGAATAAAAAACAACAACAACGACAAACTACCGGTCAAAATATGAAAACAAGAAAAAAAAAGAGGTACATTATTTGAGTTTATGTTTAAGTAAGGATCCTTAATAATAAAAAAACTAATATAGCCTATGTCACTCGAGGATAGTGTAGCTTCCCAACAGTGAAAGAATTTTTCAAATTGGCTCAGTAGTTACGGAGCCTATTCAATGCAAACAAACAAACAAATCTTTCCTCTTCATTACATACATACATGCATACATAACGACAATTGATTTTCACTTGCTACGATCCTGACACACTTCTTTCGCTTCTTCTACAGTCATAAGCCTTTATACACGCAAGTCGGTTTCGTGAACTCTTCACGCGGCCTTTCCTCAGAACTCTTCCTTTTTATTATTGGTTTAGATATAAAAGATTGAGCTTATAGTATGCTTTGAACTTCTATTCCCGGTGGGGGGCAACGCATCACCCTCTCCTAACTAGAATAAACCTGTTTCTAGGGAGTCAGAAACATAAAACAGAGACGAACATTACACCCAGACCAGAAAACAAACATCGATAATAATCGAATCAATTTTCGCCCCGCCGGGAATCGAACCTGGTGTACTCGCGTCTCAGTCCACATCGCTGCCCACTAAGCCACGGAGCAGTCAAACAAGGAACAAATGGCTTTTTTTATAGATAAACGTAAATCAAGTACGAAAGGCAAAGTAAGCTAAAAGATAAATAAATTATCAAGAGGATTTTAATGTCGTAAAAAACTCCTGAATACAAAAGAGAGACAAACATTATGTTGTCCGAGCAAATAGCAGTTTTTTAAGCCCTTGATTAATATATTTTTGGAACAAAAGACAACTTTCGTGAAACGTATTGTACGCTGTGTAACGGATAGTTAGCAAAAAAGTTTTTTTTTTGTGGTAGAGTTCTCCCTAGACTTTTATGACCGGTACAAATACTTTTGCATGTGTGTTACGCAATTAAGCCTAAACTACTGAACAAATTTGGCTGCAAATTGGTAGGTAGGTAGTTTAGAACCACGAGACGGATAAAGGTTACTTTTTATCAAGAAAATCCCACGGGAAAATTGCGTTTTTCAGGCGAAAAACCTCAACTGCTGGCCTTTTTTTTATTTTTTTTTAGGCGGGGAAACTCCTAACGAGTACCCTGCAGCCCCGGGGGAGCCACAGGGTTATGTGGGGTTCGCACCCACTAAAACCCCGCTGGTGTCCTCCTCGGCTGTTAGCAAGGGGGTCACGGGAGATCTCTCGAACTTTGTGTTCAACTCCGCGACTCAACTGCTGGCCTCCCCTACAGAACACCACAGCGACCGGTCTTGAGCGACCCTCATACAATGTATTCCCGCAGCCTTCACCAGGTCGTCTGACCACCTTTTGGGGGGTCTGCCTACTCTGCGTCATCCGGTTCGTGGTCGCCACTGACTACGTTTCCCTAAAAATCGCAGAGCACAAACCAAACTCATAACGTAATATTTCAAAGATTTTTTTTTCAAAGATTTTTTATTTAAAAAACTTACAATACACAGATAAGGGTATTACTCCAGTTAAGCACGAAGCCTGTGTTAGGAGTAAGCCGCACTTCCGAACGACAATATCAGATATGTAAAAAGTATGTGACAAAATTTTATATATAAAACAGAGAATATAATATTAGTCATTACAACAACAAGTAACAATATATTCCATTGACAAGGATTGATTAACGCACTGTTATCTACTCTCAGGTGCTAATATTAAAGTAGGTACAATAGTTCGCAATTTCAACACGCTAGTATAAAAACTTACATAAAAAATCAACACTAATTATTTTTAAAACAATTGAACGGTACACTGAGGAAATATTCATGTATATTGGTGCTAAAATGTATGGCAAAACGTATTTCATCGATGCAATAACAATACGTTATCGAATACGAACGTAACGACTCTCTATCGCAACTCGACACTGCGCCCTACGTCTTGTCTATGGCGGATTTATGCTAATAGCATTATTTCGGCTGATAGGATAAATGTGTTTTGTTGGCTACACCAAAAGGGATTTTCAGAATAGGAGTATTCTCGTTCTCGTGCAGGATGACTTCTTGGTTTTTATCTCTTTTAACCGACTTCAAAAAAGGATGTTATCAGTTTGACCTGTATGTATGTATGTATGTTTGACCGCGATTATCGCGATTATCTCGCGTTTGGCTAAACTCATTTCGATGCGGTTTTCAGATGAGTATAATTTGTTACATTCAGGAGAAGGTTTTAGTACCTATTTGAACCAACTTAGAAAAAGAGGAAGTGCTCAGTTTTTGTATGTGTCAGTTTGATGCAGGCTTTTTTGTAAAAAAGAGATTATTCAAACAGACAGTTTGTCGCTGCACACGGCTACTGTAGGCTATAATGCTAACCCCATACAATGACCAATCCGCAGTCTCAGCATTTTGACTATATAGGTCTGTCGTGCCCCTCGCCCGCCAGTCCTTGGTCCACCTTCATCCATAGCAGTAAGGCTGCTCAAAGATTCCGTGTCCTTAAAGATCCTAATATAATCCTGTCCAAGTTTAAAAGTATTTAAAAAAAAAAGGAAACACGGGGCTCCGCGTAACAGTACTATGATATACTCATACCAGAAACTCCTAACGAGTTCTTTGCAGCTCCGGGGGAAGCCGCAGGGTTAAACCCCGCCGCTGTCCTCCTCGGCTGTTAGCAAGGGGGTCACGGGTGATCTTTCAATCGTTTTGTTCAGCTCCGCGACCCGTATGCCATTACCCTGTCACACAGATCGCCGGCCACGAGACGTCAGAACGCTCTGACGCCGCGCTCTCTGTGTGACGGGTACACTGCCGTAGTACCTACATCACAAGTCGACGCTCTAGGAACGCGTAAGTCTAGCGCTCTATAGCGCCCATTTCCTATCTCTATTGATCAGGGACTCTAGTCTCTTAAACTTACGATTAAACTTCTATTCTATTATTTTTCTGCTATAACTCTATTACGATCGTGTCAAAAATTGCGAGTCTCGTAACTTTTATCGATCATTATTAGTATAGCAATAGAATATGAATTCCGAAGATATATCCGCAGGGCAAACCACGAATTAAGTTAATATTAGTTGGATTATAAACTAAAATATTGTATTATCATGAGTTTGCGGCTGGCTGTCTATGTCAGTCAGCCGATCCCAAGAATGTACCTAATGATTTCGCAGGGCAAACAATGAAAATAATAACAACTTTACCTCAGTGTACCGTTCAATTGTTTTAAAAATAATTAGTGTTGATTTTTTATGTAAGTTTTTATACTTGCGTGTTGAAATTGCGAACTATTGTACCTACTTTAATATATTAGCACCTGAGAGTAGATAACAGTGCGTTAATCAATCCTTGTCAATGGAATATATTGTTACTTGTTGTTGTAATGACTAATATTATATTCTCTGTTTTATATATAAAATTTTGTCACATACTTACTTTTTACATATCTGATATTGTCGTTCGGAAGTGCGGCTTACTCCTAATACAGGCTTCGTGCTTAACTGGAGTAAGTCGATACCCTTAACTGTGTATTGTAAGTTTTTTAAATAAAAAATCTTTGAAATCTTTGAAATGAATAGCCATAGAATAATCTGATTTTTTTTTAACCTAAATAGTGAGTCCTATTTTATTAGACGAAATTTGAACGGGCGTAGTGCTACTGTCACTTAATATCAATCAATATTGAACGTAATCATAACATTATCATGATATGGAGCAGACTACCCTTTTTGGTTAATTCCAATCTGTTGCGATACTACTGCTATAGTTATAGCAAAATTGATTACGAGACTACCAAATGTGTATTTTCTTACGATTAACGTACTGTTTCTACTCTACTTTTATTCGATAGTTACGTTTTGCGCGATGATGATACTAAGGGCCTAGCTCTCAGCGTTGCCGTGTTCGTGATACGACTCCTCTCTCGATATATTCGATAGCTTATTCGATAGGCATTATAAACGATCGTGTCAAGCCGTTGTCAAGCATTATCGGATCACGTGACAAAATGATTGATAGATCAAATACTTAGGACGACACTTGTGAGAGGTCTTCTTTAGGGGTCCTTAGACAAATAAGGAAGATTTAGAGTTTCTGAGAAAAACTTTGACAAAGATGTACCGTATAATATCTATACCAATATTATAAAGAGGAAAGATTTGTTTGTTTGTAACGAATAGGCTCCGGAAATACTGAACCGATTTGAATAATTCTTTCACTCATAGGAAGCTACACTATCCCTTAGTGTCATAGGCTATATTAGATTTTTAAAATAATTAGGGATCCTTACTAAAACTCAAATAATGTAACCGTATATATTTTTTCCGTTGTTTACATATTTTGACAGGTGGTTTGTTGTTGTTGTTTGTTTTTTGATTCGCCCATTCTGGACAGTCAAAAGAACATAGTCTAAAGAGCCAAATGTTTAGTAGTATCTTAAATTCTGTGGCGTAACGAAGTTCGCCGGGTCAGCTAGTATAAAGATAAAAATCCCTTATTAATACGGGACACAAGGTATCACTTAATGAGAGTCTAGCTACATATTATTATATTAAACCACTAGATATAAATGTATGTAGGTAGTAAAGTATAATACCTAAATTGAATTTCATCTTACTTCAGGTAACATATTGAGGGTAGGTTAGAGCAAAGAAAAAGTATATTTTACTAAATATATGTGGGATATTTGGATTGAAACAATGAATTGAGCACTGTTAACTTTTATTTTTACCTTTGGCACTTTTTAAAACATTAATTTATAAAATAATAAAATCCTCTTAAAATCTTTCACGTCTTTTCACTTCGTACGCCATTCGTCTTCTGTCTGTCTCACGCATCATTCTCTCTTTCTATCTCTCTGACAACTGACATTCCACTTCACTCAAATCACAACCATCCTCCTTACTTCCTTCACCAATCCCACACTCGGCCAATCCTGCACTCATATCTGCCCTCAGATATGCCTTTCATGCCGTTAACAAAACACCGAATCTTAACTTTAAACATAACCGCTCTAGAAACACGTCTTTACGTAAATTTACATTATTACAAAAAACACAGATCAGTCTTTATCAACATATCACATTAAAGTTACAATTCAACCGTAATAAAACTCTCCGTAGCATTACACAACTAAAAATAAAACCTATAACCTCATAATGATAAGCATAACAGCGTAAGTACCTATACACACAAAGTAAGTATATCTCACATCTTTAACAAATAAAATAACCATAAGAAAAACAAAATCATTCATCAATCCCTTATCTCATCATACCATACTCCTGTCAAAAATATAAACAAGGACACACCTAAAAAAAAAAAATATTACAAAACACCAACTCATCATCCTCAGGCCATCGCTTCAAGTAATCAGCAGCCCTCCGTAACTCCTTCCTTTTGTAAACCTCCTTTAGGTCATAGCGGTCGCTCTTATTGACCTTAACAACCTTGTATGGTCCAGGAAACTTTGGTTTCATTTTCACGCCTGGTCTGAACTGCGTTCTCTTTATGGCTACTAGGTCATCTAGCTCATATTTATGACTCTCCTTCCGGTTTTTGCTATAGTTTGCCATAGTTTCTTCTTGTACTTTCAAACTTTGTTCCCTGGCCTTCTGCCTTAGCTCTTCTCTCTGCTGATGCGTCTTCACCTTTTTCAGCACCTCTTCTATCTTGTTTTCTTCGTCTTTTATGTAGTCATCTTTGCTTACTGCCTCTTTCATCTTTTTGATTGCAAAATGTCCATTCTTCTTTAATACTTCTTTCTCCATAGTTTTTGGTACTACTATCTGCTTTTTGTCTTCTTTGTATAATATTCCGTTATCTATGCAGTAGTCATTGCATTGTCCGTCCTGTGATATGATTTGTCTGACATAATTCAGCTGTTCGTCTGCTTCCTGTCCGTGTCTTACCTCTTTGTATAACCTGGTCATTGCGTCAATCTTTTCCAAGCAAGGACGTAACTCTCTCTTTTCTTTGAAATGCCCCAGATACTCTTTCCCTGGACATATCAGTTTGGCCTTCTTCCAGTTCAAGGTCAATCCGTACTGAGCGGCTACTGCCATCACTTGCTCGAGCCACTTCAAGGCTTCTGTTTCACTCTCAGCTGGAAAAAGAACTTCATTAATATTGGCATATGTCAGCTTGTCAATCAAGTTATAAATTATTGGCAACGGAAACTCGTCTTTAGTCATCTTCTTGTTGAGTAATCCGTAATCCATGCAGTCTCTTGTAGACACACCCTTCTTTTCAACTAACTTCAGCGGACTATCATACTCCGACAAACTCACCTGAATAGTTTCTTTAACTATACACTCATCGACCTGCTCCTCAACAACCTGCTCGGTCAAAGCCAAACGTCTTGGCCGTTGGCGTACTGGCACGTCATCCTTCAAAATAATCTTCAGCTTGATTGGGGGTGACTTAACCTCATCTGGCGAATACTCTGCGACCAGTTTTTCAACTGACTGCCGGACCCCTGCACTAGCCTGGTTACCTGTAACATCAATCTCAGTCACACAACAATTCACTTTCATCAACCAGTCGTCCTCTCTCGGTAGTAATCGCACTTCTCCGTTACACATGACCACAACAAGCTCACTTAAAAACTCCTGCCCTAACAATAATCTAAACGGCATACTGTCTCTAGGTACAATGTGAAAAGTAACTTTGCTGTAACACTTCTCGTCGATTATCACGTCCGTACAAAATTGTCCGCTGGATTTAATAATTGTGTGACCCAGTCCTTCAATCACCAACTCGTCGTCAAATTTTTCCATTCCAAACTCCGTAAACTGTTCTTCTGAAACCAAATTCACGCAACTCCCCGAATCTATTAGCGTATTCAATTTAAGTCCGCAAATTTCTACTGTTTTCAAACATCTTCTCGTCGTTTTTTCTTGCTTTTCATCTTTGTTTACAACTTGGTAAACATCGTCGTTGAAATTTTTGTCATCTTCGGTTTGACAGTTGCATCCGCTCTCCTCATTGGTCAACGATTTTCCAAACATGGCGCCTCGTTGCTTTGCGTTTTGTTCCATCGAGTTATAATGCTGCTTCACCGACATTGGCGGGTTCATCCTGCTGTTGCTCGCGCCGCCGCCGTACTGCGTCTGCTTTACCGGCCGTCCCGATGTTGGTGCCGATATTTCTCCGTTAGCGCTGCCGTCGTATCTTGCCGAAACCGATTGAAACATGCAATTTTTTCCCAAATGTCCGAAGTTATTGCATTTGAAGCATTTTACACCGTTAGGACATGCACTAGCAATATGAGTGTTCTCTCCACAGCTGTAGCATCGCCGTCCACCTCGCGATTGATACTGCGGTGCTGTCTCCGGTCGTCTGCTTTGCTCCACGGTTGCTGTCTCCTTTGCAGTTCTTTCCTTCATCTTTTCGTATAATAGCAACTTCTCCTTTAGAACTGGGTATGTATTGGCACCGTACAGAATAGTTTTATTCACCTCGTAGTCTATTATTCCCTCAATGATATATTGGATAGCCACATAATCGGGAAATCTTCCCCTTTTCCCCATTTCTTTCATTATGAGCATATACTGCGTATATGTTTCGCCTCGTTGTTTTTTCCTTGAAGACATTAGTTCATGCATCTCCTTGATGTTAATTCTTTCGGGAAATTCTTTGGTTAAAGCGGCTTTTAATTCATCGAACGTCTTAAATATCTTCTCCGTTTTTAACCAAAGTTCGGCGGTCCCTGATAGCGATCTGCGGGCAATAATAAGCTTTTGTTGCAGCGTCCACGAAAAAATTTCTGCATTGTCCTCGATATCTTGCACCCACTTTTCAGATGAATAAGTGTCATCTTCGCCGGTGAATTTCGTAATACCGTACAAGCCATCGAGGTATGACGTAAACATTTTCTCGGGCCGTTCCTGCTGCGCGTCTTGGAAAATTTCATCCGCCGACATCTTCTTTTCTTTGGGCCTTATTTCTTTTCCGGTAGCCATCTTCGTTTTTTATACACACAATTCGTCTTTAATTCTGTGTATTTCGTCTTTAACGTCGTTTGGTAGGTATCGTCGTCGTCGTCGTTTCCTTGGTGTTTCTCTTGCAAAACCACCCCGCCTTCGTTTCGCCGTTCAGTGCCGGTAAAAAAAAAAATTTTCAATCCAATCCCGGACGAGCCCCCAAAATTGTGGGATATTTGGATTGAAACAATGAATTGAGCACTGTTAACTTTTATTTTTACCTTTGGCACTTTTTAAAACATTAATTTATAAAATAATAAAATCCTCTTAAAATCTTTCACGTCTTTTCACTTCGTACGCCATTCGTCTTCTGTCTGTCTCACGCATCATTCTCTCTTTCTATCTCTCTGACAACTGACATTCCACTTCACTCAAATCACAACCATCCTCCTTACTTCCTTCACCAATCCCACATATATAATAGAAGCGTGTAGCCTTTTTTTCTACGTTATTAAATTAGGTTTACACGTGCGTTCAAATAGATTCAATTTCGTTTGTATCAAGTAAGCATATCTGTTTCAAATTTTTTTTGTTTCATAACGCTTTGAAATTGGTACAGTCACGGACTAGGAGGCCGTAACAGATTTGTCTATGGTTTTGTCAGCCCTAGACTGTATTACCAAAGAACAAGAGTTATTTTGCAATACATAAAAACCGGAAGTGTTACGCCGATCGTGTCCGCCACTGTACAGTCGCGAACTAGGAGGCCGTAACAGATTTGTCTATGGTTTTGTCAGCCCTAGACTGTATTACCAAAGAACAAGAGTTATTTTGCAATACAGAAAAACCGGAAGTATTACGCTGATCGTGTCCGCCACTGTACAGTCGCGGACTCGTTTAGCGTAACACTTACTTACTGTTTTTCTGTATTGCAAAAAAGTCCTTGTTATCTGGTATCGCAGTCTAGTGCACATTAGACTATGGACAAAGTATTTACGCTTAAACGAGCCCGTGACTGTACCTATTTTAATTACTTTATGTTCTTCTATTTACGGGTAGTTATAAATCTATACCAATATTATAAAGAGGAAATATTTGTTTGTTTGTTTGTTTGTTTGTTTGTTTGTTTGTAACGAATAGGCTCCGAAAATACTAAACCGATTTGAAAAATTCTTTCACTGGTAGGAAGCTACATTAACCCCGAGTGACATGGGCTATATAAGATTTTCAAAAACATTAGGGATCCTTACCTAAACTGAAATAATGTAACCCAAGGTGCAATATTTTTTCCGTTGTTTACATATTTTGACAGGTGGTTTGTTGTTGTTGTTTGTTTCTTATTCGGCCATTCTGGGCAGTCAAAAGAACGTAGTCTATAGAGCCAAGTCTTTTGTAGTATGTTATATTCTATGGCGTAACGAAGTAAGCCGGGACAGCTCGTGTTTGATAAATTGTTAAATTTTTGGTTAGAAAAGGTGCTAAATATATAATTTTACTTAACTCCTGTCGTTATTATTTGTAGAAGTTCTGAAATATCGTAAGTACTCATAAAAATAATATTCCAAAGGTTGAATGATTCAATAAAAAACTTTTTATCAAAAAATTAAACCGCCGAAAAAACTGAAAAGCATTAAATAATTGGGAA